>JAJHZJ010000384.1:1956762-2672826 GCA_023548195.1 Bettongia penicillata ogilbyi
TTCATAGTTTAGCAGACTAGAAAGGACAAACTCAGAAAACCACGATGTACATATCTTCTCAGAATCGACGTCAATTGTCCATTTAGTGAAGGGTTCTACATAGATTTGAAAATCATCTGCTGGCTGGATGAGAACTTCAGAGAAGCACACAAGTAAGGTGTGTTCTCAAAAGCAGCTGATGACAATGACTACCCCAGGATGGTAACAAAGAAACAAGACCAAAGCAAGAAAGCTTTGCACAGGTTAACATGCGCGAATTCTGACAAAAAATCTTAAGTGATTTCATATCCAAAGACCAGATGAAAAGGATGCAGTGGAGAAAAGGGAAGGGTTGTAGGAGTGGAGAGTCATATTAGAAGGGCACAGGAAAATTAAACATTATTCAGCACCTATTATGTGCCAGGCCCAGCTTTTATCTCTGTTATAAAGGACAAAAGGCAGAGAGCAATAGACAAGACCATAGATAATAGAACAGCTGGCAGTCTCGTGTGCACTTACCACTCTTGTAGCAAACACATCACTTAGTTTACCACCAGATTACACTAAACTCACTGCATTAAGTCCTGGACCTGTAACCTGAGGCTAGAACAAAGCCTAATTTTTTTTTTCATCTGCCACTGAATAGCCTAGAATGGGGCTGAGTAGGTGCTAAGTACTTCCCACCAAACTGAACTTTGTTCTTCTACCTTGTCTGGGGGAGCATTTTGAAAAAGTTGGTCTTGTCCTGCTAATTTCACCTTCATATTTTTTGCACCCTCCAGTTGATGTCTGTCAACAATTCGCTAGAATAGACTCCCATGATTATCATGTGCTTAGACTGCTGCAATAACCTCCTAAATTGTTCTTCTCTTTTCTCCTCACTCCTGGTTCAAACATATTTTTATAAGCAGATCTGATCCTATTACTCCCCTGCTCAGAAAATCTCTGGTACTCAAGCTGTTCCCTCCTCCCAGAATGTTCTCCTCCTTCCTCTTTATGTGTTCAGTCATCTCAAATACCACTTCCTCCAGGAAGCCTTTCCTGGTCACCATTAATAACAATCCTTGTTTGGGTTGCACATACCACATTATTTGCACATTTCCAGTGCCTCTTTCACAATGTGATCTGTTATCTATGTTGTCTCATTCTTCTACTAGACTACATTTTCTATCTCCTTCCAGCATTAGCACAGTGCTTTGTAAGCAGAAAACAGGTGCTTAATACATGTGTTCAGTGAAGACTGACTAAAACACCATTTAAAACATGACATAGTCAATGCTCAAATGCCAGCTGACCTACTTCCAGAGCTTTCCTCAGCTGAAACTTCCCTAAGGCAATAGGGTGAAGCTCATTCTCGTCATGCTCAAGATGAGGATGGTGAGGACTAACTCCCTTGATCTCAGAGTTGGACGGGTCTTCAGAGGTCATCTAACTGAACAAAGCCTGGAACAGTAATCCTCTCAAATATATCTGGAGGGCTTAGAGGACCTTGAGTGCTGGGGATCCAAAACTTCCATAAGCAGCCCACTACATCCTTGGACAGGTCTAACTGCGAGGAAGTTTTCCCACTATCAAGTTTTAATTTGTTGTAATAGTGTCCTGAATTAATCCATTACTCCTACTTCTGCAGTCTGGAGCCAAGCACAAATCACTCTTCATTGGCTTCAATGTGAAAATCCTAGTATTACCTAAAGACAGATACACTGTCCCCTCACTAAATCATCTTCTCTTTAAGCTAAACATTACTATTTGAAATGATCCCCAAAAGAATGATCTTGAGGCCCTTTGCTTTCCAATGTGGTAGCCAGAACTTAACATTAATATTCCAGAAATGGTTTGATCAAAGCAGAGTGTAGTGGGACTATTGCCTGCCTAGTTTAGACACCTTTTTTAATGCATTAAGATTGTCTTGTCTTACCTTTTCTGGCTACCATAACGTATTGTTGACTTATACTGGATTTGCAGTGAGATCTTTTATTTCAGAACTTCTTCCTCATCTTTCATTTGTGAGAATGACTTTTTTAATCCACATGGGTTACACTTGTAAGACTTTACATTTACCCAATTAAATTCCATCTTATTAGATTCAGTACAGTGTTCTAGTCTGTCACTGTCTTTTTGGATCCTGATTCTGTCAACCAACAAATTATTTCTCCCAGTTTGGAAAAGGAAAGACTAAGATGGATGCTGAACACAGCAGAATGCAAGGATGTAACAACCCACTGGCTTGCCTTCTTGGTCACCTCATTTTTTTTAAGTGAGGTCCTGTGGCTGGGATGAGATCACCAATTAACTCTAGGCTAACTGCCTTAGCTCACATATAATTGTAATACTTCTTAAAACAGAAGCTGCCAATCAGTCAATTAGAAGTATCACACACGGCTTACGAAGCCAAATTTGGTGAGGCAATGGTTAGTAGGTGTCCTAGGAATTAATGG
The DNA here is from genome assembly GCA_023548195.1 of Bettongia penicillata ogilbyi. Taxonomy (NCBI): domain Eukaryota; kingdom Metazoa; phylum Chordata; class Mammalia; order Diprotodontia; family Potoroidae; genus Bettongia; species Bettongia penicillata. The sequence goes on from JAJHZJ010000384.1 coordinate 1,959,180, forward strand.
CAGAGATTCTTGAGAATATCCCCCTCTCCCACCAGCCTTCACAGGAAGAAGAGTATAATGCCAGGGTTTTTTAATGCTATCTAAAGTTGATAAGATAATTTCTAAAGACAATGAAAATGCTCAGTCAGGAAGCTGGCTGATTAAAAGAGGGCCATGAATGGTTACCTGGTGACCTACTTGGACAGTAAATAATTGGCTGAATGATCCTAAGGCGGCAATTTCCCAAAGTTTGGTTCCCTATTCTAAATCCCTTCTCCTAGGACCGGAAAAGGATAAGGAAGAATTTGCTAAATTAACAAGGAGCTTAGAAACTTGGATGACCAGTACTCTCAGAATCAGTCAGGGTATGAATCTTTCCATATGGGCCCAGTCAAATGGAAATGCTGCTTCTTCCCCGCAAGGGTCATAAGAAAGGATGCTAAGCCCTATTTTTCAGATTCAACAGGATGCCAAGTTCCAAAAACTGTAGAATAGGGATTGTGCCCCACCACTCACTCACCCAGAAATCATGTATTTCCTTCCTCTGAATCTTCCCATAGCTTTCAGAACAGGGTTCCTACACGTTACGTACTTATACATGGTATTTTCCTCACTTTTCTGATAGGCTGCCTCTTATTTCATCTTAGTATGGCATTATATCCATATTTCTGCTCAACTGAGAGTTGAGATAAAATAACTCAACTGAATTTCTTACCTGAAAGACCAAGGAAGTCAAGGCCAGAATTTCTTTCCTGAAGAGTTGACAAGATGTCTTCCAGACTGGCACAGCTAATTTTAGGGTTGGCAGTCAAATCCAATGAGATTAATGAAGGACAGATAGGAAGACATCTAGAAGGATTAGACAAAAGGTAACTGGGGAATAGGTCTAGAATAAAGGGGATAAGGAAGCAATTGACACCCAACAAACATTTGCCCCTCATGGCCACTCCCACTACTAGGTACAGTCTTTTCCCATTCAATTCAACAAACATTAAGTATACTGTGGCAGAAAGTCCTCAAGATAAAAAGATTAAAATAATACCCAGGCAAAAAAATTAGTTTTAGGTCACTCCTTGGAATTAGAGTATGGATAGAGAAGCCCCATCCTACCAAACATATTTGAAATTGAAGATGATAAAGGAAACTTCACTTTGTCCCCTCAAATGACCTCAAAGAGAGGTGAGGTGGGAGTCTGCCCAATACAGCCTAGTTAAAGAGAAAAGCTACTGGTTCATAACTGTTGAATAATATAGCTGTCCAAGTGAAAATAAAGAGGAAAGCTCTCCATGAATCTGTGCTGTAACTAAGGTGTTCTGTCATGTGGCCTATGTAAATAGAAGTGTTTATAGATGTTAATGTGTAATGACTAACAGGAGAGTAGACAAAAAAATAAAAGTGGTAAGACTGAAGGGCACCAGACCTTAGGTGAACAGATTAAAGAAATGAAGGTGGGGCTCAGGAGTCTAATGAAAGAAGAGAGGAAAGAATGAAACAGGGTTTGGAATAAGGATGAAAAGCAAGGTAAAAACAAGAGAACTTGGGATAGTCAAGTAAAATAGAGTAGAGTGTGGGCTAAGGATAGGTTAGACTTGAGTGACCAGATCAAGGCATCTAGAGTCATGAAATCATTAACTGTCCTGAACCAGACAAGGCTGGACTGGCCCCACAACTGTCACCCTGGATTAACTTTATCTTCTTGTTTGTGGTAAAAGACTTCTTCTTTATTCAAGATGCCTGGTCTGAGAAATTGTTTGCTGTTAATGTTTGACTGCTGAGAGGCACACTGTAGGAAGCAAATAAATTGGGCTGTGTTTTCCAGACCTTGGCCTTGGGTGGTATAATACTAAAGATGGGCAGCCAAGTGTTTGTCCCAGGCATGGCAGAGGTCCTGGATCCCATGTTACCTGCTCAGATTTCTTACAGCTTCGTCACTCAGATAGTTGCCAGATAGGGTCAGATGTGTCAGAGCACAGCCTTCCTAGATACAAACAGCATAGACTTAAGAGAGCACAAAGGAAGGGAAAGGAACAACAAAAGGTTTGTAACACATGCCCCAGAGAGTCAAAATCAGATCGAAGATTGATTAAATTAGCATGCCTGGACAAGAGAAGTCAAGTCCAGGAGGTTTAAAAACTTATGCCTTAAGGGAGCCTGTATGAGCCTTTTTCCTTGACCACTATCTAGCGCTGGACTACCACCTCAGGAGGACAGGATATGGAACTCCAGGCCCCTCAAACAAAGCAACCTCTGGGAGTGTATGTGGCATGTAGGATTCTGACAGAACTGAACTCAGGAGTCACAGAAGAACATTCGGGAAAAGGAATCAGCCTAGTTTGATAAGATTGTGTTAGCAAGCGTCTCAGCCTCGGAAACCAGCGAGAGCCTAGAGAGCTGGGAGAACAAGAAGAAAATGTGGGAGGGTTTTCAGATTGAGGTATTTATGTATGAAGCCCCTTTGAGCTTAAGCCTTTCATCATATGATCAAATGAGATAGTGTCCAGCGCAGTGGCTGGCACATAGTAGGTGCTCAATAAATGCTTGTTTCCCCCCATCCTTTCATACCTAATTGCCATTGCTCTCAGGAGTACATTTGGGAGAAGATGGAAAAACATGACTTGTCATTTTTGTACTGAGAGCTGACAAATTGTTCTGTGAAGTTTTGATTCAGTCAAAGGGCCATACTTGAGGACCCAGAGGGCCACATGTGGCCTTGAGGCCACAGATTTGCCACCCCTGTTACTGTTCAAAGTCTACAAAAATATGATGAATATAAATTGCAGTAATACTGTCCTTAGGTCTCCAGTTCTTTTCTTTTCAAACTCAGGGAGCCTTAGGACTCTGAACCCTTTTTTCTTTTCTGTCCCAGTGAATCAAAAAGACAAAAAGTATTAAGTGGCTATGCGACAGGCACTGTGTTAGAAATACAAAGAAAGGTGCTCATCCCCCAAAATGAAAACCAAAAATGATCTTTAGTAATCTGCTAGTCTCTGTCCTGCCTGCTTTCCTCCTCCCCGGCCCCAAGGGGCTCTACTACATACCTGTGTCAGATATTTGATCACAGGCTCCATCAATCCTGAGCTGTTCCTGTTGGCTGTCACTGAGCCAAGCTCTAGCTGAGCTAAGACACGGTGAGGCACACACTGAAGAGCCCGAGCTAGGGCTGGGATGCCCAGTGTGTTATAGGACAGGGACAATATCTTCAGATGCCGGGCACCTAGACGTCAAGTAAGACATATTTGAAGAATGGTGTTAGAAACCATACTCAGGCCAAGAGACTCAAAGAGTTTTGTACAAGACGGTGCTCAGGACCAAGGGGGTCTTTCCAATCCTAAAGGGCACATTATCTGCTACTCTCGAAATGGCTCCCCAACCTGTTCCACCCTATGTATCTCCCACTCCAAAATTCCACAAAGAATTCTCAAGGCTCAGGTAGGCCTTCCAGGTGTGGCCTACCTCCTCCTCTAGGAAGCTTTTCTGGAGAAATCACCTACTACAACCAAGGTACTGTTCCTTCTCAAAATTTATAATTACATACAGGTGTGCCCTGCTTTTAAGCAAACCTGATATATAAAAATGGTAACTTAGTCCAATTTCATGTGCAGGGATCTTCTCAACATACCTTATCTAGGTTAAGTTGTGGGAAAGGGAATCACATACACACACTGTATAGTCAGCTAAACCACTGGTTTCAAATAAAATCTATTAACATCATTTATGTTCTATTGTATTTTTATTTTGTTACTTATTTTCCAATTACATGTTAATCTGGCCAAGGCCACACAAAGGAGTGTTGCCAGCCATGTGTTTTCGACACCTCTGAGATAAACAACGGATTTGAAATCAAAGGACTTGGGTCTGAGTCCCAGTTTTGCTATCTGTGTGACCTTGAGCAATTGACTTGATCCAAAATTGCATCTTCCTCTGGGTGTGCATTAGAAGGCCACTCATGTTCCTCATAGCTCTACATCCAATGATACTATGTGGTCACTCAACCTCTGAGAGAACTACTCTATAGATAGAGAAGTAACACTTCCTCAAGGTAGCCCTTTCGGAAAGCAGTAATTATTTAAAAATTGTCAGACAGCTTCTGCCCTGGCTGCCCACACTCCCAACCCTCCCCAACTAGATTTCATTCACTCTTCAGCTATGCTGCATAAAATCCCTCTCTACTCTCAAGCACCACCTTCTTTCCTGATGCCCTCCTCCCCTACCTTCTATCACTTCTATCTATATTAATCCTGTACCTATTTATATATGGACTTGTTCTCTCCCTCTTCATATGTTAAGCTCCTTGAGAGTAGGGATTGTTCATTGATTTGTATTTATATCCCCAGGGCCTAGCACACAGTAGGAGCTTAGTAAATGATTGCTGATAGATTCATCTGGGTCTTGGAGCTGCCAACTCACCCTGCAAGGCGCTGTTCATGGTGTGCTGATGATGCCTCAGGAAGTTGGAGCTGAAGCCACAGGCCTGCAGGCGCAGAGTGCTGATAGCAGGGCAGATCTGCAGGAGGGAAGCCAGGGCCTGGGCACAGCCATCTCCCAAAGGATTCATGCTCAAATTTAGTTCTTCTAGATTCTGCAAAATAAGTGGATAAGAGATAGGAAAGACAGGAGCTAAGAGAAGAGCTTTCTTGGAGTGAGGTCCCTCAGGAGACAAAGGCTCTCCTTTTCTGCCTGATGTAATGGGCAGGACAGTATGGGAGCCAAAAAGCCGTCTCCTACAAGACCTAGGTATTCTAAGGGTAAAGGTTATGTTTACCGCATTAGACAAGGAGTTCTCTTAGAAAGGTGGCTCTTAAATTGGATGTCACATGAAAGCAGCAAAACCCACTGGGCCCCACCTTCCCCTCAATCTTCTGGAGTGGGGTCCATGTCTTTCCCAACAGACTGAGGGTTGCTAGGAAACTGGAATTACGTCTCCTCTCCTCTTGGCCTTTGACCAGGATAGGAACTTGGTATCTTCTTTCCTCCAGTTTTCAGTAAGTGTTCAGAAGGAAGCTAAGTACCTAGCAGTCACTCTATGATCATGACTTCCATTGGCAAATGAGGCAACATGGTAGAGTATCATGATTGCTGGGTTGGAGTCAGGAGATCTGGGTTTAAATCTCGGCTTTAACACTTACTAGCTGTACAACACTGGGTATGTTTCACTTTCCTTCTCTATGCCTCAGTTTCCACATCTGTAAAACAGGACAATAAAATATGCACTACACCTAGGTCATACAGTTGTCATGTGAAGAGTGTGCTGTAGAAATATGACCTATGCTTGTTACTTATTCCCACTGACTATTGTAGATGTGATGCTATGCTGGTGAATACCATAAGTGCCTTTCAAAGGCTTTCATTCCAAGATGGAAATACTATCCAGGGCAAACCAACTTTAGCTCCCTTCCTCAAATAGATAAGCCTTACCTGGAAGGTGTTGTAGTTTGGGAAACCAGTAGCAAGGTGGTGTAGGCCATCAGTACCCAGGTGGTTAGATGAAAGATCAAGGAGGGTCAGGCCAGGCATGGTGCTAATAGTGGCCAGCAATTCCACAGCTGTATTGTCCCCAAGCCGATTCCCTACCAGGTGTAGCTCCCGGAGTGATGTGTGCAGCTTCAGGGCACGAAGCAATGGAGTAAGCTGGGCTGGACGTAGGGCAAGGGAGCAGGCACTGAATGAGGAGCCTGAGCCCTGCTGTTCCAGAGCCTGGAGAACTAGCTGGTTCTCAGCTAAGGGAGAAAGAGGAGATTCACATCACCTCTGGGGTAGAAGAGAAGAAACTCCTGCTGCAGCTTGGCATTTATCATCTCAGTTACAATAGTCATAGTTTATTTTCATTTTTTATAAAATCCGAGGATGCTCTGGAGTCTTTAAGAAACAGAGGAACCAGGGTAAGCCAGGTAAGGCCAAGTACGAGCTGAGTTAGGTGTCTCTTATCTTTCTCACTCCCAAGCACTGCTTTCTCTGCCAGGTATCCAGCTAAGAATCTGAGAGTCAATATGATGCAATGGAAAGAATTTGACAGATATCAATTTCTTCATTTGTAAAATGAGATGACTAGAATATGTGACCTCTAAGGACCCTTCTAGCTCTAAATCTGATTCTATAATCCCTTCCAGATATACTTCCCCATCTAGGTTCATACCTAAGAGACTCTAAATTCATAAGCAACATTCTCCTCAATTTCCACATCCTGGGCCCAAGGCATATAGTGACAATCTATCAAAGAACCAAAACTGAAAAATCTCATAGTTTGAAATAACTTTAGAGGTAATCTATCTAATGTAGTCTTTAACAGGAAGCCCCTCTGAAATATACCAAAACTAAGAACCTAGCTAATACTTAAAGAATTACAGATATTAGATTTGGGACCTCAGAGGCCAATATCTGAATGAGAAATCCCTCTACAACAGATACCTGTTAGTAAGCACAAAAAGTATTCAAAATAATTACCACGGAATTATAAGGGGAACAATTTTATATATTTGCCACAGGAACAAAACTAGCCAGTCAAAAGAGGGCATTCAGTCTTTGCTTTTAGACCTCCTATGAGGGAAGAGCCATTACCTCTCAATGTAGTACATTCCACTTTGGGATAACTCTAGTATGTTAGGAAGATTTTACTCACATTGGTTCTAAAATTGTCTCCTTGTCACTTTTACTTATTATCGAGTTCTGCCCTCTGGGAATAAGACTATTTCCTTTTCCACTCTCCAAAGAACAAGGGAAGATTTCCCTTCTTCAAAATCTCCAATTTTTTTTGGTTCATAACATTAACGATGTGAAGAAACAACAGGTTCCCTCTTCTATGTTTGTCCAGCTACCTGTCCATCCTCATCCTCACTGACTATTAATGCTATTTCCTCTCACACACTCCTGGGACACAGCTTTATAGAACAGAAAAGACTAACGTCATTCACAATTAGCCGCCCAGTTCACAGTGCAGTTGGCCTATGTGAGATGAAATGCAATTTAACTTCTTATGCCTACCCAAGATATACTGAAACCATGATGGGGAATATCATGATGTGGAAAGGATAATTGTGTCAGCTTGGGACCCACCTAGAACATATATGTCCCTTTTTGGTGGTGCTGGGAAAGGCAGCTCAGATCGACACTCCAGGAATAATGGCAAAGATATGAGGGCAGTCCAGGAAAACTGCCCAAAGGGGTTTCAATGGCCTGACAGTAAATTTAAAGTACAGGTATCTCTGCCCATTTGGTTAAAGGGCTATTTCATACTTTGCTCTCTCCTTTCCTGCACTTTCCTATGGGGAATGATCAAAATCTACAAAAGGGGTCCTTAACTTTGTATTCTATTAAATCAGATTGCTTGGCCTGGAACTAAAGATCTCCTATATTCTGGCCCTAACCTATCTTCCTAGCCTTATCTGCTATTATCCCTCAACATGCCTCCCATGCCCCCAGTTCAATCAGACTGGTTTGTAATATATGATATTCACTCTTCTCAGCCTGTGGCAACTTTACCTCCCTAACCTATGCTTTTCAATTCCGTTTTATGGGTTGTCTTCCCTCAACAGAACAGAACCTACTTGAGGGCAGGGACTGCCATTCTGTCTGCATATGTACTCCCACTTCAGGGACTGGCACATGCTTGGTGACTCTACCCTCTCACCCATCCCAAATCCTATGGGCCCTTTGAGGTCTGCCTCCTAACGGAAGCCTCCCCCCAACCTCTACCTGGTGTGCCTTTGCACCTGCTCTGTCATCCACAAATCAGTGAGGCCTTACTGAAGAGCTCTCACTGGCTAACTTTGCACCACCTTCCTCACTCCCTGCCCCTAGCAGTTAAGGCAGAAGGGGAGACTCCAACAGCTCTGCTCTGCCGTTTTAAACCAGAGTACTTCAGGTTGGCCTCCTGCTGACTCCTTACCTTCCCTCAGGTTTTGACAAACCTTTCGGTATCGGTCAGTCAAAGGTGTTACATCACAGGAGACCACTTCAGCCAGCACCTGAAACAGATGTGATCTGTCAGTTTGCAGGACCAATCCCATTAGGTATGTGTGTAGAGGGAAGGGAAAGCTCCAACTCCTCTGAAGAGTAGGCAGGCTTTTCCAAGCACTCTTACCTCCTCATTGCTCTGCAGGACATCTGTGATGAGGTCTTCAGGGGCTAGCAGGGCCCCCTCCTTTTTCAAGATAAGCCAGGTTAGCAGCCCACATGTCTGGTAGTATCTTTGAGATGCCTGATCTGCCAGCCATGACACAGGGTGCCTTTCACTGCCACCGGGGGAAGGATAGATAAGGCAACTGTGGAATCACTGTCTCTCCCCTCCCCAGGATCCACACTCCCCTCTGAGGTGGGAGGAATATAAATCCTTCAATAGAGGATCTTCAGAAACAGCAGTCAGCAAATCCACTTACTTATGTGCTCAAAACAAGTCCTCAATCCTAGAATGAGAACCCAAACTCAACTTTGGATTGCTCCTTTAGTCTATGTTCCCTTGACACTTACAAGTCCTACTTCCCTATTTTGCCAGTATTCACATACAGAGACTAGAAGTGACTCTCCCCATACTAGCCTGCTTCTTCACAAAATGGAAAGGGTGGAACTGACAGTTTATAGGATGAAGTTCAGCTGGGAGTTGGAAGACTTGGGTTCTTTTCATACTCAGCTACACATAATGTCAAGCAAGTCACCTGATCTTTATAATCTTAGGCCTATCTCTTTCTCTATTAAAGGAGGGGATTAATCCTACATCTGGTCCCTGGAGACATTTCCTGTCATGGGCTCTCTTCATCTTGTCAGGACTCACAGACATCCTTCCTCTTTTCAGTGATTCCCAAGTGCCAAATGCCTCAGCATGGCACCTGATCCCTTCATAGGCCTACACTACCTGGTCAATCATACTTCCTACCATCCCAGCAAAAATCTATCTGTTCTAGCCAGGTTGGCTTCTTCATTGTCCCCACCCCAGGTTCAGTTCATTCCAGCCCAATCTCCTCATTCCCAATTGTATCATTCTTCAATGCCAGCTCATATCCTGCTTCCTCCAAAACTACTTAGAAATGAGAAAGTAAGCTCTCCAAAGACAAGGACCAATTCTGTTACTCCTTTGGTACCTCTAAGTGCCTGGAAAGACCTGAGCACAGAGTGGGTGCCCTGTAAATATCTGACCTAAAATGAATGAATGACAAGAAGCTAAGGGGAAAAGCAGGCAGGGAGACTACCTTATCCTTACTCCTTACCTCTGGGGAACTGGAATAAGGAAGACATCATCCTGTACCCGAACCCGGACCCGGAGGGGAGGGGGTGCAGCTGAACACTGTGGGAAGGAGGGAAAGAAAAGTTAGGGCAAATGAGGTTTCTGGTTGTTTAACACCTCCCAAGCCTGTCCCGGAGAAAGGACCCTAATGTTCCCAAAGATATAGACTCAGAGCATGCAGTTACCTTGAGGGTGGCCTCTTGTTTGGTTTATACCTGAACAACAATCCCTTTTATAAAATTCCTAGTGAGTAATCATCCAGCTTCTGCTTGAAGACCATCAGTGACAAGGAACTAACTCCCAAGGTGATTGGTTTTACTTGTGGATAGCTCTAATTCTTAGACAGTTTTTATTCAGCATCCCTAGTATAGTGTTTGTCCTGTCTCCTTCCATGGTCAAAGATTATCTACCCCAATCTCTCCCCAGGAGTTCCTGGCTCACTCACTGGTAGGTATCCTGCTGAGGGACTCTCTCCACTGGCACCTGAAACCCTGGAGACAGAGGGGTTTTCTTCTGTCAAGTTACTATTCCCACTTGTTCTGCCCAGCACTGTCCTGTCCACAATTCCAGTGAGTCGGCTCTGTCGGGAACGTGGCTTAGAACTTGGGCAGATAGTTCCACCATCACTATCTGACCAAGATGTGCAATCTGACCCATTCTCTGGGAGACAGTGGTTTCTCTTGCGACGGACACAGTGAGATTCCATATCATCCTCCAGCCAGTCTCCATTCAAATACTCTTCCTCAGGAATGAGGGCTGCCTGGGTCATGGGTGTCTCACCTGGCCCTTTTGCTATGGTCTTAAATGGGTGCCGTGTCTGGGCACTGCCCACACCCCGGATAGCTGCCTGGTACACAGCCCGGCTGGTAGATGCCACACCTGAGTCTATGGTCTCAGGGGAGTACAGTGTTGCTCCTTCTGACAAATGCCCCAAGTTGAGAAGTCTTGGCCTCTTCTTAACTGGCTGGAATGGGACCATATCATCATCCTCTTCAGAGCTACTGGCCTCATCTCCAACATGGTAACTCTGTGGCCTGGTGACACCCAGTCTGTGTTCTGGGGAGGTCGAGGTCCTGTTAAGGGACCTGTTCTGGGGAAGGGGATGCTGGGGCTCTGATATGGCCAGGAAATGGGAAGACCTGAGGGGGCTGGAAGAGGGGGAAGTCTCAGGGTCAAACAGAGAATTGGACTGGATGGTTTGGGAAGTAAGAGAGCCTTGGGATGCTGCAGGAGGAAAGAAAAATATCTGTGAGATGTCAAAGCTGGCCTCCCAGACAACCTATCTCATGGGCTTATAAAAGGTATAGCAATAGAGATTGGATTTATGGTTTCGTTGATAAAGGGAACTCTCCGATAAAAAACTTTTTGCATCAAGACAGGTTGGCATCTTCTCTGCAATTTATACTCTTAAAGAGCTGTTTAGAACACTATGAAATTAAGTGACCTGCTCAGGGTCACACAGACAGTGGGTATCGGAGTGGGAGCTTGAACTTTCACTTTTCTGGCTTTGGGGACTGCTCTCTATCCATTATACTCCAAATATCAAGCAGAACCTATTCAGAGACCCAGCTGTCTTCAGGATCTATCTATGACTGAGGTGGTGAAGTTCCCTGAGCTCCAGAGGACAGTCCTCACTCCCTCCTAAAAACTGTCCCTGACCTCATGGGAGTGAGTCATGCATGCCAAAATTAGGGACAAAGAGAACCCCCGAGGAAATCCCCTGGGGGAGGGCTACCCGCTCACCTTGGCCCAGTGAAGCTGTCCGATGAAGTTTTTCCACAGCCGTTTGCTGCAGCAATTTTTCCATAGCTTGGGCTTTTTGACGTGTTTCCTGATCCAGGTCCCTGCCATAGAGTTTTATCCACTGCCTGAGGGTCTCTCGGGGGCTGTGACCCTATAGAGGTGATAAAGGCAAACATAGTCCTTTCTCTTGAAGATCACAGTCACTTGAACCCTCAATTCTTTCTTTTCCACCACGTTTCCCACAGATACCCTCACTTCCAAATCCTGAGTGACCTCCCTGTTTGTAAGAAAGAGCTGTACTCTACAGCACTCTCCCTGTAACACTACAACCTACAACAGAAGCAAAGGAGTGCACCCTCCCCACACCCCAACTCCCCATACCTTGCTGTTTTTGGCAGTGACTGATGCTCCCCTCTCTATTAGCAGCTCAGCCACTTCAAAATGGCCACAGTTGAGGGCATCATGAAGAGGAGTGATACCCTCACAGCCTGGGCCCCCAGGATCATCCACTGCAGCACCATGATCCAGCAGGAAGCGAACAATCTCTAAGGACCCCAGAGCACACAACCAAGTATAAAGTCACTAGCTGATCAGAAGCCTCGAGGAATCCCCAATTCAGATCCTCATGCATTCCAGGCTTCCCTCATCTCCCTCCCATCCATTTTGATTCTTTATTCACAATTTCCTGCACTTCTCCAAGTCTAGCCCTGTTTACTCTCACCCCATCTTCAACTCACCCAAACCTTTCCCCCTCACCTAAATGCCCATGGTTGCATGCTTCATGTAATGGGGTCCAGCCACAATAGTCTCGGGGATTCAAGGGATGACCCTATGATGAAAGAAAGGCAAGTCCCAGGCCCTGGGCATGACTCTGGAATCAGGACCCAGACCCCACCCCAAGAGCCAAAAGGAAGCACCCTAGCTCTTCAGCTCTTTAACAATTTACCTACTCAACACAAAAATGACTTCCTGACCCTTGAAAATACTTTGACTAATGCAATAATTTCAAGCTAGACCAAGAAACTTTAGGAATCAAGGGCCAGGGAGCCTAGTGTTAGTCATTTCACTATTGATCCCTAGACCTTTGTGCTCTGTCTAAACTGTGAAAATTACCATAAAGATGACATGGGGACATAACCTGTTAGCAACATGCAACTGCTTCACTCCTGCCTGGACCTTGCCCCCTTAAGCACCCAGGCTAACACCAACTACTTAGGGTTATCAACAACAGGGAGCTGAAGTTCTCCTCAGTTTATTCAAGTTAAATCCTTGGGAGGTGCCCACATAGTCTTAGCTTCAAGAGAAGAACCTTAACTCCATTTAGATAGCATAGCTCTGGTCATTTTGACACATATATAACTCCAGTCAAAACTCTCCCCCTTGTCCTAGCTACTGATCCTCCTGAAGTCCTCGCTATAGACTGATCTCTAATTGACCCCCAAAACCTGGCCTAACCATTATACACACTGCCAGTTTAAAAGGGCACAGGTGTGTATAGGGGCAGATTGTTCTATACAAATCACTGTATCCTTAGATCCTACATGCTACTAAAAGGGGGTTGGGTTATAGCACAGCTTTCGTAAACAAAAGGGCTATGCTTCATACTGAATATTTCATGTTCTACCCCACCTCCATTACAGAGTCCTCTCCCCTTGTGGGGTTCAGGAATGATGGTATAATGAATTGGAATAATGAATGCTGGGGGAAGTTCTGTTCAAATCTCAGTGGGAATACTTCTGTATCTGATTCCATCCTTGGTTCTCCCTTTTAAAGGGCCTGAGTCATACCTGTTCCACAAGGTCACGGACCCGGCGCTGCTGCCCATCAATACATGCTCGATGCAGCATCGTCTCCCCCATATCGTTTCGTCGATTCCACTGTGGAGAATCCACCAGATGGGGGTGTGAGAAGAGGAGAAATGGAGAAAGAATTGTCAGAGTGGGAAAAGGAGAGAAGGAGGAAGGAAACCCACACTGGAAAAGTGATGTCTGAAAGTTGGTAGCTACCCCTGTCCCTTCACCAGACTTACCTTATTCACTTTTCGACGGCCAGGGCCAGTCTGTCCATAACTTTCCATTTCCTCCTCTCCTGACCGCAGACTGCCACCATCTTCATTCTCTGGAACAAGCATGATGGGTAACTCATCCCAAGCCCTAGTAACATCACCACCTTTGGCTGGCAGCTACCTGGACCCATGGTCCTAGATTACAAGCCTAGATCAGGCCCAATAGCCTCTCCCACAATCCCAAAATGCCTTTTTCACTAGTTTGACACTGTGTGCAGATGCTATAAGCTCATAACTAGCTAGATGACTTCTGAAGATCTCTGCAACTCTACCTGTGAGGCTATGGCTAAACAAGTCTGGCCTCTCCTCAGATCTAGTTATTATGTTATGTCTCATGTATCAAATCAACAAACGTTTACTGGGCCCCTACTATGTTCTTTGCAAGGTGCTAAGAGAAATACAAGATGAATGAGATACGGAGTCTAGTGAAAGAAACAGAATTGTACACAAAGAGGAAAATAAACAAAAAACACAAATCACTAGAAGGCAAGATATAAAAAGGGCCATAAGAGAGGTACAGACAAAAGTGCTATGGAAACAAAGGGAAGAGATCCCTTCCAACTGGGGGAAGACGAAGGAAAGCTTCATGGATAAGTTGGTATTGGAGCTAAGTCTTTGAAGAGCAGACATGGATGGAAGGGCAGGCTAGGCAGAGGACTAGTATATGAGAGCAGATGCAGAGACTAGCATACAGTCTAACACAGCAGGAACACAGGAAGTATATGAGGGAGCAATGGAATCTAAGGCTGGAAAGACAAAATGAGACCAGATCATTCAAAGAAAATGAGAAATCACTGAAGGTTTATGAGAAAATGGGATAATTAGGCTACACGGCCTCTGAGGTCCCTCCCAGATCCAGATGTATAATTTTCTGATCCTATGACTGTAAGAAGCGTGATTTGAAGCTGTACTTTAGGAAAATTAATCTGGCAGAGTGGAAAACTGAAAAGGAAAATAAGAGAGGCAAAGATACTGAATAAGAGGGCTTAGCAACTCCTAACAAGGGGTAAAGAAGGTGTGGACATCTGACTTCTTCCCTCCACCTTAATGTCTTCTGAGATTACTTCCAATTTATCCTGTCTCTATCTTGTTTGCAGGTAGATGGTCACATGTTTTCTACCCCATTAAAATGTGACCTCTATGAAGGCAGCAACTGTTTTTGCCTTTCTTTGTATCCCCAGTGCTCAGCACAACACTTGGCAACAGTAAGTGCTTAGTAAATACTTGACTGACTAAATAAACTAGGTGATTGGGTGGGAATGAAAAGGAAGAGAGAGAAACCAAAGACATTTCAGAGGTAGAGATTTGGCAATTAGTTGGATGGAAGGGGCAAGAGAGATGAAGTGAGACATAACTGGCAGTCTGAATGGCTACGAAGATGCTAATATCATTCATCAAAGGGAGAAGTCAAGCAAGGGAGCAAGTTCTGAATGAAGAGTTACATTTTGTACATGTTGAAATAGAAAGTCAGGTCTCAAGCTTGGGAAAGAAATCAAAGCTGGAGCTTAAGTATGGTAGCCGAAACTCAGACAGTAGGTAAGATCATCAAGGAAGAGCAGAGAGCCAAAGGCAGAGGATGCCTAAAGGAAATGAACCACACACCCACTATCCCTCACAGGAGGAACAAAGCCATCTATATTCCCTGTTCCAAAAAGTGCCCAGTTACAAAAATGTGCATACCCTTTGACCCAGCAATACCACTTCTAAGACTGTATCCCCAAGAGATCATAAAAATGGGGAAGGGTCCCATATGTACAAAAATATTTATAGCAGCCCTCTTTGTGGTGGTTAAAAACTGGAAATTATGGGGATGCCCATCAATTTGAGGAATGGCTAAATAAATTGTGGTATATGAATGTAATGGAATACTATTGTCCTATAAGAAATGATGAAGTGGAAAACTTCAGAGAGGCCTGGAAAGACTTATATGAACTGGTGCTAAGTGAAAGGAGCAGAACCAGGAGAACTTTGTACACAGCAACAACCACAGCATGTGAGGAATTTTTCTGGTAGACTTAGTACTTCATTGAAATGCAAGTACTTAAAAAAAATTTCCAATGGACTCTTGAGGCAAAATACCTTCCACACCCAGAGAAAGAACTATGGAATTTGATCGCGGAATGAGGCAGACCATTTTCTTTTGTATTGTTTTGTTTTACTATTTCTTCCATTCATTTTAATTTTTCTATGCAACATGACTAAGGTGAAAATGTACTTAATAGGAATGTATGTGTAGAACCTATATAAAAATGTATGCCATCTCAGGGAGAGAGTGGGGAAGGGCGGGGGAGAGGAAAAAATCTAAGATATATGGAAGTGATTGTAGAACACTGAAAACAAATAAAATAATTAAAACAAACAAAAAAAAAACCCCAAAAGTGCCCAGAACAGAAGCCTACATCAGTAGGCACTTAATCAAGAATAGATGATAAGAACTCACCAGATGATGCCCATGCATTTTTCAGCACTTCCTGTGTGCCCTGCCTTGTGGTAGACAGGTCTGCGTACAATGGGAGGCAAGAGCCCCTGCTACCAGAGAGTTTTAAGCTGAGCTAAGTTGACAGTGAGAAGGCTGACTGGGGAACAGAGAGAGCTGTAATTCTGTAGCAGCCTGTGGCCAAGAGTTCCCAAGGCTTTCTGACTACTTGGGCATTCACTCACCACTTTCAGAGAGTTCCACCTCACTGTCCTCCAAGGCCTCACTATTCTCCAGCTCCTCTTCCTCCTCTTCCTCCATGATATCCTTGGACGGGCTCCAGCCTTCTGCACAGCTCAGTTCCTGCAACTTGGAATTGGTACTGGGGGCTTTGAGGGGCTGGTGTTTCAACTGTACAGCATGGAGGTGCTGCAGGACCTGCCGCTGGAGAACGTAACTGGGATCAGAGGCCATGACTCAAACTCCGAGGGAGAAAAATCCATGACAATTAGGGAGGTGAGGACTTCCTAATAAAATACTATCTGGAAAAGCATGATGGATGAGAATCTTAAGGAAGGACCCCAAAAGTAAAACTGAAAATATCAAGAGAAAAAGGAGTTCTGGGCAGTCCAGGGAGGTGGGGCTGTATACAGATCTCACCTGTAGCCAAGGCTTCTTGGCCTCCTGTGAACAGTGGAGGGCACTCTGGAAACATGGTTCCAGGTCCTCATAGGGCTTACCAGCTTCTTCTTTGGCTAGGCCAATGTTCAACCAGGTCTTTGCCTCCTAGCAACATGGAAGGGAGAAAAAGAGATGGGCCCCCAGCAAACTCACCACCAGCAATGCCCAAAATTCTCCCAAGACAAAGACTGATTCATGACCCCAAGCAACTTTTTATATCCCCCTTCCTGTTACCTATGTTGAAGGGCCTCCCCAAGATGGTCATCATTTATACCAGTTGCTGTATGGTACAATTTCTCCCCTCACTATCCATCTAAGTGATATTCCTAAAGCACAAATCTGACAGTGTCACTCCCCTATAGCATCCTCAAGGATAGTTAGCTAATAAACATATGTTAAGTGCCTACTATGTGCCAACCACTGTGCTAAGGGCTGGGGATACAAAGAAAGGCAAAAGAGTTCCTATTCTCAAGGAACTCACAGTCTAATGGAAGAAACTGCAAGAAAACTGCATACAAACAAGATATATACAGGATAAAATGGAAATAATCAACAGAGAAAGCACTAAAATTAAGAATTAGGAAAGGCTTCTTGTAGAAGATGGGATTTTAGCTGGGACTAGAAGGAAACCAGGAAGGCAAAGAGGCAGGGGGGAAGAGATAGAATTCCAAGCATGTGAGAAAGCCAGAGAAAATGTCTGGAATTGGGAGATGGGAATATTTTAGTCAAGGAACAGGAAGGAGGCCAGTATTACTGGATCAAAGAGCACACTGGGGGCCAGGAGAAGACAATAAATAAGAAACTGGAAAGGCAATGGGGAGGCCAGGTTATAAAAAGCTTTGAATACCAAGTAGAAGATTTTATTTTTGATCCTGGCGGTAATAGGGATCCACTGGAGTTTACTGAATAGGGGGAGGGGATGACATAGTCAGCTGCACTTTAAGAAGAGATCACTTTGCCAGCTAAGTGGATTTGGAGTGAGGAGAAACATGTGGCAGGCTAACCAACTGACTACAAAAATCCAGGTATAAGGTGAAATCAAAAGTTCTTGACAACAGCCTGGATGTAGGGGAGGAGAGAGAGAGGTGTTATGGATGACACCTAGGTTTCAAGACAAGTCAAGTGACTGGGACAAGACGGTACCCTCAACAGTACTAAGGAAGTTAGGAAGAAGGGAGGGTTTTTTTGGGGAAAAAGTGAGTTCAGTTTTGGACATGTTGAGTCTACAGGACATTCAGTTCAAAATGTCTAATAGGAAGTTAAAGATGTAAGACTGGAGGTCAGCAAAGAGGTTAGGGCTGGATATATAGATTTGAAAATTATCAGTAAAGGAGAGGAAGTGGAAAAATTGGGACACTGATGCACAGTTGGTGTAGTTGTGAATTGATCTGACCATTCTGGAGAACAATTTGGAACTATGCCCAAAGGAATATAAAACTGTGGCCCAGCAACAACACTACTAAGTCTGTATCCCAAAGGGATCAAAAAAAAAAAGACAAAAGGACCTATCTGCACAAAAATATTTATAGCAGCTGTTTTTGTAGCGGCAAAAAATTGGAAACTGAAGGGACTCCCATCAATTGGGGAATGGCTGCACAAGATGTAGTATATGATTGTGAAGGAATACCATTGTTCTATAAGAAATGATGAATAGGATGGTTTCAGATAAACCTCGGAAGACACATATGAACTGATGCAGAGTGAAGGGATCAGAACTGGAGAACATTGTACACAGTACAAGCAACAGTGTAAGGATGATTAGTTGGGAAAGACTGAGCCACTCTGATTGAGTTAATGATCCAAAAAGATCCCAAAGGAAAATGGTATCCACTTCTAGAGAGAGAAATGATGAACTCTGAATGCAGACTGAAGCATAGTTTTTTTTAAATTTTACTTTGCTTGGGGATTTGTTTTCTTTTGCAATGTGGCTAAATGTCGTATGACTTTACATGTATAACTAACATGACATTGTTTGCCTTTTCACTCGGTGGGAGAGGGGAATGAGAGAGGAAGAGAATTTGAAATTCAAAGCTATATAAAAATGATTATTAGAGAATTATCAGCATAGAGGTGGTAAATGAATCCACGGGACCAGATGGAATCACCAAATAAAATAAATTAGAGGGACAGTGCCCCGTGGGACACCCACAGTTGGTGGGTGTAACCTTCTTGAAGATCCTACCAAGGAGACTGAGAAGGAGCTGTGGAATAGGTAGGAGAAAGTAATGTCACAGAAACCTAAAGAAAAGAAAGTGTCAAGGAAAAGAAGATGATCAGCAGTTTCAGAGGCTGAAACGGGGTCAAGAAAGATGAGCATTAAGAAAAGGCCATTAAATTTGGCAATGAAGAGATCATTAGTAACTTCAGAGAGAACAGTTCTGGCTGAATGATAAAAGTTTGAAGCCAGACAGTAGAACGTTACACAAAGCTAGAGAACAGGAAGTGGAGGTATCTTTTGTCTTCTCAAGGAGGAGATACATGGGAGAATAACTATCAGAGATTGAGGATTAAGTGAAGATGGGGAAGACATGCGCATGTTTGTAGGCAGAAGGAAGAAGCAGCTGGTAGACAGGAAGAGACTGAAGGTAAGAGTGGAGATGATAAAAAGGACAATTTGCTGCAGAATGATGGAATGGGATTGCTTATATACATAGAGGGATTTACTTTGGGAAGGACCACCTTATTAGGTAAGGATCAAATACAATCTCCTGTTTTGCATTAAAAACCCTTCACAATCTAGCTCCATCTACTGAAAAAATGATTATTAGTAACAAATTATTAATATTGGGTTCCAGAGTTTTTTCTCTTTTTTACTTCCTCATTCAAAGCCTAGTCCTTGCAGATAAAGTCAGTCTCTGAAGGACAGGACTTGACCATGAGACTGGTCTTCCAGGAACATTTTCTTCAATCTCCCAACTGGGAGAGTTTATTTCTGATTAAAATGTAAAGGGAATTTCATCTAGGTGAACACTGGCCTAAAAAAGCATCAGGCTCACACCCCTGGAATCCCACCATTGTTCAGCTTAATTGGTACGGGTAGAGATGGATACCTTTGTTTATATGGCTGAAGGCTGAATCTCAAGATCAAGTCAAATTCTTAGCAGGATGAACCAACCTGAAGACTTTTGGCCCACCTCCTCATTAAAGGTATTTAAGCATTCAATGACCTCCATAGTCTCTGTCTTTGGTTACTGAGAGAGACCAATGGCCATCAATTTATATTAATGTATACTTATATTAATAAATTATTAATTACCCAGAACCTTGTCTCAGACTTTTCATTTCTACCATTATATTACTCCTCTTCACAGAATCTATGTTCAAAGGAAACTGGCCTGCTTGCTATTTCCCATAGACAATATTCCATCTTCCATTTCCATGCTTCTGAACAAACTGTGTCCCTAGCCCGGAATGCACTACATTCATCTTCACTTCTTAGAATGCCTAGCTTTACTCCCTCCCAAAGGGAGTCAAGAGTCATCACCTATATCAAAGTTTTCCTGATGCCTAATGCCTACCTCCCCGGCTGCTATCCCCACAAATTACTGTATATTTACCATATGTGTATGCACATGTTTCATACATACACAGTTCAGTTGTATCTGTGACTCTTCATGACTCCATATGGAGTTTTCTTGGCAAAAATGGAGAGGCTTGCCATTTCCTTCACTGGAGGATTAGGCCAAAAGAAGTTAAGTGACTTGGCCAGGATCACCCAGCACACAGTTGTCTGAAGCCAGATTTGAATTCAGATCTTTATGACTTCAAGCCTAGCATTCTATCCACTGAGTCATCTAACTGCCTTTTACACACATACAACACACAACACACACACACACACACACACACACACACACACAGTCTTCTGAAGTCTTACTGCAGTTTTAAAGCTGTCATTAGCTGATATATAAGCTCATATCTATATATTCATAGACATCTTATTTGCATACATGTCTGTTCTCCCATTAGAATGCAAGATCATTGAGGGCAGGGAAATTTGTTTTTCTCTTTATACCCCCAGAACCTACTACAGAAATTATTGACAGATACAAGAAAATAAAAGACTGACTCTGCCCTGAAATACCTGCTGGTATGAGAGAGACAAACTTATATTATTTGATACATTATAAATATGAAACATGGTGTTAAATGTTTTTTTGACTTGCTTTTCAGGGGTTATATGGCCTTATTTAGAAAAAACATACAGAAGAACACGTGACCAAGCACAAGACCAACTATAACTGGACCAAGAGCTGGAGAGATGGGGCTCAGTGTAATCAGTCAGAGTCAATAAAAGAAGGAGGTTCCTTGGAGAAGGGGGAACAGAGAATCAAGTCAGAAGAAGGGCAGTTTACCTCTAGAGGATTGCCCCTCCGTAACCTCAGCTCCTCTTCATAGTGCTCCACAGCCTGACTGTAGTTCTTCAGGTCCCCAAAGGTGGCAGCCAGGGAGACATGAATGACAGCCAACTCCTGCCTTGGTATCTTCAGAGATTTGGCAAACTGCAACTGGATGGGAGCAGGCCCAGTAAAGAGGTCCTCTCTGATCCCTCATCCATAGCTTCCCAACTCCCTCCTGATTTTTCTTAGCCTTGGATCATTCTTCAAGTCTGTTCACCCTCCCACCTGGCACACCCTGGAAGACTTCTTGAAGAAAATCCATCCTCAAAAAGGAATGTGCCCTGATAATGGAAGGGTCAACTCCAAACCCTCAACTCCAGCTTACCTGTTTCTGGTAGGCCTCAGCAGCCTTGGGGAAGTCTCCAGATTTGGAGAATAGGTCCCCAAGCTGCTCACAGATGCCCAGGGCTTCAT
This sequence comes from Bettongia penicillata ogilbyi, assembly GCA_023548195.1. Classification (NCBI taxonomy): domain Eukaryota; kingdom Metazoa; phylum Chordata; class Mammalia; order Diprotodontia; family Potoroidae; genus Bettongia; species Bettongia penicillata. The sequence continues at coordinate 1,980,092 of JAJHZJ010000384.1, forward strand.
GCAGGTCACTGTGCTCGGCCTCCTCCAGCTTTTGCTGCAGACTCACCACTTTTAGCACTGCTTGTATATGTGGTGGATAGGGAACCCAGAAAGTGAGATATTATAATAAGGGTTTACATTTTTCAAACTTTTCTTATGTTATTTTCCAATAACCCTGGGAGGTTGCTTGCAAAGTTATTATTACTCCTATTTTAGATGAAAAAAGTTAACAAAGATATGGTTCATTAAACATTTTTGTCCCAAGAGCCCTGTCAAGTAGGTAGTGGAGGTGCTGTTGTTCCCATTTTGGAGACAAATTAACAGACACACAGAAAATGACCTGGCCAAGTTCACACACAAGGGCAGGGTTGGATCTCAAAGTCAAATTTCAAATCCCAAATCAGGAGCTCATTCCACTGCACAATACTTAAAGAAGGGGGACACATCATCATCATCATCATCATCATCATCATCACCATCAACATTCATCCCCTAATCATTTGCCTCTCTTGGAAGCAGTCAAAGCATCTATAACCATGTTCATTGCACCTGCCCAAGACCATATATGTATTAAACGCCAGAGACGGACTTAAAACTACAGTCTTTGATTCCTTAGACAGTGTTCTTTCCACTCTACTATGATGCTTCTCTAGCAAGTTAGTGAGAACTAGGAATAGGATCTAGGTTTCTTGGTTCTCAAAGTATTCTAATATATTGTGTTGCCAGATCACAAATCTGAAGGGGAAGGAAGGAGCCCAGCCCAATACCCTTGGAAGCAATCCAATTCAAGCCTTACCATACTTGAGGCTTCTGCAGATCGTATGCCGCTGCCTGGGCTGCTGGGAACCTAGCCTGTAGGCTTTCTTCAGGGCCCTCTTAGCGGCCACAAAATCCCCCAAGTCCTGGAGGATCTGAAGAACAAAGGAAGAAAATGTTCAAATCCTTATCCTTCCCAAACTTCTGAGGTATCCCTAAGAGAAACCCTAGGGACCGAGCAACTAACCCGTCTTGTGGTCTCTGAAAGACAAGATACCAACAGACAGCAGACAATGGACCGGGGTAGAAATGGGACCTAAGGCCTGTTAATTACCTGGGCAACAACAACACAGCATTCACTTTCCATGAACTTCCTCTTCAGGACTCGGGCACATTCCCGTGCTCCCTCCAGGCAACGCATGGCCTTTGAGTGCTGCCCATCCCGCCAGTGAATAGTGCCCAGATTGTATCGAGCACGAAAAAGGTCCTCATATAGGTGATTTTGCCTGTAATTAGGAAGAAAGTAAGAACTCAAAGACACTCAAAAATCTTCCTGCTCTGCTCAACCCTCCATAACTCAAACCAAACCATACTCTATACTCCCTACAACCTGGACTCTCTGCCCCAATGCACCGTGTGCTTTCCTGCCTCTAGGACTCTGCTCATACTGTTTCCTCTCCCACATAAAAGAATTTTCTTTTTGAATTGTGGACTTATCAAAAACTGAACACAAACCTCTCAGTATACAAAAAGCAGAAAATGAGAACTGTGTATGAAACTATTGATTTCTATTGTGTACACATTTTTTTTGTTTAAGATTATGAGTTCCTTGAAGGCAGGAACTGTCATTTGCCTTTCTTTCTATCTAGAGGGTATAGGACAATGCCAGGCACATAGTTGGCACTTAATAAATGCTTACTGAATGACAAATGTGTATTAAATTTAACATAATTGATAATAACAAAATTGCTCTGCTTGCCTATGTCTCCAAGCATCTTTCTGCTTTTTGTGTATTCTTTATTTTATTGATGATTTTTCCATGTCTCTTTTTTTTGTCCACTCCTGACCTCCCTAAATTGAAGGTATCGCTTGTAATTAATAAGTATAGTCAAACTAATTCAGGTATTGGCCATATCTGAAAACTTCTATCTTGTTCTATACCTCTAGTCCTCCACTTCTTCACTCATGGAATTCCCATCTTTCCTTTAAAGCCCAGCTCAAAAGCTACCTGTTCTAGTAAGCTGACACCCAACCATCAGTAACAATCTTCCCCTTTACACCTCATACCATACTTTGTTCTATTTCTTCCTAATACATTTATCACATAACAATGTAATATAGTTCTCACTGTTTGTACCTTATTCCCCTAATTTAAAAATCTTACCTAAACCCTGTCTTCCCAATGCCTAGCACAGTGCCTTGAACACAATAAATGTTTACTGAAATAAACTGCTTCACAAAAGGTAGTTTTTGTTATGTGTGTATACATATCCTGATTCTTTCAAGGCAGAGCTCCCATGAGCCAGGTCTATCTTCATCAAACTGGAGTTTCTTTAGGGCAAGGGTTGTGTCAAGGGAATACTTAGAGCTGTTTCACTGACCAGTATCAAATCCTGAGATAGGGAGTGAAACCCTTTAGTTAAGAATCAACAAGTTCCCTTTTAAAGGAATGATCCCCCAACTGTCCCAGTCTCTTGGTACTCTACTTTTAAGTACCCAGTTTACAGGGTTGGGCAAGCAGAAGGGACCCTATGAGTAAGAGACTTACTCAGAAAGAAAGATGCTTTTCTTGATATAGTCACTACACAGGGCTGGCTGCTTCAAACTATCAAAGGTAAGGCCCAAGTTGAGGTAGAGACGGGTCCTCATCTCACTCACTTCCTTCTGGGTCAGAACACCTAAAAGAAACCCCCCAAGCCAGGCTGTAAGTGGCTCTGCCCATCTCCCAAGATCTCCAATTGGCTCTGCTCATCTCCTAAGATCTCCAATTGGCTCTGCCCGTTTTTCAAACACCCAGTATGATCCCTACTTTCTTTCCTTAACACACTTTCACTGTTGATCTCTTTGGGATTATCCCTACAAGAAAAAAAATGAGGTGCTGGAAAACTTTAAATTTCATTTGCATTTGGTGATGGAAAGTAGTTTTATGTTTCCCTTCTTAGAAGAGAAGCTCCACAAGTCTCCACCATCAGACCAGAGACTTTTCAAGAGCAGGGGCAAGATCTTTCCCATAAGGTCAGAAGTTTTAACAAGCATGGGGACTACACCTTCACCTCAGATGAGGGGTTCATTGAGGGCAGAGGCCATATATAAATATTTCTTATTATAATTTTCAAGGGCTTTGTATAAGGCTCTTATTTCCCACTTGGGAAATGGAAATTTCTCTCTGCCTGACTCAAGGGACAAGGAAACCAATAGGTGTCTCCTAATAGCTACCTTTCCAAGGTCAAGTAGATAGGTCATTCTGAGAATAGGTCATTCTGACAGACCCAGGAGGCTGAAGAACGTCAACAAACTAGGAGGACTGATGTCACCCTGGTTCATGGCTGGAGAACAAGTCAGGATCCTAAAGCACTTCCTCTGTCCTCCATCTTAGAAAGCTGGATGATGGATAAACATCCTTTCTGTCCCGATCCCTTCCTTGGAATAGAAGGTAGCCTTCCCTTCCATTGCTATCCTCAGGGGAACTTACTCTCTAACTTCTCATCCACTATTGCCAAGCTCTTCTCAAAGGCAGTCTGTGCCTGCAAAAGCGCATCAACTGACTGGCTATTGTCATAGCTGGCCAGATATGTTCTGCCAATGGTTGCCCAGGCTCTCTGCTGCTCAATGTAGCTGGACAAGGACTCCGCCAGCTCTAGATGACGATGTTGGTGCTAGGGATAAAATGAGACAATCAATTGTAAGTTGTCACACACATATATACACAGAGCCACCACTCAGATATATGCCTCCCCAAACAAAAAATATGTAGTAATAAAAGGCCACAGATGCTTCAGTTCCCACAACTTCCTCCTCCCTTCTAGAAACCTTTTTCAAGCTAACAAGCATTTACTTGAGTACCTGCTATGTGCAAGGACCTATACTAGGATAAATTCAACTTATCCTGGTAGCTGTGATCACTTTAGCAACTGAATGGGGAGGAAAAGAAGGGCCCTACATTAATATCTCATCAACTATACAACATATGTGAGAAAGACGAAGAAAGGGGGTCAAGTGTAGAAAGGTTTTTTTGTTGCTTAGTATAGGGGAAGGTGTGTTGGACCAAGAAGTTGCAGTTCTAATAACTTACTATGAAAATTTGAGCAAGTCCCTTCCTTTCTCTAGGTCTCAAATTGGACTGAATAACTGAGGACTCTTCTGGTTTTGAATATATAACTTTAACAGCAGAGTTAGATTCAGCGATCAGTATATATTATATGCTAATCAGCAACTGCTGATTAAGTCCCAACTCAATAGATTATAGACTAGCTAATGATTTTCTCCTCGTAGGGGAAGGCATAGTCACTTCCCATAGTCATGTCCCTTTGTCTCATCCCAAGCACTCTCCAAGTATGAGGAATGGCTGCTTGTATGACACTCCAAGCACAGATTAAGTATTTGCTCAAAGCTGTGTGCTAGGGAGTGGGGAGAGGGACAAGGGGATGGCTTCCCACCAATTGGCCTCTTGACAAAGGGCTCCCATCATACCTTCAGGGCAGCTGTGTAATCCTCCAGCTCTGCCAGTCGCTCACCAATTTTTCGGTGAGCCACGGCACATCCCAGCACATCCCCAGTAATTTCCAGAAGATGAAGCTCCTGCTGGTGCTCAGCCAATGCTTCCCTGTAGCTACCTGGATCAGCCCAGGAAAAAAGAGAGCCACTGTCAAGCTAGGATGAGGGAAAGGAAGCAGGATCCACAAAAGGACAGATACAGCTTGTAGTCAAAGATGCAGTCCTATTCATTTGACCCTATGATGCTCAGGCAGCAGGGTTGGATCTCACATGGGTTCACTTCACCTAAGGTCTTGACCCATCACCTTCTCTAGTTCTCCCTTGCCTTCAAAAGACTCAGTAGAGAAGAGGGAGAATCACTGCCTACTTACAGCACTCTTCATAGTCATGATGGCCCTTTCAGGCTATGGGCCAAATACAAACTGACTAAAACCCCTGACAGGTCTATTCTGCTGAGCTCCTCTCTCCAACTACCTTTATTCAGGGACTCTCCCAATCAGCCTTGTTCTCTCACCTCAAGCCTCTGCTCATTGGCCAAGATGCCCACTTCCTCTTGTTCCTTATTCCCAGTCCTTTCTTTCTTCTACATCCCTGCTACCTCCTCCAGGAAGTACTCACTAAGCCACCAGGCCAATACCTAGCCTCTTCCTCATTCAGTGCACCATTATGATTACTGTATAAAATATGATTCTGCTTATGGCCTACTTCTCTCTAACTTAGACCCTGGAACCTCTAAAGGTAGGGCTGTCTTCCTTAAAGAATACCCCAAGTTCATGGGATAACTCCCCCATTAGACCCATAGCTCTATAAGGATATGGCTATGTCTCCTCACAATTCATAAAATCAATCTTCCTTCTTTCCTTTCCTAACAATTAGATCTGTCCAAAAGTGGCACATACTGCTTCAGGATGTAGTGGGTTCCTCATCACTGAAAGTATTCAAGCAGAGGATGAATGTCTACCTGTCTGGGATGTTGTAGAGGGAATTCCTGCTCAGGTAAGGGTTGCCTTGAATCACTTCCAAGACACCTTGAAACACTGTGTTTCTATCCATAATTGTATCCCAAGATTCTAAGTCCAACTTGGTTCTGAGGTCACTAAGAAAGTCACTACTGACTCACTGACTCTCAACTTGCAACAGAATTGCCAACTTGAAACTCCAAGGAACCTCAAGGCAAGTCCAGGAAGAAAGGGGTGTCTATTTTCCTTCATATACCCAGGAGTATCTGTAGCAGGAACTTAGCTATGCCATAGGTGAAGAGAGGTTATCCAGTTCTGCCTCTCCATTTGGCAGGAAGGGAGAGTCTGAGAACCCAAACTATCATGCTCCACCCCCTCCCTTAAGGATAGTGACTTGACTGTCTAAAGTAATACTTACCATGGCTAGCCAAAATTTCCCCCAGCTGATTGCAGAGTACAGCCTCTTCCTTCAGCTGTCCATTCTTCTGGGCCTTGGCCTTGGCCTTCTTTAACTCTAGGGGAGATAACTAAAAGCCTCAAAGGATGGTCATCACCACCCATCCCTAAGGGAGTTAGGTGGCTCAGTGCCACTGAGTCAGGAAGACCTAAGATCAAATTCAGCCTCAGACATGTAAGAGCTATGAATTCGGGCAAATCACTTAACTCATGTTTGCCTCAGTTTGATCACTTGTAAAACAAAGAAAATAACAGCACCTACATCTCAGGTTTATTGTGATGATAAAAAGAGAGAATATTTATAAAGCATTTTGTAAACTTTAAAGCACTAGTAAATGCTAGTTATTATTATTAGTATTATTAAGTTTATTTATAATAAAATTATTTTAAAAACATTATTATTATTGAAGAGTATTAGTTACTAACACTCTTTAGTTACTAAAGTAAGTTAGTTACTAGTGGAAGATAAAATAGCCCTTATAAAGACCCCTGCTCCAGTTCAGACATAGGAATGAGGGAAGACTAGGGGGGTAGAGTGGAAGACAGGTTAAGGAGGCTGAGCTGACCTTCCTGCATTCAGATCTTATACAGCACTTTGTACCTTGGTTCAATGAACATAAACATAAAATGCTTTATAATTATTTGTGTTTAAGTTATCCCCGTAATGTGACTGTGAGCTCTATGTGGGTCAGGGCTATCTATATCTTACCTAAACTGTGATCCTTCCTTAGCCCTCAGCACAATGCTCTGCACATAGCAGGCTCTTACTAAATGATGGACCAAGCATGATACTCTCCTTTTGCCCCTGTGGTTTTGCTCATACTGGAAGGTTCTCCCATTGCCTTTTTACTTGTAATTCCAACCAACTCAACTGTCACCTCTTCCAGGAAGTCTTCCCTAATACACTTGGTCAGTAAGGAAATTCTCTCTTGGAACTCACATAAGAGTTGAATAAAGTGAAAGAGTAACAAGACAACTGAAAGTGAATGCTATGAAACCGAAATAACCAAGTTTGGCACAAAGAAGATACAGAGGTGGGGGAATGTGAGTGAGAGAAGTTGCCTCAGACTTTTTTTGACATGTGGTTAGTTTTGCTTAACTCTTGTTTTTCTCTGCTCTATTTTTTGCTATAAGAGATGCCTCTATGGGAGAGGAGTGCTGAAGGGATATGTTGGGAAATGTAGGGTCATAAAAACAAAAAACCAGATGGATATTGAAAATAGTAGTAATAACTATCACATACTTTAAGGCTTACAAAGTGTCACATGTACATTATCTCACTTTATATTCATAACAATCCTTTTAACTAGGTAAAAACAAGTACTGTTATCCCCCTTTTATAAAAGGAGAAACTGAAGCTCAGAGAGGTAGAGTGTCTTCTCAATGGTCACCCAGCTATTAAATGTTAAAGGAGTGAAACCCAGGTCATCTGGAAGCACTATTTACTTTACATAACACCCTCTCCCGCAGTGCTTTGTACTTCTACTGCACTTTTCATGCTATATCATGTATTGTATTGACCTGGGTTGGTGTCTTATCCTTCTAATAAAGAGGGAGTCAGTGTCTGAAGGCACCCTGACACAGGGGATGTCTCCCGCTGGAAGGGTGGAGAGAGGACAAAGGGGATGATCTGGAGAATCTCTGGGAGGTGGTGGGAGAAGATGTGGTCAGAGGTATAGGAACGTGAAGGGTGAGGTCCTAGAAGATCGTGGTCAGGGAGAGGTGGGCATCAAGGGGACGGCGTGACGGAGGGGACACGGGAATGGGGGGAATGGCAATGGGGGAGCCAGGTGGGAGGCACGAAGCCAGAGGAGACGTGGGGAAAGTGAATGAGAAGGCAGGGAGGGTGAGCGGGGCAGACAAGGGCTACGGAAGAAAGTAGGTGTCGGAAGGAGACAGTGAGGAGGTTAACACGAGCGCGAAGTGAGCGGGGATGACGAGCGCGGGACACGAAGGAAGTAACTGGGGGTCATGGGAGAATCAAGCGGGGGGCGCAGTGGGGAAGCGAGCGGGGGACACGGGGGAGGTGAGGATGGGACGGACGGAGCGTCTGAGGCGGCACCGGGCGGCGGCAAGGCAGAGAAGCGCGGGAGAGGACCGAGGAGGAAGGGACGAGCGGCAGCAAGTGACCGGGACGGGAAGAGGGTGTCTCGCAGGCCCACGACCCCGCCCCGGCCCGCTCCCCTTCACTCACGGCGGACCTCCCGATCGTCGCTCATGGCCCAGCCTCCCCGTCAGCCGGTCCGGGGAGCTACCCCGGCGGCGGAGGCGGCAGCAGTACCAAGCACGCACCAAGCCGGCTTCAGCCGGCCGCTACCGGGGTCTTCCCGCGCTCCGGCGGCGGCCCCACCTCCGTGCGCGCGCGCAGCTCCGCCATTGGTTCCCAGCCCTGCCACTCCCCTCCGCGCGCGCGCAGCTCCGCCATTGGTTCCCAGCCCTGCCCCTCCCCTCCGTGCGCGCGCGCAGCTCCGCCATTGGTTCCCAGCCCTGCCCCTCCCCTCCGCGCGCGCGCAGCTCCGCCATTGGTTCGCAGCCCGCCTCCCTCCTCCTCCCAGAGGGACTTCTCAAAGCCAGGAGGGCGTGGCGATTCCCAGACAGCCTAAGCCTGTCAACTCCCAACTCTGCCTCTTAGGACCCAAAATCCTAGAGAGTAAGGCCCCTAGGCATTGTGGGAATGGCACTCGGCCTCGGGAGAACCGCTTGGCGTGCCGGGAATCGTCCTAAACTCGTGGACGAGTGACAATGCATTCTGGGGATTGTAGTCCGCTTTGGGAGAATCGAAAGTCCCGGTGGAAAAGATATTTTGAGCGGAGAGAAAAGAAAGCACGCGGGGGATTGTAGGCTGCGCTTGTCCGCCCGAAATCCAGTCTTTTCTAGGAAAATGATTCTGAGCCCCGCCTCAAACGAGCCAGTGCTCCGTCTCGTAGGAAAGTTCTTAGCGAGGAGACCTACTCCTCGTCAGAACAGAAGGGGAGACCGCTCAGGTGCGGTCAACCTCCTTCATGTCACAGAGCCAAACCGAGGGTTCCGCGGGAAGAAGGGGGCGTGAGGGGAAGGCAGCTCTCCTCACTGGCGGAGGTGGAGACGCTGCCTGTCGTGTCAGACTCGGTGGATGTATTTCGTTTTGGTTAATTTTTCTTAGTTTGGCTCTCAGGTGGGGAGCGTGGGGTGGATGTATTGAGAAATGAAGGCGATACAAAACTAAAAGAAATAAATAAAAGAACCTCGCTCTCCTGACGCTTAAAGCAGCTGGTCCTGCGGTAAAGGGGGTCAGGAGTCAGGGACACGTGTTCGAATCCAGTCTCAGACACTTACGAGCTGTGACCCTAAGCGAGTAACTTAAGATCTGTCAGCCTCAGTTTCCTCACCTGTAAAATGAGGATAGTAGCATCCCCTACCTCTCATATTTTTAGTGAGTTAATGGTTGTAAAGCACTTAGCCTGGGGCCTGGGTGTTCAATTGTGCCTGACTCTTTGTAACTTCATTTGGGATTTTCTTGGCAAAGATACTGGATTGGTTTGCTATTTCCTTCTTCACCATATTTTACAGATGAAGAAACCGAGGCAAACAGGATTAAGTGACTTGCCCAAGATCACACAGCTATTTATAGTGTCTGATGTCAGATTGGAATGCAGGGTGATAAGTCTTCCTGACTCCAGACCTGGCACTCTATGAACTGTGCCACCTAGTTGTCTTCTGGCACATAGTAGGTGCATAATAAATGTTGGCCATTATTATTAAGGCGACTGACTCATCCTAGACTTGGAATCAGGACATAAGTTGAAATCGCATCTCAGACACTAGCTATATGATCTTGGGCTAGTCACTGAACCCCTTTCAGCTTCAGTTTCTCCAACCATAAAATGGAGATAACAGCGCCTATTTCAACAGGATGGTTGTAAGGATCAAATGAGATAAATAACAGCTATAAAACACTTTGCAAGCCTTAAAACACTATATAAATGCTAACTAGCTAGTGAAGCTCCCCCTCCCCCTTTGAAAAAAGAACTAAGCTCCCTATTCTATTTTTTGTTGAAAGATGAAGGGAGATGAAGGGATACTCTTTCCATTGGGAGAGCAAGGAGTAGGCAGGGGCTGGAAGCAGCTTACTTCTCAGGGAGCCTGCTTTGATTCTTAAGTTCCTAAAACTCTGCTCTAAAGAATCCTTTCCATCAGACTCAGAGCTTTCTTTAGGGCCACAAATGGGAAGTTACTCTGCAAATATTCAGGTCTTCTTTGGACCTGTTATGTAATAGAGTCCCCTAAAAGTAGAAACTAGCCATCTACACTATTTCATTGATTGATTCCCTCTTTAGATTCCCCTTACAGCTAATGGATATACCAACTGGATTACCTTGGGTAAGCCTTTGGCCTTTCCTCACCTATCCAGTAAAATGGAAATTTAAAAAGGCTTTTTTTGACTTAAAGGTCTGAAATGGGATACAAGTAGGGTAAGAGTACAGGTACTGCCCCGCTTTCTTTACTTTCCAGAGCAGTTAGTAGCTTGGAAGAGTAAGGGACCCTTATTATTCTCTTTGTCCTCTCTTCCAGCCCCCAACTTTTCACCAATTAGAAATTAACTTGAGTTAACCAGGTTTTCTTTCAAAATACTAATGAGAGGAAGCTTTGCTACTATCTAGATTCAATGGATGCCAAAATTGAGACTGCAAAATTTACAACTGAACTCACTAAAATTCAAGTCCCTTCATCAAAGCCTGCTTACACTTTCTTTATATGCAATTCTAACTGATTTAATATTTTAGAAGCGAAGTCAAGTGCTGCTAGGGCCAAGATGCTCTTCACAGATAGCACTTGGAAAACAGGTGGATAGAAAAGAGAAAAAAACTAAATACACTAACAAAAAAAATTTACAAAGCCCAAACTTTCAGGACCAATTAGTGTCCAAGCTCCAAAGACCTCAATCTCTGTGAGCACTTGATAATATCCAGCCCAGAAAAAACCCCCAAAAAACTCAGCGATGACCTTTGATTAAATGAGGGTTAAATTATATTTGGTGTGTTCTGAGGAAGGCAGGGGAGGAAACTATAAAGGGAGGAATGAAGGGTGGGAGAAGTGGGGCAGTAATAGAACTGAGTTCAAATTCCACCTTAGACACTAACTGGAGGCCAATATAGTGAAGAGAATTTTGGGTTTGGAGTAAGAGGTCCTGTGTTCAAATCACAGTTCTCCTATATATTACCTATGTGACCTCAGTCATTTCCTTTATCTAAAGGGGCCTCAGTTTCCTCATATGCAAAATGAAGGAGTAGGAGACTAGATGACCTTACCAGAGCCAAAATCATGTAACTCCTATCAGTGTTTAAAAACCTACTATATGCTAAGACCTGGATATATAATGACAAAAATTGAAGCAGCTATCCTCAAACAGCTTACATTCTGTCGATCAACTAATGTTTATAATCCCTTACCATGTGCCAGGCACAGTGTTAACTGTTGGGGATACAAAAAACGGGGGAAATAGAGCATGTCTTTGATGAGTATATTCTATTGGGTGGCACCACCTGCTGTATTTACATGTGTACACACACACATGCACATATATGTATGTATGTACATACAGAAAATACAGCCAAGGGAATTTCTTGGAAGAAGTATTAGCAGCTGTTGAATTAGAAAACGTCTCCTGCAGGAAGGTACTTATTATTCCGGATTGATGGAAACTCATAGTCGTACCTTCTTAGCCAATGTAATACTGAACATAACCTTTTCTTTAATGATTCTCACTGTTTCAAACAGGGAGTGGTGCTATGACATAGTGAGGTCTATTTGTCTCTACACTGAATTAATTGGCTAGGCTTCATGAGTTTCTGGTCTGATTTGTAAGGTTCTTCTATCTCTCCTTACTACTACTGGTATGGCCCTCTTTCCTCAGACGCAAGAACCCACCAAATAAGTTTATTAAATAGGCCAAGATAAAATGTTAAAATTCTCAAACATTCTTCAAGGGACAATTTAGGATCATTTAGAAAGGGAGGACATGATTGCTACAAGCCAGCAAAGGCTCATCATAGCATTACAGACCTAGAAATGACCTTCCAAGTCAATTAAGTCAACTTGGTGATTAATCAACAAAACGTTAACATAGTCCAAAGAGTAGTGGCTCTGGAACTGGAGGCTGAGTTCCAATACTGCCCCTCAAACCTGTATAACCTTGGGCACAACACCTATCCTTGAGTTTTCTCATCTGTAAAATAAAGAGGCTGGACTAGATAGCTTCTATGGTCCTATGGCTAGGTCAAGCTAGAATAACCTGATTTTTTTTTAAAAATGGATTTATTATTAGATCAGAAGAATGTTGTAGATATTCCTGAATGTTAGGAAGCCATTTGACTCCCAATATGCGTTTAGACAAGAGAAGTGGGCTAGACAAAGGATGATAATGGCAAGTTGGCTGCATTTAATTAGCATTCTTACATCTATAAAACTATAGAGGTAGATGGTGATAAAATATTGTTAGGTGGGTACACAACTGGTTGATTGGCCAACAGGATTCAAAGAATGTTTGTTGATGGGTTGATATGAAGAAATAAGCTAGCATGAGAGTGCTTTATGGTACTTCACATTTATCTGAATTGAGCCTTCCTCTGTTGAAGTTTCAGCATTCCATTCTTGGCTCTGTTCTATATGTAAATTTAAGAAGACAGGCTGTAAGGAGGGTCTTCGACATGGAGGAAAGGGCATAGGCTCCATTTCATAACTATTGCTACAAGTGCCACTCTCAAGTTTACAGTTCACAGCTATTCTCTGAGAGAAATTGCCAGAAGTCTGGTATTTGTATAAGGCTGTCACTAAGTCATACATATAAGGGGTTAGAACAGTAGTAGCGGATATAGTTACAAAGTTTAACACGGCACAGTGTCCTATGGAGTGGAGACTTGCTTTTGTTCTCCAGGGCTTGATATGGATTACTCCCTTGGATTTGGGAAAGAAAAAGGATGTCTCTCAATACCCATAAACTTTCCATCCTTTATGATTTCTCAGTCAACTGTGGTCATGGTTAGGGACAATTATCTTGGATGATACACTGTATAGACTTCTTAGTTAGGTTTCAATCATAGTGAGATAGTTATTTATAATAACTAGACTATTCAAAGTGAATACCACTACTTGCTTTTATATGCCTGTAGCTCTAGACCCACTGAGCCCCATGTCTACACTGTTCACTGAGAGCTGCAATATTTCTGTTACTGAGCAAAATTGTACTGGAGAGTGATGAGCCAACGTAGAGAAAAATGGATAATGTCTTTTATCTAAGTTAGGTCTCTAATGGAAGGTCCAGGGTTCAGTTCTCATTTTTTCTCTTGTTCAGTATTTTTTTTTTATCACTGACTTAAGTCCCTGAAATGCTTTCATCACAATTGTGGATGACCTGAAGCTGGGAAATGTGATGATCTAGAACTGGCATAGGTTTTCATGCATATTTCAAATTCATGCACATTTATAAATGGGCCTACTTCCCTAGTTCCCATTATATATACATACATGTACATGTATGTATATATATATGTATGTATGTATGTATGTATGTAAGTATAGGCTGTTCCACCGGCTTAAAACATGCCTCTCAAAAGCTTTAGCTCAGGTACCAACTTGTACAGGAAGCCCTCTGACCACCCTATTTCTTGGGTGTTCTCTTCCTCTTCAAATTATATTTTCCCTATCTGTTTAGAAAACCAGCCCTGATGTAGTGGATAGAGATCTGAGTCACACTGAACTTGGTACAAAAGCCACTTACCCTTTTCATGCTCCCTAGCAACTGATGGCTGTTAAGTTACAGAAGAAATGCATATTTGTATCAGTGAGGCTTTCTTCAGCAGGGAGTTCTTCACATTAATAAAATCACAGGTCCTTCCCAGCCCCTTCTTCCCCCCGAAATTCCCCCAGCACTTTAGAATGTAGGCTTATGTCCGAGACTTTTTTTGGTCTTTATATCCCCAGTCCCTGGCATATAGTAGGTACATAATGTTACTGAATGTTATTGAGTAATATGTTGGACAGTAAAACTGGAATCTGAAAAAGGTCTTTAACTGGCTAAGAAGAACCAAAAGTTTGAGGATTTCATTTTGGTTAACAAATAAAATGTTCAAATACAAGATTGGGAAGGTTTTAATGAGTTGGAAGTTCAATATGAGCAAATTGTGTTAAGGTGGCTGATAGTATGATAGAAGTTGAAATTGCTAGAAGCCCAATGGGAAATAAGGAATTTAATATAGTATGCTCTGCCCTGTTTAAACCAATCACCTCTAAGGATTTTAGCATTTAAATTCTAGGATCCAGATTTTAGAAAGATCATTGGCAAGGTGGAGCATATACATCAAGGCATCTATGATGGAGCAGAGAGACTCATTTAAGAAACATTTAAGGAAAGGGGAACTTTTTAATCTGGAGGGGAAAGAAAAGAGAAGCAAACTGCTGTTTCACCTAAGTTACCCCAGAAGACAAAATGGTCAGTTCAATATAAGAATTTCCTGATTGGTGTATCCAAAAAACAGAATCAGGTGGTTGAGAAGATTCCATTATCAGGTACTCAAACAGTGTAGAAAACTACTGTGAGGGATACTGTAGATGGGGTTCCTTTAGGGAGTGGGAGATTAAAGGTCCCTTTTTAAGGTTTTTTCCAACTGAGATTTTAACATTTTGATTTGGGTTCTAGTCCTAACTCCATTAACCAGCTATCTGACTACAGTCAATTTACTTAACCTTTGTAGGTTTGTTTTCTTATTTGCAAAATAGATATTATATCGGTCCTATCTAAAATTGTTACATTCTCAGCTTCTGTGGGATCCCAACCAAAATGAGGGTATCAAATTGATACACACACAGGCAAATGGACCAATTCCCCAGTGAAGTGAAAACGCTGTCAAGAACAAGCAGAGACCCAGTCCCAGGAGGGCAATCCCTTCCCAACCCCATCCCCACCCTCACCACCTTTAAGGAAACACAGACAAAGCATAGTTTGGCAATTTTTTTTTAAACTACAGTTACATACAGAAAATATCCAAACAGAACGCAGACCACAAAAGTAACATAATGAATCATTCCCAACAGCATTAAAAACACTTTTCTCTTGCTTTTGTTTAAAAATTATTTTTGTAAATTTCTCATTTTAAGTGAATCAAAGGATGTAGTGCTTGCGGAAGGGGGAGACGGGAGAAGGGGGGAAGAAAGGAGAGAGGAGGGGAAGGGAGAGAGATGGATGGCTGAGCCCCTAACAAAACCTCAGCCCCAGCCTCCTCCCCCACCTCTGGAGTCACTGGAGTCCAGTACTAAGTACTTGCCTCCTAAAGATCCACCCTGCCCTTCCATCTGGATTTAAGGCCTCCAGAGTTTGCTCAGTCAGTTCTTACTCCCCTGTGTCCACTCTGCCAACACTATCCCTGATTCCCTCCCCCATACCAATGGCTCTCTACTAGGCCCTCGGGAGAGAGCCACAAAAGACGACAAATGAAAATCAGGTTAGGATACAAGGAGGACACATGATCCCGCAGACAAAGCATTAGTTTCTCTTCGTTTTAATTACTTTAATCTACATTCACTAGTTAAATAAATTACCCACAGTGAATACTGCAAGGAGGTTTGTGATCTGCCCGTCTCCCAACGGGGCACGAGACACTTGCTACAATCTTTCAAGATGCCCAGTTCAGAACCAGGCAGTAAGGCTCAGCTGCTGTGTATGAACATTATAGGGGCCATGGGGGCCTAAGGAAAGCAGAGGAGAATACTGGGGAGTGAAAAAGGAGAGAGGTGGGAGCAGGGACTGTTTGGTGACTATGGGAGAAAGGCTATGTAAAAACATCATGATTTATTTACAATTCTCTTTTGGACCATCATCAACGGACAGGTGTGCACACACACATACACACACACACTCACACACATACCTTCCAATAGAAGGGGCCTTGGCTGTCTGGAGAGTAGAAAAATACTTCCTGTCACCAGTACCAGTTTGGCAAAGCATTTGAAAAACAAAACCAACAAGTCTCCTGGAAATCACCAACTTTCCTACTAAGGTGACATCTTCCTGACTTTCTCACCCTGAGCTCACTCCCAACCTCAGTCCTCATCCTTTCCCCTCCTCCAGCTCAATCAAATCTAGGATCCTGCCTTCATCCTCAGGATGGTTCTAGGCAACATACTCAGAGTTCTCTGTGGAAAGCAAGGTTGTTCATGCAGGGTGGGGGGAGGGAGCGGGGGGGGGATGGAGGAGGGGGTGCAGCAAAGAACAAGGAACACTGGTCCCCCTCTTTATCACACACAGCAGGGCCTTCTGGAAGCTAAAACGCATAGACACATACATACATACACAGAGATATTACACACAGATACATACACGCACACATACACACAGACCTATAGCTGTTCCCATGACAGGATATTACCAGACACCACAAAGCCCACCCTATTGAAGGTGGCAGGAGATAGTGATGCCCTTCATTAAGCTATTGGGGATACCACTCCGTCCAGTCTAACTGGCCATCTCCCTTGCCCACTTGCTAGAATTCTGGTGGACTATCAAGGCACATGGTAAGAAATACCTACAATGTGGAAGGTCAGGGATGGGGGCACCATTTATCACTTGGTTCATGTGATAAGATTCATTGGAACAGAATGATAGTATAACATTTATTAGTTCAATGAAGGGACCAGGTGAAGAGAACAACTTCACTTTCCCTCCATGAGAGCTACCCACGTGACCCCTCTGACCACCTTCCCTTGACCCATACTTTATCAGCTCCTGGTGCTGACAATGAAGATGTTGGGGTCCCAGGTTGGTTTCACCATCATTGTCCCACCTGTTACTCCCATGCACGCATACGTTAACAATACCGACAACAGCACTGAAGATCTGTCTAGTTATTACAAGAAAATCTGTTGTGTATCCCCATATTTTCTGAGACAGAGCTTCTTAATCCTCAAAAAACAGAGGACATAACAGCTCTCATGAGAATCTGCCAAAATACCAAGAGAACAGATCTTTCTCCCATCAGGTATTTTGAAATACATTTAACAGTCAGAATATATATGCCATTATGAGAGAGGCCAGTGCCTCACTCCTAAAGAGATACTATAGTGAGGCTATTCCTTTCCCTAGTCCCATCCATTACTAGTTCCCTATCCATTCACTTTCTGCCCCTCAGATGATTTAACCAAAAAGATGACCTGGTATAAAGTCTGACAAGAGTCAACCCTGAAAAGTCAACAAGAATTCACTAACATCCAGTTTATCCATTCATAAACATCCTGTGTATCTGTACTACACAGGAACCGAGTCAGTTATACCTGAAGAAGTCAGGGTAAGGAGGGGTAGAGACAACAATGAAGAACAGTGCAAGGACTATATGGCTGCTCCTCAACAAAGGATGGCTGCTCTCCATCTGGAAACCTGAACCAAGGATTGCCCTCCCCACCCTCTTTTAAGGTAAAACAGGTGGTCGATAGTCAACGGATAGCACTTCTCAGGATGTCAGCTTGTGAGAACAGCCTCCCCATCATTGACAACACACACACCCTCATCACGTATCCAAACACACCCACATACCCACCTTTATGCCACCTGAAATTAGCCCATTCGAATTAGCAGCTGGGTTAACACTGGATTTTACCTGAGTATCTGATGGTATAGGAGGACAATGCTGAAGGTTTAGGGAATGCCTTCTTTGTAGAAGGAAGGGAGGAGTGTGGTGGGGTGGGGGTGAAAGGGTGAGAGGTGTTATTGGTAAAAGGAGAAACTTGCCTAAACAGAATTTTATACTTTAAAAGCTAAAAGCCCAGGCTTTCATGTACCCAGTGCATGTACCCTGGCCTTTAAGGAAGTGTTTTTAAAAATTCACTTGCAAATCTCTTCCCCTTAGCCTCAATTCCTCTGATATTTCTTAAGGGTGAGAGGTTGAGGTAGGGAGCACAGCCCCAGAAAAATTGTCTTCTCTATGCCTTTCTTCAACCCCATAGGACAAGCTATGTCTAACTGACTTCTTCTGATTTTGTCCTGTATTTACAGTGGAAAATCTGTCACTTAGATGTCAATCATTCCTTCACAGCTAGTGGAAACTCCTTTCACCTACCTATGCTTTCTCCTGGAGATGCTTGGAACTCAATGAAACCTTAATATTCATTACTACAAGTCCTATGGGGCCTGAGGATGCAGAAACAAGAGATCAGATTTCTTTCTTAATAGCAAAAGGGGGATGGGGAGAAGAGTAGGGAGAAGGGGCAGTTCAGGCAATTCTGGGGTGATCAGGGTGGATTAATTTCCTTAGACAGGGCCCTAGAAAAGCCCTAACCCAGTTGGCAGCAAATACTGATCAATTTCATCATAGATGAGCCAGGCACACTGCTCTGAGCTAAAAAATAATTGAGCCTGACAGTATTAGGAGTGTTTCACACCAAGATTTCCACTGCCAAGAAGGGGGAAGGAAATTATATCTATGTTTGGGGGAAGGAAAGAAGGACCTTGGTGCTTGGTATAGCCTGACCATCATTCTTTGAGAAAGTCTGGGCTCTTGCTATGCAGCCTCCTAGCTTCATCATCTTCAAATCTAAGAAAGACCTGCTGCTTTTCCTCCATAGCCTCTGAACAGAATAAATGATCCTCAAGGTCAGCAGTTCTCAAATGGCACCCCATAAGTTGGTGAGGTCCTATATCTAACTCCGTTTAATCCTTGGAAGGACTCAGACCAAAAGCAAGAAGTTGACTATAAGACTCCAATCTACAAAGATAGTGTCACATCACTCCAAAGGATCCATGCTCTGGTTAATTTGGTACCACCTTGGTCACTCCTCCTTACCAAATGGGTAAGTGGGATGGAATCTGGCTTAATTCTAAAAAGTACATGATAATGAAAGAGCAGGACTAGTTTAAAGCAGGATTTGAGAAGAGAAGAAAGAAGAAGAGGACTGAAGGAAATGTGGTTCTTTGGTATTTGAACAACAAAAAAGCTATAATGGGTAACATTCTTTCAGAGCAAGGGGTTGGGGGCAGGGGGAAGGAGAAAAAGTTGTTGGTATGCAGTCTCCAGGCAGCTTTCAGAGGGCACTGAGAGCAGGGACTGGGATCAGGAGAGTAGAAAGCAAAGAGACGCTCTCCCCATACTTGCCTTTTCGACCTTCCACTTTACTATAGACCACAAAAAAGCTTTGTCAGGAAAATAATCTACCTCTCTCCTTTTATACCACCCCCTCCCCATACACCTATACACCCATACACACACACACACACACACACACACACACACACACACACACACACACATTCACTCACACCCATCTCTAGTAATAGCTAAGACCCACCTATGGGTCAACAAGACAATTTTTGGAAACCACTTATAAATCACCCTAGGGCTCACTCTAAAAGACTATGTTGCCTTTACCTCCTGGGGGTCACTGAGTCACTGATACACAAGCTTCACCAGTTTACCACTAGTCACAACAGGAGAAAATGTAACCATGCCAGACTGGGAAGAGATGACCTATATCCAGGAAAAACCCAAAGCAGAGAAGCCACAAGCATCGCAGTCTCATAGTGGATTTTATATGATGTATAATTGGATTGATCCAGTTATTCCACAGACACAGTACAGAACTATGTCCCAAAGTGGCCAATGTGATGGGGGTAAGCTGACCTTAGACACCCATCTACTAGTCACAATTCCATAGGACAGTTTCCCTCCACAACTAAGTCACATACTTCACTTTGCTAAACAGTGTTGAGCAAATATCCCTGTAGAACTCTTCACAGTTTGGTGAACAGCTATCTTGGGCCTGTCCACAAACATGCCAGAGACGTAATATATAAAATATATATATTCTTTCTCACACTGGAAAATTGTGTAATTGCTAGAAGAGCCTATAAAGAAGTTAATTTCTTTATTTTCTGGGAAGAGACAGAATTTCACCCTGCATTCCGAAAATGTCTGTTGAGCCCCAAAGGCATTGTCCTGTTTCAGTGAGAACTGCAGCCTGGGCTATATTTGGCAAGTGGGTAGGGACCAGAGTGGGAAGCAGGGTATGGAACATGAAAATACATTGTGGCCCGTGGTATTCCTTTTTTTCATGATTGAACATAATAATACAAAAACGAATGAGAACTTCACTATTTTGAGTGTAGGTTTCTGGGGACCCTGAAGGAGCCGGCGTGAGGCTGGGAGAGAAGAGAAAGAGAGAAGCAAACAGCTTATTCCCATGTGCCATAAATATTAACCTGAAGATAATGCCCTGGGAACCCAGTCATCAAAAGCATGAGGATTCTGTGCTAGGAATTAGCAAAAACTCACCCCAGGGATCTATGTCTAGAAGTCACATCATACTCCCATCAATTCTCAGTCTGAAATTAACTCCCTTGACCCTTAAGCTGGTCTCTCCCAAAGGCCTCAGGATACCTTGAAGGGGGTGGGGGTAAGAGGAAGGGGAGAAGATGAGGAGGGCCCAGCTTCACACATCAGACAGCTTAAAACAGCCCTTCCATCTCTGTCTACTTCCCAGATACCTGAGAGATGGATGGCATGTGATGGTGTATTCCTTATAGGAGGATTTTCCTCATTCCCCATCATCCAGCCCCTATCCCCAGAAACTTAGGGCTTCACCTTGTTAGGTTTCTCAAAGATACTGTAACATTCCCATTGGTCTTTCCTGTGGATAAGTAGATTAAAAAAAGGGAAAGGAAATTGGATAGCTTTCTTTCTTTTCCAATTCCCCATTTGACTGCATAAAATCAAAGAAAATAGTATTCTCAAAGGTTAAAGCAGAGCTAGACTTCTCCACCCAAACAAAAGAAAAAAATAGGAAACAATGTTGCCTTTTTAATTTCAATCAAATATGCTGTCTAAAGTCAGCCAGGATCCCCTGAGCCCCCATGCATCAGGAAATTGTGCACTTAACCATGAACAAGCCAATGCTGCTCTGCCACAATGTAGCAGAGTAACAAAGGATGACTTGCTGTTTTCCCACATGCTCCCTGGCAGACGAGGGTGATGCTGCAGAGGTCTCCACTGCTGTCTAGCTCCCCACTGACCTGGCCTTCGAGGGCAGCAGGGCAGGCTGTTGGTTGGGGAAGGCCCCGGCCCAGGGTATCTAGGAGAGGGGAAGAGAGAAGGCAGGCTGTGGCTGCTTACACTGTTGCATACGCATGCAGACTTTGTTCCAATTGGTTTGGGGGTTTTTTTGTTTTTGTTTCCTCCCTCCTTTTTCTAAAATGATCCGATTATACTGTGAAATCACAACTGGTGCAGGCTGCCCAGACGAGGTAAGTACGGTTCAGTGGTGCTTTCTTTCTCCTTGAGCTTGCCAGCATGACCCCAGCCCTGCCTATTTCTGTATCTGGAATATAAAGAGCCTTAGGTTGATGTTCTTGGCGGCCAGCAGTTTGTTACACTCCACGGAGTCTATGATAGGGAGTGGCACATAGTCGGTCTCGTTGTTCTCATTGGTAAAGACAAAGTGATAGATGACAGGGTTGATTTTCACATCGTCATAGGGCCCCTTGAGGAGGAGGAAGGAGCACTCCATGGGGGAACTGATCTTGCTCTTCAGGATGAGCTGAAAGGAGAGGGTGCGCTTACAGGACAAGTTTGGGTTCCTTTCAGAGTCGTTCACCCGCGCCTTCAGGACCCAAGTCTGGCTCAGCACGATGAACCTTGGTGTCTCATAGTAGAGGCGTGTGATGAAGTCATCAGTACGATATGGGCGGAACTGAACTTCTGCAATGGCACAGAGAGGGATGGGGAAGAAAGACCAGAAAGTTATTGAGGGCCATCAACAGGGTGGACAACCAGCTCACATTACCTGGGGCTACCGTGTGGAGCCTTCCTCAGAACGGATGAAGACCGAAGGGGTCCAACCGCTCGAAGCTGGGTTAGTCTCAGGAAGAATGTGACTTACCGAGAAGAAACTCAATGCACTTTAATTTTTAAATGACAAGTTAACTACAGGAAGATTTTCAGATGCATAAGCTTTGGGGGGGAAATAAGATAAAATACAAACATGGTTAATTAAAATCAACTGAAGAGAGACAATAGGTTGCAAGAGGTAAACAGCAAACCACTCTGTGATATATACCAGGAGCTAAACAATGACATATCACATACCCCAATAGTCATTCCTTAGCAGGTCCAATATGTCCTATTAATTTTTATATTTGGGCTGTCATCTAGAAGTGTCCTGCAATTATAAAGTTTTGAGCAAAGATTCTTCTGATCTACAGGGCCCTGATAGACACTAGGTGGGTGGGTGGGTAGCTCCTAGAATTGGGAACTGGTACAAAATTATAACTTTGGGAGACTAGCTCACGGTGTGTGTGCTCACACTGGAGTAGGGGCGGAGAACAAGCAGAACACACAGACAGGATACAGTTCTGAGAACAATGTGCATTTTATTTGGATTTGGATACACAGCTGTCAACAAGGTAAGGCACAGACTTGGCATCGCCGCAGAGCAAACCAGAGGGCAGGGCAAGGGAAATACAGACTGTCCGTTTGCAGGAGGGTACAGAGAATGCCAGATGAGATACATGTATAGGTTATGTATAAAGAAAACAATACATTGGGCTGAGCTGCTCTGGGCTCAGATTTGCAAAGAGGCTAGTAAATCAAATACAACTAACCAAACCTTTCCAGACATAGTCCTCTTGGCTCAGTCCAGGAAACACTTGGCTGGCCAGGTCCACCAGAGGGCATAGCCAATGTTCTCAAGCTATCACCCTGGATCAAGCAGGTAGTTTCCATGTGTTGTCTTTACAAACCAAGAAATCTCAAAGCACAGCTACATATACAGCCTTATTGTGCAATTCATACAGAGATACATATTTTCCAACATTTTCTATGAGAGAATTGAGCAAGCACAACATTATCTGTGTAGAAAGGTTGACCAGTTATTTCAAGCTACACACAATTTATGGTATTAGCCTAGGACCAACATCATCATTTTCCTGGAATCAATCATAACCCAAATGCTTCTCTGGCATCTGTCTCGTCACAAAGTGTATACCACCAAAGGGGGCAGGAGAGCGGTCCTAATCTGGCCTCCAGTCCCACAGACTGCATAGTATATGGTCAACAGTCCTGGCTCATTTCCACCCCTCAATTCCCAAAAGATGGCTAGTGATGGAGAACATGGTCCTTAACTGGAGATGCCACCACAGAACACAGCCCAAGTCAGCCCCCAGCATCTTGGGAAACAAGTCTCTTCTCTCAAGTGCATCCCTGCACTTGGTGCCAAGACAAGGACTCCTGTGTGAGGCCAGAGCTCTTGGGTTTCCCACAATGACCCCAGCATGTTCAGACCCCATGTAATATGGCATTGTTGCCTGTTAAAAGTCCCACACTTAAGCCAAAGATCCAACGAGATCCAGCCAGCTAGTATTTAACAGCTTTGTCTGTTACCGTTCTGTCTCAGCAGCGCCTAGGACAGATGAACTGTGTTTTCACAGCTAATTTTGGTGTTTGAATCTTCTAAAAGGGAGACATTCTTTGACAGCTTTATACAATGCATTGCTGATTAATTGCCCGAGAACAAGGATGCCCTGCTGTTCTTCTCCAGAGGGCAAGAGACTTCAGGGCCCCCAAAGAACTTCTCATGTCAGCCCCAAGGGTCAGTCATTTCTGAGTAACAAAAAATTAGGTGCCCTATCCCATCTCAACTCAGACCCACCCACACATTTTTTAGTTCAGATCCACATCATCTAACCTAATACACTGACCAGAGAGATCTACAGGAGTTGTTAAAGATTATCAATGAGGCAGGCAACAGCCAACTTACCTGGGTCAACAACATATCCTTGTCTGTCCAGGATAAGGCATGTGGGGTAATGCTTTCTGCCAATTCCTTTTAATCACTCTTCCCCAATCCTCCCATCACCCCACACCCCAAGGCTTTTGCCCCTTAATTCTCTTCCCTTGGGGTTAATCAAAACTTAAGCCAGAGTTCCTAGGTACCTAAGGAAGGAGAAAAAAGGCCTGTGGTTGGGCTACCTGAAGATGAACCTTGCCATGGTTCCTCTCTAACCTTTCAACATCAGGGAGAAAACTCACATGAGATGAATTTAGAAGAGACCTATCACATACTTCCCCCTCCCAGGGCCAGGCTGCAGCAAGGAGAGGACTTGTACACCCACTTAGGTCAGGGGATTCTCTTGAAGCACAGGATCCTAGCCAGGAAGGCAGACAAGGAGTGTCTATCAGTAAGCACACTGTCAGATGTCACTTTGACTCTCAAGAAGACCACAGCACACCACAGGTAAGCCCAGCCCAGCACACATAAATCCTGCTTTCCAAGGAACCTGAGCAGCTCCAGCATTCTGTCACCCTGGAATATACATGTCTCTATTCACCCCTCCTCCCCTACATGCCATTCTATTAATGCCTCTAGACTATCCCTCTATATACACTTTAAGTTCCCATTCTTCACTGACAAGAGAGAAAATACATACAGCTGGACTACATTCCTGTGTCACAATGGACTACACGTGTACACATAGTACAATGACTGGAGAGTCAATGTGCAGTTTTTTATGAAAAGAAGGGCCATGGGTTAAATATATGACAAAATATACTTAAGGAAATGTTCAGATGAAAAGGAGTTCCCAGGGCCCCTCACAGCCTCTCAGATGATTACCTGTGTAGCCGATCTTCTCAAAGCTGAGCAGGCTGAAGATGCTGTTATATAGCTGCATCTCTTTCTTGTGGGTTTGGTCCATCTCATCCAAAATCTCCATTAGCTCATTGCCAGTCTTGGTGGGATGTGTGCACTCTGCTTCATGCACAGTCAGCTCGTGGAAGGGGCCCTGCCATGGGCAACCGATGCGTTTGTATTTGCACTGCGTGACCCTGCCAGAAAGATGACACACATGCACATGTGCATCACTGGAGACTCTGGACATAAAAACATGCACATAGAGGGCATAACCAAAGATCTTGCAGGCCCTAGGGCAGAGCGCAGGACCCTGCTCTACCTCAGCAGTGTGTCACCTGGGACCCATGGGCATGTACCATGAAGAATCCTGAACTTGAGTTGCCCTAGGCAAGTCAGCACCAGCCTCACACCCTGTAGTCTTGGTACTACAGTTTAGACAAGGTAGAACCCTAGATTCATAACACACACAAATGATGCTCTGTTTTTCCTATATCTTTCTACCTTCATGTACTACTACAGCATCACACAAACATACTATGCCAGTATTACTTCACTTTTGTACTCCAGATGGTAATAAAGGCTTTTCTGATTTAGACCAACTATCTACTACTATATGAAACCTCAAATTCCATTCAATTCAACAAGTGATTTAAGTCATACTATGTGCACAGCCCTATGCCTCCCAATCACTGTTCTCAGTAAATCAGTCCTTGAAGGCAATAAGGAATTTTGCTGCTAATGAATTAGGCCAAGAGATGCCAGAAGAATTGGAACTTGGGCAGTCAGTGTCCCATCTAGGAAACTCCTGGTACAACACAAGTCCAAGCCCTAAATGATCTCTAACCCTGGCTAGGCTCTTTCCTACAGGAAAATTTGACAGACCACACCATACTAACAGGTTTAAAACTAAGGGCCTGGAACTGTTAAATTAGATCAGAGAAGGGGGAAGAAGGAAACATGAGGAGAAGTCAAACCAGATCATCAGGACCATGAACCCAATACAATGAAATTAGGCTTCTCCACAAGGTGCTTCAGGCTGAGAAAGGCCCTGACCTGGATGTACTGGTCAGAACTGCCCCAGGAAAGACCCACATCCCTAAGGCCAAACAGGAATCAAACTGGCTTGAAGAAGGGATAAGAATGAGTAGGGTACCAAAAGAGAAGCATCTTCATTCAGCCAGTAGGGCACTCATGATTTCCCAAATTCTATTTGTCAGTTATACTATTGAAAAGAGACCAAAGGAGGCCATCAAAAAGGGCATATGAGTTGGCCTTGAAAACAGGCTTTTTTTTTACATGTGTCTTGCAAGAACACTTCAGCTAAGGCCCATAAAAGTGTTTTCTTAACTTCTGATCTACAAAAGGTAATAACAGATTCTGTGACAAGCTAGCTAGCTGTCTAATCAGTGTACAGTCAGTCACAATTTGACTTCTTCTTTGCAGAAGGGGATCAGCAACAGCCACCCTGGAATCATAATCTCATATAATCAGAGAAGCCTCGATTTCTTGCCAGTTTCAGGACACCCTAGCTCCTGGGAAACTCTCCTTTCCCAGCCCACCAAATGCCTAGGTTTGACTCACAAGTGGAGCCTTTGGGCCACTTCTCTATTGGGAGTCTTCTTCCTCCAAGGGAAAGATAAGACAGGAGACTTGAGCAGGACGTATCAAGAATACAAAAGGACACCCAGAGGATAATTCAATAACTGAAAACTAAAGCTTAGTCTAATGATCAAGGGCTTGCTTAGCAGAGGTCAGACATAGTAGGATGAAGGAAATGGGGAGATGAAATAAAACTTATTTCAGCTATGACACAAGAAAGGGCTGGGACAAGTTTAGCTATAAGACTGTTCTACCAATTTCTGAATTGGGTCACTTTCAAAACCTTCATTCTGAAGATAGGATTTATGATTTCCAAGCAGTCACCCTCAGAAGGTTCATTGAGTCATTAAGCTTCTTCTGGAGTTCCTAAATTCCTCTGGGAAGCCCAAACTGCAACAATTTTTATTCTGCTTCTAGGTCTTAAATTTTGATTAAAGAATTTGAGATTTAGCTACAGATCCCAGGCCTATCTCATCCCCAGATCCAAAGATGCTGGCTCCTATCTGTTTCCTCAAAAATATCACCTTGCTCCTTTCAGAAATGTCATTGTGAGACCATTAAGTCAAAAGGCCATGGGGGGAGCAAGGAATTAAAATCATTCACATTTTTCACCAACTTGAAGATAACCAAGCTCTCCCTACCTTTCTCTTTTTACCTAATGCTAACCATGGAACAATGGCTCCAGGGAAGCCAGGCTGATTTCCGGCAGAGAATATCTATGTTGAGACCAAAACCCAGACAAGAGGACCTGATCAAGTTCTGTCCATTCATATAACCCTCTCAGGAGACCTCAAATTCCTCCCTCACCTGGAGAAAAAAAACCATACACACAAAAAATACCAACGTAATCAAGTAACAGGGGGAACTGAGGCTAAATATCTCAAAGCAGTCAGAAGGATGAATGTCAGCAGGAATCCAGCAAGATTTGTGTCATACCACTTGGGTGAAGTGCAGTAGCCTCTTCTCCAGTCTGTAAGACTGGCTTGGCTAATAATGGACGAGCAGCACATGATCTTAAGTCTCTCTTTCTACTCAGTCTCTAGCATCATATCTTAAGGAACACTACAGGAAATTAAGCCAGCCCTGGGTACTAAGCCAATGGCACTTAATCCAGGATACATGGACTCCATTTTTTCTGACAAGACAAGAATTTGGTGCCATTACACAAAGGTTCCCTAACTAGCACCCACTCAGAAAAGTGCCCTCATGAGTGCAAGAATGAATGTAGGATGATCAAAGTTCATGTTTCCCAAAGGACTATATCAATCGTTGGGAAGAATTCTGGGCAGATCTGGGCCAGGGAAGACAATGCTAATGAGGGGTCTTATGTGAAGAAGTCTCTCTTAAATTCCAGGTAAAAAAGGCAATTCTTATTATCTCAAACTCATTGCCAACCCTCCCAGGGAAGGTAAGTTGACCAATAGCTGGACTCCTAAAGTGACTCAATTAATGGACTCTTGGCTGCCAGGGCCCAGGATTCTAGTTCCTTCACCACTGCTATAAGACCAGCTACCAGACTTCAGAGCCACGCTTGTCCAAATAGCATCACCTATCCTAAATAAAAACCAAGAAAACCTAGCAACATTAAGCAGAGATCAAGTTAGACTCCCTAGGAGAACAACAGGGCCTAAGCCCAAGGGCAAGAAGCCTGCCCAATGAGGCTCTTTCCTGGAGACATGGAGGAAAAGAAACAAAGGCCTGCATCCTAGCTTTCACAGGGTGCCCAGTCAACATTGCCAGAGTTCACCACTGCAGAGGAACAATAAAAGTAATTCTAACACCTTAAGGTTACGAAGTCTTTCTTAGAATAGCTCTAGGAAGTGGAGAGTGTGAGTTCATCTCCATTTTATAGGTAAAAAGACTGATGATCTGAAGTAGAGTGACTTTCCCAAGGTCAGACAGCTAAAAGTGGCAAAGTCAGGGAACTGAGTGAGAGAGCCCATCTCCAACAGGGCTGTAACTTCCTGAGAAGGGAAAGGTAGGTAGGTAGGGGCAGAGAGCAGCCACTGGGGGCGCTTTACCTGTCCTGGCACTCCTCTTTCTGATGCCTCTCCAGGAGGGAGCGGGGGAACTGGCGCATGCAGAAGCCGCACTCTGACGGCAGCTCACTCACTGCTTTTTCCACAGCCAGGTTTCGGCAGCAGAGGCTCTTACTGATCTCACAACGACAATTGGGGCATGTGGCCTGTTCCTCCTTCAGCCGGGCATCTGCTAGTAGGTGGATAAAACAGCCAGCGCACATCAAGTGACCATTAGTACACTGTGAAGAAGGAAAGGGAAATGGAGCTTCATAGACCTGGTGGGTATCCATACACAAATGCATGCGCGCACGCGCTTCCTCCAACTCCTCCCACGAAGCCCCAATATGTGCACAAGAACCAACACAGTACAAAACCAGCATCATGGCCTGCTTCAGGCTGGTGTCGGCTCAGAGGGCACTATTGTGAATAGGGCAATCTTCAAAGACAGGTACAAAATGATTGTCTTCGCTTAGTAAAGGGGCTCCAGAGGATGTTTACTTCCTCTTAGGCTATCTGCCAGCAATTAAGGAAGCAGCCATTAGGGAAGAGGCCTTAGTTCCCAGGAATAAATGGGCAGGCTTTAGGAGATTGACATGGCTTCTTTATTAACTTTCTCCAACAAAAATAGTATTATTCTTTAATAAAGCAGAGATTCCTTTAACCATTAGGTACTTCTCAACTTGATTCCCTTGTTAGAATGTAAACTCCTTGATAGGGATTGTTTCAGTCTTTCTATTTGTATTTGTGTCTGCTGTATGTCAGGCAGCTAGCACAGTTCCTGACACAGAGTAGGCACTTATGTACTGGCTAAGCTTTACACAAAAGGCAGACCATCTCCCCACAAGGAGCCCCTTTCTTTAGCCATTTGATCCCTCAAAAGAGAGGTTCTAACCATACCATTCTCAAGGAATATTTCCTCAACAAGGTCAACAAACTCTGCTAACCCACCTTGAGTCAAATGATAGAATTTGAGATGCAGAAGGGACTTAGTGGTCTAACTCATAACTGAAAAATATCCCCTTTACAACATAACCGACAAATAGTCATCTAGTCTTTGCTTTAGGGTAAGGAGGAACCTATCATCCCCTGAAACAGCCTCTTCTACTTCGAGAAAGTTCTAAACATTAGAAGATTTTCCTTATGTCAAAAGTCAAAATCTGCTTCTTTGTAATTTCTATCTATTGCTACTGCTTTTGTCCTCTGGAGTCCTGTAATAGAAATATAACCCTTCTTCCCCACAAGAGGCCTTTGAAGACTTAAAGACAATTACCATGTCACCTGAGTCTATTCTTCTTCAAATTAAGCATCTCCAGTTTCTTCAACTGATCCTCATATAATACTACTAGCTGTTAGGCCATAGGCAAGTAACTTAGTCTCTCAGTGTCTCAATTTCCTTATCTATAAAATCATGCCCACACAACACCCAGCTTATAAGGCTATTGTGAGGAAAATTCTTTGGAAACTTAAGAATTGCTAAATTGATGTGAGTTACTATTATTAAACAACAGAGTATAATATTCCTGAAAATAAACAGCTTCAGAAGGAAACTGATTAGCAGTGTTAAGTACTTCAGTGGTAAGTCTTAAGGATTCTTAAAAAAAAAAAAAAAGCCTCATATTTGGTGGTCATGGCCTTAGTGATTTCTAAGAAAGTAATTCCAAAAGAGCAACTGGGACAGAAATATGTTGCCAAGTTGTGGAGTATATGATATTCTATTCCCGAGCTAGATTATTCTAAAAGTACTGTATAGGGCTTTTTACTACTGAAAGGGCATTTTGTGATAGTTTTATAAAAAGACAACTCATAACACATGAAAGGCATTTCACTAGACCTCAGTCTAATGTACACATGAGCTAAACAACGAAGACTAAAAAGTAAACCACAAGATGGCTACCAAGTCTGCATTTTTAGGTGCAATTCACATAGAAGAAATTTAGTTTTTTTTCTCCAACAGTGTTTCCACCCCTACTCCTCCTTTCCTTTTGTTTCCCCAATAACAGGCATCATATGAAAGGAAGGATCTTCACAACATCCCTTCAACTCAACAGGAACAGCTTGGCTCACTGGGATCTGTAACTAATCCAAAGGCTCCAGTTTCCTCAGCAGGAAAAGCTCACTGCTGGTTGATAACTTCTCTCCTGAGCAACTTTCTACTGCCTTATTATTAGCCAGAAAACTTGTTAGGCAGCTCAGGAAACCTGAAATGGTTCAGTGATAGCCAACAGACGAGAAATCGCTAAAGCCAGCTAAGGGGCAGTTGCAGTCCAAATTAATCTGACTTTTAAAGCCCAAATGACTACAGAGGTTTTATTTTGTTTTCACTTATGTAGTATAATGCTCCCTTTAAATGTGATAGGTTCACTCACATTCCCCCTCCAAAAAAAAAAAGAAAAACCCAAACAAATAAAAACCAAAAAACTAGTCCTGCTTTGTGAACAACCAAAAACAAACTCCTTCTGATATCTGGTTCCTTCTAGAGCAGGCCTGCATAGAGAAGTATTCCTGAGCCAGAGAATGTCAGTAAAAGAACTACCCCCCCATCCATTTCCAAAAGACTCATGATGCAAAATGCCATCTACATCCAGAAAAAGAACTATAGAGTCAGAACACAGAATGAGACAGACCATTTTCTCTTTTGTTAGGTTTTGGCTTTTTTCCTCATGGTTTCTCCCATTCATTTTAATTCTTCTATACAACATGGTTATATAAATGTGTTTAATAAGAATGTGTGCATAGAACCCATATGAGATTGCCCTCTTGGGGAAAAAGGGAGACAAAATTTAAAACTTATGAGAGTGATTGTTGAAAAGGGAAAACAAATTAATTATTAAAAAAAAAGAACTCCCCATCAAGAGTTACATAGTCCTAATAAAACAAACAACTAAATACCTCTGAAAGTGAGAGGTCCCTGGCTGGAGAACAGAAAGGTACCTGAGATCTGGCTCAGGTAAAGCAGGCTTCACCTTTCTTTTTGCATCTGGCACTTGGACAGACCCACCTAAACTATACAGGTTTCCACTTCTCTTGCAGAAAACTTCTCCTAGGTCCTGGGACATTCTTTCTGCCTCCATCTTGAATTATGGGGATATATACCATCCCATCCCTTCCATGTCCTCATTTCTTAAAAGAGCCTTTTGCTAGCTAACAATACACACTAGGAAACACATCTGTCAGTGGAAAATGCTTCAGTTATTTTATATTATTTAACTGTGCAACAGATGTATAGTGTTAGTGGTAGATGAAAAGAAATATAGAGGGGTAGGGGTCCCCACACAAGATTCAGAGACCATGTAGTTAAGGCCAAAAAGGGCTGAGAGGCACCTAAAAGTTACCACAGGTCAAGGTAGATGATGGTATAGTGTGTCCTCTGGTATAAATCTCCATCCACTAAATTGGAGGACAATGGTATTATTCCCTTAAGCACTACTAGCTGTAAGAATGATAGAACAGGAACCCATCATGGGAAAGGAGGTAGTAAAAACATGAGTACACAAGTAAAGGACTTCCACTCCTAGATTTCTGCTTGACTTGAACATCTTTCTTATCAACTTGAGCTGATTTGAAAATACTATCCACAAAATATCTCCAAAGTATTTTTGAATTCCAGGAAGAATCACTACCTTTGGACCTTCCAATGGGATAGTAGTATATATTTGCTTTCCATGCAGATTTGCTACCAATTATTAACCACACAACAAAAATTACTGGCTGCTAGTTTTTATATAGAAGGATATGAAAACAAATGAAATTACAGAGCACACAGGGAGTAGTAAAGCTCATGCAAATGTGCAACCATTCTTCATACCTGCCAAACTGATATTCCTAAAGCAGTTTGTGCCAAACCACTGCTGCTCAAGAAGTTGCAGTGACTCCCAAGTGCTTTTAGAATAAAATACAAACCCCTCTGTGATTTAAAGCCCTTCACTATCTAGTTTCAGTCCATATTTCTAAATTGATTATTATATTAATACCCTTAGTCATGCTAAGCTCCAGAAAAAATGGCCCACTTGTTCCCTATAACTAACATTCCATCTTTCATGTGAGATATTCTCTGTTCTTACCTCCACCAAATGAAGTGCCACTTCCTTCAAAAGACCTTTCCTGATTCCTCCATTTATTAGTTTCCTCCCTCCTACACCCAGTTACAAGTTTATTCTTGTATAAAAATCTACATTTACTTATTTATGTTGCAACAGCCTTATAGAAAGTAAGTTCCTTGAGGGCAGGATCAGTACTTATACACACAATGCTTTTCACACAGTAGACAATGAATGCATGTTATTATAGATGTCACCAGAGACTCTTACTTTTCATAAAGGAAGGGAGTTTAATTACTAGATCTGATTCTCCTTGAATGTTTGAAGTTCATATCTGTAAGTACTTAAAAGGATGGCGCACTACTTTTCATGGATTTGGATAGTCTGTACTTTCTGGAGTATGACTTCTACTACCAAACTTGGTAATAGTATCTGCACTTCCTCAGACTAGCTTATCTTTGCTCTGTAAAGGAGCTTGGCGAAGAAGTGATTTGCTCTGGCCCCTTTTAATAAGTTTTCTTGATTTTCATTTGTGTAGGTCTCATCACCTCCCAGCTCTGTCCAAAGCTAGGCCGGCCATTCTTGGATCTGTTGCTCTCTGGCACAGTCTGACTAGCTACAGGCCAAGAAGCTCCTGAAATCTTAGCTGGAAAAGAACTT
Source organism: Bettongia penicillata ogilbyi (assembly GCA_023548195.1). Lineage (NCBI taxonomy): Eukaryota > Metazoa > Chordata > Mammalia > Diprotodontia > Potoroidae > Bettongia > Bettongia penicillata. The sequence goes on from JAJHZJ010000384.1 coordinate 2,012,915, forward strand.
ACAATTCATCTAGATTCTTATTCCTGGCAATTGTGCCTTCAATTCAACTACTACCTACCAGGTACTGTGCTGGACAGCAGGAATAAAAGCCAAAAATGAAACCAACCCTGACCACAAGAAAGTTTGCAAGACTGTTTGGACTACATGTGACCCTGGGCTAGTCAGTCACTTATATTCTCAGTGAGGGCTCAGGACAGCACATCTGTACTGGCAGATGGAGTCCCTCACCAGCAACTCTCCCCAAGATTATACCACAGGTCAGCTTTTCCAAGCCTTGCTTCAACCCCATATATAAGGTGAGGCCAAAGTAATCCTTATGCTGAACAAGCTTACTTTTTATTGGAGAAGTGACCAAATGTGGTGGGGAGAGGTGCTGAAAGAAGAGCTAATGATGACTCCAAGGTTCTCAATCTAGGCAACTGGAAAAATGGTGGTAGCCTCGACAGAAATAGAGAAGTTGGGGAGAAAGTAAGAAGTTGCTTTGGACATTTTGAATTTGAGATGTCTACAGGACAATCCAAATAGAGATCAATCAATCAATAAACATTTATTAAGCAAAACAGCTATCCAGGAAGCCACTGGAGTTATAGTACAGGAGCTCAGGATAAAATTAAGGGCTGGGATTTGGGAGTCATCAGTTTAGAGATGATAGCAGAATTCATAAAAACTGATGACCAAGTGACAGCTGAATCTAGAAGAGTTGATGAGATCACCCAGAGGGTTTCAAATACAGCCATGGAGTACACCCACATATGGGAGCAGGACAAGGTTGATGAGCCCAAAAAGGAGATGTTAAAGTTCTGACAAGTAGGAAGAGAAAGAAGGATGAAAACAAGCATTTATTAGGCACCTACTATGTGTCAGGCATTGAGCTAGAGCTTTGCAAATATTATCTCATTTGACCCTCACAACCATCCTGGAAGGCAGGTTGTGTTATGATCCCCATTCTACAGTTGACTTGCCCAGGGTAACATGGCTAGTGTCTATCGCCATAGTGAAATTCAGATCTACCTTATTCTAGTCACTAGCTGCTTAAGTGAGAATCACAGCAGAACAATGTAAAAAACAAAAACAAAAACAAACCTGGGGAAGACAGAGTCTCCAGGAAGTGGGTATGGTCAATAATGCTAAAAGCTTCAGAGAAGTCAAGAGGTATGAGAGCTGAGAAAGTGGTGGATTTAACAATAATAAAGAGCTCATTAGTAACCTGGAAGAGAGTGGTTAACTGGTGGTGATCATAAGTCAAATTATAAGTAGGTAAGAAATTGAAGGCAAATGAATACTAACAGCTTTTTCTAGAAACCTGGCTGTGAAAGGAGGAGAGATACAGGAGGGACAGTAATGTCAAATAAAAGTTGATTTACTTTAAGGATAGGGAAGATTTGAAAATATCTATAGGTAGCAAGTAACGTAGTACAAAAGAAGAGAATGGAAATTAGGAAGAAAGAAGCAAGTAGGGACAGCAACAAAATGGCAAGTACAGGGCACTGCCAGGGAATTAGGACACCTTATCTTCTGAGTCTGGAGCAAAGGAAAACATTGGGGATGTTGCCAAGATTGTTTCAAGTATGAAATTGTGGAAGAAAAGAAGCACTTGGCAGAAGGTCTAGATTTTTTCCTGTAAAGTATGAGGTAAGGTGCTCTTTTTGGGATGGGAGGGGGGGAGGAACACATGGAGGCTTAAAAGAAGGTTTGGAACAGCCCCAGAAATGCAGTCCTTTAGGGTGTAACTATGAAGATCCAGTTAAGACTGGATAACAAATCTGTAGCAGATCTAGTCAATTCAGTTGAGTGATTTCTCCCAGAAGCAGAAAAGGTAAAAAAATGATAGCAGTAATCTAAGGTTAGAGTCTAGAAAAGGATGAAATGGCCATGATAGGTCCATGAGGCAATAGATGCAAGGATTGGGCAGCGTGAAGTTGAACTGGTTAAGTATAGGGTTGAGATTTTAAAGGGAAGTGAGGCCAAAGTAAGGGTGGTAGCCTGGGAATGCAGGAGGGGTGGAGTGACAGGAAGTTGCCACAGAACGAGTACAGAGAGCTTGAAGAACAAGGGGTTTGGGGTCAGATAATAAGCATTTTAGAGCTGTGGACTGTGAAGGATGAATGCCTGCCTGTAAGTGATAGGATCAAGGATATGGTCATACTTTGGGTTGGCAAGAGTAAAGTGAAAATACAAATCACCAGAAACTGAGGAGGGATAAACTGGTTTAAAGAAGTAAGAACATTTGAGGGGACCAAAACATGGAAGTTAAAGTCACCAAGCTTAAAGGTGGGGTTTGAGGTATAAGAGAAAATCCTGACATAAATACTAAACTCTGAGAAAAAAGGGGAAGAGAGAAGAAAACAAGAATTTAAGGGCTTACCACGTGCCAGGTACTATGCCAAGCACTTTACAAGTATCTCATTTGGGAAAGATGGGACAATGACATGTGGGAACCAACAGATAAGAACCACTAGGATCTGGAAAGGGTAACATTTAGATCAAATGGACCTCAAAGGAGAGGTAAATGAATAAAAGTGGTAGGGAGAGATCCTAAAGGGCTTAGAAGTGTGTAAGAAGCAAAAAAACCCATATAATCTCCCTCTTGGCCTCATATTGTACAATGAGAACACGCTATGCCAGACTTCTGTGACTATAAGGAGACAGAAGAGATAAGAGAGTAAGAATTCTAATGAGGGGTGGCTTAGTAATAATATGAAAAGAAAATCACTTATGCTCTAGTCATCTCCAATAAAACTAAAGTTTTTTAAAAAGAAATTTATGACTGCTTTTATTGAGAGTAATGCATAGCTTCTTATTTTTATTCAAGCACTGAATTATGCTTTTGCTTAAAAGTTTTGTTCCCAAAGTGTACAGGAGAGGATAAAAACATCCCTTTTCTGCCTTTCCATGATACATGAAAGCAAAGTGCAAGGCTCATCTACTGTGCTCCGATGGCATTCTCCACAAAACCATCTCCAATGTGTGGAACAGTAGAAAAAAAAAACAAAAAAAAAAACAAAGTCTCAGGTGAAAAAGAAAGATATCTGTAAGTAAGGTGTATTTTAGTGTGTGTACAGTGGATTTTTGTTATTATTTCTTAAAGCTTTGCCTCCCAGGATCCATAGCCATAACAATCTCTGTTTCCAAGTATTGGATATGAGTTCTCAAGATTATGGTTCAAAACTTCTCCACCATGTTTGTGCAGCTTTATCATTTATATAATGATAAATAACATTTGTGCTTAAATTATAAACTGTGACTGTGCAGTGAGACACAGGGATGTGGTGATGTAAACTTATGAGGCTATTGCTGGCAAATGCCTTCTTTATCTGTTGCCCTGTTAAGCAGGTGGGCACTAGTCAGTGAATGGGGAACCTTTGAGGTTGAATGCACAAGCTGGAATGCTGTTGAGTGCCTAGATCAGCTCCCATCAAGGCATTGAGACTTGAGGGGATTTAGGGGAATGCACAAGCTGTGCCTGTCTTGACTGACCCCACTGAGATCTAGGGGGAGTTACTCCCCCTTTTTGCCAGTCCCTGCAAGAAGGGTGGTTAGGGAATGCTGCATGAGTTCCATCTCCCATTATCAACAACCTCTTTGAGAAGATCAAAATAAAGTAAGATTATTAACCCCTTGTTAGTGTCTTTCCTGTCTGACCAGATCAAGAATAAACTTGTGCTAACAGCCCTCCCATGTGCTATGTTTATCTCTCTTATGATATCAAAGATAAACTAATATGTTAATGTCTATAAACTATGACACAGTTGATCAACCTGCAAGCAATGTTGAAGATAGCTTATACACAGAAGAGTATCAGCTAAATACTACTAGCTCCTCCCAAGATGCCAAATTACTAAGCCCCTGCACAAATCTAACACACTTGAAATCTAAGGAAATTTACTTTTGCTGTAGGCAAACACATGCTTCATGTGGGTCTGCCTTTCCTGACCTAGATTTTAAATTATCTTCCCTGGTTAACCCAGTATCCTGGCTGCACTTGTTCCACAGCATTGAAGGATGTACAAACACCTAGCCCATTATACAAGATGAGCTCAGTGGAATATATCTCTTTGCAGTTCAGACACCATGCTCTAGATCTAAGCATCCCAACCTGTACATTCTGTGATTCCCATTAGTCCCCAACTAACTGCACACTTTCATAATTCCTTCCTGTACCATTAAAAGAAGTGAGTGATTCAGCATCCTCCCTTCCAGCCCCCTCCCCCATTTTCAGATCTGATGCAATGAAGTCTGGAAGGGGTTTGGGGAAAAAACACATGGAGAAGCCTAGTTTCCCCCAATTCTATGGAGCACAACGCTACCCATTTTATAATTAACCTATTCAGGGTTCTGGAGATCTGATTTATAAGAACCCCACTAGAAGAAAAAATGCTCAAAATCAAAGCAAAGACAAACTATTCACAGATGGATAGACATGAAACATTCAAGGTTGTAACTGGAAAAGATCCAAGAAAAGGTGCCATACATTTTGGCAGTCACACCAGACCAATGCACACTTAAGCCACTTAAATGTGAAGTCAAGAAGACATCTTCACCTTCTTAGAGAGCTCATTACAGATATAGAAATAAAACTGAACAGCTTGGGTCTTTTCTGCCATAGAGTCAGTTTCCCCAGCAGAAGGCATAGGGATAGCTTATTCAACAACACAACCCTTGCCAAATTTTTCATTTTCCTTGTGTCCCAATTCATAAGATATATAGTAAAAATGTCTTAGACCAGACTTTCTGGGAGTCAAATACCCTTTGGAAAAATAGAATGTAAATAAGCAATGAACCTTTATGGATAAGACTCCAAAACTTTATATTCATGCAGCCAACCTTAATGGTGTGCCTGTGTGCCCAGTGTGTGCCAAGGGAAACACCAAAGGTCTCCTGCCCTCAAGGAGCTGGGTGTCTGTGATGAGTCCAGACACACATTAAGTTATAATGCAGAACTCAGCAGGTCCTCTAACAGGGCTTTCCAGACTTCTCCAGCTGGTGATGCTAAAAGTACTTTGTATTTATTTTGCATTATTTTTGTAGTTCCTAATCCATGTATCTGCTGTCATCTACTACCAGCTATCCTCCTACCCCAAGCAGAATGTAAACTCCTTGAGGGCAGGGGGCTACTTTCATTTTTGTCTTTTGTATCACCAGCATCTAGCACAGTGACTAGGATATGGCAAGCACTTAATGCTTATTAAGTTGAATTTTTATTCTATTCAGAAAAGCAGCTTCACAACTGAGAAAAAATGACAATCTGGCAGTCCCCTGTAATAGCTAGCATTTATATAGTGCTTTAACATTTGCAAAGAGTTTTATAAATACCATCTCTTTTATCCTCATAATAACCTCTTGGGGATAGATTCCATATCTCCTTATGAGGAAACTGAGAAAGGTATATTTAAATACATCCTTCTTGTCTCCTCTGATATTGCTATCACTCTGCTGTAGACTCATCAGCTTATGTCTAGACTATTACAACAGCCTACAGGTGGGTCTGCCTACCCCAATACAATCCCATCCTCCATTTATCTACCAAAATGATTTTCTTAAAGAGCAGGAAAGACTGTCTCCTTAATAAACTCCAGTGGTTCCCTATTACGCCCTGGATCAAGTGCAAAATCCTGTTTGATATTCAAAGCCCTTTCATTATCTAGTACCACCCTGTATTTCCAGTCTCCTTATACCCTACTCTCCAATATGTGATTTATTGATATTGGCCTCCCTGTTCCACAAACAAAACATTCTGTCTCTTGACTCCGGGCATTTTCTCTGGCTGTCTCCCTCCCATCCCAAAATGCTCTCCCTTCCTTATTTAAGTCCCAACTAAAATCTCTTATTTTACAAGAAGTTTTTTTTGTCAACCCCTCTTAATTCTAGTGCCTTCCCTCTGCTAATTATTTCCTATTTATAGTCTATGTACCTTTTTTATATGTTTGCATGCCATATCCCCATTAGATTGTGAGCCCCTTAAGAACAAGGATGGTCTTTGCTTCTTTTGTAACCCTGGCTCTTAGTACAGTGCCTGACACATAGCAGATGGTTTTTATTGATTGAGGTAGAGATTAAGTGGGTTGCCCAAGATCACACTGTTAGTAAGTATGGATTTCATTTGGATATGTGATATGTCATTCCCCTAATATGGATTTTAATTAGGTCTGATTCTAGGTCTAGAGTTCTATCCACTGTGCCACCATTTCTACTGCGAATTTGGCTATGAAACAGCTTCCCTTATCCAGGATGCAGCAGGACATGAGAAACTAAAAGGAAAAGAACTATAAATAGCCCCTCCTTCTCAAATGGAAACAAATATTCCAAACTCTTAAAAGTCCACCTGGAGAACATGAAGTACACTAAGAGTCAGCTGACTGAGATTATATAGTTTGGGCCTTGGCACTATCAGTATGACCCTGAGCAAATCACAGAAACGGTAAGAAGGAAAATTGGATATCATCTAGTTTGACCCCCATCTGAAGAATCCCACACTAATATCTCCAACAAGGAGTTATCTACTTCTACTTAAAGAAAATGAATGTGAGCCCTCTATCCTCAAAGGCACCTATAATCTCAAATTGACCAATCTCTGCAACTTCTACCTAACGCCCCTAATAGTGCCCTATCTGGGGCCAAGGAGAATCAAGCACAGGAAATACGTAGTAACCTAGTGCAAAGCAGGTGAGTCTTAATTCCAGATGTTCCACTTAGTTGGTAGAGATCTAGGGTAGCTAGCATTACATCCTGAGGTCACTTTACTTCTGAGCTTCAGTTTCCTTAGGTGTAAAATAAAGAGATTAAACTACACCATCTCCTAAGGCAGTTGCCCAGGCACTCACTCAGGAGACACAGGTTTTATCCATAATCCTAACAAGCTTGTTTAGGGCATATTAAAAGCAACTAATTAGGAAAGGAAAGAGACAGGTATAATAACAGTAGGAAGAAGCCAGAAGGCTGAAGAAGCTGGTGACTAAAACCAAAAACCTCCAACAAGTAGGGGAAGTATGTAATGTATTTGAGAAAGGCCTAAACACAGTAATAGTGGCTAGAATAATACAATTAAGCCATAAGAGAACCTGATTTTCCCTAGATGCTGAAGGCACTCATGGTGCATTGGAAACAGAGTTCAGCCTAGGGTACTCTGACTGACAAAAGGCTCACAAACTAGGCAGGACTCTGAAATGCCAGAAAAGCCTCTGGAACGAAACCACCACCATTGTCACCTGGCTTCTTCTATAGTTCCTGAAAAAAACTCTTCTTGCTGCTTCTCACACCTACCACTAAAATACCTAAAGTGCATTTGCCAAGAGATCAGCAGCTCCAAAAACATGGATCTCAAGTCAGAATGAAGGTGACCTTTGGGCACTTTAAAACACACATACCTATGTTCTCTCCTTCCCTCCCCACAAACAACCAATCTGCTTTAAAGATCACCATAGCCAATCATGACAGAGCTTATGGCTTATGGAGTGTGAGTGTAAAACAAGTGACCTCACTACTCTAATACTCTGGGAATCTTACTAGGCAGCCTACAGAGTAGCAATAGAAAACAGCAGAGCCCTCTCTCCCTGCTCACCTTTCATTAGCTCCTCACGGTAGCACTGAAGTTCATTGTCTAGACGAGCTCAGCACTTAAAGGACTCCCACCTCAGGCTTTTGGGCACATGTTAGGCATCATTACCACAACCATGTTTCTGCCATGCACTATACCATGAGCACAGCCCATGCCCTGGAAGAGTTGAGCCATTTGACTTTCGAACTTTTCGAGTCAATGCCTCATCAGCCCAATTTCTACCTCCAGTGCAGGGAGCAATAATCAAATAAATTCCACCACCACTTTAGGAAAAGGCTAGTAGATATTCTCATTTCACATACCATCCCAGTGCTTTCAGATACCAAAACATCCTTCCTAATTCACCACTCCCCAATATAAAATTAATCTGGAGGGCAGGGATGGTCTTTCTTTGTATTTGCATTCCTAGTGCTCAGCAAAATGCACTTAACAATGTTTTTTAAAAGCATTTAAATGCTTTTCATTCATCCTCCTAGGAATGGTATCTTTCTCATCAGAAGCTGGAGGTTCCTACCTCAGTTACTTCCACAGTGTCTAAGATATTCTTATCCTCTCTAAGGGACATAAATTCACTTTGCTACTTTCCTTAGGCTTTAACAATTTCTAGATCTTAAGGACCTTAAGTAACCCATTAGGGGTGCAGGAGGTGTGGGAAGGAGAAGTAGAGGAAAGAGAGAGGAAGACAAAGCTGAGGGTCAGGGAAGCAGGCTGCATTATTTAGGGGTGATCTAGGTGGTATGTGTATTCTTCCTTCAGCCTTTAATGAGTGCCTACCATGTAGAGGAAGGCTCTGTACTTTAAGGCTCATTATACATGATCCTTGTGCTATGGACATTGACTAAACATGAGGGAAACCTTGTTCTGGAAACATCTATGTGTAGGGCTCTGTGATCAGAGCACTCATGTGTAAAAGAAGCTTTGTGTGCTAAGCATCTCCCAAATATGGGGAGACCCTATGTTCTAAGCACTTGTTATGTATAGCTCTTAGTATCCCAGATAGAACTCCAGTAGGCCAATGAAAAGGTCTCTGAGATTATTTCTGTTATTCCACTCACTCAGAGAATCTTATAAGACAGTGGTAATATCTTTTCAAGACAGGAACAATTCATTCAATATTAAATAATAACAGCTAATATTTCTATAATACTTTACAAAGTCCTTACATGCTATCTGAATTCTCATATTCACCCTATGAAATAGGTAAAATTATTATTTCCATTAGTCAGGAGGAAACTGAATCTCAGAGATCAAACATGTCTAATGACAAAAAACCTGAATAAAAATCACAGCATCACTTACCCAATTTGTGTGTTTGAGTGAGTGTGTATAAAAGAGAGACAGAGAGACACACAGAGAGAACTGGGAATGGGGAACGAGCATCAAAGAGAGGTCGATGAACTATCTTCATGTACTGAACTGCTATCTAACATGTGACTCAGATTCATTTGCTTAGCTCCAGAGAAAAGAACTAGCAGTTCTAGATACAAAGTTATAGGGAGATTCAGGCTTATTATTGCTATTGCCTCCAGAAAGAAAGATGTTTGAGTCCCAGTTCTTACATATACTGGCTGTATGATCCTGAGCATGTCACTTAATTCTTAGTACCAAAGGTAACTTCCTTTAAAAAAATAAAATTTCATGATTATCTATTTTTATATAGCCTAAATTTATTCTTGTATTTCTCCTTACACCTGTATCTGAGAGTCCATATAAAGATTTTTTAAAAGAGGGGAAAAAAAAAAATCAGAAAAACCAATCAATACACTGAAAAACCTAGGTAATTTTCTAAGACTACTATGCACAAGAGTTGCTGATATGGGTTGACAGAATTTTCCTCCTGGAAAGTTCCCTATCGCAATACAATCACACACATATGGTATTTATGTTGGGGCATAAGGATTGCAAAGTATCTTATGTATAGGATTTTCTCCTCAACAATTCTTACAAATAGATCTTACTCCCATTTAAAAGGTGAGGAAATATGTTAAAGGCTATTAAGTGACTTGCCCATAGGCATATCTAGTAAGTGGAAGGTGGTATTTGAACCTAGATCTGTCCTGACTCCAAATTCAATGTTCTTTCCAATATACTATGTTCTCTAAAGCTACATTTACCTAACAATTAGGGCTGTCCAGAAATTACGTAGTCTGCTTCAAAAGACAATTTCTGGTTTGGATTTCCATTAGTTTAGGAGAATGTAGAGGGTTCCTGTTCAGTTTTAGGTTAGGATAGAGATAAACCATCTCTACAATCCCTTTCAGCTATGAAATTCTGGGATTTTAATCGAGATAATAAAGAGTAACTAGGAAGGATCAGGAAAGGCTTCACGTAGAAGTTGGTGCTTGAGCTACACCTTAAAGGAAAAGAGGGATTCTGAGGCAAAAGTGAGATAATGTACTCAAGGTATAAAGGTACAAGGGCCAGTCAGTGCAAAGACATGGAGATGGGAATGACATGAGTGAGGAAGAGAGAAGGCCAGTTTGGTTTGGGTATGGAGGGAAAGTTATCTCTAATGAGTCTGAAAAGATAAACTGGACCTAGTTGTAGAGGGCTTTTAAAGTCAAACAAAGGAGTTTATGATAAATCCTGAAGGCCGTAAAATATTTGAATTAACTGATGGTCAGATCTACACTTAAAAATCACTTTGGCAGTTTTATGTAGGATGGATTTAAGGCAGAAAGATCACTTAGAGGGCCGTTGCAATATTCTATGTGACAGTAAAATTTGTAACTATGTGAATGGAGAGAAGGGGTTTGATGGAAGTAATGTAAGGGTAAAAATGGCAAGATCTGGCAACTGACTGAATATGCAAAGTAAAGAGGAATGAGAAGTCTAGTATAACATCCAGGTTATGGTCTTGGGAGACAGAAAAGATGGTGGTGCCTTTGGAAGAATTAGGAAAGTCTGGAAGAGGGGAAGTCTGAGGAGTGAGAAGATAATGAAGTTTTAGACATAGTGAGTTAAGAGATGTCTCCAGGACATGCAATATGAAATGAACAATAAGTAACTGGTGATGTGAAATGCAAGCTCAGAAAATAGATAGGGGCTGCACATACAGATCTGTGAGTCACCCACATAAATAAACTTGTTTGTCAGGCAGTGTTCTAAACAGTAGATATAAACAGGGGGAAAAAATGGTCTCTGTGTACAAACAGCTCACAATAAGGGAGACAACATGTAAATAAGTATGTAAATAGTAGATCAATTAATCAACATTTATTATTAAAAACAGTCCTTGCCCACAGGGACATTACAATCTAATGGTGGAGACAACGAGAGAGAGAGAGAGAGAGAGAGAGAGAGAGAGAGAGAGAGAGAGAGAGAGAGAGAGAGAGAGAGAGAGAGAGAGAGAGGGAGAGCAAGCCATATACTGCATAGATAGGAAATAATCAACAGAGAGAAGTTACTGGAATTAAGAGGGGTTAGGGTAAACTTCCTGTTGAAGACTTAAAAGAGAAAATGCCCAGAGTCAAAACTGGATTGGGGAGGGTCTTGAGGCAGACAGACCCACCAGCAGGCTAGTGTAATTATCAAGGTGTGAGGGTGTAGGACTGTCTCATGATTCTCCCAGGAGAGGAGTCTGGAGGGTCAGGAAACTAGAGGAATTGAATTTCCCTCTCCTCTTCTTCCTCTTGCTCTCTACCTCCTCCTTCACTGATAACAAGTCTAGCCACCTTCTCATTAAAGGTTCCCCACCACTGCAAGGAAACAGGTGCCCTTATCATCCCCATTTCCCAGGAGATGAAGCAAGACTCCTCTCCAAATGCTGCCTACATCATGGATTGTGAGGATTATTTTCACACAGAGGAATTTAATTCCTTTGACAATGATGATGCAGGAATCTTAACTGCATATGGTGGCAAAAGTTATGTGGCTGTTAGTACTTGCACATTTCAAGAGGAGGCAGAAGTGGATGGGATTCAATATAGAACACTGAGAATGTTTCACCATGGACCTAGAGATGATGCCATCTCTTAAAAGCCCAGAGACCAGGCTTAATACTTTACTTTCAGAAATCAGATTTCATACTGCAGCTGTTGATAGGAAGTTGAGACTATTCACTTCAGATCGTCAGGATAAAAATGAATACAAGGTTTTAGTAAATCAGCCAGATTACATAAATGATTTGGTGTTTGACCCCAAAGAAGTCCAAGAAATTGCAAGTCTGAGTGATGATCATACATGCAAACTCTGGGACTTAGAAGGTAATCAGAAAGCTCATTTTGTTCTCCATTCCTCTGGAAAGAGTGCCTGCTGGCATCCTGAGCAAGTCTGGAAACTGATGGTTGCAGAGAAGAACAGAACAATTAGATTCTATGATCTCATTACCCAGCAGGCTATCCTGTCTCCTGAATCTGAACAGATGCCATTAAGGTCAGCACATAGGTATTTAAGAAGCACCAGTTTAAGTTGGAGCTGTTGCAGAAAATGATTGGTTAATCTGGGATATTACTCGGCCTACTTAACCATAAGAAAAGAGATCTGTCCATATGGATTGAGCCCATTTATTCAGGTGGTCAACAGTTAATGAAAACCTACTTGCAACCACCAGCTACCCTGGCAAAAAGACCACTCAACTAATTCATCATTTGGTTCTGCAGCTGTGGGATCTGGTCTGTCCTAGCACAAGACTCTCCCTCTTTATGTAACGGGAGGTGACCACAAGTTATTGTTTGGGGTGACTGAGATGTAAAACAAATATATTCCTTATACACTAAGTTCTCAAAGTATATTTTTAATAAATATTTTAGTCAGATCCTTATTTTTTGTATTTCAAACATACCTTAAACTGTCAAATATTTTTAATATGAATGTCTAAGTGTTTAATCTTATTATTAAATGATTTTTCTTTAAAAAAATCAAGGTGTGAGGAGTCTGCACTACAAGTGGTGGCTGTATCAGAGGAGAGAAGGTGGACATATTTGAGAGATGTTGCAAAGGAGAAAGAGAAAGTCCTTGGTAACAGTGTGGATATATAGATGAGTAAGGAACCCCATTTGACTCCTAGGTTCCAAGTCTGAGGAAATGGGAAGGTGGTCTTGCCTTCTACAACAACAGGGAAGGCAGGAAGAGGGCAGGGTTTAAGGAGAAAGATAAGTAGTACTGTTTTGCCCATAATGAATTTAAGATGTCTATTAGACAGCCAGTTTGAGCAATTGGAAATGTGACAGTGGAGGTCAGAAGAGATCAGGGAAGATAAAATAGATCTGAGAATCATCGACAAACATAAAACAGGTAGGAAGTTCTTCAGAAGGAAGGAGGGGAAGGGAAGAGGGTGGAAAAACAGTGGAAGGTAAAAAAGTAAGATTTGCATATTGGCTAACATGACAAAATAGGAAAATGATAAATGTTGGAGAAGATGTGGGAAAATTGGAACACTAATGCACTGTTGGCAGAGTTGTGAACTGATCCAACTATTCTGGATAACAATTTGGGACTATGGCCATAAGGCTACAAAATTGTGCATACCCTTTGATCTAGCAATAACACTATTAGGTCTATATCCCAAAGAGATCGTAAAAAAGGGAAAAGGACCCATACAAAAATATTTACAGAAACTCTTTTTGTGGTGGCAAAGAATTGGAAACTGGGAAATGGCTGAACAAAAGGTATACTACTGTTCTATAAGAAATGATGAGCAAATGGATTTCAGAAAAACTTACATGAACTGATGCTGAGTGAAGTGAGCAGAGCCAGGAGAACACTGCACACAGCAATAGTAACACTGTGTGACGATAAACTATCATGGACCAATACAATGATCCAAGACAATTCCAAAAGACCTGTGATGGAAAATGCTAACCATATCCAGGGAAAGAACTATGGAGTCTGAATACAGATTGAAGCATACTATTTTAACTTGTTTTTTCTTTCTCATGGTTTTTCCTTTTGTTCTGATTCTTCTTTCACAACATGACTAATGTGAAAATATGTTTCACATGATTGTACATGTGTAACTTAGATCAGATTGCTTGCTGTCTTGGGAAGAGGTGAGAGGAGGGAAGGGAGAGAGAGAAAAATTTGGAACTCTAAAGTTTATAAAAATGAATGTTGAAAACTATCTTTACATGTAATTGGAATAAAAATAAAATACTATTAAGGAAGGAAAAAAAAGATAAGATTTGGGTTGTCTTGAGAGAAGCCAAGGAAGCTATGAGGTAGATACAAAAAGAAGGAACATTCCAAACATGGGAGCAGCCAGTGCTGAGACACAAAATTAGTAGATGGAATGCTGTGTCCCAAGAATAGCAAATAAGCCAGTAAAGCTGGATTACAGTTTATGGAGGGAAATAAAGCATACAAAGATTGAAGAGGTAGGAAGGGAGAAATGTTGCCCAAGGTCATATGTAAGTAGCAAAACTGATGGAGCTGGGACCAGAATCCAGATCTTTCAACTGAACCTAAGTATTCCTTCCACTATACCACCTTCAATACTTTTAAAAACTAATAATTTCATTAGTGTATATACAAGTTCTAGTTTCTCAACAAACAGGTCCAATTCCCTTTCCTCTTCCCCTCCCAAAAGAAATTAGCTCAAATTACAGGCAACAATGGCCAGCATGTTTGTTTAGTCTAACTTCTCCTCACTCTACACAGGGCACCCGCTCACACAAGCTAGTGGCTTGGAATAAGTACTTACTCACTCACTCATAGTATATACACATATGGTATATACACAATGGCTTAGGTGCCCTTGGAAAGCCTCAAAATCAGGATGCTCCAGGACAGCTCTGACAGTCAAATACACTTACCTAGGCATCTGCCCACCTTCCCATTTTCCCTCCTTAGGTAGAAATAAAGGGTTCTATAGAAATCTTTGGAGCTCTGAGAGATCTAAACTGGAAGAAAAGGATGCCACACCTACTCCAAGAATCTACTAAAGGCAACAGCCAACAGAAGTGGTGAAACTTGGTTCACTAGGGAGATTATGTAGGCCTCAGGAGTACACCAGATGAGGCTAGGCTTCTAGACTTCCCCACTCTGATTCAGAGAGAGTACTAATGAGCGTTCTATATATATTCAAGATCTCCTAACATGGAAAAGGGACAATATATCTCAGATAAACCAGTCATGTTTTTTGAACCCAAGATCCAGGTGCAACCCAGCCTGTCTCAGCAGCTACACAAAGGCTACAGAAACCATTTAGCCAACCCAAGAACAACTAGGACACCAAGGCCAGTTGAATGTCAATGAAAAACTGACCGGTAAGTGGCAACAAGGGTGCCAGGTTTCTTCCCCACACTGAGTGCATCAGGTTGGGTTGTTACCCAGGGAACTGCAACAAACATTCGCTCCTAAAAATAGCCCATTTCTTCCTGGCAATGAACTGCCAAAGACAACGACTTTCTTTTTGCCTGGGAACATAAAGCAGAAAAAAGATCTCTCTGTTCCTTGTTTGGCCTTCCTGGACAGAGGACTTGGGAACCGGATGAATGAATGGTAGGAAGATAGATACTTAAGAACATCAGCAGGAGGAGATTAGCAATACACAAACCCAGTCTGATTACGGCCTTTCTCTTGCCATTGTCAAAAACAAAACACCCCAGAGGTCCATGGATTGCCTCATCAAGACTATGGAAGGATGCCCTCAAAGCTGATCCAGCACACAAACTTTCTGCATTTCTACAAGATAGAGCCGTGAGTTAGAATTCAGGGCCCCCAAACAGGATCTGGTTTAATTCCAGGGTTTAGAGCTGAAAGGACATCTTGTAACAACCAGCATGCCAATTCACCAACCCAACACCAGCACAGCAACCCATCAGGTCTAGATTATCAGCCATATGAAAAGCTTTGAAAGAAAAAGAAGCAACAGGTGGCTATGTAGGACAGAGACTGCACTGGTACTCCCTTACAACTTGATAGCTAAATTCTGCTGCTAGAAGGAGTCAGTTTCAACCTGCCATGTTCTGCCTCCTATGCCAAGACACTGTGTGTTATGCTGGAACTAACTGTACCCTAATGTGGAGTCAACAGTAGCCTATGGGTCAAGCAGGGCTTGTAGAAAATATATAATGTCACAGCCCACTCCTTCCCCCAACACAACACTCTTTCCAAATGTTTATCTTTCCAAATGTTTATCTCAGTCCAAAACAACAAAGCTCTTCCTGCCCAGTATTATTATTTTTTTAATTGTGAATTTAACACCAAACAAAATGAACATTTTCATATATACAGTATATGGAAGGGTAGGCTTGTATATCAAACTACAAATATCTATTAGTTTGCTTTTCAAGTACATAATAAATTTAATATGTAATTTTCAAAGCTGTCATGCTTGTCTGATTCTTTCTTTGTTAAAAATATTTCCCAGGAGATGAATCACAGTAAAGTGGAAGATGACTGGCTCTGGCATCAGAGGACCTGGGCTTAAATCTTGCCTCAGTTAATTTATCCTAGTTAACTGTGAGCTAGCCATTGACCAGACTCTCTAGGCCACAGTTTCTTACCAACAATGAGAGGGATGGGCTTGGATGGTCTTTATGGTTTCTTCCAGCTCTCATCAAACTATCATCAAAAGTCAAAGTGTACTGGCCTACTGTGGAAAGTAATTTGGAACTATTATACTATCCCACCCCACCAAATCAAAAAACTATCCCTACTCTTTGACTCAAAGGTGCCACCACTAGGTTCAGTCCCCAAAAGAGATCAAAGAACGAAGAAACATGAGTTCTTTTTGTAGTGGCAAAGAACTAGAAATAGGGTCTGCCCACTAAGTAGGCAATGGCAGAAGAAATCATAGTATACTATGTAACACAGTACTGTTGTACAATAAGAAATGATGAAAGGAATAGTTCAGACAAATCTGAAATGACATAAAAACTGAAGCAAAGTAAAGTAAGCAGAACCACAAGAGTATTTTATAGAATAACAATCCAAGACTAGAAACTGACCAATGCAATGATCAAAATCAATTCCACAGGGTCAGTGAGGAAACATGGTCTCCACTTTCTGCCAGAGAGATGATGAACTCAGGTGCAGAATGATACATACATTTTTTTGGACCTAGTCAATAGAGGAATGTTGACAGTGCATATCTGATACAAGGATTTTATATTTCTTTAAGGGTTGGGAGAGGGATGTGTGTGTGTATAAACAATGGGGTTACCAAAATGAAAGGAAAAAAATAAGGTAACATTAAAAATTTGATATATGTTTGGAGGGAAGGGCAAAATTGTACATGGTGGAGATTATTAGCTTCATGTTTGAACCCTCTTTACGTTTTACCTTATACAGATACTTATTCTGGTGTTTAATTCTGAATTTAAAAATTTACTTTCTTTACTTTCCTAACTTTACTTATTTTCCTTAAGCAGTTTCTGGGAAAACATAAGTACTGTTGAAAAATAGCTGCAACTGATACATTACCTTACAGTAGGTGACCCTTGGGGAAGACTGAGAGGGAGGAAGAAATATCTTGAATAACTGCTGAATTGGCAGTCAGGGGAGGAAACAGCAGTTGAGAAAGCCTATTAATTTTACTATGCTAAACTCAGCCCTGAGTGCTTTAGGACTGGAATTCATTGGCTCCTATCACCAAAGGCATTGTGTTGAATATGTGTGTGTATACACATGTATATGTGTAGATAGATGTGTGGATGTACATATATGCATACACAAAATTTATTGGGATTTTTAGAAAATGCTAACACAAAAATTCCTGTTCTTTCATCAGAAATTCAAAACACTTCTACCCTTCTTGTCTTGGAGTTTTTAAATGCTGGGATAAATATTTACAAAATGAGATCTTTGGGACTTTTTTTATATTAAAAAGAATCCCTACTGCACACATTTCACGATGGTCTTATCTATTAAAATGTATCTTCTCCCAAAGACCCCTTTTGTTCATGTTTGTGAATATTCTCAAAAAATGGCAATTCAAACTATCTCCATGAGAGCAGCTCAGCTTCCAGCTCCACTGCCCAAAAGTCTGGCTGCCTGAATGCAAAGCAAAGGTTCCCCAAAGGCTCTGTAATATGCTATTTGCTCAGTTATATGTAGCAAAATTAAACCTATGCAGAGAAACAAGGTGCAGTTGTCATAGGAACCAGAACTGAATTCCTTGAACATTATGATTAAAAACTTTAAGCACAACATTACAGGAGAAAAATCAGGGGGCCAGCTGTCTGATGTCCTTCTGCACCCTTCACCCCCACACATAAAGGAGCTTTCCTACAGAGCCACAGCATAGGCCTAAGGAAGCCAAATACAGGTTTTGATGACTTCCATTAATATCGTGAAGTTACGGGCTGTTTTAGGGAGAGAAAATGGTATGTCCCTTCATGATTCTGTTCCTGGTCTTCTCCAGGTAGCTCCCTAGAGAGGCTCACTGAGAACTCTTACTACAACACAGGTGATAGGGTGCTAGGAACCCCAAATACAAGGGTACAAGGTGGGTCTTCTTCAGGAAGAATTAAACCATCCAAGCCTTCTTTCAGAGTAGTGAAGTTTTATTATGCACCAAATGGATGGGCAAGATTTGGTATTTGTGATGGCAATACTAAGCAGATCAGATTCTAAGAATCTGTGCAATTTAATGGGGGAAAGATTGATACTTTTAAACAGAAAGACTGGGAAAATTTTGATGGGATCTAGGAGTGGCAAGTAGCCTAAGGTGGGCCAGGTGCAGACAATGGAAGGAGTTAAGTGGTAAGGCCACAACAAAAGGACAGTTAAAAGGAATATATACTGCGACAGGTGGAATACCAGGGCTGAAATATGTGAGAAAGTTCAGGGACTGAGGGTCTTTTCCTTTTAGGGGTTTCTTAATCCCATCAAGGTCACAGTGACCCTTGGAGTTAGCAGCAGATCTGGCCAACTGAGCTGAGAGAGAATTACCTAGTATAGTGTTTCTAGACACTATGGAAAAAGTGCCTCAATGCCCAACTAGAAAATCTGTCAAAATTTAGAAACTTAAAATATTGACGGTCTTTGGAGTTTTTCTTAAAAGTCATCTGTGTACAGTAAACAAAACTAGGATGCACACAGGCTCATGGAGCCTAGGTACAGCTCTTTTCAAAGCCCAAACTAAATTCTGAAGAGCAAATTTTACCTGTAGAGAACATACACATACTGTTCACACTACTTTAGCAGCCTGATGTTTTAGGAAAATTGCTAAGTATAAAGAGGTATCTATCTGAATTCCCCCAAACACAGGCCTAGCCCATTTAGATACCTGTAACTGCCTCAGAAGGGCTGAGTTCAAGTATTCTATACCCAACTCTGGCCAGAACAGAGTCCTAGATATAATGTGCTTTCTAAGTCTAGGGACTCATAGTATGGTACATTCCAGGCAATATAACCTTGAGAGCATCTCCCACATGATGAGTATGTAAACAGGTACTGAGTGAGGTAGGTTTATCAAAGGTTTGAGCACTGGATTCAAATTTAGGTTCTGTTACTTACTGTGTGATCTTGGGCAATCTCTTTACCTCCACAGAGATAAAGAGGCCTCAGTTCTCACCCACAAAATGAAACAATTAAGACTAGATAACCTTTACTAGATAAGTCCTTTACAGCTGTAGAGTCTATGGATGACTTCTCAAGAGGAGAGGCTATCAAATCACCAGCCATGGCTTGGACCAAGCAGATATTCTACTTTTCTGCAAATGGTGGGAAAGGTTACAGTTCCATTCGGGGAGTTAAGGGAGGGAAGGGGAGAAAATGAGAATAACTAAGTCTTACAATAATAACAATGCAAGGTCACCATGGTACAGAAAGTGGCATTCACTTCCAGAGGGAGGTTTGCCTAGGTATCTCCAGTTAGTACAATTTCTCTACAGTAACTCAGGATGGGATCCTAACAAAGTGTTACAATGAATACATCTTCAGATTTCCTTATTTTCGGTAAAAAAAAAAACTCATTTTCAACCTTCATCTCCTATGATTAAACCAAAAAAGCTAGTCAATTTGCACTGTGCTTATCTGTTATCTCCAAAAAGATACCATATTTAACTTTAACCTTCCAGGTGTCACATCATTGTGTATAAAAAGAAATATGGATCAACTAGAAGGTGGACAGGAATACTGTAAAAAAATACCCACATATCATGAACTGATGCTGAGAGAAGTGAGCAGAACCAGGAGAACATTGTACATAATAACAGCAACAGTGTTTGACGATTAACTTTGACAGACTTAGTTCTTAGCAAAGCAAAGATCTAAGACAACTCCAAAAGACTCATGATGGAAAATGTTATCCACATCCAGAGAAAGAACTGTGGAGTCTGAATGCAGATCAAAGTAGACTATTTGCTCTCTCTCCTTTTTTTGTTTCTTCTTTCTTATAGTATCTCCCATTGGTTCTAACTCTTCTTTACAACATGACTAATGTGAAAATATGTTTAATGTGAATGTATATGTATAGCCTATATCAGACTACATACCATCTTGGAGAGGAGGAGAGGGGAGAAAACTGAGAACTCAAAATCTTATAGAAGTGAATGTTGAAAACGAAAACTTTAAAAAAAAAATAAAAATTTAAAAAAAAATAAAATTCAAACCAAGATCAAGAGACATCAAAAAACCCCAAAACACCCACATGGAAACCATTAAGAATAATCTGAGTCTTCCACGATTTCTGACAATGATTTAATAGAACCAAATATGATTAAAGAGGATGCTTTGTGGCAACTCCCAGATTGAAGTGTTAATTTCTTTACGTGAAATTTTACGTGAAATATTAATTTACATGAAATCATGTGGTCATAAGCATTTGGAAAGTGGACCAAACAGGCAGAAGAAGGCAAGCTTGTAAACCCTCAGTAAGGAGTCTCTTTTTTTCCTGGGAAGAAGGTGCAATCGGACTATTTCTATCTTGCAAGGCAGAATGGCAGTTTTGCATATGCCTAATCTTGCACTCGATTTTTAAAAAAAATTTGTCAATAATCCTTGATTCAACTCCATTTAAAGCTCCCCCTGAAGAATATGGAGAGAGATTCCAAATGACTAGCATAATAATGGCTAGCATTCTAAATGGTTTATTCAATTTGTACTGTATCTATCAATCCCATTCTTAATTCCCTATATAAGGTGAGGTCTATGGCAACAATGACTAAATATAAAGGACTGGACATACCCAAATACCCAAGCTTCCATTGCCAGGGATGGGCACATCATCTCAGGTGTGGTAGGACTAGTCTTTTAGTGGAAAGGTATGCAGGCCTGTGGTTTTGGGGAAATTTTGCTTCCATTCTCCCTTCTTCTGGTCCTACCTTTCACATGCTGCCAAACTAATCCTCCTTATGCATATCTGTTCATGCCAGCCCTCTGCTCAAAACCTTTCAACAGTTCTCTACTGCCTACATAGTAAAATTTTGCAACTCTCAGCCTGGCATTCAAGGTCCTCCACGATATGGCAACACACTGTCTAGTCTTTCTGCTATGTACTCTGTGCTCTGGTCAACTTGGACTACTAGCTAGTCCCTATGCATGCACTGTACTTTTTTGCCTCTAAGCCTTTGCTGACATTGTTCCAATGCCTGGAATTTCATCCCTTCACATGTTGAAATCTTACCTATCCTTTAAGTGCAGGTCAAATGCTATCTACGCTATGAAGTCTTCCCCAGCTTAGTAATGACATTCCCATCTTTGTAAGATACATTTACCTCACTTATATTACTGGGTTGTATAGTTATATCTATCATGTGTCATATACAAAATGACAAATTCCATGAGGATCAAGTATGTACTCTTTGTCATCTCCTCTAGCACCCAGCACCACCACTGTATAAAAGTAGGTCCTTAATAAATGTTTGTGGAAGGAGTTTTGGTTTCCTTTTTTCCTCCCAATGGCAGCTAGGTGGTACAGTAGGCAGAGCCCTGGATCTCGAATAAGAACGATCTGAGTTTAAATCCAGCCTCAGATACTTACTAGCTATGTGACCTTAGGTAAGTCTTAACTTAGGTAACACTTAACTTGTCTGCCTCAGTTTCCTCATTGGTAAAATGGGAAAAGATAATAGCACATACTTCACAGGATTGTTGTGATAAAGAGATATTTGTAAAGTGCTTTGCAAATTCTAAAGCATCATAGCTATTACTGTGTTAGCTATTATTTTATTATACTAATTATAATTATTATTTTCCTCAATGGAAGCAATTGGTAAAGGGGGAGAAAGAATGAATACCAATAGGGCTGCAAAAAACAACAGAAAAGAGGATCACTGAAACACTTCTTAAGAATGCAGAGGAAAAAAAGAAAGACCAGAAGGAAACACGAAAAGGACAGCTTTGAAAGCTCCATTTTGAATTTATTATATGATTAAAAAGAAAAGCAAACTGTATACAATATTCACAGTAGTATTAAACAATCCTCCTCTTATCTACTTTGTATATGGAAATGCTCATTTTATTAGGCATTAAGTTCAAAATAATTTTTTTTAAATGTTTGCTCAATTGAGATGGAACAGATCATAGAAAGACCCCTAGAAAAACCTCTCAAACTTGGGTAAGTCACAGTCTCATTCAGGTAAGTCACAGTCTCATTCATCTGTAAAATGAGGATGATGACACCTGTCACAAACCACTTTCACAGAGCACTAGTGAGAATGAAATAACATATAGGACAGCACCTTAAAGAGTTAAAACACAGACAGGAGCAATGATTCAAAATGTGTAGGCATATCCTACCACAAGAAACATGGGAGCTACCCGAACAGCTGGGGTGTGACCGCCCCTACCATCCAGCTGCTGAAGCTCTACCAAGACACAGCACTGTGTCCAGGCTCTGCCTGGCCTTCCTGAAAATTGCAGCACCTGACTCCAAGTAAATGTATCAGCTACCTTCATAAAGTGACTGTCTTCCCAGACAAATACTTTGTACAATTTGTTTAGTCATTTTTCACTTGTATCCAATTATTCATTGACCCCATCTGGTGGCAAAATGATTTGCCATTGCCTTCTCCAGCTCATTTTATAGATGAGGAAACTGAGGCAAACAGAGTCAAGAGAACTGCCCAGGATCACACAGTTAGTAAAGTGTCTGAGGCCAGATTTGAACTCAGGAATATGAAGCCTGGCACTCTATCTACTGTGCCACCTAGCTGCCCTTACTTTGTACAAAATGGTCTCTTAAACAGTGTTTGTTGGATTAGTGATCACCTCCTTATCATCTGGATTGACTATTTGAAAAACTGAGGTTAAGACTTAGAGAAAGGCTGAGAACTGAAGAAAGAAAAATTTATCATTAGACATATCTTAAGTTATAAGACTTGGAGATGGAAGGGATCTTGGAAATTATTTAGTATAACCTCCTCATTTTACACATGAGGAAATTGTGGACTTAGAGAAGTTGTATTACTGGTCCCAGGTCAAACAGGTAGTGAGAGAAGTAGGAATTGAACCTAAATCCTCTACTCGAAATCCACCGTTTTTTCTACTTTATCACTGCTTACTTAGGGAATATTTACTGAGAAAAAAATACACATGGTCCTCAGAAAGTCTTACACTTAGTCTGCCACTGTAGACAGAGTCCCAAAGTGGCCCCAATCAATCAGCAGATTCATTAAATGACTACTAAAACTGATGCCTAAGTATCCAAAACACAGGCCCAGAGCAACAGTCAGTTGAGTTGGTCTTTGCCTCTGACGTGCTCACCAATCCACATGATGCCCCTTGATTAGTTAAGACCTGTTTCCCTCCACTCCTAACAAACCATCTGACTTTGCTAACTAATATTAGCCTCTTTCCTTCACTCATCAAGTGTTTGACACCTATGGTGTCCTGAATAAGACTGTTCACTTCAGACCATAGGCAAACAGATGTCACATCAATTTGGTTTTGTATGTCCAATGAACAGCATAAATTAGCTCAAATCACTGGCTCTCCTGTCAGCTGAAGATATGGACCTAGTAAACTGCTCCCCCCAACAAATCCTCCACCAGCTACCCAGAGGAAACTTATGCCCATCCTGTGCTATCATCCAACCAGTTTACAATTCATGCTTCTCACCATCCTGAGCTCTGGCAGAACTTGCTGCCTTCCAAGGGAGGCCCAATTCGTGAGGCCCTGCTCTTCATAGGATTTATTTAACACCTGATTTGCAATTATACAACATTTCTGTGTACAAATAGAATATATGCAAACTAAAGTGCACCACAATACCTTAAAATTAAACAGAAGTCTCATCTCTTGCTCATTCCCAAATCTC
Organism: Bettongia penicillata ogilbyi; assembly: GCA_023548195.1. Taxonomy (NCBI): domain Eukaryota; kingdom Metazoa; phylum Chordata; class Mammalia; order Diprotodontia; family Potoroidae; genus Bettongia; species Bettongia penicillata. The sequence goes on from JAJHZJ010000384.1 coordinate 2,036,617, forward strand.
TAAGTGACTTCTGAAGGCAATCTTTCTTATGAGTAAATGAGTTTTCCAAAATTTGGCACATTCAACAATGGGCTTCTAGTCAATCCTAAACCTCTAAGTGGCACAAATACACAAAGGATAGCTTTGGATAGTTCACTTCATGCAGTTGAAGTGGCCTCAACACTAAGAAACAGAAGAAATGATCAAGATCACCCTCAAAAATTCATCTTAAGAAACCTGAACAACCAAAATTCACCTTACAACAAGAATATGCATAGCTTTGGAAATTTAAAAGGCAGAGGGGACTACCATACATCATGGGTAAAATGATACCAATGTTTATGGAGGCACACAAAAAAGCAAATGGCAGTACCTCAACTCTGTCATATATCTCTAGAGAAGAACCTTATTGGATTTGGGCTGGCACAGTCTAGATTTTTTTATTTTCCTAACTAGACTCGCCAGGTAATAATAATAAGTGGGACTACCACAACTACTAAACAAGCCAGACTGGTTTTAACCAGTCTGACCAAGAGAGCCCAACCCCCTGCTCAACCTGCCTCCTTGTCAAGGACCCAGCCTGAGGTCAATAAGGAGAGACCATTGCCTTGTTGCTCTAAGGATGCCCCACTTAGCCTTAAAAGCAACAAGCTGGCCGCACGATTGCTACAGGACTCTCCTTCCCATTTTACCTCCTTAAGGTCAATGTTGCCCAGTCTAAGCTAAAGAACTCTCAGTCTGGAAGCATCGGAGCATTTTGTCAGCGAACAGGCTTATACTTGGTGAGTTACACGCCATGTTTAGGTCTTGTACAAACTTGAAAGTCTCCCTGGAAATTCTATTTAATGTCTTTTTTGCAGAAGAGTATTCCAGAACTACTTATATACTCCAGTCCCACTTTATGGGCTGAGAGTGGACTTCATGGAGAAGGAAGTATCAGTAAGAGAAGGCTGATAGAACTTATTTTCAGAATCAGTAGCCATTTTAAGAGCAGTCACAATTTGTCTACATCTGGACAACATGTCAACATAAATTATGCTTTTCCCCACGAAGGCTGCTGTGAAAAGCTAGCATGGCCTGTCCTCCTGGGGAAAAAGGAAGCTGCCCAGACTTGCTCTCACCCCAAACAGGGCAATCACAGAAGGATCCTCTTAAAACACCAGGTGGATATTTTTAGGGCCAGCTCAGCAAAGTGTAACGTCACTGCAGCAATGACCTTTGCATTTTGATGACTGGCTCAGCCCCACAGAGGTGATCCCCAAAGCCTTTCTCTGGAATTCTCCTTATTTCTGCCATACCATCTCAAAATGACCCTCCCTAATCACCCCCACAACTTGAAACACAGTATTTTTAAAATAAGGTTCTGCTTCAAATTCTAATGCTGGCCTCTGAGGTTGGGGGGTGGGGAAGAGGAGGAACACTGCTGGCACAATGAAGGCCTGTAATATTCAGAAAGAATCACACACAGGTTTATTTATATCAAAGACTGGAAGGGAGAAGTAATATGTTGATAATCACAGAAAGACTCAAGGATTACCTCAAACCCCACAAACTCTCAGCATGATCCTAGCACTAAGACTGGAGAAATACTTGCCTTAGCCTCCTGTCTCCAAGATGAAACTTCAATTTCCCAAACACAAGCCCTCTACCCCACTGTCAGAAAAGGAAAAACAGCAAGATTTATCTAGGTATGTGGTGACTCTGGACAATCCCACACACTACAGTATCTGCCCACCAAGCTCTGGAGATCTGCTAAGACATCCCCACCTATCTCAGTCTCCTGTCAGGTAGAAGGGCAAAGGAGGAAGGGGGAGAAGAGAAAAGGAATTTTGTCCCCTGCTTCCTTCAGTTGCCAATCTCACTTTCACCAGCCTCATAGACTTCAAAGTCAAAATACTGTTCACTGTTCCCAGATTATAATCCTGATTCCTACAGATCTAACCAAAGTTTTTCAGATATGGAGGAAAGAGAATTAGAAAAGGGGGATAGAGTGGAGAATGAATGCTGTATTCCCTAAGATCTCAGGAGAGCCAAATCAACAGTCTATTTCTTAAGGACCTAAAGAACAGACATAAACACATGGATATCTTTCCATCCAGAAAAGATGTGTTCACATTTCCCTACCTTCCACCAAAAGTCCTTTTATAGACAGAAGCAGCTCAAGGTTTGACAGCACTATCTCCCCCAAATGGGGGTGGGTAAATTGGCCCTGAGGGTGGGAGGGCATGGAGCTTAGTCTATGTATGAGAGGGAAAAGAATAGGTATAGAAAAGATGTATTTATCAAAGTCATTCTTAAATCTAGATGGTTTGGTTTTGTTCGAGATAGAGAATGAAACCAAATTAGAAGAATGTACAACAGAAGGGAGAAAGGAGAGGGGAAAAGTTATCCTTTCTCAATTCAGGGGGAAAGGAAGCAGAAGGTTTGAGATTGGAAGAGAAAGGAATTAGGGTACAGATTTTGGGAAGGGATAGGCCTCAGATAGGGCTGGGTTTGGCTGGAAGAGAAAAGAGGCCTATAAACTCAAGAAGTAATCAGGTGTCATGAAGGAGCTTTTGACTTTGTGACATGGGGTAAGAAGTCTGGAAGGTAAAATGGGGTCAAAAGAATGTTTAACAAATTCTGAGTGAAAGGATTCTGAAGCAACACTGAGAGGGGGAAGAATTAGGCAGGCAAAAACATGGAGGGAAAAGACATGCCTGTCCCTATGGGCGGAGATCAGGGTGAATGAGCTGCATTATTTCTCCCTTCAGGGTCACATAAGGATGTTTGGCACAACAGGGAGATCAATCCTACAGACGACACTGGATAACGAGAAAGGCATAGTCTCACCTGTCCTAAGGGGAAGAGGGACCCTAGTAGATGCTTTTCTGTCCTGCTTTCTCTCCAGCTTCCCCAGCAAGGAATGAAACATTCACAGAGCCCCACCCCACCACCAATAGATTGGGGGAGGGTTCCCAGAGCATCAACCAGGTGTGAAGGAGGGAGCATCTCCCTCATCTGAAAAGAGATTAAGATTAAGGGGAGTGATATTAAAGAACAAGTGGGGAAGAATAAGGAAAGGAAGGCTGGATTACACAGTGGGGAATAAGGACAGAGTCAAATGGGAGAGTTAGGAAAAAAGCCTTGATATATGAGTAGGACTCAGGAAGGTTTGGAGGGAGGAAGGGATGCTGCTTTACTGAGGAAGTAGCAAAAAGAGAAAATAAGGAATGGGGTAGAGAGGAAGTGTTTAAAACCAGGGAGATTGGAGTAGGAACTGTAATATCAGGCTAGACTCATGAACTGATCTTGGGGGTGGCATGAGGTGACCAAAACTGATAAAGTGGATATTGCTGAAATTACTTTACATCTTCCAATCTTTATTTACATTCTTCCCTTACCCTGTTTTTCTTTATATCAAAAGGAATGTTTGTTGGGGTGAATGAAAGGCAAAAGAATGATAAGAATCAGGGAAAGAAGGAATAGGTCAATAGACTAGGAAATCAGCTCACAGGGTAGAAGGGAATCAGCGTCTCAAAGGGTGGAAGTAGGGCAAACTATGGGCAAAATAAGGATATAAGATTCCTAAAGATATGATGATGAGATAAGGTTGTCAAAAATGGTAGGTCAGGTGGTAGAAGCCTGTAAAGAGACAACAGAAGGAAGACCAGACTATTAAGAAAAGGGGAGGAATTAGGGGGTGGAGGGGTCAGAATGGAAAAAAGAATAAAAAAGTGGGGGAGAGAATGGGAAAAATCATAAAAATCCGGACTGAAGGAGCTCCCCTCGGGGATAATGGGGGGAAAGGAGGGCAATGGAAAGGAAAAGAGAAGATGAAGTTGCTTAAGGTGAAATGGGGTGTGTGAAAGGGGGGCGGGAGGGGGGCCGGGAACCTAGGGAAGAGAATACGGGGGAGGATGGTATAGCCAGACATGATGACGAAGGTGGGGGCCAACCGGGGGAGGCTAAGTAAGGAGATAAAGAAAAGCTAGATTGCGGGAGAAAGGGAGGAAGGGAAGCGAAGGGGTTCCCAAAGACAATGCCTGAAGGTGGGGATGGCAAGTACGTGGGTGGTACTGGTACTTCCAGGCAGGAACGAGGATATAGGAATCCCACAAAATAGTGGGGGCTGGAGGGCAGGCTAAGAGTGGCGAGGAAACAATAAGGGGGGCAGGGGCCGGTGTCAGGGTTCTGGTATGTGCGTGGCCGGATTCCCGAGGGGAGCGGGGTTGGGGGAGAGGGAGGGGGCGGGGGCTGAGGTCCCTGCGGAGGGACCCCGGCCGTACCTGGTAGACGGAGGCCTTGGGTAGGTCCAGGCAGACTGTACAGCAGAGCACGGAGTAGAGACGCTCCTCCAGCTTCCCGCTCCCCGCGGACACCGAAGCCGTCGCTGCCGAGGCCGCCGCTGCCGCCGCCGCCTCCGCCTCGGCCGCCCGCAACCGCTTCTTGGGCGGCGCATCTGGGTCGCCGCCGGCCTCGGGTAGAGGCAGCGGACGGCCCGCGGGCAGGCCCGCCTCATCTGGGAGTCCGGGTCCCGCCGCCTCCCCCAGTACGGACACCGACACGGCCATGGCGGAGGCGCCCGGGGGCCCGGCCCCGGAACCCGCGGGTCCCCCCGCCGCCGCCGCCGGGCCCCCGGCCTCCTCAGCCCCGGACATCCCGCCGCGGCCGCCGGGCAGAGCCGGGCGCGCTCCCGCCGCTGCTGCCGCTGCTGCCGCCGCCGCCCGAGGGGGAGGGGTTAGGAGCACCGCGCGCTCCCGCCGCTGCCGCCGCTGCCGCCGCTGCGCCGCCGCCGCTTCAGAAGGCCCGATCGCCCGCGCGTCTCCTCGAAACTACTGCCGCCGTCGCCGTCGCTGCCGCCGCCTCGGTCGCTGCCTTAGACCCAGATGCAGATACCAAACCCGGCGGCGCCGCCATCTTTGTTTTCACTGCTCGCTCCCTCGCCCGCCCCCCCCACCCCCCGCGGAGGCGGTGGCGGCGACGCCCGTCACGTGATCCCCGTAACCTCGACCAATCAGCGTGCCACTTGGGAGGGGGAGGGGAGAGGGGAGGGAAGCTAGGCCTAGAGCAGGAGCTCTAGTAATGGCCAATCGCCGCGAGGAGGAGGGAACCTCATAGACCCCGCCCTCCCCTCGCCTTTCTCCCGGGCCCCCGCCCCGCCCTACCTCAGAGGACAGGAAGAGGCAGGGCTCCAGGGGGTGGGGCCAACCAAGAGCTGAGTGAGAGACTAGAAGAGACTGAGAAAGGGCTGGAAGGCCGAGGACTGCACGCTTGTCCCTCCCCTAGTCTGAACTCCCAAGGGTAAGGAGTCGTTGGCTTCCCGCAGTTTTCTACTCCCCGCCCCTCAGGCCTGTTTGAGAAGGAAGGGGTTGTGCCGACTTTCCAGACGCTGGAGGTGAGGCTCCCAGTCAGCCCGGGTCCTTTCCTCGGCGATGTCCCAGGCCGGTAGCGTAGCATGCTTCTCCCTCACTCGAGGGAGGTCAGGATGTCCGCACGTTTAGGTTTCCCCCAAGTCTTGCGGATGGGCGGAGGGCTGGCCCGCCTTTGACCTTACCGGATAATGAGTGTATGCCTCTTCCTCCCTTTCTCCCCAAATTTATGGCCCCAGGGAAAACCTTCCCAGACCACCTGGGGAAAAAAAGGCCACGCTAGGGCCCACCGGGCTCAGAGAAAGACGGAAGCCTAGAATTCCGGCGCAAATTTGAAGTCCCCCTTAAGCTATCCAGCCTGAGCCACGCCTTCTCTAGGGCCCACGCCTCTCCTGCTGATTCCCATTGGTGGACTGTTAGTGTTTGGGGCGGGGACATCCTTTATCCACCCAATGACAATCTGGGGGCGGGGCCTGAGCGCTTTCCTCCGCAAATAATATTCCCGCATCCCAAACCTACCTACCTTAAGCCTCTTTAGAGGAGCTCACTTCATTCCGGAGTCCTTTCTTGTGAACTCGGGACTGGGTCCCGATGCAGCTTCCTGATCTCTCGGGGCGCCAGAGCGCCAGAGTGGGGTTAGCAGATGAGACTGAGGGCCTGCGTTAAACCCTTTGGAGGGAGATAAATTAAGTTCCCTTTTAAAGTTTTAGGTACCACCATGTCTGGAGTTGGGGAGAAGCACAGTAACTTCAGAGGGGAGGGCCAACCCAGGAAAGGGTTGTGCCTTTGACTAACACTGATTGTATGGACACTACGGAAAACGTCTGAACATCGAAAATCCTTTCCCCTCCCCCAAGTTGCTTGGCCAGTAAAGATATGAGGGTTCCCAGGGCATAACGATCTCAAATATGATGGATGGAGACTAAGCCGAGGTAGCTTCTTTTCTTCCAGTTCAATAAATGAAATATATGCCTATATTTTGGACACTGTGATGGGGGAGAGGAGAAGATACAAAATATAGATAAGTTCCCTCCCCTTATGAAGCTCAGTTTTATAGGAGGCAAAGATATAACTGAGAATAAGGAAAGAATTTGTGATTTCATTATAATCCTAGTGAAATGCCTAGAGCACTAAGAGGTTGAGTGACTTGGCAACCATGTGTCAGAAGTAGGATGTTGACGCAAGTCTTCCTGGTCCCCAGACTGGCTGTCCATCCATCATCCCACATTGCCCCCACAATCATACTTATAATTGTAATATATAGTATTACAGAAGTACATTGAGAAGGTGAAAGATAAAATGCTCTGTGAACTCTGATGGGGTAAGAGTTCTTCATTAAAGGAGATTGGGCACCCTAAATCCAATGTTCCTCCTTTTCCCTCACCCTAGGGCCAACTCTGCTGAATAGTTTGAGACTAGAACCTATTCTGCCCCTGAGCTCAGATCTGGAGTTAGCCTTGGCCATACAGAGATCGAATACATGGAACAGAAAGACAAAGTTACCTTCAGGAACAAATAGATTCACATTTCCCTAATAATCCACAATATTTATTAAAATGTCACTGAAAGACAGAAGGCAGATTCTTCTCCTGCCCCATATATAAGTTCAGCCAAAAACAGTGTGCCCTTTGGACAAAACTCTTATGTCCCTCAATTTCCATCCTTGGTAAGAGGAAAATGAGAAGACAGGTCCCAGGGGTTGCAACATTCCCTCCTCACTCCTACCCCTAACCAATCTGGGGCACCAATCCCTAGGTATAGGGAAGTACTAAGGTCTTGGGCTCCTAGGAAGGGACTGTGAGGGAGATGGTTCTAGAAAACCCACTCTGGGCAGAACCCCTCACTAGCAGGACACCTACTCCATCTCCACAGGCTCCTTCCTTGTTCAGGGTGTGCCAATCTCCTTGCCACATTCCAGCAATCATAAGGGTTGTATTTCTTCAGCAAAGAAAAAACTCGGCAGCTAACCCCATAGGAAGGTCCTAGCCAGTGAGGGATGGAGCAGGAAAGTACAAGAGGAAGGAGGCAGCCAGAAGGTGATGACAACATTTGAAGGGAGAAATCTCTCTTACTTCCCTGACTTAGCCAAGAGTTTCTGATCATACCAGCCCCCAGAGCTGTGGATGAGAGCACAGTACAAGAAAGTTAACCATAACAAGTAGCGCCCACCGCACACACCTGCCTTGCCTTTTCCTCCAGCACAAGTCCCACAGGATCCAGCACCTGCCCAGGTAGCCTCACTGGTATCTTCAGAATCGAGCTGGTACCCATAGGAATCATCTGCCCCAGGCAGTGAGCAGTCAGTCCAACTCCAAGTGCTGAGTGTGGAGAGCCCAACGATAAGCCCAACTCCCCACAGCCAGGGCCCATCTGCATGCATCTTCTTTTTGGAGGAATAACAGTAGAGTCTCCTCCTCCAGCCGGCTCATGAGGCTGGCTGCACCCAGTGCCAGACCACCACCCATTCCATAAGTGTTGACAGTGAAGACAGACACGATAAGGATAGTTACTGCAGCCACCAGGGCCACAGCTTGACCAGCCACAGCCCGAGTCTCTGTGCCCAGATAGTCCCCAGCCATGGCCAGGACCATACCACCTCCCAGAAGCAGATTGGCTGTTGAGCGGTCTCCATTCACCCAATGGAAATCAAAGGCCAAGAGAGGCAGGCCGATGACTGTGGCCACCCAGGTTCCCATCTGGTTACTGGTATCTGATTGGGGACCTGGAACCAATGCAGCAACTGCAGCTAGGGCTTGAAGTAGGAAGCCTGCTGCAGCCCCTCGGTTCACCTGACAACATGGGAAAATGAGAAATGAGATCACTAGGAAAGAAAGGACCATATACCACCTTCTGAGCAGCCCAGAGCTAGAAGTTGATCCTTTAACTTTATACTTGACTTCCTGTCCATTCCCATCCACCAAATTTTACAATAATTTTCTCCACTTGAATCTACATTGCATCACATGACCTCTTCACACTCTTAAACTGACTAAACTAAAATGGAGCTGATTAACCTATATGTCATCCAAAAACAATCTCTAGCCTGGAAGGTCAAGAGAAACCATGTCTGGCCTCCCACCACCCAGCCTATAGTATCCAAAGACTCCCATTGAGGTATTCTGTGACCTCTGATGATGTAAAAGAATATAACTTCTCAAACTCCACCCCCCAGATACTGAGCCACTCACCCTGGCAGTGTGCACAGCAGAATGTAGAGAGATTACTCCTAGAACAAAGTAGGAGAGTTGGGTGCTCCATTCTTCAGGTTTGTCTGCCATGGAGTCAGAGAAACGGAAGGGGAGGAAGGGGCTTTCTGCCCAACCTTCAAAGAAAAGGAATGAAACAAGTTCCTCAGCAGCTACCTTATCCCTCTCAAGACTGAGGATCTTCCTGGTACCACAGCAATCTGGGGGAGATTCTGTTATCTGATCAAGGTATATAGTAAAAAAAAGAGTGAGCATGAGCTAAATTGAGGGAAGCCACAGCTGGACAGGAACTGGGTTTTACACTAATAAAGAATAGGTAAAACTAGAAGGGTGCAGAGCGTAGTTGCCCAAAGGAACCAGAAAGCAGGGTGGGGATGGTTGATGGCAAGCAAAAAGCTTAGCTTTGGTACATGGGGAGCAGGTGGGTAGGACCCAAGTTTGGAAAAGATGGAGCAAGAGCCCAGAATTACCTTTGCTGAAGCTCAAGGGAGAAAGATGGATGGGCAGGTAGTGGGACTTGGAGGGTGCTGGACACGACTACAGCTCGAGCTGTGGGGAGAGAGGAAGGGAGCCAAGAGGACCCGGGGTGGGGAGGGAGGTGGACTTGGCAAGGGTCTCCGCGAGGGCCCAGGGGCGGGTGGTGGGAAAAGCCAGGCCCAGGCTGAAGCGCGCTGCCTAGGAGGCAAAGGACGGGCGCTGTCCAAATGCTGGGGTAGGCGGTCCAGGCGGGCTGTCTGGGTGGTGTAGCTGCCTTGGGGCAGAGCCTGGAGGAATAGGAGATGGGGGCTGAGCACAGGGAGGAGCTCGGGCCGCCGGAAGAGAGGCAGGAGCACGGGAATCCGGCCCAGCTACGAGCATCTGGAGGCCTTGGCCCTGTCCAAAGGACGGCGGGGGCGGGGGCGGAGACAGCGCAGCTCCTCCTCCTGAGCAGGCCCCGCCCCTCCGTTACCATAGCAGCGCCTGGAAGCCGGGTTATCGGCCAGGAAAAGAGGGCTAAAAGGAGCTATAGACTCAGCTCCGATTCATCAGCGCCCTCCCGCGTCTGGAGGGGGAGGAGTCTCTGAAGACAGGCAGGGCTATTTGCCGGGGGAGGAGCTGAAAGGTGGAATGTAGCAGAGAACTCATCCAAGGAATTCAAGATTGCACTGAGGTGGGAAAAGCTAGTTCAGGTGCAAGACTGAAGCTTGCATGCCAGACATTAGAATTTCTCTCAGCTCTCTTCTATTTTTCAAAAATTTCCAGCAAAATAACCTTTCTACTTTCCATTAATTGTCCTCCCCTATTATAACAGATCCACCCCGCCACATCTCTGTCTACTGAAATCACTGAAAATTCAGCATGTCCAATATATAATTTAAACTAAACCCACCCTTTCCCCAGACACCCCTATTTCTGTTGAGGACACTACAATGCTCTTTCAGTGTCTCAGCTTCCCAGCTCTGGATTCATCCTTTCCTCTTCTCTCAAACCCTTTACCCTACTAGTATTTGCAGTTACCTCCTTCTAATTACCTGACCAGTATCCTAGTTTAGGACTTCATCTCTCACTGGCACTATGCAATCTCTTCATAATTGACCTCTTGTGATCTTTCTAATCTTTGTAGGCTCCATCACCATCCTTCCCATGGTATGCAAACTGATATTCTTAAAATATCTCTAACCAGATCACTCCACTATTTTAAAAAAATCACAAGTGATAAAGTATGGAGTGGGACAGAACCAAGAAGGTGCTGCCTCTAGCAGCAACCCACCTGAACTCTCAACATTCCACTGCAAACAACTTTAAGACAACAAATCAAAATTTGGAGTGGCAGAACCAACAAAAGGTTGAGGTGAGGTTTTTTTTTAGAGTAATACATGTTGATAGGAGAGGACTGTGACACTGGAGGGAAAGTCTATCCAGAGCTTGTGAAAAGAACTGCAGCACCGGCAGTAGGCTTTGGAGGTGGTAGCAGCAGCAGCTGCTTCAGGAACTTTCAACGTGGAGATGGTAAGGGAGTCAGAGGACCAATCAGAAAGAGATTACAAAAGTCCCTTTGCTGGCATTGGGTACAAGAGTTGCTAATTGGCAACCCTATTGCCAATAAGCAGTTTTGGATCGTAGTTCCAGGGCAGAGAGGAGTGCTTCTAATCAGTCACAATGGAGCAATGGCCCTGGTTGCAGTTCCAAGGTAGAGAAGACCACTAGCAATTGTGGCCACAGGGGAACAGGGAGACCTGGTTACAGTTCTAGAACCAAGAAGATCACTAGCACTTGCTACTGCAAAGCAGCAGGGACCCTTCCTGTGTAATGATCAAAGTACAGGCTAGGAAAGCCATGACTACACCTCTTAACATATCACACCAGTTTGGAAGTGCCAAAAACTTTCAGACCCTCAAAACTACCTCTGAAAACAGCAGCATGAAAAAGTCTAAAGCTTGACATAGCACCTCCCCACTCCAGGTGAGCAGAGCCTAACTTTTACATAATGTTCAAAGTCAGGAAATAGGTTGGAAAAATGAAAAAATAGCAAAAAAGATGATGATAAAAAACTATGGTGGAAGGGAAGACCAAGACAGAAACTCAGAAGACAACAACATGAAAACAGCTACAACTGAAGCCTCAAAGAAAACTGTTAGTTGGACCCAAGCTCTATAAGAATTTCCAGAAGAATTAAAGAGCTGAGAGTGGTAGAGGAAAAATTGGGAAAAGAAATGAGATACTTGCAGGGGCAGAGCCAAGATGGTGGGGTAGAGACAGTATTTAATTGAACTCTTCCAAAATTCCCCTCGAAGTAACATTAAATAATGCCTCAAATTGAATTCTGGAGTGGCAGGGCCAACAAAAGGTCAAAGTGAGACATTCCTCCAGGCCAAGACAACATAGGAAATCAGAAAGATTTGTAAAATACCGGTGTGGAAGCTGGCTGGAACCCATGTGGATGGAACACTAGTGATGGGAATAGGACTCAGATTCCCTAACCCTGGACTAGGTGGTAGTGACAGGAGCAGCAGCAGATAGGAGCTCTCCAGCCAAGGATTGTAAGAAGACCTAGTAATTAATCAGAAAGAGATTACAGGGAAAATTTGTGCTAGTACTAGATACAGATTTGGGCAATGTTTGGTGACTCCTTTGCCTATACCTACTTCTAGGTCAGAGTTTAAGGGCAGAGAGGAGCACTTTCAGTCAAGAAAGAGTGGAAGCACTGAGGAGCAATATTACTTCTGGCCCTGAGAGATCAGAGACTCTGAAGAAAAGTATTATTTCTGTATCCAAAGGAAGAGGAACCCTGAGGATCAGTATCAATTGCAATGCCAAGGGATCAGGGACCCTTCCTGGGTGAAAACAAAGAGTGTGGAACAAGAAAACAGTGGCCATAGCTCTTTCCAGATCACACCATTCTAGAAGGACTAAAAAATTCTCAGACCTCAGAACTGTCTCTGAAAAGAGCACTGTGAAAAAGCCTGAAACTTAAGACAGTACCCAACATTAACATGGAGTTCCAAATCAAGAAATAGCATGGAAAATGAGTAAACAATAACAAAGAATCTGACCATAAAAAACTACTGTTCTGACAGGGAAGTTCAAGACACAAACTCAGAAGAAGAAATCAAAACAACTACAAGCAAAGTCTCAAAAAAAAAAAATGAGTGGGAAACAAGCCCAAGAAGAATTTCTGGAAAAGGTTAAAAAATTATTTTCAAAATCAAATAAAAGGAGTAGAGGAAATGTTAGATAAAGAAATGAGAGCAAAAGAAGAAAATTATGAAAAGTCAACTACCAGTTTGGTAAAAGAGGAGCAAAAATATTCTAAAAAAAATAACACTTTAAAAAGTAGAATTGGTCAAATGGAAAAAGAAATACAAAAGTTCACTGAAGAAAATAATTTCTTAAACATTAGAATTGGGCAAAGGAAGTTAATGACTCCATAAGACATCAAGAACCAATAAAACAAAGTCAAAAGAATGTAAAAAATAGAGTATGTGAAATATCTCCTAAAAAAAAAGCTGATCTGGGAAATAGATCAAGGACATATAATCTGATAATTATTGGATTACCTGAAAGCAATGATCAAAGAAACTAGACATCATATTTCAAAAAACTACCAAGGAAAATATCCTAGAATCAAAGAGTAAAATGGAAACTGGGAGAATTCACTGATCACTACCTAAAGGGGATTCCAAAATGAAAACTCCAAGGCATATTATAGTCAAATTCCAGATAGCACAGGATCGCACAAGGTTTAGCAGCTACCATATTAAAGGAGCAGAAGGCTTGAAATATGATGTCCTGGAAGGCAAAAGAACTGGGATTACAATCAAGGATAACCTACCCAGTAACACTGAGTATAATCCTTTGGTCAGGGTGGGGGGAGGGAAGGAAGGGCAGAGAATATATATTAAATGAAATAGAAAACATTCAGGCATTCCTGATGAAAAGACAAGAGCTGAATAGGAAATATTACTTTCAAATACAAAACTTAAGAGAAGCATAAAAGTAAACAGGAAATAGAAATCATAAGGGACTCAATAAGGTTAAACTATATGCCTTTCTATATGTGAAGATGATATATGTCTCTTCTAAGATGTTTATGATTAGTGCAGTTAGAAGGATTCTACAAAGAAAGAGGTATGGAACTGAGTTGATTATATTAGGATGATTTTTTTTAAATGGATAGGTGAAAAAGAGGAATTCCCTAGGAGAAAGGAAAGGAAGATGACAAATGGAGGAAATTATCTCACAAAAAAAAGGTGTGCAAAGAAAAGCTTTTACAGTAGAAGGGAAAATGGAAAAGGGCAAGGCAATACTTGAATCTCATTTATATCTAACTTGGTCCAAAGAGGTAAAATATATATGCATAATCATTTGGTAATAAAAATTTATCTTATCCAAGAGGAAAGTAGGGGTCAAGGGATAAGAGAAAGGGAGGGCAGATAAAAGAAGGCAGTGGTCAGAAGCAAACAGAATTTAGAGGAGGGACAGAATGGAGAGAGAGAAAGAGAGGAGAGAGAGAGAGAAAGAGAGAGAGAGAGAGAGAAATATAAGAAAATAAGATGGAGGGGCAGCTAGGTGACACAGTGAACAAAGCACTGGCCCTGGAGTCAGGAGAACATGAATTCAAAGCTGGCTTTAGACATTTACGTGCTGTGTGACCCTGTGCAAGTCAACCTTAGTTGCCTCCAAGAAAAAAAGATGATGGAAATGCACAATTAGTAATCATAATTGTGAATTTAAATTGTATAAACTCACTCATAAAATGAAAGTGGATAGCAGAATTAGTTAGAAAATTAAAAACCAGAATCCAACAATATGTTATTTACAAGAAACACACTTGAAACAGAGACACACAGAGTTAAAATGAGGGGCTGGAGCAGAATCTATAATGCTTCAGCTTATGTAAAACAGGTAGGGGTAGCAATCATGATCTCAGACAAAGAAAAGCAAAAACAGACCCAAGTAATAATCAGCGAAACTACATCTTGCTAAAAGGAATCATAGACTATGAAGTAATATCAATATTAAACATGCATGCACCAAATGGCAGAGCATATACTAGTGGGGGACCTCAACTTTCTTCTCTCAGCATTAGATAAATCTAACCATAAATTTAATAAAGAAGTCAAGGTGATGAATAGTCTTAGAAAAGTTAGATATGATAGATTTCTGGAGAAACTGAATGAGAGTAGAAGGGAGGTTTTCCCCTCCCAGATCTATTTTTCTTAAAGAGACCATTCTTTGCCTCATTTTTTATTAAACCTTAATCACTGAATGGGCACTGCCTCAGGCAAATTGAGACCTGTTAAACACCTTAGCGTGATAAGGCCAAAGTCCTGGGTCATCTGCAATTGTCCAGATCCATATCTGGCCAGACTCAGATGGCTATGGAGAAGAAAGTAAGGCTGGTGACTTTGCACAGCCCTCTCTCACTTAAATCCAATTCACTTGCATGTTGTGGTATTGCCTCCCTGATGTTATGGTCTTCTTCAAGAACAAAGGACAAACAGCAGCAGCAGTTCATGTAAATTTTTCCAGGTTTTTCTGAAATCATCCTACTTGTCATTTCTTGTATCATTTCAATAATATTCCATCACAATCATATATAACAACTTGTTTAGCCATTTCTCAATTGATGGGCATCCCCTCAATTTTCCATTCTTTTCCACCACAAACAGAACCGCTATAAGTATTTTTATACAAGTAGGTCCTTTTTGTTTTTTAAAAAATCTCTTTAAGATATATACCTAGAAATGGTATTGCTAAATTAAAGGGTGTTCACAGTTTTATAGACCCTTGGGCACAGTGGAACTCAAGTCTTTAAAAACTATAATGTTAAACATTACATATATATATATATATATATATATATATATATATATAATTGGGAGATATTTAATAAAAAAAATTTTTAAGAAATTGGACTAAAAAACAAACAAATGAAAAGAAATGAGAGTGATGCCAAAAAATTATGAAAAGAGAATTAACAGGGAATGGAGCCAAGATGGCAGAGAAAAGTCAGGGACTCACCTGAGCCCTCTGAATAACTTTAAATAATGCCTCAGGACAAATTCTGGAGCAGCAGAATCCACAGAGGGGCAGGGTAAGGAATTTTTCAGCCCAAGACAATTCAGAAGATCAGTAAGAAAGGTCTGTCACACTGGACTGAGAGGGGAGCACAGTTTAATGTAGGCCGTTCAAGTGCCAACCAGGCCTCAACAAACCAGGAATAGGCCTTGGGAGCACCTAAATCAGCATCAGTAGTAGCTGCTTCCACAATTCTCAGGTAACAGACAGTAAGGAGGTCAAATAACTGGTCTGAAGGAGATGATTGGTTTCTCCTTGCTGGCACCGGGGGCAGGACTCTGTTGCTTTACCCATACTTTGATGCCAGGTTACAGTCCTGGGTAGCAATCTCAGGGTGAGGAGGAGCAGTAGCACACAAGACCTTGCAGTCACTGTGGAGCAGGGACCTTTGTCACAGTTCCAGGGAAGAAAAGAGTATTTATAGTCACTCACAGGCTAGGAGAGTAGTAAACACACCTTTCCTTATATCATACCACTTTGGAAGAACTAAAAATGCACAAGTCCCTAGAAGTATCTCTGAAAACAGCTGCACAAACCTGAAAAGCTTATGCCCTCCACCCTGGAAGGAGAGCCTCACTTTAACAAAGAATTAAAAATCAAGAAATAGGCTGGGAAAATGAGCAAACAGAAAAAAATCTGATTATAGAAAGTTCTATGATGACAAAAAAGATCAAAACAAAAACTCAGGAGACAACAAAGTCAAAGCTGATACATCCAGAGCCTCAAAGAAAAATGTGAATTTGTCATAGGCCATAAAAAAGCTCAAAAAGGATTTTTAAAATCAAGTAAGAGAGGTAGAAGAAAAACTGGGAGGGAAAATGATAGTGAAGCAAGAAAATCACACTCACTAAAAAAAGGTCAGCATTTTGGCAAAAGAGGATCAAAAAATACTGGAAAAAAATAACACTTTAAAAGACAAAATAGACCAAATGAATAAAAAAGAACAAAAATCCAATGAGGAGAATAATGCCTTAAAAAGCAGAATTGACCAAATAGGATAAGAGGCACAAGAATTAACTAATGAAAAAAATCCTTAAAAAAGTAGAATTGGCCAAATGGAAAAAGAGATATGCTCACTGAAGAAAATCATTCTTTAAAAATTAGAATTGAGCAAGTAGAAGATAATGACTTTATGAGAAATCAAGAAATAAAAAGAATGAAAAGGATGAAAAATAGAAGAAAATGTGAAATATCTCACTGGAAAACCAACTGATCTAGAAAATATATTGATGAATGATAATTTGAGAATTACTGGACTACTGGAAAGCTTGAAGGATCAAAAGAAGATGCTGGCATCGTAGTTCAAGAAATTATCAAGGAAAACTTCCCTGATATCTTAGACTCCAAAAGTAAAATAGAAATGAAAAGAATCAACCGATCACTACCTGAATGAGATCCCAAAATCAAAACCCTAAGAAAATTATAGCCAAATTCCAGAGCTTCAGGTCAAAGAGAAAATATTTCAAGCAGCCAAAAAGAAACCATCAAATCCATCAAATACTGTGGAACGACGACATCCAAGATCACACAAGATTTATCAGCTACCAAGTTAAAGGAGTAGAAGGTCTGGAGTATGATTTTCTGTAAGACAAAGGAGGTAAAATTAAAATCAAGAATACTATATCTAGCAAGATAGTATAATCCTTAGGGGAGACATCTGATGGACATTTAATGAAATAAAGGCCTTTCAAGTATTCCTGATGAAAAAAACAGAGCTGAATAGGAAATTTGACTTTCAAATACAAGAGTCAAGAGAAGCACAGAAAGGTAAAGATGAAAGAGAAATCACAAGGGACTTAATATATTTAAACTGTTTACATTCCTATGTGGGAAAATGATACATTTAACTCTTAAGAACTTTAGCATTATTAAAGGTTTGCATAGACAGAAAGCATGAATGTGAGTTGATAATGAATGAATGTGTTGGGATGATCCCCCTCCCCCACAAAAAATGAAAGAATGAGAAAGAGGGGTGTATGGGGACAAGGAAGAAGGGAGAGGTAAAATAGGAAAATTTTCTCACATAATAGAGGAATGCAAGGAAGAACTTTTACAGTAAAGGGGAAAATGGGGAGGGGGACAATGCTCAACATCACAGTGGAATTAGTTTAAAGAGGGAAGATTACATATCACACTCAGGTATAAAAATCTATCTAACTCAATAGGGAAATAGTTGGGGTAAGGAGTGTATTCAAGGAAGACCAGGACCTTTGATGTGAGGGTTGCTAAATACTTTTCAGGGCTGTGTTTCATCTTTGGTATCCACCTGATTCACTCTCACCTGTGGCTCCAAGAAGCCATGTGTAGCATTGCAGCAGCCACACTCCAATAAACCATTTTGGCAGATGGGGTAAACCAAGTTGAGGGTAATTGAGGGGTCTCAAACCCTTTGGTAAGGTAAGTTAGGGAGGTGTCTATCCCAAGAATATAAAGACTTCCCCTGCTGAATGAGAGGAGAATAATTTGTTCTAAGGGCCAAGAAGGCAACTGAAAGTGGCACTGTGGAGTGCTTAGAGCTTGGTTAGACTTTGAAGATGCTAAGATTATCCACTGCATCCTGAGCCATCACCAGTCATCTTGCTTCTGGACTCCAATGATTCTGAAAGAGAGAATGAGATTGATGACTTTGTGCAACTCTGCCTCACTTAACTCCAATTCATCCATGAGTCAAAAGACATTGCCCATACCATTTAACATTTTTGCCTGCCTCAGAGTCCTGTGGCAAGAGATTAATGACAAAGTAGCAAGTGTGGATACACTGCGAACAACAGTCACAACTCTGCACACATATGGCCCAGGCCACAGGGTAATCTTCTCACTGGACTGAAGCAGCAGTGAGATTCAGCAGTCCTGTGCTGATTCTTTTCCAGCTGAGATTTACAAGGCATGGGGTCCCACTGATCATACAAAAGAAAATAGTTGAAAGTTTTCTGGGTTATATGGCAAAAGGAGGTTATTTCTCCCAGGAATTCAAGAATGCCTCCATTGCCTCTCTCTAAAAGGAAAGAAATTAGACACAGTCATGTGTGTGTATGTGTGTGTGTGTGTGTGTGTGTGTGTGTGTGTGTGTGTGTGTGTGTGTGTGTTAGTCACTGATGGCAAGATTCTTGCTCAGGCCCTTCTTAATAAGTTGATTCTTCACCTGGAAGATGGTCATCTACCCAAGAGCCAGCTTTAGAAAGGGCTGAGAAATGGTGAATAAGGAGAAATACTAGGAATAGAATAGAGCTTTGTACACAACATTCATTGATCTGACCAAGGTCTTTGTTATTGTCCATCATGAGGGCTTGTGGAAAATTATGGCAAAATTTGGTTGCCTGGAGAAATTTATCAGTATTCTACATCACTTTCATGGTGGCATGCTTGCACAGATACTGGATAATGGATGATGCTCTTGCACTGAGTGAAGCAGGGTTATGTGCTTGCTCCCATGCTTTTTAGCATAATGTTTTCAATAATGTTGTCAGATACCTTCAAAGAGGATGAAAACGACATCAAGGTCAACTACCACACTGACAGTAATTATTTAACTTGAAAAGTCTATATGGCAAGACTAAAGTGGAGGGTGAGTTGGTGCATAACTTTTTGTTCCCAGATAATTGTTATGAGAGAATTGGGGGTGGGGTGGAGTGGAATGCATATCAAGACAGAGGATAATACCAAGAACAAAACAGTCACTGGGAAAACAGACTTCTTGATTCTGAAGGGAAGAATAAAAGGAAAGGGGGGGAAAACCTAGAATCAAAGGAGGTGCCCATTAATTAAGGAATAGCTCAATCAATGAATGTAATAAAAATTATTATTCTGTAAGAAATTATGAAAGAGATGATTTCAGGGTAGTATAAATGGAGGAAAAGTGAAATGAGCAAAAACAGAACAGTTTTATATAAGGATGACACTATGAAGGAAAAAGACTTTGAAAAACTGCTCTGAAACTATGCAGAATAAAAGAGGTCCTCAGTCATATCAAGCTTATACATTAAATTATAACCAAGCTTATAGTAACTATTATTATATATTATATATAAATATACTATTATATATGTAAATATATAATTACATATTATTATCTGTATTAATGGATGCAGATGAGGACTAAAATAATACTATATATAATTTTAAATATTGGAAATATTTGTTGAATTTTACCACATATTCCCATTCATTGTCCTTACATCAAAAGCCATGATGTTTATGATGAGAGAACTCAATTTCTAATCTCCTACTACTCTGAACTCTGTGTAGCACAAAGAGAAAATGCTGTAAGATATTTTTACTTAAAACTTTTTCAGTAGCATAATAAAAAATAAATGTTAAAAAAGGACTATGATCAGAGCAATGACTAATCACGTCTCCAGAGGACCTATGATGAAGTATGTTACTCACCAGCTGACAGAGAGGTGATGGACTGAAAGTACCAAGACATACATTTTTGGATATTGCCACTGTGTGGAATTGCTTTGCCTGACCAAGAGCATTTGTTAAAACAGGTTTTTTTTTCCCTTTTATCTAGAGTTTTTCTAATAGGAGTGGGAGTGGGAAGGGAGTGTGAGAGGTGGGGTTATCAATAATGATGCCCCATAAGAAAAAGAGAGCAATTGAAACATTTTTTTTCAATGAAAACAAAGCAGGATAGTTTTGAAAGCAAAGTATGGAATTTGCCAAAAAAAAAAAGAAATAAATTTTTTTTTAAAGCAAATGGAGTGAAATGGAGACTCAGTGTCATATAGAACCCACTTTTGGAGTTCTGCTGTACGTATGAAAATATTTCTTTTTTGGTGTTTAAGTTCAAAATAAAAATAATTTGAAAATAAAGCACCCTATTCAGCATAACATTTTGTACCTCCTGCCTTAGTTTTAGTTCTGGGAACTTCCCAGATCTTTCCTCCACCCACCCACCCCTCGCCCCCTCCAGTGGAGTTCAAAGTTCTGGACAAAATCAGAAAAAAATGCAAAAGGAAGGTTCCACCTATCTACACTGTTTCTGTTATCTATGTACATAGTATATTCTCCATCCACCCACCCACAGAATGTAAGCTCCTTAAGGGGAGGGACAATTTCATGATTTTTTTATTTCTATATTCCCAATACATAACATAAATCATGGTGGGCACTATGTGTGTGTGTGTGTGTGTGTGTGTGTATACATTATACATATATATACATATAAATACATATATACTATATATATATATATATATATATATATATATATATATATAAATTTGATTTCATTGTAGTTTTCTTCCTCCAAGACCAAATTCAGATTTTTGTACCTGATAACTCCCCTTCCCAGTGACCACTCTTCTTTTGCTATCTGGCTCCCACCTCCACCTCTCTATTGAACTCCAAGAACTGCTTTCACTGGGTGACTTTTGGGTCACCAATAAACTCCTAATCACTAAATCTAATATCCTTTTTCAGCTTCATTTTCCTTGATTTCTCTGTAGCTCACTCTGAATATCCTCTCTTCCCTAGACTTTCAATTTACCACAATATTGTGGCTTTCTTTCAATGCTTATAACTGCTCCTTCCAGGATTCTTTACTCTCTTCTCAACCCCCTCATTGTGGATATTTGCTCAGGCTTGTCCTTACTGCTTTTCAATCTCCCTTTCCAAAGCTTCAATTACCAAATCTTTACATTTACTTATCCTCTTTCCTGAGCTCCAGGTTGGATCTCCACCTGGTTGTTCCACTGGCATCTCAGTCCAAGAGGAAGTTTTTGGTTTTATCTATTTTTTCCCCTAAATTTACTCCTTCTTCTGACCACTACTATTTCTGTCACCACTATTCACCTAGTATCCCATATTTAACAGCTTGGTTGATTCTTCTCTCACCTCTCATATCCAATTAGTTAGCAAATCCTACTGATTTCACCTCCACCCCAATTCTTCAATTCCCTTCTCTCTTTCCCCAAACAACACCCTTGAGTGACAAGGGTGCTGAGATCTGAATTGCTTAGTCTCCTTTAGAATCTGAGGAGACAACTACACATCAGTTAAAATACAATCAAGGACTTTGGAGTAACTCAGCATGCAGATTCTGAGCCACCAGTTAGGGCTCCTCTCTTACTGTTCTTTCCACATGGACTATACATATGATATGAGATCATGCTTATTGCCCATAGAGAGCAATCAAAGCCTGAGAAAGTTTGAACTTTTCCACTAAGAGTGACAATGACTTTTCATTTTCTTGTCCCATATAAAGGCATGAGGCATCAATTTTTTTTTTTTCAAACTCCCTGCTATAATTGTAGGAAGCAGCTGGTGTCACAGTATACAGAGTACTGGGCCTAAAGGTAGGAAGACCTCATTTCAAATCCAGCCTCAAACACTTACTAACTTTGTGACCCTGGGCAAGTCATTTAACTTCCATTTGTCAATTTCCTCAGCTGTAAAATGAAGGAGGGGATGTCAAGGAAAATTCCTCTGTAGAAGATGGCATTTGAGCTGAGTTCTGAAGGAAGTCAGGGATTATTTTTATAAAACAATATTATTTCCCCAATTACAAGTAAAAACAATTTTAATATTCAAGGTTTTTTTTTAAGTTTTGAGTTTCAAATTTTATTTCTCCCTCCGCCCTCCCTGAGACATTAAGCAATGTGATATAAGTAACATAAGTGCAAACATATAAAACATATTTCCATATTAGTTATTTTGTGGAAGAAAACTTGAATGCCAAAAGAAAGGAAGAAAGGAAGAAAAAGAAATAAAGAGAGAAAGAAAGAAAGAAAGAAAGAAAGAAAGAAAGAAAGAAAGAAAGAAAGAAAGAAAGAAAGAAAGAAAGAAAGAAAGAAAAAGAAAGAAAGGAAGGAAGGAAGGAAGGAAGAAAAAAAGAAAGAAAGAAAGAAAGAAAGAAAGAGAAAGAAAGAGAAAGAGAGAAAGGGAGGGAATAAGGAAGGAAGGAGAAAATAGCATGCTTTCGTCTGTATTCAATTGCCATCAGTTCTTTCTCTGGAGATGGATAGCATTTTTCATCATGCGTCCTTCGGGATCCTCTTGGATCATTGTATTGCTAAGTATAGCTAAGTCATTCACAGTTGTTCATCAGATAATATTTTGTTACTGTTGCAATGTTAATTTTGTAATGTTGTAATGTACAATGTTCTAGTTCTGCTCACTTCACTTTGTATCAGTTCATGTAAGTCTTTTCAGCTTTTTCTGACGTCATCTTGCTTGTTATTTATGAAAGAACAATAATATTCTATTTCAATCATATACCACAACTTATTTAGTTATTCCCCAGTTGATGAGTATCCCCACCATCACAAAAAGAGCTGCTATAAATATTTTTGTACAAATAAGTCCCTCCTCCTTTTTTTTTTTTTTTAATTTCTTTGGGATACAGACTTAGTAGTGGTATTCCTGGATCAAAGGGTATGCACGGCTGTATAACCCTTTGGGCATCGTTCCAAATTGGAAGCCAGGGTTTCTAAGATACAGAAGTGAGGAATAGGAGTGTTCACCATGGGGTCAGGCAGTGCAAGGCCAGAAACTGGAGATGGAATGTGATGTTTTAGGAACAGCAAGTAGGCCAGTATAGCTGGATTGCAGAGAGTATGAAGGGAAATATTGTATAAGAAGGCTAAAAAGGTAGAAAGAGGCCAGGCTGTCACAAATTTTTAATGTCATACAAAGGTATTTATATTTAATTCTGGTTGTTATCCTTCCTATTTGAAAAGGACCCAAATAACATCACTATCCTGGAGTCACTGTATAGTATTCCAACTGTGACTGATCAGACCACTACAAGCTCAGAAGGCTCTATCACAAGTCTGGCACAAGTAGCCTGTATCTTCTTTTGGGAGTGAGATGTCTCCAAATTTATAAATTCCATGCTTCTTTCGAACTATGACCCCTTCTTTGATGGGGGGCATGCCATGCTGGATGGTCCTGTGCCAGTGTCTCCCATGTCTCAAAATCCATTCCAAAGTTCTTCAGAGGACCTAGAGAGTGCCTTGTATCATTTCTTCTGACAATTCTGTGAGTGCTTGTCTTGTGTGAGTTCTCCATAAAATAGTCTTTTAGGCAAAGGTACATTTGACATTTGGACAATGTGACTTGCCCTTCAGAATTGTGCTCTCTGCAATACAGTTTGCATGCTTGCAGTTCAGCTAGAGAAAAGACCTCAGTGTCTGATACTTTATCTTGCCAGGTGATCTTAAGAATTTTCCTAAGATAATTCAAATGGAAATTATTTGGTTTCCTGACACAGTACTGATACACTCTCCAGGTGTCATAGGTATGCAACAATGAGGTGAGCACAGTGGCTTTGCAGAGCTTCAGTTTGATAGGCAGCCTAATACTTCTTCTTTTCCACACTTCCTTTCAGAGCCTCACAAACACTGAGTTAGCTCTGGCAATGTGTGCATCAACCTCATTGTCTACATGTGCATCCCTGGAAAGCCTCTCTCGAACTATCCCTGTCGCCAATGGGATGTAGCCTTGTGTGCTTGCTCCCATGCTTTTTAGCATGATGTTTTCAGCAATGGTGTCAGACCCCTTCAATAAGGACAAAAACAGCATCAAGGTCAGCTACCACAGTGATTAAATTATTTAACTTGAAAAGGCTACAAACCAAGACTAAAGTAGAAGGAGAGCTGGTGCATGACTTTTTGTTCACAGATGATTGTGTATTCAATGCAGCCTCAAGTCTGAGATGCAACAGAATATGAATCAATTCTTTGTCACTTAGCTAATTTTGGTCTGAAAATTAACACCAAGAAAACAGAGTTCTCCACCAGACAAAAACACACCTTCTATACCTGAAACCATTGGTTAAAGTAAATGGAGAAATATTTAATACTAGAGAAAACAGTGATCCACTAGAGTTTGTTGAAGGGAAAGAAGGGACTTAAAGTTTAAGAAAATCACTTTGGTAGCTAAACAGAAGATGGATTGGACTGGGAAAAGACTTGAGGCAGAGACCAATTCAATAACAAATAGTCCAATAACTAAATAACTAAATAGCCTGAGTTAAAGAGGTGGCTATTTGAATGAAAAGAAGAGAATGTATACAAGAGATGTAGAGAAGGAAATTACAAGATCTGCAACTTGATCGGATATGTGGAGGGAGCAAGAGAAGTCAAGACACTAAGATGTCAAGCCCACATAACCAACAGATAGTGGTGCCATCACTAGAAAATTTAATAGTAATAGAAAAATTTACTGTTGTAAGTGGAATAGAGAACTGAGCAGGTAAGAATAGAAGGATTGCTTTGCAGCTGTGAAGGCCCAGTTGATATTAGGTAACAGATTTGTAGTGAGCTCAAAACAGTTTTATGACTCCCTCCAGCCCCAATCTAGAGCACATAATAAATTGCAGCCATTTTTATCCTGTCATCTATCACAGAGGAATTAGCATGACCCTGGGGCAGTCCCATTTATGGTAGAATAGTCCCCTGTCCTCTCCCAAAACCTTAAACTTACTGCACTCTGAAACTGGGACTCCAGTGGGCCCCTGCCTACAGGCTCCTCTTGACCCTCCTAACTTTAGAGTGATTATCAATGATAACTGTTGCTGGGGGAAGGAGCCAAGATGGTGGAGTAGAAAGACTCACGTATGCTAGCTCTGAACCCACAGTCCATAAATTTCTTGTAAAAAGAACTCCCCATGAATTCTGGAGCAGTGGAAGCTGCGCAGCAATGCAATGGAGGAGATTTCCGTTCCAGAGAGCCCTGAAAAACCGACCCCAAAGGTCCATGGCGCACCGGACAGCGGAGCCCAGCCCTGTCCTGCCCTGGCCGCATGGCCCCGAGAGGAACAGATCAGAGCAGGCTTCAGGGACGGAACCTCCGGTGGCCACGAAAGTCCCTCCACCCACAGCCACTACAGGTCAGTGAGAGAGACTTCTGGGCTGGCCAAGAGGGGAGCGGGGTGTCTCCATAACGCAGGCCCCCTTGGGAGGCAGTGGCAGAGGCAGCCCAGGACTCTCAGAGCAGACAGGAGCTCCGCTCCATTACTGAAGTTCTCCACATAAACCCCCTGAGGGAACTGAGCCTGAGAGGTGGCCCTGCCCCCACCTTGAATAGCAGCCGCGCCCCCCCCCACTGAAAACCCTGAGGCTGGGGAGCAGCATTTGAATCTCAGACCCCAAGCACTAGCTGGGCGGCTCTAGGTGGGGGTGGAGAAGAATCTCAGAAGTCAAGTAACTGGCTGGGAAAATGCCCAGAAAAGGGAAGAAAAATAAGATCATAGAAGGCTAGTTTCTTGGTGAACAGATGTTTCCTCCTTTCATTTCTGATGAGGAAGAACAATGCTTACCATCAGGGAAAGACATAGAAGTCAAGGCCTCTGTACCCCAAACACCCGAAATAGATATCCAATGGGCTTAGGTCATGGAAGAGCTCAGAAAGGATTTTGAAAATCAAGTTAGACAGGTGGAGGAAAAACTGGGAAGAGAAATGAGAGAGATGCAAGAAAAGCATGAAAAGCGGGTCAATACCTTGGTAAAGGAGACCCCAAAAAATGCTGAAGAAAATAACACCTTGAAAAATAGGCTCACTCAATTGGCAAAAGAGGTTCAAAAAGCCAATGAGGAGAAGAATGCTTTCAAAAGCAGAATTAGCCAAATGGAAAAAGAGGTTCAAAAGCTCACTGAAGAAAATAGTTCTCTCAAAATTAGAATGGAACAGATGGAGTCTAATGACTTTCTGAGAAACCAAGAAATCACCAAACAAAATCAAAAGAATGAAAAAATGGAAGAGAATGTGAAATATCTCATGGGAAAAACAACTGACTTGGAAAATAGATCCAGGAGAGACAATTTAAAAATTATGGGACTACCTGAAAGCCATGATCAAAAAAATAGCCTAGACATCATCTTCCATGAAATTATCAAGGAAAACTGCCCTGATATTCTAGAACCAGAGGGCAAAATAAGTATTCAAGGAATCCATCAATCACCGCCTGAAAGAGATCCCAAAAGAGAAACTCCTAGGAACATTGTGGCCAAATTCCAGAATTCCCAGGTCAAGGAGGAAATATTGCAAGCAGCTAGAAAGCAACAATTCCAGTATTGTGGAAATAAAATCAGGATAACTCAAGATCTAACAGCTTCTACATTAAGGGACTGAAGGGCATGGAATAGGATATTCCAGAAGTCAAAGGAACTAGGACTCAAACCAAGAATCACCTACCCAGCAAAACTGAGTATAATACTTCAGGGGAAAATATGGTCTTTCAATGAAACAGAGGACTTTCAAGCATTCTTGATGAAAAGACCAGAGCTGAAAAGAAAATTTGACTTTCAAACACAAGAATGAGAAGAAGCATGAAAAAGTAAACAGCAAAGAGAAGTCATAAGGGACTTACCAAAGTTGAACTGTTTACATTCCTACATGGAAAGACAATATTTGTAACTCTTAAAACTTTTCAGTATCTGGGTAGTTGGTGGGACCACATACACACATACACACACACACACATATACATGTGTGCCCGCACACACATACAGAGACAGAGAGCACAGAGTGAATTGAATAGGATGGGACCATATATTAAAAGAAATTAAGGTAAATAGTGAGAGAGAAATGTAGTGGGAGGAGAGGGTGAAATGGAATGGGGTAAATTATCTCTCATTCAAGAGGCAAGCAGAAGACTTTTTAGTGGAGGGGAAAAGAGGAGAGCTGAGAAAAAAACATGAAGTTTACCCTCATCACATTCGACTAAAGAAAGGAATAAAACGCACACTCATTTTGGTATGAAAACCTATCTTACAATACAGGAAAGTGGGGGAGAAGGATAAGCAAGGTGGGGGGATGATGGAAGGGAGGGCAATGGGAGGAGGGAGCAATTTGAAGTCAACACTTGGAGAGGGACAGGATCAAAAGACAGAATAGAAACAATAGGTGGCAGGATAGGATGGAGGGAAATATAGTAAGTCTTACACAACATGACTTATCGAAGTCATTTGCAAAACTACACAGATATGGCCTATATTGAATTGCCTGCCTTCCCAAAGGGAATGGGTGGGGAGGGAGGGATGGGGAGAATTTGGAACTCAAAGTTTTAGGAACAACTGTTTAGTGTTGTTCTTGCTACTAGGAAATAAGAAATACAGTTAATGGGGAATAGAAAGTCATCTGGCCCTACAGGACAAAAGAGAAGATGGGGACAAGAGAAGGGAGGGAGGATAGAAGAGAGGGCAGATTGGTGATAGGGGAAATTAGAATGCTCGGTGTATTAGGGTGGGGGGAGGGGATAAATGGGGAGAAAATTTGGAACCCAAAATTTTGTGAAAATGAATGTAAAAAGTTAAATGAATAAATTTATATTAAAAAAATAATAATAATAACTGTTGCTATTTCCCACCCAGCCTGAGGTCTCTCTTTTTCTTGGTCTTATTAAAGGGTCCCCGTAGCCCTGGCTATTTCTTAAACAGTCCTATTCAATGAATGGGCCTTGCCTCAACCTGAGTGAGTACCTGCAAAGACCTTGGCCTACTGGGCCCAAGGTCTCCCAGTGCATCCTGGGTCATCTCCAGTCATCCTGAGGAATATCTGGTCACTGGATTCAGATGGCTCTGGAGGAGAAAGTGAGGCTGGTGACCTGCACAGCTCTCCCTCACTCAAAACCAAATCAAGAGCAAGTCGTGTCATCATTTCTCTGATGTCATGGTCTTCTTTGGCAATGAAGGACAAACCCAAGAATGGTCCTAGAATATTTCCCATCATGCTTGAGGCTCAAAGGAGATCCAAAAGGCAATGTCAAGGGAAAAAAAAATCCTCCCCCTTACTCACTTGATTTTAAATTAAATCAATTAAATCAGGCCCTTATTACTGTCTGCTTGAACTACTGTAACACTAATATTTTATCTAATATTCAAGACCCTCCATAACCTGGTGCCACCCTATCTTTTCTAGCTTCATAATACTTTTTTTCATGTACTTTGGCTAAACTGGACAATTTACTTTACACCGCAGAGCACACCCTGAACTTTCTTGCCTCCATGCCTTTCTGCTCATGCAGTTCCCTGTTTCTATAATGTTCTCCCTCTCCATCTTTTAAAGCTCAAATCAAATCAATACCACCTCCTCCAAATCAAATCAAATCAAATCAATACCACCTCCTCCAAGAAGCCTTCTAGGATGCCCCCTGGTGATAATAATGTTCTACTTCTCACCCCCCCTAAAACTTGTACCTCCCTGTAACCCTTTAATATAGCTATGTAATATTTTGTGTAGTTTCTTTTTTTTTTAAAGCCCAGACCTGTCATTACACTTTCATGGAGAAATCCTAGAATGGAAAGTCCCTCCCTCTAGTGCAGATCCATAACTCTTGAAATTTATACTATTAAAGAGTTACTAGGTGAGAATTGCTTAGGATGGTGTCTGACACACTGTAAACATTTAAATTCTTTTTCTTTGTTTCTGTCTATCGCAATCAAAAGTTAAGTGATTTGCCCACAACTACTGATTGGGAGCTGTAGGGAATTTTATTGTGAGAAGTAGAATTTGAACCCAAGCCTTCCTGACACTGCAGCCCTCCATTTACTACCCCATGATGTCCTTCAGTATCATGTATTACATGGCTCTTGGCAAAGGTATTTTTTGTGATCTGTAATATTTGTTGAGAGGGACTGTCTTTTGTCTCTTTTTGGATCTCCAGCACTAAACACTGTTCCTGGTAGGTGTTTAATAAGTATTGATTGATTGATTTGTATATGAGGGGATTTCTGGGTGGATGGAGAAGTTTGTGCAATGTGTGTAAAGGGGGCTGGGTCTTCTGATTGGTTGGTATATGAGAAAGCAGGCATCAGATATAAATAGCCTCAAATTTAGAGACGAAGAACTGGCTCTACAGTTTACCACCTGTGTGACTGGCCAAGTGCCCACTTCTCTGGGCCTCAATTTCCTATGTGTTAAAGAATGACATGCTGTTAGATCAGTGGTTCTTAAACTGGGGTCTGTGAGCTTTTCAAAAACACATTTTGATAAATGCTTTTCAGTATGCTTGGTTTCCTTTGTAATCCCAGGGATCTTATTTTATGCAGTTAAAAGCATTATTTTGTGTAGAGTCAGCCCTACAGGGCATCACCAGCCCAACAAACAGGTTCTGGACATAAAAATGATAATGATCCCTTTGCTAGATGATCACTGGTTCCTTCCAGAATTAAATTCTGTGATGCAATAAGAGGTTGGTTTGTTCTCATCTCAGAGGATAAGGTTGTCCTTTCTCCAGATCACCTCCCTCTACTTGTGTCCTTAATCCCATCTCTCTAATTATTTAATCCATTTAATCATCCCCATCCACTCTAATTTTCTGCCTCTTAACTGGTTCCTCAGCTGCCTACCTACAAACATGTCCAGATCTTCCCATTCTTAAAAAATTTTCACTGGTACAAAAATGTGCATATCCTTTGACCCAGCAATATTACTTCTAGGACTCTATCCCAAAGTGATCATAGAAATGGGAAAGGGTCCCACATGTACAAAAATATTTATAGCAGTTCTCTTTGTGGTAGGGAAAAACTGGAAATCAAAGGGATGCCCATCAATTGGGGAATGGCTGAACAAGTTGTGGTATATGAATGTAATGGAATACTATTGTGCTATGAGAAACGATGAACAGGAAGACTTCAGAGAAGCCTGGAAAGACTTATGTGAACTGATGCTGAATGAAAGGAGAAGAACTAGAAGAATTTTGTACCAGTAACAACCACAGTGTGTGAGAGATTCTTCTGGTAGACTTAGTACTTCATGGAAATACATGGACTCAAAAAATTTCCAAGGGACTCTTGGGGCAAAAACGCCTTCCACATCCAGAGAAAGAACTATGGACTGGATTGCAGATAGAAACAGAGCATTTTGTTTTGTTTTATGCTTTGTCCCATTCATTTTAATTCTTCTAGGCAACATGTATTTAATAGGAATGAACCTATATGAGATTGTATGGCATCTCACGGAAGGAGTGGGAAGGGGGGGGAAATGAGGGGAAGGGAGTGGAAAAAAATCTAAGGTTTATGGAAGTGATTGTGAAACACTGAAAACAAATAAAATAATTCAATTTAAAAACATGAATAGGAATAAAAAAAAAAATATTCACTTGACTCTACCATCCCCCAAGGCTATCCTCCTCTATCTCCCTTTCCTTTCTCAGCCAAACTCTTAGAAAAAGCTGTCTATACTCATTATCTTTTTTTTCTCCCCTACCATTCACTTCTTAGCCCCAAAAACTCCAGGTGAAACTGTTCTCTACTGTGTAGATTATACATGCCAGTCACCACTTTTCTTCTAATCACTCAGGTTTTAAACCTTGATTGGTTTTTCAGTCAATCAGAGGCATTTAATAAGCATCTATTATGTGTTAATTCAGACTATACAAGGTGGCTGGGGATACAAAGACAAAACTGAAACTGAAGCAATCCCTGACCTCAAGGAGTTTCTTTCATGAGAGCCAACATGTATGTATATGTGTATGTTGTTCAATGACATCTTGGGTGAATTGGATTTAAGTGAGGCAGAGCTGCACAAAATCATCAGCTTTACTCTCGCTTCCAGAGGCACTGAAGTCCACTGGCAAGACAAAAATTGGGACAACAGGCGGTGCCCTGGGCTACAGTAGATGACTTTGTGGTCTTCAGTGTCTCATGACAGCACTTGTTTTAGCCACCTTCACTGCCATTGGAACAAATTGTTCTCATCCACCCATTCCATTCGAAGAAATCTTTATATGTTTGGAGCAGACATCCCCCTAACTCTCTTAAGGGTTGGTTACCATTGATTACCCTCAACCTGCTTTAGCCCACCTGCCCAGGTTTACCCAGGTGTGGCCAATATACATACTACAGTTTCTTGTAGCCACAGATGAGAACCGAGTGCCAGGTGGACATCAAAGGTGGATGAGCAGCCCTGAAGGGCTCGGCAAACACACCGCAGGTGCTAATCCTCCTTGAATCCCCATGTAGAGTCAAGCCTGGAGTCAGCATAGACCTGAGTTCAAATCCAGTCACAGACTAGCTGGATTTACCAGCTATGGTCCATGCACAAGTCACTTAACTTCTGCTTGCCTGTTTCCTCATCCATTAAATGAAAACAATAATAGCATCTACCTCCCCAAGATCTTGTAAGGATCAAATGAGATAATCATTGTAAAGCACTTTGTATAGTGCCTCTCACATAGCAAGCACTGTATAAAGTTTAGCCACTATTGTTATTAATTATCCCTGAAGGTCTCTGGGCCTTCAAACAGAGGGTGTTTGCATGGTGCCATGTCTGGAGCCAATTCACTCTGTACAATCCTTGGAGTCGGTTTTGTTAACTGCTGTCTCTGGGTGGGACTGGTGTACTTCATTGGAAGTATGCACTAGACTATCTGCTCCAACATATCTTCCACACCATAGCCAAATTGGTATTCCTAAATCACAGGTCTAACCATGTTACTTATCTGCTCAAGAAATTGCAGAAGCAAAAAAATTTATATTAAAACATATAATCTGTCTTCGGTTTATTTTTCCAGACTTGATTGTACTTTACTTTTTCTACTTCATTCTGTGCTCCAGACAAATTGACCTTGCCATTCCCTGTAAACAACACTGTCTCTCATTGCCATGCCTTTGAACAGTACACTCTCATTCTTGGGATGTACTCTCCCCTCCCCTTCCCTTCTTTGAAACCCCCAGCTACCTTTACAACTCAGCTCAAGTGCCACCTTTTCCAAAAGGCCTTTCCTAATCCACTCAGTTGTTAGGGTTCTCCCATCCTCAATTACTCAGTATGTGACTTTTGGGTGTGTATCCTTCATTTACTTACCTGTTAATGGGTTGTATCTATGTAATATAATGTAAGATCCTTCAGGGCAGGCAGTAACTTATTTTTGCAATTGCATCTCCAGAGCCTTGCATATTTCCAGGCACACATAGAGGACACACTTAATAAATGTTAGGGGATCCGTGATTGATTAAGGAAGAGGGGAGAAGAATGAAGGTTGACACAGGAGGCAGACTGTGAGAAGAGGAATCAATCTGTGCAGGGGTGTCGGTGTAAGGAGGAGGAGTCTGCATGATGCGTGGAATGGCAGGGGAGGGTCTGTGGAGTTAGAAAGTGGGGGGTATTACAGGGTATTAGAAGAAAAGGAGGGAGGAGGAAATGTGTGGGAGGGAGGAGAAGCCGGTGAGTGGTGCAGGGAGTGGATCCAGGCAAGGAAGGGGGCTGGGGTCTTCAAATTCAGGGGGCGTGCTCCATCTATTGCCCGCCCCAGGTCCCCTTTTCCTTAGCTCTTTCTCCCCCTTCTTACCTCTCTAGTCTAACGCTTCTCTTGCCCAGGGATGGGGCCGAGGGAGCGCTCCCCTCCGCTGCCGCGAAGCTGGGGCGGCTACAGTAGCAGTAGCAGTAGCTGTAGCAGCAGGGGCAGCAGCAGCGGGGGTGGCCTGTCTTGGGCATGCGCACCAGCACTGCGGCTGCGAGCCGGGAGGAGGTGGTGGGCCGGGGGCAGACCTCGGAAGACCCCCCACCCCCTCCTCTATGTATGCCTTCTACTCGCTCCTGGTCTACATCTTTTACACCCTCTTTCGAAGGGATGGGGAGGGAGCGACTGCAGCAGCTCACGCCCGGGACCCCTCGCAGGTGAGCGACAGGTCAGAGTGGGCAAGGGGAAGGATGGGATGGTGAGTAAGGGTTTGCCTGAGCAGCTCTGCCCTTGGGAAGAGTCTACTTGACCTCATACCAATCTTCGTCCCCAAACCCACTTGTCTAAATCTGAGCTTCTGTACCTAGATTTGGGGGAGGGTTTTTTTTGCTGGAGCCTGTACCTACCTGTTCCCCCTTTCCGGGGGATGGGTCTCTCTGTCTGGACCCACCCTAACCGGTGCTTGGCACCTCAGTCTACCACTTGTGGTGAAAGCAGGGCCGTTGAAAGCTTCCCCATCCTATTTGAGGAAGCGTACAGCATCACTGCCTGGCTCAGGTTTGCACAGCCCCATTTCCCACACCAGCCTGAGAGGTTGGCATGGCTTACAACTAAAAGCTCAGATGACAGAGGAATGGTTCCTGAAGCCCCTTTCCCATCTCTGTTCTGGCCTAACTATAAAATAACTTTTCACTTCCTCTCCCTTTCCCTGGGAGAAGAGGACCTAAGATATCTATCACATCCACCTCAGGAAGGGGGTGGTGACCCTACTTTGCCTTTAGGCTCCCATTCCTTTTTTTCTTTCTTAGGGTGCTGGCTCCCTCCCCAGAAATAACCACCGCTGCCACCGCCGCCGCCACCACCAACCACAGCAAGATCTCTGGACTGAGCTCAATGGCCTAGACAGTATGTGATCTACTAAGTCAGGGCTGTGGGAAAATTGGGCAGTTCAGAAAAAGGAGGGCAGCCTTCCCTCTCTGCCACCACTGATTCCTCTGTGAGCTCAGCATGGCCATTTTGTAATTCCCTGTGTAACCATGGCCTTCCTCTTCTTTGCCTTCTCACTTTTCTAATACCCTGTAGGCTCCTCAGACCCAGACTGTGAGAATGACAGGGATGGAAAACAAGAGGCATCAGCTGAGGGAGCTGCAGGCAGCTCCCCAGAGGTCTCTCTCGAAGAAGCCATCACCCACTTGGCTGAATTCCTGTCTCTCCAGCTGGGGACAGGGGAAGGCTGGACAAGATCTGTGGACCCAGACAAGGTAAGCCTGGTTCTTCCCTTATCCTTCTTTCACTCCCTTTAGACTCCTATACTGTCAGAGTTGAAAAAACCTCCTTCAAAGATCTAGTCCAACCACCTCCCTTTACATAGGGAGAAACTGAGAACTTTACCAAGGAGGATCAGGACTGATACTAGAAGGCAGGTCCCCTGATTCCTAAGTTAGTGGGCCTTCCTTGCAGCCCATGATTCAGTCTGACAGAGGAGAGGTCTTGAGATACTTTTTCCTTCTTTAGTCTTATCCCTAGGTCTCTTTTCCTAACTTTCTACCAGTCAGCACATCTCTGCCTTCTTTGAGAAACTTGAGGAACAGTGGAAAGAGTCAGAGAATGAGTTTGAATCTTGAGGTTTTTTTTTTAGCTAAGACTTCAGGTCTCAGTTTTGTCATATGTAAAATGGGGAAGAGAATGACTAGCTACTTCCTAAGATAGCTTCCAGTTCTAAATCCTATGAACCAGCTCCAGAACTGCATCTGCCTATATAGCCTTAGAACCTATGACCCTGTATGTTGTGACTGTTATCCCTTTTCTCTGACCATCCCTGTTTCCTCACAACCACCACAGCCCTCTGCTCTAATCCTTCCCCAAATTCCCTACTGACCCCTGACCCCCCAAACTCCCAGGCTTCCCTGCTGCTGACACTGACTGGGCAGCTCCTGGCAGTGGTAGCCTGGTTGCAAGGACCAGGTGAGAATCGACCTCCAAGGCTCCAGCATGGCTCCAGCCTCCAGCCTCAGCTTTCTGGATCCCAGCAAACTGGAGCCCCAGTCCCTGCCACAACTCCAACTTCATCTTCAGGAGGGCCGCCCTTAGCCCCAGATGGTACCTGGGGTATAATGGAGTGGGGAAAGATGGTATTTGATCCTGGAGGGAGGTGAAAATCTTACTGCTTCAGGATCCCTGGGGAAACCAGGGTTTGGAGAGTAGATACAGGGCTGGTGGCCAAGATTCCAAGACATTCTTTCCAGCTCTTTTCCCTTGGGCAGTCCCTGTTTGGAATTAAGAGTGCTTCTTAGCCCTGATAGAGTCCCACTTTCTGTTCCAACGTAATAGTTCTGTATTCTCCTTGCACCCCTCCTCATCTCCCCACACAGGCCTAAGGGTAGCCATGAGAGGTGAGCCTAAGGGGCAACCCCAGCAGAGAGAAGAGGAACATAGAGACTGGCAGTGGCTGGAGGGGACCACCCTGGGGCAGGTAAAAGAACCGGGAAGCATCTGGAGGATCAGCCCTGGAGTTGAGGAAGAGGCAACCCTTGGGCAGAAAATGATTCTATGAGGATGGATAGAGAAGAAGGGGAACTAAGCAAGGTTTTATGGGGAAGACTTGGGTGGCAGAGAATGGGGCCATAGGATAAGCAAAAAGTGGGGATCCCAGACAGGTAAAGAGATGGGGGGGGCGGAAGAGGAGGAGAAGAGTCCTGGAGCCAAGGAGATGACTGCCTTATGTCCAAGCAAGAGGTCATGGGAGGTGGGGGAGCAGGAGGCTTGTTTTCTGTGGAGAGATGGAGGGAGGGAGAAGAGCACTGTCTACCCCAGAACTCAAGGGGGATACTATGGGAAAGGTGAATAGAAGTGTTTTGTGAGTATAGGCAGAAGAGGTTGGGGGAATAAGGAGCTGAAAGATCGGGAGGAAGTTACTGAGGGGACAAGAGCAACGTGGACCACCTGATGATGTCAGTGGATAGGGAGAAGATTCACTTCAAATCCATT
Organism: Bettongia penicillata ogilbyi; assembly: GCA_023548195.1. NCBI lineage: Eukaryota > Metazoa > Chordata > Mammalia > Diprotodontia > Potoroidae > Bettongia > Bettongia penicillata. The sequence goes on from JAJHZJ010000384.1 coordinate 2,072,049, forward strand.
AAGTATCAGTTGCATTCAGAACCCAGAAATGAGTACCAGGGCAAGGCACCGGAGGAAACAACAGTTTTTGGGACAGGACGGGGTCTAGGGATCGTGCCCCTCAGCCCCACAACATCCAGGGCTCCCCCAAACCATTTACTCCAGATAGAGGAACTGAAGCAACAGCTGGAACACCAGGAGGCAGAACTGAGCCGCCTTCGGCTGGGAGTGGTGAGGCCTCTACTCCTGGGTCCCTGGAAGGCGGAGACCTCCCCTGAAATGAGGGGAAGATGTGGGATACTTGGCACCTGAACGGATCTCTTTTGGGGAAGGAGGGAAAGCAATCCCACCTGACACATGAACCTGGGGGAGGAAAAGAATTCCTGCTTCTGGGCTCTTGTAAGGTAGTGGAAGGGCTTGGGGATTCCTGGGTTCCAAGGGGACACATTCCCTTCCAGGGGGTAACAGATTCTGAGAAGCGGATTCAGCACCTGACACTGGAGAATGAGGCCCTGAAACAGAGCCTGAGCCTTACCAGGGACTTGCTGCTCCAGTGGGGGCCTGGGCCCCTTGTCCAGACTCCTTCCCCTGCTCAGGTAACACGTTCCTCCAATGTCTCCCTTCTGAAGGTACCTCTTCTTCTAGGTGACCTCATATCACTTCCTCTTGAGAGAAACGGCAGTCTAGAAAGACCGCTGGAAAGAGTTTGGAAGGACCTCCCTAGGTTCAGATCTTTGCTCCATTACTGCGTGATATTGCACAATTTATTCCACTGCTCTGGGTCTTGGTTTCCTTATTGTTAAAATGAAAGAGTTGGACCCACCTAAAGTCCTTTCTAGCCCTAATCTATGAGCCTACGACCCCTCCCCCGCCAGCTACTCATTCTGCCCTGACAATCCAGGTATGCCACCCTACCAGCCTGGTCACTTGGTCACCTGGTCACTTTTGTTTCGTTTGTTAATTAGTCATGTCTAACTCTCAGTGACCCCATTTGGGGTTTTCTTGGCAAAGATACTGGAGTGGTTTGTCATTTTCTTCTCCCATTCATTTGAGAGATGAGGATACAGGCAAACAGGGTTAAGTGACTTGCCCAGGGTCACACAGCTAGGAAGCATTTGAGGCTGGATTTGAACTCAGGTTCTCCTGACTCCACGGTCCAGTACTAGATAGACCACTTTACCACCTAGTTGCCTATGTGTGGGCTGGGGGTGGGGATAAGCCCTGTCCCCCAACTCTTCATTTCCCATATTGCCAGAAAAGTTGACTTCTGTAGGTGTTCTGCCTTCTAATCTCATTTACCCAAGACCTAGTCCTCTATGTACTGGGTATATAAATGGGCTGCTGAGTGTTTTTTGCAGGGGAGGTGGGCACAGAGAGATAGAATTTGATGATCTCTAAGGTCTCTTCTGTTCTAGTTCTAGTTCTGACACTGTGAATCAGTCTCCTCAAACCACCACTGCCACTTTACCCTCTGCCCCTCCGTAGATCTGCTTCCATGCCTCTATAGCATCCCTACCCCCCAGCTAGAGAGACCACAGGCCTCAGGGCCCAGGCAGCCCTCCAGAGAGTTGGGGCCACCCCACCCTCTGCCCCCATCAACTCCTGACTCTCAAGTCTCCCTCCAACCAACAGGAGGAGTCAGAGGTGCTGGTGGAGCTTAGGAGTCGGCTGAGAGAGAATGAAGAGACAACAGAGACCCTCAGGGCCCAGGTGAGGACCTGATCAGACTGGGGAAGGGGAAGGAAAAGGGAATAAGCATTTATATAGCACCTACTGTGTGCCAGATCCTTTTGATCCTCACAGCAACCCTGGGAGGTAGGTGCTGTTACTATCCCCTCATTTTACAGTTGAGGAAACTGAGTCCAACAGAGGTGAAATGACTTGCCCAGGGTCATGTAGTAGCCTTGACTAGGGGTTATGGGGTGAGTTACAAGAACAGCTGGGGAGGACAGGAGCCCAGTCTCCCCCAACCACCCCATGACAGGCTGTCTTGGGGGGGTGGGGAAGCTAGGAGTACAGGAAGGGCAACTGTGGGAGCTTCAGGGGGCCCTTCAAGAGCTTCAGCTCGAGGCAGCTGTCCAGGAGTCTGAACGACGGAACAAGAGAGAGCTGAGGCAGATCCTAAGCCAACTGGCAGGTATGGTGGAATTAGGGACTTGGACCAGGGGCAGAAGCCTCCGATGGGGGAGGGAGCTGAGTCTGGGTTGGCACCCCAGGCTCCTCTCTCATTATCAATCTCTCCTTCCCCCTCCACCCCACCCAGGACTTCGGGGGCACATAGTTGCTTTGCGCCAGGGCTGTGGGGACCTTCGTGGGTTGGTCATTGCCTTCACCCAGAACTACCAGGGGGCTCTGAAGGAGGCCCAAGGACAGGTCAGTAGCTGTTCCTCCCAAGCTGCCTTTCCCCCTTCCCACTGCCACCCCTACTAAAGTACTTCCCACATGCCTGTTCTGGGGACAGTGCACTGTGCTGAATAAGAGGTAAAATATGCCATACCAGGTAGCTATATTATATTACCCAATATCACACGATAAAGGTAGTTGAGAGGTACAAAACAAAGTCCTGTGTAAGGTCAGGAGAAAAGGCTGTTGGTTACCAAAAGAGGAACTCAAGGAAGGCTTCCTAGAGGTATCATTTGAGATTGGCTTTGAAGGATAGATAGGAATTTAAACACAGATAAGAAGGACTAGCACCGCAGACACAGGGAAAGCAGAAGGCATGGAGACTTCCGAGCACAATATATGTTTGATATGTTTTTGGTGGGCAGATAAAAAGGATAGCGAATAGAGCTCTAGACTTGGAGTCAGATAGATCAGAATTCAAATACAGCTCAGAGTTCTTTCCTCCCTTCTTTCTGTTGCTTAATGAGTGTTTAATTAATATTAATAAGTGCCTTATTAAGAATTAAGCCTGAAGGCAGGGTCATCCTTTAGTATTTTTATACGTAGCACCTAGCATAATACCTAGCACATAGTAGGTACCGCATAAATGCTTATAGATTGTTGGTAGTACCAATTTGTAGAGAGCTTTCAGTGCCGAACAGAGCAATCTAAACTTTTATCTGAAGTCAGTAGGGAGCTACTGAAGATTTTTGAGTCAGGGAGTGACATTCATGGGTCTATGTTTAAGAAGGCTTGTTCTTAGGACAGCTAGGTGGCACAGTGGATGCCCTGGAGTCAGGAGGACCTGAGTTCAAATACGGCCTCCAGCCCTGGAGTCAGGAGGACCTGAGTTCAAATACGGCCTCAGACACTTATACTAGCTATGTGACTCTGGGCAAATCACTTAACCCTGATTGCCTCTCCTCCAAAAAAGATTATTCTTGTACAACACTTGGGAGGGAAGACAGTAGGGGTAGTAAGGCTACTTAGTTAGGAGGCTGTTGTACTAGCTGAAGATTAAATGTGGTGGCAGTGGTAATGGATGGATGCTACAGAATATGTAGAAAACCAACATATAGTCAAGTCAGAAGTCGAAGCAGAGTTTTGGGTGGAAAAGATAATAAGCTTGGTTTTGGACTTGTTGAATTTAAGATATTCGTCCAGTGATATCCAAAAATCCAGGGATTTTGGATACAGTCCAAATCCCTGTAGATAGCTGAAGATGTAGGGCAGGTCTGATCCTGAGGCTGATTCTATTTCTAGTCTTTCACCAAGTGTCCCTGAGATTAATTCAGACCCAGTCTCAACCTCTAAATCCTCATTTTCTGCTCCAGTTTCCCAATCCTGTCTCTTACAGAGTCTTAGAGGCCCCCCAAAACCTTAGAGGGCATTGGAATGTAGCAAAAAGAACACTAGGTTTGAAGTCATGGCAGGTATCTGGGTTTGACTCTGGACTAAGATTTTTCTACTTCTGTGACTTTAGAAAAGTAATTTTCTCTCTGACCTTCAGTGTCCTCTTCTGTAAAATAAGGGATTGGATTAGCTGAGTCTAAGGGCCCTTTCAGATCCCAGTCTGGGATCCTAATCCAAAGGTGACTGAACAGGAATTCCCATATCCTACTGTGTCTGTCTCCCAGGTGTGCTGGGCTTTGGGGGAGCTGTCAGGCAGTCATTGGGGAAAGAGAGTTCCCGAAGAACGTAAGAAACCCAGAAGAGCTTATCAGGGCCGACTGCTAGAGCTCAGAGGTATGAATGGGTTGGGGAGAGTTTTCCTCACTCTGTAAATGAAAATATACTGACCTTCAACTCCTTTGCCTAGGTTTTTCTATTTTGATGGCATTGGCAGTGGGAAACAAGTATAGTAGGGTTACTGCATAGATACAGGATAGAATGGATGACTTCTGAGTTCTCTTCCAAGTATGAGATTCTATGGCAGATGGGACTGTAAAGAGGCTGAAATATAGGGCAGTGTTTAAAGGGTGACCAGGGGCACTCAGTCCCATGGTCCTGTCTTCCCACAGGGAACATCAGAGTGCTGTGCAGGCTGAAGCCAGGGAGCCCTGGGAACCAGCTGAATGTGAACCCAGGTCCTGGGGGCACAATCACTGCTAACTACCGAGGGCGCCAGCGTCATTTCCGCCTAGATCGTGTATTCCCACCCGATGCCACCCAAGAGGAGGTGATCATTTGATCTCTCTCCCTCTTTCTCAACGTAGACAGAGATAGATAATATATTTATATGTAATAGGAAGGTATATATTCATGTGTAATATGAGTATGTGTATATATTCATATTATTACATCCCTCTTCCATGGAGATGAAGCAACTAGTGGCACAGTAGAGTGTCAGGCTTTTAATCAGAAGACTCATCTTCCCAAGTTCTAATCTTGTCCTTAGACACTACTTACTAGCTTTGTGACCCTGAGCAAGTCACTTAATCCTGTTTGCCTCAGCTTGCTCATCTGTAAAATGAGTTGGAGAAGGAAATGGCAGATTACTTCAGCATCTTTGCAAGAAAACCCCAGATGGGGGTCATAAAGAGTCTGACTCCACTGAAATAACTGAATGACAACTTCAATGCAGAGAAAACTTTCCAGATCTTAGATATTAAATCTGACATTGTTCTTCCCTACACCCTCACCCTGTTGCTCAAATGGAGAAACTAAGGCCTAAAGAGAGGAAGGTGATTGTGCCCAAGGTTACTTAAATTAGCCTGGTGCAGTCAGGAATCAAATACAGATCTCACAAGGCCCAGACTAGGGCTCTCTCTACTCCATCAAAGAATTCCCCAGCTTCCTAGGTACCTAGAGGAGGTGACCTGCTTCTCCCCACCCCCACCAAGCACCCATTCACTTTTATCTAGAACTTCTCTCTTCTCCCAGGAGTTCCTACATTTAGATACGTGGAGGCTCAGGCACTATATGATTCATACAAAAACTCACACTTCCTTCATCCAATGTCTTTGTATCATCCCCCAGGTGTTTAGGGAGCTAGAACCTGCTGTGCTGTCCTGTCTCCAAGGTTATAGTGTCTGCATTTTCACCTATGGCCAAACTGGGACTGGCAAGACCTACAGCATGGAGGTTTGGACAGGAATCCCACAGCTGGGGAATAAGGAGGGGAGGGGAGCCCTGTCTTTAGGATGAGGGACTAAGGAGGTAAGGGGGGGTCACACCTAAGGCTAAATGGAACAGGAAGCCCCAGGAGCCAAGGGTTGATATCTGAGCCTTAATCTTTCCCATTCCCATCCGTTATCCCCACTCAGGGTCCTCCGGAAGACCCAGGCATTGCCCCAAGAGCCCTGCAGTCACTGTTCCGGGAGATAGGAGCACAGGGAGGGCCAAGACAGCACCGTGTGACAGTCAGCATGGTAGAGATCTACAATGAGGCTGTGAGGTCAGTGTCCAAACATGCTCCCTCATTCTCATCCACTCCACCCCCAATCTTCCTGCCCAACCCCTTTAAAAGCATTCCCCATTCAGGCTGGACTCCTATTTTATCTTCCCTCAGGGATCTCCTGGCCTCGGGACCCCCTGAGCGCCTTACAGTGCGTCAGGGACCAGAGGGCTGTGGGGGAATCCATGTGCCTGGCCTCACCTGCTGGGATGTGTCTGATCTAAGGGCTCTGCACAAGGTAACCCCTAACCCTTGATGCTCAACATCAGGTAAACTCTTGACCTCACTGCCTTGACCTGCTGTGTAATGTAAACTATGACCTCCCAGATCTAATCCCTCAACTTGAGGGAGCTGCCCAAGGTAATCTTTGGCCTCACCCCCTTTTCCCCATGCAAAGAACCACCCTCTGTCCCTTAGTGCTGTCAGCACCTAAAGAACAGATTATTGTGCCACGTAGATGCTGAATCTGGGGAGGCGAAACCGAGCCACAGCTGCCACCCACATGAATGAGCACAGCTCTCGTTCCCATGCCCTGGTCACCCTGACGCTGACCACTGCCCCGCCTCCTCATGGCCCAGGAACTGCAGGTACCAGCCCCAGCCCGGGCAATGCCTGTACCCCGAGCCCAGGACACCTCAACTGCACAATCACTACCAATCCCTACATCCCATCTCATAAGATGGCACGGTGACCCCCAACATTGACCCTCCCCACCCATAGGGACGCTACACCTGGTGGACCTGGCAGGCTCTGAGCGGGTGTGGAAGGCGGTGATGTCCGAGTCCAGTGGCAGGGCTGGGGTCCGGGGCCGGAGACTGCGGGAAGCACAGACCATCAACCGCTCTCTGCTGGCCCTGGGGGGTGTGATGGCAGCCCTGCGGGCTCGTCAGCCCCACGTCCCTTTTCGAGACTCCCAGCTCACCCGGTTGCTGCAACCTGCGCTGGGCCCAGGAGCCACGGCTGTAATGCTGGTGCAGGTGAGCAAACTGGGGACTGAGGGCCGGGAGGGCCATTCTCTGAAGGTCGGAGCCACGCTTCATTAGCATATTCAGTTTCCCAGCCAATCGATTGGCTCTAGCGCTGGTAACGCGAATCACTTGCATAATGTCTCACCTAGGTTGAGGACTGAGCCTAGGAAAGCTACCCCGCCCCGCCCTCCACCTCCCCTCAAGCTTCTTTCCCCGCTCTTAGATCTCATCACGCTCAGAGGATGTGGGGGAGACCGTGTGCTCGCTTAAGTTCGCTGAACGTGTGAGCCAAGTGGAGCTGGGGCCCGCCAGGCGCCACCGGACTCCAACCTCGGGGACCCCAACGACGCCTAGCACCGAGGACACTCCTTCCTTGGGGACCCCTACCACACCTGCCCCTGAGGGGATCTCCCAAGAAGAGCAGCCCTCTCACTCTGCGGGAGTCCCTGCTCTGTAACCCCATCCTATGTCCTGACAGTCCATGCTCAGGATTAGGGGAGACCCTTGGCGGGCTGGGACTGAGGGTTGTACGTTTCCCAAGATTCTGAAATTAAAAAAGGTCTGCCCTCAAATGTAGAGGTAGAGGTAGATTTGGCCCCTCCCTGGAGACTAGGGACTCCCCAACTCTAAGCTCTTAACCATTCTCTTTGGATGGGGATGAACCTCCCCTAGCTCCCAACCCTGCCATCTCACATCTTCCTTCTCCCCCCCCACCCCTTATCAAACCCTAGCTCTTATCAGCCGCACCCAGCAGGGTGCCCAGACCCCACAGGAAGGGGGGAGGGGAGACTTCAGCTGTGATCACCCACCCCCAATCACAGACTTTGGGTTTTAAAGTGTCTCAGTCCTTTATTGCCTCTATCCCTGTGTGCCCTGACCCCCGACAAGCCCTGAGGCTCAGGAGCGACCAGCTCACATCTCTTTTCTCTACCCCTGCCCCCCCACAACAAAGGTGCTAGTTCCTCTCCTCCCCAAGCCCAAGGGAGGGGCCACAGGCAGCGTCCCAGCCTCTTCTTTCAGCCCAGAGATAGTATAAACTGGAGAACAGACAGGAGCTGATGGATGGAGAGGGGAAACGTGATAGGAAAGAGTATAATGGAGATATTGGGGGGCGGGGATAGTGGAAAGAATTCTAGGTCCTGTTAGGAAAATTGGGTTGGGGGTCTCAATTTTGACTCTAACTCTTTAGATGACCTTGAGTAATTCCTTCCCCTCAGTGAACTTGTTTTTTTTCCTCTGCAAAATTAGGGGGTTAAACTCTTGTGATCTCAAAGGTCCTTCCCAGTTCTAAGATTCTGTGACAAATGGACTGTCCCCAGGGCTCCAACCAGGATCCAACTACAAAGTGAGTCTCTTTCTCACTGTCTCTCTCCCTCTGGGAAGCCATGGCAGTTTCATTCCACAAAGGGAAGTGGTTCTAATAAAATTTTCAAAAGACTCAGTTTGATCTGGTTTTTTCTTCTGGTTTTAAATCCTGTGACTGATTAGAAAAGTGGTAATAGGGTGACAAGTGATTGGGCAGTCCTCAAGGATGGGAACTACTGGTTTGTAATTGTGGACCTGGGACTTGGGTCTGAGGATGTTTGGGAACACCCAAGGTGAAGTCTTATCTCCTTTGCTTTCCTTATGTGGACTCAAGTTGGGGTGGAGTTTGGGGAAGAAGGCAAGGAATGAATGGAAGAGAGATCTTGGTCCAACTTCTTCACACATTGTACCAGGTGAATAGCGCACCTGGAGTAGACCCCCTAGGGTTAGGAGATACCAGGTCTGAGGGATGAGTGACCAACACATCATAGATGCTCTTGTTAGGTGGTACCACTTGGAAGAGTGCATCCAAGTCCCCTACAGAGCCAGAGGGACCTGTGGCCTTAGGTGCTAGCCCCCAGTAGGAAGGGCCTGGTGAGGGCAGACACTGAGGGCAAGGTGGGGGTGCTAGGGGCATCACCACATTTGGGGTGTATATGGGAGAGTATGATGTGGGCAGCTGTCCCCAAAGGGGAACCCTGGTACCTCCTGATAGCTGCACCTGACTTGAGGTACCTTGAATTACAGGGAGGGGCAAAAGAGGCCAGGAGCCTTGCTCAGATGAGAGAGAAGGAGGGAGCTGAGACCCTGCTGTAGTTCCCAACAGCCCTGCCTGGGTGGAGGCACCCTGCAGGAGGGGGATGGGCCGAAGGGGCCAGAGTCCCCCCTCTGAAGGAGAGGAGGAAGAGGACAGGGGAGAAATAGGTGCCCCATGACTCCTCAAACACCCCTCTTGTGACTTGGAGAAGGGTCCAAGGGGCCAGGACGCTGGCTCTGAAGTAGAAGAGGAGGAAGAAGAGGAGGAGGAGGGCCGTGGGGGCTGGGGCCCTTCTGGAATATCCCCAAGTAAGGAATCAATACTGAAGGAGTCGCTGGCTAGGTTGGGGCTAGGGGGCCGGTAGGGCCAGCCATGAAGAACATAGGGGGTCAGGTCTTTGGCAAAGGCTTTGCCCTGGCCACCCCTCTCCCCTCGACGGGCCACAGCAGTGTTTTGCAACCGAAGGGCCTCAGCAGGAATCTGGCTCACGTCCACTGCCCAAAAATTCCCCTTGGCTTGTGGCTTTTCCGGGTCCTTGGGCACCTAGAGAGAGAGCCAAGGGGATTGGGAAAACTTCTGGTACTTGTGATCTGGTTCAGCCCTAGCCAGAGGACTGGCCCCTTATCCTCCTCCCCTTAAGTTCTCCAAATAGCAGGCTTCCCCCCTCAGCAAGGCATCCCACCCCCAGACTTTCCCAACAGCTGTTCTAACCTTGTGGAAGCATCGGTTGGAGGAGAGGTTGTGCCGGATGGAATCCTTCCACCCTTCATAGTCATCTTTGAAGAAGGGGAACAGGGCTTGAACCTGGTGAATGATCTGAAACCAGATCCAGAGGTATGAGGTGAGACCTCTGGGACTCAATCTGGGTCTGAGAGGAAGACCCAGACCTCAGAGAGCTCCTAGTCTGAGGGAGAGAACTGAGAGTAGAATGGATTTAATGGACACATGTTCGAATGAGTTGAATGGGATCCTTGGGGGGAAATTTGGATTCAGTAGTTTAAGACTTGGACAAGTTATCTGGTTTCCTCTTCTGGTAAATGAGTCATTCTGGTTCTAAATCTTATGATCGATAATAATGTAGAGCTAAAGAGCTTGTCTTGAAGCTTTGGGGAAAACGATATCACCCAATCCCTCCAGGGACCTTCATCTAGTCACTTAATTGGGAGAGAATCCTAACTTAATCCTAACCTGTAGTCATCAGACTGTCCCAAGGTCAGTCTTCCTTTCTTCATTTCCATTTCCTACAATTCCACTATTATTGATTCACCTTGGGGATGAGCTGTTACTAATCTCGGATCTCTATCTACAGGGATTGGGGACAAAATTCTGCATTATTATAAAACTTAATTTCAAAATATAGGGCCACCAGAAGAATAGTTACCCAAAATGCACACAATTCACTTAAGACTGTGGAATAGCCAGTGGTAATCTTGGATCCAGCTGCTGAGGACACCCTGAGCATTGGGGGCTGGTAAACACATGCCAGGGACTGAGTGTGACACAACACAGGGGCAGGGGATGTGTCTGAAGCTGGAAAGGGAGTGACAGATCAGTCAAGAGTGGAGGATGAAGAGCTATCTGTCATGTTTAAAAGGGACTCTCTGGAGAAAGACACTCAGCTTGTTCTGCTGCTTGGTCCCAGGGGTTTTAAATAAAACTAGGACCCACACAAAGGGTTAAAATTGCAGCCACAGGTTCAGATTCAATGTAAAAGAAAACTTGCTAAAAACTCTTCATAGAGGGAGGGCATCAAGTGAAGGGTTATAGAATCACTTGACCTGGATATTGTAAGAAAGGAATCCTGACAGAGAATATACGTTGACCTAATGTCTAGAGGCTTCTTCTATGTTCTTTCAATTTTGTGCTCATCAGAGTAGGGTGTGGGGAGGGAGCCTAGGAATGGAAGGTGTTGAAAGGACAGAATGGCTAGGGAAGTTGAGTTAAACTCAGGGAATCAATGTACCAGGCACTATCTTAGAAATTATATTGGATGCTTACTCTGTGAGTGAGGTCTTCTGGGAGAAGAGGTATCTAGATAGATCTAAGGACAGGGTCAGAGCCGAGTAAAGTATCCAGGATAGGTAAGCAGAGTGTTCGAGGGAGGGAAGGCTTGGGGAATGTAGGGAGGGTAGGTCTGTCAGCTAGGATTAGGGATAGGTTTGGGGGAGGGGATTGTCTTAAATTTTTCTGAGTTTTGGGAGTGAGGTGGGGAGAGCTGAATATGGAAATTAAAGGGAGATTTTGGAATTAAGAAGTCAAGGGAAAGTTGAGTAGGGTGTCTAGAGTTGGTTGAGTCTAGGAATAGGAGGGTCTGGGAAGTGAGACTGGGAGCTGGGAATCCAACATTAGGGAATGATCCTGGGGGTGTTGGGATTAGAGTATCTAGGGATCAAGGCAGGGGATAGGTAATAGGGACTGGACAAATCTGGGGGTGAGGGCAGTAAACCAGGGTGGTCTGGGAAATGGAGTCAGACTCATGGAACTAGCCAAGAGTCAGAGTAGGGGAGGTGAGAACTATGGGCCCACACAGGGGAGTCTGGGAGTGGAGGATGGGGGGAGTGGGGGACAGTAAGATTATGGTTGAACCAAAGATTGGAGATAGAGCTCAATGGAGAATGTCCAGGATAGACAGGAATGAGACTCTCAGAAGTGAGCCAGAGTTAGTCAGAGGAGAAGAGAGGGGGGAAAATTCTAAGTTGGCATGAAGGGTTTGGATATGGGGGGGCTAAGGAGGGAGAAAGGGACTATGAATTCAGATTTAGATAGATTAGGAGCTAAGGGAAGAGTGGGGAGCCCAGGCAGGGGATTATTCATAGTAGAAAAGAGATTAGGTCAGGGAAGGAAGGAAGGGTCTTAGAGTGGGCGCAATTGATGAGAGGGAAGGAGTGAAAGATAAAGGGGGCAGGAAGGACTTATTTGGGGAAAGGGGGGTCTTTACCTCTGCCTCTCACCTGGGCCAGTTTGAGCCTCCGGGCCGGAGCAGCCTGGATCACCAGGGCTATCATGGCCAGGTAGGTGTAGGGAGGCTTGTCATGCCGAAGATATTTCTTCTTCCTTTTCTTCTTGGGGGGCTCAGGCTCCGGTTGTGGTTCCGGTTCTGGCTGTGGGGGGCCAGGGCTTGAGCCCCCTCGGGGCACCGTAGTAGGGAAGGACCCAGCACTGGGCATGGAGTTCCTTAGGCCGTGTTGATCTAGGAAATTGGGACCTAGGATCAGGGGATTGGGGCCTGGGTGTATGGCAGCAGGCAGGCGGGGCCCTGGGCCCTTTATCATTCGGATGGAGGGGGGAGGGAGAGAAGGGAGGAGGGAGTCTAGGGTGGGGGAGGGGGCAGCCACAATTAGCAGGTTTCTGTTAATCTCTGAGGAAAAGGGAGGTTTGGGGGAGGGGATAGAACTCCTTCCCTGGGATTGGGGTGCTGAGAGCCTAAAGGCTGGGGGTAGGTTAGCCTTGTCCAGTTAGACCACAGCAGCCCCCCCTCTACTTCCCCCCACTCCAGGTAGTCCCCTGGATCCCTAAAAGAAGGCTCCACCCAGTCCTCCCCAGACCTTGCCCTCCCCCCATCTGAGGTCCTTTGCCGTCCCCTTAGGGCCTGGCTCTGGATTGATTAGTTGAATTTAATCACTCTTCTATCTAGAAGAAGCTTCCAATTCGTCCGTGCCCTGCCCCCAAACTTTCCTAGACTCCCCGTAGAACTAGGGCAGTTATTTCTCATGCTGGGATTTAAAACCATTCCACAACTTTCCCCTTCTAGTCATTTTAAAGCGCCCTTCTAGCTCTAAATCAATTAATAAGCCCTTATTAAGTGCCTACCATGTGGCCCCTAGCACTGTGATAGACCCTGTATATATAAAGACAAAACCAAAGAGACTCCTGCCCTCAGGGAACTTACCTACTATCTGGGGAAACTACGGTAAAGGACTAAGTAGTTTATAATGTACACAAAGTCAATACTGTACTATTGGGACAGTGAAGGGGATTAAGGAAAGGTCTCCTAAGGGAGGTGGCCCTTGAGCTTAGCTTTGTAGGAGGTTTGGGTTTCTAGAGGAAAAAAGAGAGGAAAGAATCCATACCACTGCTGGTGTGAAGGCTGCAGCCAATCAATAAACACTTATTAAGCACCTACTATGTGCCTATTTAGCAAGCCAAGTGCTAAACCCAGGGGATACACAGAAAGGCAAAAGACAATCCCTTCCCTCCAGGGGCAGAATTAGTGAGAGTCGACTGAGAGGCCAGTTTGTTGGGAATGTCAGGTATGTGCCTGGAATTAATTCTTAATAAATCGGGGGAAAGTAGGCTGGAGTCTGTTTGAAAAAGGCTATAATGCCAGGGGAATTTCTATTTTATCCTAGAAGTAGTAGGGAGCCACTGGAGCTTCTTGAGTAGGGGAGTCGCATGATCAAACTTGTTGATCTCACAGGATCATAGGTTTAGATCTGAAAGGGTCCCTAGAAACCATCTAGTCGAACCCCTTCATTTTACAAATTAGGAATGAAGATTAAGAGAAGTTAAGAGATTAGTGCAATGTCACACAGATACTAAGAGAGAGGTCCTCTAATTGCTGTACTACACTGCTTCATTTATATATTACATTCTTATCCTTATGATAAATATGAAATCTTAAGATTCCTATAAGGCTTCCATCTTTATCCTCCTGACCAATAAAATGCCTTCTTACTGGGTGTTCAGAAAAGGGATTGATAATAGGCTACTTAGTGGTTGGTTGGTAAAGGTTTCATGGAAAGGGTCTTAAATGGGTAGAATTTGAGAAGAAGAAAATCTAGGGAAAGAGGAAGTGGGGGAAGGGAAACAAGCATTTTTAAGCACCTACTAGGAGTCAGGTACCATCCTAAGTGATTTACAATATTATCTCATTTAAGCAGGAGGATGTGGGTGGAAATCATCTCGGGATCCTTCCAATCTAGCTCAATCCACTTACTTTACAGATGAGAAAACTGAGAGGGCTTGAAGAAACTTTCTCAAGGTCATAAGAGGTCATAAGGGACTGCTCTAATTAAGAGTTTTTATTTCAAGTTCCCTGGCAGATGACCATCCACCTTTGGCATTAACACTTGCAATGATAATAGAAATGGACAAATACTCATCAGTTCTTCGTGGTAAAATGGAAAAAGCACTGGCCATATGAGAGAAGAAAAATCTGAGTCTGGCTCCTGGAGCCAAATTAAATCAGAAATTTACTAGTTATCTGACCACACCCAACCTCCCTGCCTCAGATTCCTCATTTGTAGAACAGGGATAAACATACTTCTACTATGTAACAGCCAAATTTTTAAAAAATATTTTTAGAGTTTTTAAAAATCATTCCAATTTCCCCCAGCTAGCTGGGCAGTTAATTGGCACAGTGGATAGAGTGCCAGGCCTAGAGTCATGAGAACTTCAGTTCAAATCTGGCATTGGATGTTTATTAATTGGGTGGCCCTGGAGCAAGTCACTTAATCCTTTTTGCCTCAGTTTCCTTATCTGTAAAATACACTGGAGAAAGAAATAGCAAATCCTTCTAAAATCTTTGCCAAAAAAAAAAAAACCGTAATGGGATCATGGAGAGTTGGACGTAACTGAACAAAACAATTTCCTTTGGTAACTTTCTCCTCTACTTCACAGAAAAGTAATCGAATATAACATTTTTTAAGACAAAGACATCCCCAAAGAAACAAAGAGGGAAAAAATCCATACCACTGAAGTGATCAATATATCCATTAATGTCTGAAAAAAATGCAGTGTACAACATTTGTAGACCTCCCACCTCAGCATAGGGTTTCCAGTGTTCTTAAATTTCTTTTTTTCAAGAGTTGCTTGTTTGGTTTTGTAGCAGTCTTTTTTTTTTTTTTTTAGCAATTCTTTCGATTTACATCATTGTAATCATTGTGTATATTGTTTTCTTGACTTTAATTACTTCATTCTGCATCACTTCATGTAGATTTTTCCAGCTTCTCTATATTCATCACATTTTTCTTTTCCTAGAGAACAGTAATAATTCCCTTTCATTTGTGTGTCATAATTTGTTTAACTACTCCTTTCAACTATGGGCATCTACTTTGTTTCCAATTCTTTGTTCTCACAAAAGTGCCTCTGTAAATATTTTGGTGTATATGGAGATCTTTTTCTTAATAGTGGCCTCCTTGGGATGTAAGCCTAGCAGTGGATTTTCTGAGTTAAAGGGTATGGACATTTTAGTCACCCCATTTGCATAGTTCCAAACTGCTTTCCAGAATGTTTGTACTGATCCACAACTTCACCAACAATGTACTAGGGTGCCTATCTTCCCACAACCCTTACAACATTGACTATTCTCATCTTTTGTCAATTTTGCCAATTTGCAGAGTATGAAGTAAAACGTCAGGGTTCTTAAAATTTGTATTTCTCTTGTTATTAGTGACTTGGATCATTCATATGATTATTAATAGTTTGAAATTCATCGTTTGAGACTTATTTTTTTATATCTAACCATTTTTCTATTGAGGAATGATTTTTTTTTGTCATATATTTTTGTTGTTTATCTTGGATTCTGTCTGTGTATAGTCCTTCTAACTACTCTAGTAATGATAAAATGCTTAGGAGTTAAAAGTATCCTCTTTCTTCTCAAGCAGGAATTTTGTAAACAGTTTAACCTTATTGAATCCCCTCTGATTTCTCTTTCTTGTTTTTACTTCTCTGGAGATTAGTATTTGCATGTCATATTTTCTATTCAGCTCTAGTCTCTTCATAAAGAATGCTTGAAAGTCCTGTATTTCATTAAGTATACATTCCCCCATCAATGGATTATGCTTAGTTTCGCTGGGTAGGTGATTCTTGGTTATAATCTTAGCCTCTTTGCTTTCTGAAATATTCTATTCCAAGTCCTTCTGATCCTTTAATGCAGAAGCTTCTAGGTCTGGTCTTTTTTTCCTGACTGTGGCTCCTGATATTTGAATTGTTTCTTTCTGACTGCTTGTAATATTTTCTCCTTGATCTGGGAACTCTAGAATTTGACTATGATATTCCTGGGAGTTTTCATTTTGTAATCAGTGGATTCTTTTAATTTCTATTTTATCCTCTGATTTTAAGATACTAGAGTTTTCCTTAATATTTCTTGAAAGATGATATTTAGGCTCTTTTTTTTTTTTTACCATGGCTTTCAGATAGTGCACCAATTTTTAAATTATCTCTCCTCCATCTATTTTCTAGGTCAATTGTTTTTCCAATGAGATATTTCACATTATCTTCTATTTTTTCATTCTTTTGATTTGACTTAATTGTTTTTTGATATCTCATGGACTCACTAGCTTCTATTTGCCAAATTCTATTTTTTAATGAGTTATTTTCTTCAGTGAATTTTTGTGTCTTTTTTCCATTTATCCACTTCTACGTGTTATTGAATTCTTTTCTTCAGTGAATTTTTTTACATCTTTTATATTTGACCAATTATGTTTTCTAAGGAGTTCTCTCCATTACATTTTTGTGCCTCTTTTAACATTTGACCTATTCTATTTCTTAAGGTATCATTTCCTTCGGTATCTTTTTGTGTCTCTTTTACCAAGCTCTTGACTCTTTTTTCATGGTTTTCTTGCATCACTCTCATTTTCTTTTCCCAATATTTCCTCTACCTCTCTTATTTGATTTCTAAAATCCTTCCTGAGCTCTTCCGGGAATTCTTTTCTGGAATTCTTCCAGGAAATGTTTTGGATCTGAAAAATTCACATTTTTCTTTGTGGTTTTGGATGTAGCTGTTGTGACTTTGTTTTGCTCCGTGTCTGTGTTTTGGTCTCCCCTGTCATCGTGGTAGTGTTCTATGATTAGGTTCTTGTTGTTGTTTACTCATTTTTCCAGCCTATTTCTTGACTTTGAGCTTTATGTTATAGCAGAGCTCTGCTGCGGTGGGGAGGTAAGGGCTCTCCCAAGTTTCAGGTTTTTCATCTGCTTTTTTAAACAGGTATTTCTAGAGTCTGTAAGTTTTCAATTCTTCCAAGGTGGTATGATCTAAGGAGATGTGTATTTACTACTGTCCTGGTCTGTGTGCTGGATTGTGAGAGACCACAGACACTTTTCTCTGCCTTGGAACTGTGACCATGTCCCCTATACTCCTGCAACTACACACTCAATGTCCTAGCATTCTTGCTCTTCACCTTGGGACTGGAACCTGGAACCATGTATGGACAATGTAACAGAATCCTGCACCCAGTGCAAGCAGAGGGTTTCCTGTAATCTCCTTCTGACCATTTGTCTAATCCCCTTACCATCTGTGGGCTGAGAACTACCAAAGCTGCTCCTGTCAATTCAGTTGTCCCCCAAGACCTGCTGCTGTCTTGTTGGGGTATAGTCTGTACTGTACTATATCCTCACTCTTGTGAGACAGAGTTTTCTGGTCAACCTCCTAAGTTGCCTTGGGCTAGAAAATGGTTTCACTGTGTCCTTTTGTTGGTTCTTCCACTCCAGAATTCATTCCAAGGTATTATTTTAATTTTGTTTGGAGAGGAATTTTGCAGGGATCAGGTGAATTCTTGCCTTTACTCCATCATCTTGACTCTGTCCTAAATGGTTTTTTTATTTAAGAAATATTTTATAATTATATCATACATATAAACACACACACATATGTATATAGACACACACATACACAATGATTGATCCCCAAATATTTAATAATTTGTAATTATTTGGAACGATATTTCCCATTTTTATTATTGCCTCTTGGATTTTAAGATTATTATTTAGAAATGCTATTAATTTTTGAGTGCTTATTTTGTAATCTATAACTTTGCTGAAGCTATTAATTAGTGTCTTTGCTGATTCTCTAGAATTTTCCAAAAAACTATAATATTATCAGCAAATGGCAACATTTTTATCTCCTGTCTTTATATCTTTAATTTCTTTTTCTTGTCTTATTGCTGTTACTAGCATTTCCAATATTTATTGGAAAAGATTCTAGTGTATTTCCCCTATATGTGATAACTTCTCTGATTTTAGATAGTTTTTTATGAGTTTTTAAAAGGCCCCCTATGTCTGTATTAATAGTTTTTGGTATAAATGAATGCTGTACTTTGTCAAAAAATTTTTTTTCTGCATCTATTGAGATAACCACGTAGCCTTGGATTTTTAAAAATATAATTAATTGTATTATTTGTTTTTCCTAATGTTGAACTATCTTTATATCCCTGCTATAAATCCAATTTGGTCATGGTAAATAATATCTTGGATGAATCCTTGTAGTTTGTTTCACAAAACTGTATTTAAAAGTTTTGAATTGATATTTATTAATGCTATTAATTAATAATCTATAGTTGTCCTACTGTACTTTATTAGTTTTTCCTTGGTTTAGGTATTGGAATTATATTTGTCTCATAAAGGGAAACTGGTAAAGTACTTCCTTTATTAATTTCTGAGAGCAATTTGTGTTGCACAAATAATAATTGCTCTCAAATATTTAATAGAATTCTCTTGGACCATTAATTGTTTTCTTTGGTAATTCATTTATATCTAGTCCTTTTCTATTTTTTATCTTTTGTTCGTTTGCTTCTTTTTTATTTTGAAGGTATTCTACTATTTCTCTTGTTGTTTTAATTCTGTTAGCATATATTGTGCATTATAGGATCTGATAATTCTCTTTATTTGTTCCAGTTTCATTGTGATTTTAATTTGTTCAGTTGTTATTTTATTGATTTTATTTTCTATCCTCTTCTTTTTAATTAGATTGACTAAAGGGTTAGTGATTTTATTAGTTCTTTCCAAGAACTAGATTTTAATTTATCATTTCTATAGTTTTTTGGTTTCCAGTTTATCTATTTTTCCTATAATTTTTAATATCTCTTTTGTGCTTATTTTAGATTTGTTTGTTGGCTTTCTAATTTTTCAAAATGCATATTAAGTTCATCGCTCCTCTCTTTTCCTATTTTGTTAATGTATATTCATAGGGATATGATTTTTCTTGAGGATTGCTTTAGCTACATTCCAGAAATTTTGGAATGTTGTTTCATCATTAGAGTTTTCTTTCACATAATTATTGTTTCTATGATTTGTTCTTTGGTCTCCTGATTATTTAGGATTTTATTGCTAATTCTCCATTTAGGTCTCTGTCTTGTTTGTGCTCCCTCAACTGACTGCTATTTTTATTATGTCATGATGTTTATTATCTGTGTTTTTTTAATAGCAGTTTGCAGTATATCTGTGCCCTAATACATGGTCAGTTTTTATAAAATTTTATAATTTATAAAAATTCTATGTGATTATCAGAAATGTTCTTCAGTAATCCCACTTAACTCTAGTTTCTCCAGCAATCATTCAGTCAATAAACATTTTAAAAGTGACTATCACATGTTAAGCATTGTGCTAAGCACCGGGCTTAGAGACTGTCCCTGTTCTCCAGGAATTCACAGTCTAATGGGGAGAAAACACACAAATGACAATGTAACAAAAAAAGCTAAATGCTGGATAAATAGGAAAAATAATCAAGAGAAGGAAAGCATTAGAATTGAGGGAAATTGGGAAAAACTTCCTGTAGAATGTGGCATTTTAATAGGGACTTGAAGGAAGCCTGGTATGCCTGGGAGGTGGAGATGAGAAGGAGAATATTCCAGGCACTAGGGAAAGTCAAGAGAGATGGTGTGTCTTGTTGAAGGAATAGCAAGGCTAGTATCACTGGTTTGCAGAGTACATGATGGAATACAAGGTATAAAAAGACTGGAAAGATAAGGGGGGGACAAGTTATGAAGGATTCTGAAGCTCAAACAGAAGATTTTATATTTGATCCTGGAGGTAATTAGAATTTATTGAGAAGGAAAGGTAGATGTGATGGCCAGAAGTGAGCTTTGGGAAGATCACTGTGACATTAGAGTGGAGAATGGATTGGGGGGAAGAGACCTAAAGCAGGCAGATCCACCAGCCGGTTATTGCAATAGTTCAGACTTGAAATGAAGAGGGCCTGCCTCAGGGTGATGGTAGTGTGAGTACAGAGAAAGGAACTTGTGCAAGAGATGTCATGAAGGTAAAATTGACAGACTTTGACAACATACTGGCTATGGAGGGGTAAGAGAGAGAGAGTCAAGGATGACACTAAGGATGCCAGCATGGGTGATTGGGAGGATGGTGATAGTTAAATTAGGAAAAAGGGAGATCTTTAAAGGGAAAGAGAATAAGTTCAGTTTTGAACATAATGAGTTTAAGATGGTTATAGGACATTCAGTCTGAGATGTCCAATAAGGCAGTTGGAAATTGAGAATGTAGTTCAGCAGAGATTCGAACTGGATAAGTAGATGTGAGAATCATTGATATAGAGATGATAATTGAATCCATGAGAGTTGATGAAATCAACAAGTAAAATAGCATAGAGGGAGAAGAGACGAGGGACCAGGACACAGTCCTATGGGACATCCTCCATTAGTAGTTATGAGTTGGATGAAAATCCAGCAAAGGAGAGTGAGAAAGACCAGTCAGATAAGTGGGAGGAGAACCAGGAGAGAGTAGTATCCTGAAAACTTGGAATATCAAGCAGAAGAGGTGATTAATAACTTTAAAGACTGCAGAGAGGTCAAGAAGAATAAGGATCGATAAAAAGTCTTTCGATTTGGCAACTAATAAATCATTACCATTTTCAACAGTGAGGTCAGCACAGTGGCTCTGTAAACCTTTAGTTTGGTAGGCAGTGTAATATTTCCTATCTCTCACACTTTCCTTTGGAGCTTCCTAAACAATGAGTTAGTTCTGGCAATCTGTGTTTCAACCTCATCACCTATGTGTACATCCCTGTAAAGAATACTGCCAAGATAATCGAGCTTATCCACAGTATTCAGAACTTTTCCATTTGCTGTAATTGATGGTTCCACATATAGATGTTGTGGTGCTCACTGGTGGATGTCCTCTGTTTTGTTGGTGTTTATTGTCAGGTCACCATTAGTACAAACGCCAGAGGATCAATCCATACTTCAGAGCCTCAGAGGTTGCATTGAGTGTATAATTATCTGGGAACACAAAATTACACACCACCTCTTCCTTCACTTTAGTCTAGGATCCCTGCCCAAGCTCCACTTAATGGCTAGCTTAGAGTGATTATCACTAGTAACAGTGTCTGTTGATTTAGTTACTTATTCCTTTGTTCATTAAAAGGCCCATTCCCTGACTACTTCTTAAAGAGGCCTATTCACTCAATAGGCATTGTCCCTCTAAGTGAGTACCTGAAAAGGCCAGCCTAAAAAGGCCAAGGACTCCCATTGCATACTGGACCCTCTCCAGTGATTCTGATGAATATCTGGTCATTGGACCCAGATGGCTCAGAAGGAGAAAGTGAGGTTGGTGACCTTGCACAGCCCTCCCTCACTCAAAACAAAGTCAAGTGCATGTCATGTCATTTCTCTGATGTCATGGTCTTCTTCAAAAATGAAGGATAAACACACACACACACATACACACACATACACACCAATTTAGAAGAGAGCAGTTACTGTTCAATGAGGTTGGAAGCCAGACCAGAGTAAGAGGAAAAAAAGCAAAATGTTGTAGATGTCCTTTACAAGGATTGTAGCCATAAAATCAAGTAGAGATATTAGATGAAAGCTACCAAGGATAGATACATCAAGTAGGGTTTTTTGAGAATTGGGGAGGCATGGGCATATTTGTAGGCAGTAGGTAAGCAGCCAGTAGACACAGAGAGAGAGAAGATAAGTGAGGGAGTGGGGATGATAAGAGGGGGCAATCTGCTTGAGAAGATGGGATGGAATAGGATCACTTGTGCAATGAAGAAGGATTGGCCTTGGCAAGGTGAAGAGCCACCTCTTCACCTAAGGCAGGGGTGAAGGAGGAAATAGCGGCAGAAGGCATCAGAATCAGATAAGGAGGAAAGAGGAAGGAGCTTTCAGCAAATGACCCCAATCTTTTCAGTAAAGTATGAGGTGAGGTTCTTAGCTAAGGGAATAGGGGAAGGGGGAAATAGAAGTTGTTCAATTTTGTATTTTTCCTTCTGCTTACCTTTCTTTTAAACAATCCAAAACTGAAAGACATTGAAATCTCCTGTCACTGCTGTATTACCGTCTATATCTTCTTGTAGTTCATTTAATTTTTCCTTTATGAAGTTAGAGGCTAAGGCATTTGAAGCACATTCAGTTTAATATTGACATTGGTTTGTTTTCAGTATAATGTAGTTTCCTTGTTATTCCTTTTTAGGTTGTGAATGTTAGTTTTTACTTTTCTGATAGCATGATTATAACTCCTGATTTTTTGTAATAAAATTTTCCCCTAACCCCTCATTTTTATTCTGTTTGTCTTTGCTTTTTAGGTGTGTTTGTTGTAAGCAACAGCTTTTGTGGTTTTGTCACTTATTTTCATCCATTCACATTTAAATTTTTGAATTCAGTTTATATTTTCCTCCATATGTCTCTAATATTGTTCATTTTTTTTTTGTGAATAAGGATTTCCTCCTCTTGTTCTGTAAATACAGTACTTTGTCTCCAGTTATTTAACTTGGGCAATTCTATTCCCACAATTCTCTTCCTTACTCTCAACTCTGACCCACCTTCCACTTGTTATACTTTTCCTTAGTTCTGAGTTTTGCTTAAGCTGATAGTTTCTTTTTACTTCTTAATGAGTTATCTAGTTATTTAATTCTTCCCCTTTTTTCTCCTCTCAATTAGGTAGTGAAGTGAAATTTCCTTTTCTCTTCTTCTCTTTAAATTACTTTGTTTAGTTTTTTTTAATTTCATTTTCTTCATCTTTTTTTAAAAAGCATTTCTTTTCTTCATTCCCTTCATTACTCCTCTTCCTTTTCTATCTATTCTAGAGTTTTAGCCTTTGATTTATAATGCTATACTTCATTAGTTTTTCTTTAGTCCCGGTATTCCAAGTGGAATTAAAGCATCTAACACACTTATTTTGGGTTCCTTTTCTAAACATTTTATATGTATTGCCCTTTAGATCTTACTCCCAAACCCCAATACCAATTCCTACAAATGATAGAGATAATATCACCCCAAGACAGGAATTCTATGCAGTTCATTATTAACTTTTGCCCTCCTTATGGTCATCTTTTTCCCCATTTGCCATGCAATTTCCTCTCTAGGTCCCTTCCACTCTCATGGCTGCCAGTTGCCCCCAGCGGCTCTGTTTCCCCTTCTCCTGAGACAGGATGAGTGATATCTCTAAACACCAAATTCCTGGTGATTATATTGACTGTAAGGTCCCCATCTCTTTTTATAGAACATCTATTTTCCTCAGGGCATTTTCTTCAATTGTACTGCCTCCCACCACGGAAACAAGATTTCCTCCTTTCTTTTCTTTCAATCCCTTCCTTTGCATTTTCAGTCATTCTCCTATAAGGCTCCCTTCCTACGAAGAGATTACAAAAATTATTTTCCCTTCATTGTTAACATTTGATTTGATTAAGGTATATTGCACACTCCCTTCTATTTTCTTCCTCTCCTTTCTTCCTTTAAATGCCCTTCGCTTCTGATATTTAGTTCCATGAATACATTGATTCACCAGTAGACAGATGTTGTAATGTTTAGTCCATGATGTTTCAGGCCTATCTCTTCTGTGTACCTTCCTTTTTCACTCTTGTCCCCTTATACATTTTTTGAAAGATGTCCCTCTGTTGTTATTTTGTTGTCTTTGGTCTATGTATTTGTTTACTTTTCTTGTATTTCTGTTGTCTTTGGTATTGGAGAAGCAAATAATTTGTTTGAATTGGATTTTCTTTTTAAGAATATTTTGAATGTTTCTTTTTTATCGAATGTCCTTTTATCATTGATAATCAGGATCAGGATGTCAGGGTATGTTCGTTTGGATTGTATCTTGATCTCCTTTGCACTTGGAACACATTTCATTGATTCTTACATCCATTTGTAGAAAATAGTCTTGCCTTATTCACATTACCTTTCCTTTATACTTGAAAGTCTTTTTCCTAGTCACAGGATTTATTGTTTGTTCAATTGGATTCATGCAATTTAATCCCTGTGTCTTGTGATTTTTTTTCTGAAGGCGATTTGTGTATTTTATCTCTTATGACTTTCTTTTCTGTGTTCTGAAGTTCTGGGCAGTTTTCTTCTATTATTTCTTGCATTGTGGTGTTCAGATTTTTTACCTTTTGAGTAAATGTCCTTTTGAGAGACCTATACCCTTTAAGTTTTCTCTACCCATTCTGTCTTCAAGATCAATATGTTTTGTTTATGTGGAGATCATGTTTTCTTTTAACATTCTTTCTTTTTGCTTCTCTTCACTTCTGAGCATTTGAATTTCCAATTACTTATCCTTCTGTTTGTTTCTTTGGTGAGAACTGCTCCTACAGATTCAAGTTTTCTATTCTGCCAACTGTTTCTGCTGTGCAGGCAATCCTGTTTTTACAATTCCTGTTTTTACAATTCCTGTTTTTACAATTCTTATTTCTCTTTTAAACCATTCAGGAACATCTTGTTGTGGTTTACTACTCTCTTGGAAATCCTTAGAACATCTTCTATCTCATCAAGTGTGGATTTTCCTTTGTCCTCTGTATTTATGCCTAGATGCCTGGACTTACTTATCTGACATAGAGGCCATGTTTCCTTCTGTTATTAATATTTTCCCAGCTGTTTTATATACACTCAAGGTCCTTAATTGAGTTTTCCTCCTTCTGAAATCTTTGGTAGTTTCAGTCTTTTTTTCCCTTTATGGTCCCCTGTTATTCACTTTCTAACTCTGTTCATTTGTCGATTTCCCTTGGGGCTAGACCTTAAAGCTCTCTCAGTCTCCCACTATACTGGACAGTTCACTTTTCACTGGCCTCATTCTCTGTCCCAAGTGACTTCTGAGAGGACAGACCTGGACCTAGCAGGATGCTGGACTCTTTCCCTCATGAATGACATGTCAAAAAGCCACACATGCTGGCATTCTGCCCCAGTTTCCTCTGTCACTCAGTTATCTGGCTAGACTATTACTGCTTCTGCCTTTTGGTTTTCTGCAGCCCTGATGAGGAGAAGGGAAGAGGGTAGTTCTATTGCAAGCCCATAGATTAGCTCTACTGGGCAGTTATAGGTAGTAGGGAAGAGAGTGCTAAGTGAGTACCTCTGGGGTTAGAAATTAACCTTCTCTTAGATTTTTACCTCTTTAGGTTTCTTGGTGTCCCAAGATTGTTTTGATAATCAAATGAGAAAACACATGTAAAGGTACTTTACCCCTTTAAAGCACTATATAAATATTAGTTACTAGAATTATTATTTTACTAGTTGTGTGACAAAGAGATATTCATTATAGAAGAATCAGTGGAATATTGTGAAAGGAATACTGGCTCTGGAGTCAGGACCAGAGTTCAAATCATACCCCTGAAACTTACGACCTGTGTGACCCTGTGCAAGTTGCTTCTTTCTTGTACTCAGTTTCCTAATCTGTAAAATTAGGGGATTAGACTCAATGGCATAGAGGTCCCTTCCAGATTCAGAGCTATATATCTATGGTCATTTGCCCTTTTTGCCTCAGTTTCTCAGCTGTAAAACAGGGGTGATAGTACATATACAAGTTATTTCAGGGTAATTGTGGGGAAAGTGCTTTGTAAACTTTACAGCACCATAGAAATGTGAGTTGTTCTTTTCACTATAAGACAGAAGTTCTACAATAAGAGAGAAAAAACCCTGGTCTAGTAGTCAAGAGAGCTGGGTTTGAATGCTGTCCATGTCCTCTGCCTACTTGCTCCGTGACTTCCTTGAGCCCAAGGTTCTTCATTGACAAAACAGTGTTCATAGCCTTTGCCCTACCCCCATCACTAGGCTGTGTGTGTCACAGAGACATTGACCTCTTAGCTATGTGATTGGATTCATGGATGCAAGCTGCATGTGCCCTTGGTGAGTTTTCCAGGGGACATATGAGGTACTGGTAGAAGAAGCATTCCATTAGGTTTCAAGTTCCTTGAGGGCAAGGACTGTCTTTTGCATCACTATGCTTAGCACAGTGCCTGGCACATAGTAGGCACTTAATAAAAGTTGATTGATCAACTGATTGAAGCATCAGAAGCCTGTTCCCAGATTGTCTTCCTGCTTTCTGTAAGCATACAGGAAAATTGTCACTTCAATTAAGGAGAGAGTTTTTTATGCTCATGCATTAGCCACTTCAAACCTGCTGGACAGGGCCTAGGCAAGATGGAGGCCTTTATTGGCCTGTGTTTTGAATTCTAGAGGCATGAAAATGGAAGTCTGCCCCAAACCATCAAATAACTCTAAAACAATCTCCATGATGACATTCTGCTCTCCCTATTTCTTCAGGGACTAAGATTTCACAACAGCTGCCAAAATCTTGGCCTGGTTCTACCATCCACTGTGCTGCTCTTGTCTCTGGCCTCAGGTCCCCTGGTCACTGGTCATAGTCAATCAAGAAACATTTATCCATTGTCTTCTATGTGCTGGGCATGTCCTAAGTATTGCAGATTAAATGTCTATAAATATGTTACATGCACTCAAAAGGATAATTATAATTTGGTTCAAAAGAAATGAAGGAACATTAATGGAAAAATAAATGGTATTATAAGAGATCCTTGAGTGTTTTCAAAATCTTAGACAAAAGACAAAGTTTTGAGGTAAAACTTTGGTATACAGGGAATACTGATGAAATTTGACAAATGCTCCCAAATTAAGAAGAATTACAAAGTGATATGAATGAAAGCCTAATATGACTAGCAATCTGCTTAGTATAGAAGAAGCTGCTACTTTAAAGCAATAAATCTGAGACTGTGGAAACTTGGTTTGTTTCCAAGTCAGCAAAGAGAACCACATATATATAATATAATATATAATAATATATATGTATATATGCATGTATATATGTGCATTGTATATATATATATGCAAATGTATGTATATATGCATTATAAAAATACACATACATGTATATGTATGTGTGTTTATTCATTCATTCACTTATTTATTCATTGCTTTGAGAAATCTAAAGCCCGTGGGTGGAGCTAAGGAAGTATTCCATTTAGATGATGATGAAGTAATAACATATTGACACTTCTAGAAGAGGGCAGCTAGGTAGCACAGTGGATAGAGTGCCAGGTTTAGAGCTAGGAAAACCTGAGGTCAACTCTGGCCTCAGACACTTACTATCTGGGTAACCTTAGACAAGTCACTTAATCCTGTTTGCCTCAGTTTGCTCATCTCTCAAATGAACTGGAGAAGGAAACAGCAAACCTCTCCAGTACCTTGGCCAACAAAGAGTTGGCCATGACTGAAACAACTGAACAACAGCATGTACAAGATTATAGAACTCAAACAACTATACTACAGTCACAAGGAATACCCATTCAGATGACAGAGGATGTTAAACCCAGAGGCAACCCCATTTTACCCTAATACCTTGTTCTAGGGGAGGGAACGGAGTACACTCATAAGGGACTATAGACAGCTCACCAGAAGTGTCAACCAGCTCAGATTGCTGTTTCATGATATTAGTAATCAATCATTTTGAAATTTAGGAAGTCAGGATAAGAATGGCAGAGGTAATAAGTTAGGAATTGGACTTAATTAACAATGTACCAGGAAAAACAGAAGGAATTACTCATATCACCAAACAATTCTTTAATATATGAGTGCTTTATACAACTGTATTTTCCTCTTTATTTTTGCTTTTTGTTGATCAGTTGTTTCAGTCATATCCAATTCTCAATGACCCCATTTGGGGTTTTCTTGGCAAAGATACCGGAGTGCTTTGCCATTTCCTTCTCTAGTTCATTTGACAGATGGGGAACTGAGGCAAACAGGGTTAAGTGACTTGCCCAGGTTCACACAGTTAGTAAGTGTCTGAGGCCCCAGATTTAAAATCAGGAAGATGAGTCTGAGTCCTGACTCCAGGCCTGGTGCTCTGTGCACTATGGTGCCATTTGTTACTCTGTCTATGTTGTTTATATACATACATACATATATATATATATTTTTGGTAATGTTCATTATTGCTGGTTTTGCACATGCAAGATTGTTACATATGAATTATGCATTTGATTACTCTTGGTTATGTAATTGTATGTACGTTTGTTTATGTGTGTATGTGTATATATACATACACACACAACTATATAGGTAGAGATTGCCATGAATGAGAAAATTTTAGCTTATATTGAACCAGTGCAACACATGTTGATAATGTAAAATGACACAAAAGACACACAAGTAGGCATTAGAGAATACCTAAAACACAAAACAACAGCTCTTTTGAAAAGTAAAAGCACTTTGTGGGACTGCTAAGCAGACTCTTGACATTCACCATTGTGTATAATCACTGTTGATAATTTTCATTATTTCTTTTTGTTCTTATTATGGTTTTGACTGAAGTCGGAGAGCATAAGTTCCAGTTCAGTGGCTGCTGCTGACTGCTATTGACCTCTCTCTGGGCTTCAGATCTCTGAGCTTCAGGTAGGGTGGTCCAGTGGATAGAATGCTGGGTCTGGAATCAGTTCAAATCTAGCCTCAAACATCTCCTAACTGTGTGACCCTGGACAAGTCACTTTAAACCTGCTTGCCTCAGTTTCCTCATCTGTCAAATGAACTGGAGAAAGAAATGGTAAATGACTCCTATGTCTTTGCCAATAAAACGCCAAATGGGGTTATGAAGAGTCATACATGATTGAACACCAATGAAAGCTTCAATTTCCTTGTCTGTAAAATGAAAATGTTGGACTAAATAGTTGCTGGGGTCTTTTTTAGCTCTAAATCTATGATCCTATGACCCACAGACTTGAACTGTTAGAGCAGCTCATAGTAATCTCCTGGCCAGCCAGACATGACTCCTTAATCTTTTCAGGTGTAAGATGATTCCGTCAGTAGGTACAGTCTCAGGTAAGTAATTTAGCTTTGGGAATCACCTTCTAATAGACAACAAACACTAACTTGGGAGCCCTGAAACTGATGAAGTAGCTACCAAGGTGTGAAACCTGGAAACCGGAATAATTGGTTGCTACTTACAGACCTGTGCTCAAGTTAAACACACACACACACACACACACACACACACACACACACAGTAAACAGCTAGTATTTCAGATTCACCAAGGTAAGCACATGTTCCTACTACCTCGTGCTTAAGAAGTGGAACCTTCATTTGGGCAAATGCCCAAGCAAACCATACTTACTTGCCCTATTAATTTTCTAACTTTCAGGACTTTACCTTGCACCCTTCTTGCTTTACTGCTCTGTTTCTTCAAATATTCTTTACCTTGGCTTTTGGTTTTATCTTCTATTTCTGGTCATTGATTTCAGTCTCAAAAGTGGGAACTCCTTGTGTGAAAAAACTCATCTCCACTTTAAAGGGAGAAACCAAAAATTCATACTTCTATCACATATACCACATATAGGCAATATACAATTGTCCCATAATTACCCCAAAGTTCTACTTGTTGTAATGTTCCAGACATCACCCTCAAAGTCTGCACATGTTTTATGTAAATGATACAATCATTTGTATCATTTACATAGTGTTTGTCTTCAGAAATCTTTTT
Source organism: Bettongia penicillata ogilbyi (assembly GCA_023548195.1). Classification (NCBI taxonomy): domain Eukaryota; kingdom Metazoa; phylum Chordata; class Mammalia; order Diprotodontia; family Potoroidae; genus Bettongia; species Bettongia penicillata. Next base: position 2,101,265 of record JAJHZJ010000384.1, read on the forward strand.
TGTTTCCTGAGAGATTACTTTTTCTTTTTCTAAAAAAATTTATTTTTAATTTTCAACATTCACTTCCACAAGATTTTGAGTTTTAAATTTTCTCCCCTTTCGCTCCTCCCCTCTCCCCAAGATGGTGTGCAAGCTGATATAAGCTCTACTTATACATTCATATGAAACATATTTTCACATTAGGCACATTATAAAGAAGAATTAGAACTAATGGCATGAATTATAGGAAAGAAGAAATAAAATAACAAAAGAAAAGGAGAGCAAATAATATGCTTCCATCTGCATCCAGACTCTGAAGTTCTCTGGATGTGGATAGCATTTTCCATCATGAGTCTTTTGGAGTTATCTTAGATACTTGCATTGCTGAGAAGAGCTTAATTCTATCAAAGTCAGTCATCACACAATGTGGCTGTTACTGTGTATAATGTTTTCCTGGTTCTGCTCACTTCACTCAGCATCAGTTCATGTAAGTCTATTCAGGTTTTTCTGAAGTTCTCCTACTCATCCTTTCTTAAAGCACAATAATATTCCATTACATTCATATACCGCAACTTGTTCAGCCATTCCCCAGTTGATGAGCATCCCCTCAATTTCCAGTTCTTTGCCACCACAAAAAGAACTTTTATAAATATTTTTGTACATGTGGGTTCTTTCCCCATTTTTATGATCTATTTGGGATATAGACCTAGAAGTGGTATTGGTAGGTCCAAGGGTATGCAGAGTTTTGTAGCTCTTTGTGCATAGTTTCAATTTGCTCTCCAGAATGGTTGGATCAGTTCACCAGCAATGCTCCGGCATTTATAATTTTCCTGCTTTCTTATGTTAGCCAATCTGATATGTGCGATGTGCTACCTCAGAGTTATTTTGATTTACATTTCTCTAATCAGTAGTGATTTAGACCATTTTTTTCTTTGACTAGAGATAGCTTTAATTTCTTCCTCTAAAAACTGGAGAAGCTGCTTTTTCTTGTTCCTTCCTAAAACTGGGGAGCTACTTCTGTCTCTTTTTTTAAAAAAAAATTATTTATTTTATTCTGAACTTAAGAAATAAAATAAGCATTTCCATAGTATAGTATAATAGAAAAAAGAAAATTGTATATTAAACTGCAAATCTATTATGTATAAGTTTCTATTCTTTTTAAATATATAATAAAGTTATTACATAACTTTCTTTATTCTCCTTTTTGTCTTTTCTCTTCCTCCCTCCTTGCTGAAATGGCTACTTTTAGGCACAAATATATGTATGTATGTAAAACCATTCTATATGTACTTCTATTTATCAGTTCTTTCTCTGGATGTAGATAGTACCTTCCTTCATATGTCCTTTGTAGTTAATTTGGGTATATATAATAGCCAAAATGACTTATTCACTCAAAGTTGTTCTTAAGACAATATTATTGTTACTGTACACAAGATTCTCTTGGTTCAGCTCATTTTCCTCTTCATTATTTCATGTAAGTCTATCCATGTTTTTCTAAGATCCTCAAGTTCATTACTTCTTATAGCACAATCACATTCCCTTACAATCATGTACCATAACTTGTTCAACCATTCCCCAGTTGAAGGGCATTTGACCTCTTCAATTAAAAAATATATATATTCAAATAAGAAAAGGGTACCGTAATATTTAAGCATTCCTTTTGTAGTAAAGGTAATAGATCCGTCCTATATCTGATAACTATTTTGTACATTGCATTCTTTTCTTGAAGCAAAGACATGAACCTTACCTAAACTTTGTTTGGAAAATTTCCCAGGAGTCCATCTCCAAGGTTGGGGCATAATAATAATAGTTTATATATAATATAAATATTCATATGTATTATAATATGTACATGCAGCATAACATATAGTTTGTATATAATATAAATGTATAAAATATATTTTAATTACATATATTATAAAATATTTCCTAATATATCATATAATGTATAATATAAATTATACACTTACATAGTGCTTTAAGATTGGCAATGTTCTTTATGCGTATTATCTGTCATTTGTTCCTAACCCTGTAAAGTGCATAATAAAAGAGCCAGAAAAACTTGGTCCCTTCTTTTTGAAGTTAGTCTGCCTCCAGGATAAATCTAGGTTCATGTGACTTCAGAGCAGGAGTTCTTTATGAAGTGGGTCTCCCTGGACTGCAGGTCATAGTTGTATACCCAATGACTGAATTCTCTGTCCCCATTCACTTGTAAGTTCCATTACCCATAATGAGTTCATGCTCAGATCTCAGTGCTTCTTTCCACATCATCTTTTATTACTCTCATGAGAGCAAGTGGAAAGATTAGTGGGTGATGGGACTCCTTATGATGGAGACAAGGCCAATCCTCAAAACTCCTATCACCACTTGTGTTCTTCGTCTCATTGCTTTTTTCTTTCATTCCCAGGAGCAAAAAGCAATAACTTAACTAAGAGACAACTTGCAAGTCCCTGCTACCCATATTTAAATTATTATTTTTTTCTGGGCTTGGGGGATAATGATAATGATATAGTTATCCCTTCCACATCACCAGGGTTAGGGACATGGTGTCCCTGCGATCTGGAAAATCTGTGTAAAATCTTTTGGCCCTCCCTTTGTACCAGAGAACTCTGAATTATTATGGTATTAAAAGATAAAATTTGTTGATATTATATAATACTATACAAATACTTTATGCATTTCTGAGTTTCTAAAGTTTTTCTGTATCTTCTGTTGGCCTTCACATGTCATCTGTGGCTTCCGCAAAACTCCCTTCCCCCCACATTCCCATTTAACTTCTTATATTGACCCATGATAAATTGAAACCATGATGGGGAGAGTCATAATGTGGAAAGGATAACTGTAATTCAGAATGAGAAAGAATGATGTCTGATGATCACCCTTTCCCCTTTTTTTGGTGGTCTCCATTTTCTCCTTTGTAGGAGTCGGGAAGAGCACTCACTCACAAAGTTGTATGAAAAGATAGAGAAGGCCAGGATCTGCAAGCAGATGCACACAAGACTTAGGTTCCCTATTTCCTTGTTTTTTCCTCTTGATAGAAGCTTTCTGCTAATCATGCATCTTGCAGGGAACAGAGGCCCACTGTGGTCAGAATGAGCTCTCTCTACTATGTGTTGCAGTAGCCATTGACTTCAGGAGTCAGACTTGGATTCCAGTAAGAGAGCCACTTCCGGTCAGCTACCGTGTGAGCCCAAGAAGCAGAGGGACAATGGGACTGAGACCTGTCTGATACATGGTATTAATAGCAGTGGACCTTGGGAGTCATCCCCCTCTGTTGCCTTCAGCTATAATCTATGCTTCTATATGCTGGCACTAGGATCTCCAGTAGGAAAGCTAAAAGTAGACTAGGATATCTACTAAAATTGACACAGAAAAGTGAGAGAGACCTTTGGAAAGGAGATGGTTAAAGATCAATGCTGCACAGTAGTTGTAGAAAATCCTATTTTCAGTAAACCAGGGATGAGAAGGTCTCTTATGCTTTTCTTTTGAGCTATAGATCTTTTTTCTCCTCCCCTCCCAACCCTGAAGTGAATTCCCAAAATACAAACCCTTTCATCGTTCTTTCCCATCTCTGTGGAGAACTGATGACTTCAATATTTCTCATTGAGAACTCCAGAAAATAAGAAACTAGGAAGGAAAGTTGAAAGAGCTTTCTGAAAGGCATTTGAATAGAGGCCCCTCAAATGGAGAATATTTAGCAAATTTCTTTTCATCTTTGATATATCAAATATAATAGCATTTATATAGTGCTTACTACGTGTCAGGTGCTGTGCTAATCCCTTTATAAATATTATCTTATTTGATCGTATGCTGTATATCTTGGGGCATACGGGGTATTCAGGAGGACTAGCACCTCTGGCATGAGGGCTTGCCAAGCCCATTTCAGGACTGCTCATCCACTTTTAGAATCTACTTGATTCCCCCAACTCTCACTTGTGGCTCCAAAAAGCTGTAGCATGCACAAGGGCTACACCCAGGTAAAACTGTCTTGGCAGAAGGGCTAAACCAAACTGAGGGTAACCCCTGACATGTCTCAAACTGGACAGTAAGTTAGGGAGATGCCTACTCCAAGCATGAGAAGACTTCCCCCACAATGGGCAGGTGAGAACAGTTTGTTCCAATACCCATAAAGGCAGCTGAAGCAGGCACTATGGAGAGCTTAGAGTGGTCAGAAATCAAAGACACCACTGGACTTCGATGATTGAGGAAGAAAGAGTGAGTCCACTCTGTCTCACTTAAATCCAGTTCACAAGCAAATTAAGATATCATCCTATGATATCATATATCAAGGGTCTGCATAAAAAATTAAATGGGAATTTTGGGGGGATGTCTTTTGGAAGCCGCAGATGACACAGAAAGGCCAGCAGACCATACAGGAAAAGTTTAGAAATTCAGAAATGCATAAAATATATATATATAGTATTGTATAATATCAATATATTTTATCTTTTAATACCATAATAATTCAGACTTCTTTCCTGGTACAAAGAAGGGCTGAAAAATTTTACTTGGATTTTCCAGATCATGGGGGCGTTGTGCCCCTGACCCCCTTGATGTGAAAGGCATAACTGTTTCTAGTCATGATGAGCTGAATGACTGTATCCTATAAGTTTGTGGAATCTTAGATTAAAATGGAAATGTATAGATGTAAGGTGGGTTTATAGTTATATTTTTTCCTATATTTTGATAACTCAGAGTAATGTTTAATATTATTCTCTAGATTATATTAAGAATTTGGTTAGCCTGGTTTTTACCTTGCCACCTAGTGCCTAGAAGCTTGTGAGATACCAGAGTGGAAGCATTCACCTAAGCATCAGAAAAGACTTTCATAAGATCATTTGACAGGTGGCTTAGATATAGCACCACCTAGTGGAAAAATCAAATTTTATACCTCATTGTGTGATGTAAGTGACACCACATCTTTCTCCAGTGTTATGGAAAGCACCATATAAGCTTCATGTTGGATGTCGTCCTTCCTTCTCAAAGAGGACCGAAATAACATCCCTATTCTAAAGTCGTTTCAGTGTGTCCAGCTATGGCTTATCAGACCAATACCAGCTCAGAATGCTCTGCCACAGATGGAGCACAAATAGTTCATGTGAGCCCTTACTGTAGTACCCCAAGTACCCATCAATCACAAATGCAGCCTATTCCTTTGAAACAGATGTGACTAGGGATTTCTGTTTTGGGATTAGAGAAGGGACAAGATATGATATTTCTGTATTGCTGAAGGACTGACCCATTCTGAGGAGGTGGAAGGTGAGGGGGAAGGAAACAAAGGCCAGGTTTGTGGCCACATTTCTGTACTTCTAGTTTTATGTGACTTTTTTTCAGTCTCCTTAATCCATTCTAACTGACAATAGCTTTAGTTTTCCTTCAGGATCAGTTGTAATCATCACCTGGGGAAATATCACTATAGTCTTTCAGAAATAATAGATCCTTACCTTAAAACTAAGAGAAGCCTTCATGGGCCTGTTGCTTTGGGATCTTGACTCAAAGGCTGCTTATGACTTAGATAAGGAGTAAACTTTGGCCTCAATAATTCTTAGTGCAGGGCTGGGTCTTCTTCGCAAGAAAACTCCCCTTGACTTATGAAAATGACTACCTAGTCAGTATATTACCCGAATCTTCCCCTCTATAAGTAAAGCTCTTTGCCCAATAATTACCAAAGAGTTATGGGGTTCAGGGTCCCATTTTTGTTTCTTTTGTTTGTTTGTGTTGATTTGGTTTCTTCCACGAAAATGGAATGGGGCAAATTTTCAGAGACAATCTATGCCGTAGGGCAAGTTCACTGTTTCTGCTGGATGCTCAACTGCTATCCTGGCCTTTTCTGTATGCAAATTTGTTATCTATATCGTCTTTATAAGATGCAAATGAGCCTACTCAAAGTTTCATAACCTCTTCTGGGTAAAAAGTGATCTACTCAAATCTGGAAAGGAGTCACCCTCAACCTTTATACCTTGAAAATGCTTCTTGACTAACTCAAATTCTCTCCTTAGTTAAACATTTGCTGTCCCCAGTAAATAATGAAGGCGCTTTGGGGCAGAGTGACTACTGGTCTAGAGTATATGCCACATGTGTTACTAAATGATCTCATAATTTCCAGATCTGATGGTCTTTTCTCAGCCCTGATTTTCCTCCACCTATTTATTCCATTTGACACTGAGGACCACACTCTCCTGAATTCTCTCTAGAATTTTCTGATATGACTCTTTCCTGGTTTTCTTACTACTTGTCTTAGTGGGTTTTTCTTTTTCAATCTCTTTTTCTGGCTATATTCAATAACATTATACCCTCTAATTGTGGATATTCCTCAACTTTCTGGCTTTTATCTGTTCTCTCTGACATTATTTCTCTTGGTAAACCTATTAATTCCCATGGGTTTAAGTATCTAGATACCAATGACTCCCAGGACTAAATATCCATTCCCAGACTCTCCCCTGAGCTTCAGACTCATATTAACAGCTGCTTCGCGGACATTTCAAACCTGACATGCTAGAGGCAAGCAGGTTTTATTAAGAACGCATTATGTGCCAGACTGCAGGGACACTGTGCTAAGCTCTGTAGATAGAAATATAAGCAAAAAGAAAACAAATACCTATTTCCTCGGCCCCCCTTCCCCCCCTTCTCTTTTAGGGCAATCAAGGGTGTCACCTGACTGCCCCTACTCTCAAGGAGCTTGCATTCTGATACCTTGTAAAAGGGAGCAGAAAGGTATATACCTGTGCTGGGGAATGTGAACCTGATCCCTGTGAAGTCTAGGAGTCAACACAACCAAGAGGTAAATGAAGCAGGATGACTTGGTCTCATTCCTAAAATGAGGACCTAGAAAGAACTCACCAATGGGAGAAGGGAACTAGCATGAGGAAAGGATGTTGGGGGAGGGGGAGGAGAGAAGTTCCACCCTGAAAATTCAGCTAAGTCATGGTGGTGGAGTCCACAGACAACCAGAAGCACAGCAGAGGGGGGAATGCCAGAGACATCTCTGACTCCACAGGTCCAAAACTGAAAACAGTATCATTTCCCTAAAATCCTCCTTACTTTTAAATTTGCTTAGGTCAGAAGAAGTGATACCAGGACACTCACAAGGTCTCTCTGAAGAACTTGGAATCCATTGTGAGATATGAGAGACACTGGCACAGGACCACCCAGCACAGTGTGTCCACATCAAAGAAAGTGCTGTGCTCTATGGGCAGAGAAGAATTGTAGTAGCTCAAAACAAAGGTGAGATGTACAAATTTAGTGCTATCCAAATGTTCACACGGACTATTTGTCCCAACCTATGGTAGAGCACCGAGAGCTCTTATTGGTCTGATTGGCCAGTTTGACAACAGTGGATGTTGACCTGACGTAGTGATGTTACTTTGGTTGGTCCTCTTTGATTACTAAGGACAACAATCAACAACCAAATATTTAAATCTCAGGTTTGGCTCATGTCCAAGGTATCCTCAGAGTGCGGAATAGAAAAAGTACTCAATACATTATGTGAATCAAGTATGAGCCAGATATTTATTTCCTATACACAAAAGAAATACTTAACCTGAAAAGCTCTTACAGGTATATATTGGCAAAAACTTAAGGAAGTAGCAATAATAATTATTGTTGGACTCTGCTGGGATGTTGAGAATTAAATCTTTGATGAAACCATTTGCAAGATTGCTAAATAGGCATTTTGAATTTTACCTCAGCTTTGCAATATGCAAACAACTCTTTCCAAGGTAGCGTCTTCTGCCAAGGCAGGCTGGTGCTTGGGGCTCTACCATGCTGTGGTCATCTTTTCTAAGAAACACTGAAGTAGTTGCCAGGGACTCCTCCCAAGCTATAACCAAGACCAACAAAGAACCCAGGATCTCCAGACCTCTCTAATGCACAAGATTTAGATATGTCCAAGCCTAGATGCGTCTATCTCCAGATCAATGTTCAGACACCTATGATCAGGCAAAGCAACCATATGTAAGAGGTTAAGCTAGATGTTCAAGCTCGAACTCATCAAAATGAACCTCCTTGTTCTAGCTGCCACATGGAAGGAGTCACCATGCTGCCAAAATGAAGAGTCAATCTTTCCACACCCCTCATGGGAAGTCCCCAAGTTATATCATACCACATGGAATAATAAAGGAACAGGACAGACAAGGATGAAATCACTCCCTTTTAATTTTTAAAAATTTTATTTTATATAAAAAGTTGTATTTATTTTTTAACACTAATTTTTTAAAAAATAGTGTTCCAAATGCTCTTCTTCCCTTCCACTTCTTCCCCACCCATTGAGAAGTCAAGGAATATAATATCAATTATATACAAGAAGTCATGCAAAACGTATTTCATATTAGCCATGTTGCAAAAAAAAAAACAAACCAAGAAACATAAAGTGAAAAAAAAAGTATGCTTCAATCTGGAAATGGATAGCATTTTTCATTGTGGGTCCTTGGGAATTGTCTTGGATAATTGTATTGATCAGAGTAGTTAAGTCTTTCACAGTTGATCATCCTTACAATATTGATGTTATTATGTACAATGTTCTCTGGTTCTGTGCTCACTTCACTTTGCATCAGTTCATACAAGTCTTCACAGATTTTTCAAAACCATCCTGTTCATCATTTCTTCTAATACAATATTCCATCATAATCATAAATCATAACTTGTTCAGCCATTTCCCAATTGATGAGCATTTCTTCAACTTCCAGTTCTTTGCCACTACAAAAAAAGAGATGCTATAAATATTTTTGTACATATAGAACCTTTTCTCTTTTCTTTGATCTCTTTGGGATACAGACCTGGTGGTGTTGCTGCATCAAAGGGTATGTACAGCTTTATAGTTCTTTGGGCATAATTCCAGTTGTTCTCCAGAATGGTTAAATCAGTTCACAATTTCACCAACAGTGCATTAGTGTATCTATTTTCCCACATTCCTTCCAGTATTTATCATTTTCCTTTTCTGTCATGTTAGCTAGTCTGATAGGTCTAAGGTCATACCACTCAGATAGGTGAGTTGTTTTAATTTGCATTTCTATAATCAATAGTAATTTAGAGCATTTTTTCATGTGACTATTAATAGCTTTGATTTCTTATTCTGAAAACTGTCCACATCATTTCACCATTTATCAATGATCATTTATCAGTTGGGGAATGGCTTTTATTAGAAATTTGTCCCAATTTCATATATATTTGAGAAATGAGGCTTTCATCAGAGAAACTTGCTGTAATCTTCCCGTTCCCTCCCCCCCGCAATTTCCTATTTTCCTTCTAATTTTGGCTACATTGGTTCTGTTTGTGCAAAACTTTTTTAAATTTTGTGTAATCAAAATAATCTATTTTACATCCTATAATGCTCTGTCTTTTGTTTGTTCATAAACTTTCCCTTATCCATAGATCTGCCAGATACATTTTTAAATGCTCCCCTAATTTACTTGTGATATCATCCTTTATATCTAAACCATTTATCCATTTTGACCTTATTTTGGTATATAGTGTGAGGTGTTGGTTTATGCCTAGTTTTTTCCAAATTGCTTTCCTATTTTTCCAACAATTTTTGTCGAATGACTCACTGCCTTTTTAAAAGTCTACTAAGTCATTGGTTCTTCCTGCTCATCTGACAATAAATGAATTGCTTCACCCTCCCCAAAGCATCCAAATACTGAGCTAGAGCACATAGTTTGAATTAGGTAGATTGCACATGCTTTTTTCCATGAATACTTTGGAAAGGGATAAAAGAGTCCTATAGACCTGCTTTTTCACTTTGTATATGGATCAAAACACCATTTATCTCTGTTATCTGCTCCTTACTATCTGTAATTATATAAAGTAGGCTGGGAGAATTCAATAACCCCTTAAGAAACTGAATTTTTTTTTTTAATGTAAAGGGAGGGCATAGACAAGAAGTGCACAGGATAGACACACATGGCATGGTTGCACATTGAAATTATTGTAGGTAACACCTAAATGGATGAGATCACAGATCCATTCGAACATTTGAGTACACACACACACACACACACATACACAAACACACACATATACACATAGGTATACCTACATATGCTTATATATCTCTATCTACACATGTAAGTAGGGAAGCTAGGTAGTGCAGTGGATAGAGTACTAGGTTTGGAAGAAGTAAGACTCTTCTTCCTGAGTTCAAATCCAGCCTCAGACACTTACTAGCTGTTTGACTCTGGGCAAGTCACTGTTTGCCTCAGTTTTCTTATCTGTAAAATGAACTGGAGAAGGAAATGGTAAACCACTATAGTATCTTTGCCAAGAAAACCGCATGGGGTCATGTATAGACAACCAATACTGAAAAGCAACTCTACTGAACCCAGATGAGTGTGGGTCAGGGACTGGGAAAGACCTCTTGCAGAAGGTGAGATTTAAGTTGTTTTGAAGGAAGGCTGGGAAGTTAGTAGGCAGAATTGCAGAGTTTGAGCATTCCAAGGTTGGTGGATAGCCAGTGAAAAGGTGAAAACACACAGAGTAGAAAGATAGAATGTTGTTTTCAATGTCACTGAATCATAGAGTATGTGGAAGAGAGTAAAGAAGAGGGATCGGGTTGTGAAAGGCTTTAACTAAAGAGAGTTTTATATTTGATTCTAGAGATAATAGGGTGCCATCAGATCTTATTGAGTAGGGTTTAGGGTGAATAGGGGATAATATGGTCAAATCTGAGCTTTAGATAAATCCCTTTAGTATCTCAGTAGAGCATGGACTGTGGTGGGGAGAGACTTGAGGTAGGGATACCAATCAGAAAGCTATTGCAATAATCCAGGAGCCTCCATTCCCTCACTACTTTTTAAAGAGGCCTGTTCACTGAATGGGCATTACCTCACTTTAAGTGAGTACCTGGAAAGGCCTTAGCCTAAAAGGCCAAGGTCTCCCATTGCATCCTGGGCTGCCTCCAGTCCTCCTGGTCACCGGATCCAGATGGCTCAGGAGGAGAAAGTGAGGCTGGTGACCTTGCACAGCCCTCCCTCACTCAAATCAAAGTCAACTGCAAGTCATGTCATCATTTTTCTGATGTCATGGTCCTCTTCTAAAACGAAGTACAAACGCAACAACTAGCAATAATCCAGGAAAGAGGTGGTAAGGGCTTATGTTAGTGTTGCAGTTGTGTGAAGAGGAGATGTCTACAAGAGCCATAGTAAAGATAGAAACAATAAGATTTAGCAACAGATTGAATATATAGAGTAAATGTACAGAGGAGCTGAGGATGACACCTAAGTCTTGAACCAGGGTGACTGAAAGAATTGTGATGTCCTTGACAATAATAAGAAATTTTGGAAGAGAAGGTTTAGGTGAAAGGATAATGAGGTTTGTTTTGGACATTTTGGATTTGAGATGTCTATGGGACATCTAATTAAATTAATAGATTAATAATTAATAATTAAATTCTGTTAAATTTAAATTCTTTAAATAATTTGATTTTGAAATTAAATTTTAATTCATTATTTAAATTTATTAATTTAATCATTAATTAATTTAAATTTATCATTAAATTCTAGAGATTAGAACTCAGGAGAGAGATTAGGCTAGATACATAGATCCAGAATCATCCGCATAGAGATGAAAGGTGAATCTATGGGAGCTGATGAGATCACTAACCTAGATAGTATAAAAGTACCAGAGAAGAGGACTCAGGACAGAGTTATGTTTATAGGATGTGGCCTAGATAAAGATACAGTAAGGGGGACTAAGAAGGAGTTGTTAGGTAGGAAGAAAACCAGGAAAGAGAAGTACCACAAAAACCTAGAGAGGAGAAATTACATAGGAGGAGAATATGATTAAAAGTGTCAAAGGCTGAGTCAAAGAGTATGTATAATTTAGTGGCTTTGGTAGCGTATTTTCAAATTGTTTTCCAGAGTTATTGACATGTTTCACATTTCACCAATAATGCATTAGTATGTCTGTTTTCCCACTTCCTCTGCAACAATAATTTTCCTTTTTTGTCATCCTTGCTAATCTGATGAGGTGGAACTCAGTTGTTTTAATTTCCACTTTCTTTACTGTTAGTGATTTGGAACATTCTTTCATGTAATTTTTAAAAAATTTAGTTTAATTCTGTATTTAAGAAATAAAACAAGCATTTCATGACAAAGTAGAATAGAAAAAAAGAGGATTGCATGTTAAACTGAAAATGTATTATAAATGACTTGCTTTTCCTTTTAAATATATAATAGCTATGTAACTTCCCCCATGTCTATCATTAGATATAAATATGTATATATATATATACATACATACACACATATGTGTGTGTATGTGTGTGTAAAATCATTCTATACATACTTCTATTTATCAGTTCTTTCTCTGCATGCAGATAGCATCTTCTTTCATAGGTCCTTTATGGTTAATTTGGATATTTATAATAGTCAAAATGACTTAGTCATTTGAAGTTGTTCTTAAAATAATATTGGTTTTTACTGTATGTAATATTCTCTTGATTTTGCTATTCATTATTTTATGCAAGTCTTTCCATGTTTTTCTAAAATCATCAAGCTCATCATTTCTTATAGCATAGTAGTATTCCATCATTATCATATACAATAACTTATTTAGCCATTCCCCATTTGAACATCCTCACAATTCCCAGTTCTTTGCCACCACAAAGAGAGTTGCTAGAAACATTTTAGAAAATATAGGTTCTTTTCTTCTTTCCCTAATTATTTTGGGAAACAGACCTAATGGTGGTATTGCTGGTTCAAAGTGTATGGGCAATTTAATAATTCTTTGGCCATAATTCCAGATTGCTCTCCAAAATGGTTGGATTAAGGTCATAGTCCACTAAAGGTAAATCAGTGTCTCAATTTTTCCATATCCCCACCATTTGTCATTTTCCCCTTCTATCATTTTAGCCAATTTGATAGGTGTAAAATTATATCTCAGGGTTGTTTAAATTTGCATTTCTCTAACCAATAATGATTTACAGCATTTTTTCATATGACCATAAATGTTTTGATTTCTTCATCAGAAAACTGCCTGTTTATATCCTTTGACCATTTATCAGTTGGAGGACTTGTATTCTCATAGAATCAACAAAGTTCTTTATATATTTGAGATATGAGACATTTATGTAAGAAACTATCTATAATATTTCTCAACTCCTCCGTCCCCTGGTTTTCTGTTTTCCTTCTGATCTTTGCTACACTAGTTTTATTAGTACAAAACTTCTTCAGTTTAATGTAATCAAAATTATCCACTGCATAACTCACAAAGCTCTCTAACTCTTGTTTATTCATAAATCGTTTACCTATTCATAAGTGTGATAAGTAATCTATTCCCTATTCTTCAAATTTTCTAGGTCATGTATGTATTTTGACCTTATCTTGATAAATGGTATAAGATATTGGTCTATGTATGCCAAATTTCTGCCAGACTGCTTTCCAGCTTTTCCAACAATTTTTACCAAATAATAAATTCTTATCCCCAAAACTTAAACCTTTAAGCTTGTCAAACACATAGTAATTGTAGTCATTTGCTGCTGTAAATTTTATGTCTACTCTATTCTACTGATCTACCTTTCTGTTTCTTAGCCAATACCAGACAGTTCTGATAATTACTGCTTCATAATATAGTTTAAGAGTTGGTACTGCTAAATCCCCTACCTTTACATGTTTTTTCATTAGTTTCTTTGATAGTTTTAAATTTTTGTTTTTCCAAATGAATTTTGTTAATATTTTTTTAGCTCAATAAAATAATTCTTTGGTAACTTGATTGGTATGCCACTGAATAAGTAAATTAACTTAGGTAGAACTGTCATTTTCATTATATTAGCCCTGCCTACCCATGAACAATTAATATTTCTCCAACTATTTAAATCTGATTTTATTTGTATAAATTTTTTTTTATAATTTTATTCATATAGTTCTTGGGTTTGTTTTGGCAGGTATACACCCTGGTATTTTATATTGTCCAGAGTTATTTGAAATGAGGTTTCTCTTTCTATCTCTTGTAAGATTTTGTTGGTGGTATATGGGAATGCTGATGATTTCTGTGAATTTTCTTTATATTCTGGTACTTTGATAAAATTATTTATTGTTTCAATTAATTTTTTAGTTGAATCTTCAGGATTTCTCAGGTACATCATCTTATCATTTGCAAAGAAGAGATACTTTTATTACCTCACTGTTCATTCTGATTCCTTCCATTTCTTTTTCTTCTCCTGTTGCTACTGCTATCATTTCCAGTACAATATTGGATAATATTAGTGACAATGGGCATCCTTGTTTCACACATGATCTTATTAGGAAGGCCTCTAGCTTATCTGCTTTATAATTTTAGGTAAATGCTTCTTATCAATTTAAGGAAAAATCCATTTATACCTGTTTTCAGGCATTTTTTAATAGAAATGTGTGGTAATTTGTCAAGAGCCTTTTCTGCATCTATTGATATAATTATATGATTTTTGTTACTTTTATTATTGATATAACAAATCATATTAATAGTTTTACTTATGTTATGCCATCCCTGCATTCCTGTACATTGTCACATTGGTCACAATGTGCAATCTTTGTAATATATTGTTGTTACCTCCTATCTGAAATTTTATTCAAGATTTTTGCATCTACATTCATTAAAGAAATTGGTCTGTAATTTTCTTTCTCTCTTTTTACTCTTCCTGATTTAGTTTTCAGTATCATATTTGTTTCATAAAAGGAATTTGGTAGGACTCCTTTGCCTATTATTCCAAGTAATTTATTTAATGTTGGAATTAGTTGGTCTTTAAATGTTTGATATATTTCACTTGCAAATCCATCTGGTCTTCATTTTTTTCTTAGGAAGTTCACTTATGGCCTATTCAATTTCTTTCTCTAAAACAGATCTATTTAGATACTCTATTTTCTCTTCTGCTAAGCTAGGCAGTTAAAATTTTTGTAAATATTCTTCCATTTCAGTTAAATTGTTAAAATTATTGGCACATAGTTGGGCAAAATAACTCCTTACAATTGCTTTGATTTCATCTTTGTTAGTGGTATATTCACCATATTCATTTTATTTACTTATTTATCTATTCATTCATTCATTCATTCATTTATTTACTCATTCATTCATTCATTTACTTATTTATTTAACTTTTTGCATTCATTTTCACAAAATTTTGGGTTCCAATTTTTTCTCCCCTTTTTTCCCCTCCCCTACCCCAATACACCAAGCAATCTAATTTTCCCTATCTCCAATCTGCCCTCTCTTCTGTCATCCCTCCCTTCTCTTGTCCCCATCTTCTCTTTTGTCCTGTAGGGCCAGATGACTTTCTATTCCTCATTAACTGTATGTCTTATTTCCTAGTAGCAACAACAATACTAAACAGTTGTTCCTAAAACTTGAGTTCCAAATTCTCCCCATCCCTCCCTCCCCACCCATTCCCTTTGGGAAGGCAGGCAATTCAATATAGGCCGTATCTGTGTAGTTTTGCAAATGACTTCCATAATAGTCGTGTGTCGTGTTGTGTAAGACTAACTGAATTACCCTCCATCCTATCCTGCCCCTCATTGTTTCTATTCTATCTTTTGATCCTGTCCCTCCCTGAGTGTTGACTTCAGATTACTCCCTCCTCCCATTGCCCTCCCTTCCATCATCCCCCCACCTTGCTTATCTCCTTCTCCCCCACTTTCCTGTATTGTAAGATAGGTTTTCATACCAAAATGAGTGTGCATTTTATTCCTTCCTTTAGTCAAATGTGATGAGGGTAAACTTCTTGTTTTTTTTTTTTTCTCAGCTCTCCTCTTTTTCCCTCTACTAAAAGGTCTCCTGCTTGCCTCTTAAATGACATATAATTTACCCCATTCCATTTCACCCTCTTTCCTCCCCCTACCTTTCTCTCTCACCATTTACCTTAATTTCTTTTAAGATATGGTCCCATCCTATTCAATTCACTCTATGCTCTCTGTCTCTGTATGTGCGTGCATGTGTGTATGTGTGTGTGCGTGCATGCGTGTGTGTGTGTATGATCCCACCACCTACCCAGATACTGAAAAGTTTTAAGAGTTACAAATATTGTCTTTCCATATAGGAATGTAAACAGTTCACTTTTGGTAAGTCCCTTCTGACTTCTCTTTGCTGTTTACTTTTTCATGCTTCTTCTCATTCTTTTGTTTGAAAGTCAAATTTTCTTTTCAGCTCTGGTCTTTTCATCAAGAATGCTTGAAAGTCCTCTGTTTCATTGAAAGACCATATTTTCCCCTGAAGTATTATACTCAGTTTTGCTGGGTAGGTGATTCTTGGTTTGAGTCCTAGTTCCTTTGACTTCTGGAATATCCTATTCCATGCCCTTCAATCCCTTAATGTAGAAGCTGCTAGATCTTGAGTTATCCTGATTGTATTTCCACAATACTGGAATTGTTTCCTTCTAGCTGCTTGCAAAATTTTCTCCTTGAGCTGGGAGTTCTGGAATTTGGCCACAATGTTCCTAGGAGTTTCTCTTTTTGGATCTCTTTCATGTGGTGATCGATGGATTCTTTCAATATTTATTTTGCCCTCTGGTTGTAGAATGTCAGGGCAGTTTTCCTTGATAATTTCATGGAAGATGATGTCTAGGCTCTTTTTTTGATCATGGCTTTCAGGTAGTCCCATAATTTTTAAATTGTCTCTCCTGGATCTATTTTCCAGGTCAGTTGTTTTTCCCATGAGATATTTCACATTCTCTTCCATTTTTTCATTCTTTTGGTTTTGTTTGGTGATTTCTTGGTTTCTCAGAAAGTCATTAGACTCCATCTGTTCCATTCTAATTTTGTGAGAACTATTCTCTTCAGTAAGCTTTTGAACCTCTTTTTCCATTTGGCTAATTCTGCTTTTGAAAGCATTCTTCTCCTCATTAGCTTTTTGAACCTCTTTTGCCAATTGAGTGAGCCTATTTTTCAAGGTGCTATTTTCTTCAGCATTTTTTGGGGTCTCCTTTACCAAGGTATTGACCCTTTTTTCATACTTTTCTTGCATCTCTCTCATTTCTCTTCCCAGTTTTTCCTCCACCTGTCTAACTTGCTTTTCAAAATCCTTTTTGAGCTCTTCCAAGGCCTGAGCCCACCTGACATCCCCCTGGGATGTCTGGGGTACCGAGGCCCCGCCCTCCACGTCTTTCCCTGATGGCAAGAATATTTCCTCATCATCAGAGCCGAATGGCGGGAACATTTGCACATGCTCAAAAAAGCTCTCTATAGTCTTATTTTTCTTCCCTTTTCTGGGCATTTTCCCAGCCAGTTACTTGACTTCTGAGATTCCTGCCCACCCCCACCTAGATCCGCCCAGCTAGTGCTTGGGGTCTGAGATTCAAATGGGCTTTCCGTGGCAGGTGCGACTGCTATTCAATGTGAGCTTAAGTTCTGGTGCTGGGGTGGGAGCAGGGCCGCCTCCCAGGCTCAGTTCCCTCAGGGGGTTTATGCAGAGATCTGAAGTTCTGCCTGCTACTCTGGGAGTCCCGGGCCTCCACTGCTGCTGCCTCCGCCGCCGCCCCCGCCTCTGCCTCAGCCGCTTCCTGCCCTGCCTCTGCCTCCGCCGCTTCCTCCCGAGGGGGCCCAAGCCACGGAGACACCCCGCTCCCCTCTCGTCCAGCCCAGCCATCTCTCTCACTGACCTGTAGCGTCTGTGGATGGAGGGAACTTCTCGGCCCCCAGAGGTTCCATCCCTGAAGCCTGCTCGGATAAGCTCCTCTGGCTCCGCGTCCAGGACAACGCTGGGGTGGGGTCCGCTTTCTGGGACTCGATGGACCCTGGGAATGGCTCTCCAGGGCTCTCTGGAACAGAAATCTCTTCCACTGTGTTTCTGTACACCCTGCAGTGATCCAGAACTTGTGGGGAGCTCTTCTTACATTAAATCCATGGACTATGGGTTCAGAGCTAGCATACATGAGTCTTTCTACTCCGCCATCTTGACTCCACCCCACCATATTCATTTTTAATATTTTCTTCACTTCTTTAAGGTTTTTCTTCACTCTTTTGAAATCATATTAACCAGTGATTTACCTATTTTTTTTTAAAACCAACTCCTAGTTTTATTTTTTAATTCAATGATTTTCTTGGATTCAATTTTATTAATCTCACCTTTAATTTTTAGAATTTCCAATTTAATGTTTAATTGGGGATTTTTAGTTTTTCTTTCTCTAGTTTTTTTTAAGGGCATACCCAATTCATTGGTTTGCTCTTTTTCTATTTTATTGATGTAAGTATTTAGAAAAATAAATTTTCCTCTGATTACTGCTTTTGCTGTGTACCATAGGTTTTGATATGTTGTCTCATTATCACCATTCTCTTTAATGAAATTATTGTTTCTATGATTTGTTCTTTAACCCACTCATTCTATAAAATTAAGTTGTTTAGTCTCCAATTAGTTTTTATCCTACATTTCCATAGTTCCATGTTAAATATAACTTTATGGTATTGTGATTTGAAAAAAGATGCATTTAAAATTTCTGCTTTTAACTATAAAATTTTAATGCCCTAATATATGGTTAGTTTTTCTAAAGGTACCATGTACCACTGAGAAAAATGGTGTATTCCTTTATATTCCCATTCAGTTCTCTCCAGATATCAATCATATCTAGCTTATTTAAAATTCTATTCAGTTCCTTGACTTTTTTCTTATTTTTTGATTGAACTTATCTAGTTCTGTAAGAAGATTAAAATCTCCTACTATTATAGTACTACTGTCTATTTCCACCTGTAATGCATTTAACTTTCCTTTTAAAAATTTGGTTGCTATAGTATTTGGTACCTATAGATTCAGGATTGATATTACTTCATTGTCTGTGTTACATTTTATCATAATGCAGTTTCCCTGTTTATCTCTTTTAATTAAATCTATTTTAGTTTTTACTTTGCTTGAGATCATGATTGCTACTCCTTGCTTTTTTTTTACATCAGTTGAAACACAATAGAAGAATAATTACCCTTTTTTTAAAACTCTGTGTGTATCTCTCATTTCTAAATGTGTTTCTTGTAAACAACATATTGTCAGATTCTGATTTTTAATCCACTCCACTATCAGCTTCCTTTGGGAGTTCATCCCATTCACATTCAAAGTTATAATTACTATCTATGTATTTCCCTCCCATCCAATTTTTCCTCACTATTGTCCTCTGCCCACCCCATTGCACCTAATTTACTTTTAACCAAAATCTCCTCAATCTACACCCTTTTAAAGAATCCCTTATCCTCTTCCCTTTACCCTTCTATTCATCATTCTACCCACCCCTCTGCACTCCTCCTTAATCCTCTCCCCCACCCTCCTAAATCTTAATCTACACATCCTTCTAAAAGTCCCTCTATTATCTTGTCTCTTCGCCCTCTTATTTCTTTATAAATTTAATACCCTTCTAGGTGTGTATGCTGTTTCCTCTTTAACCCAGATCAGATGAAAGTAAAGTTCCAGCACCACCAACCCTCCACCCCCATATGCTTCCTCTGTATCAGTTCTTCCTTTCCACACCTCATTTGTACAAGATAATTATTCCTTTTTACCTTTTTCTACCCAGTTTTGTTTTTTAGAATCACTCCATCATACTCAGCTCAGTCCCAACTGATAACATTGTTACAAAAAAGAAGTTAACAATTTGACCTTATTGACTCTCCTATAATATAGGTCATTAATGTTTACGTTATATTTCTCCTGGATATTTATATGTCGTTTTCCATTGAATTCTAGTCTTTTTGTTACAAATACCTGAAATCCTTTCAGTTCTTTAAATGTCCATTTTTATTGGTTGTTTTTCAAGATTATACTCAACTTTGCTGGGTAAGTTATTTTTGGTTACAACCTCAGCACTTTTGCTCCTAGAAATATAATGTTCCAAGACCTTTGACCTTTTAGCATAGAAGTTGCTAGGTTTTGTGTAATCCTGATTGTAGCTCTGAAATATTTAAATTGTTTTTTTTCTTGTTGCTTGTAATATTTTCCCATTAATCTGGGAAACTTGGCTATGATATTCCTGAAAGTTTTCATTCTGTGATCTATTTCAGGTAGTGATCAGTGGATTTTTTCTATTTCTACTTTCTACTCTTGTTCTAGAACTTCAGGACAATTTTCCTTAATAATTTCTTGTAATATTGTATCAAGATTTTTTTTTTTGATTGTAACTTTCAGGTAGTCCAACCATTCTTATATTGTCTCTTTTCAACTTGATCAATTATTTTTCTAATGAGATATTTCATATTCTCTTCTATTTTTATTATTCTTTTGATTTTGTTTAATTATTTTGTTTGTGGTGTCTTATAAAGTCATTTGCTTCCCCTTGCCCAATTCTAGTTTTCAAGGAGTTATTTCCTTCCTTAAGTTCTTGGATTTCTTTTTCTAATTGATTGACTCTCTTTTCGTAATTTTCTTAGATTGCTCTTTTTTTCCTCCTAATTTTTCCTCAATTTCTCTTATTTGATTTTTGAAGTCCTTTTTAAGTTCTTCCAAGAATTCTTTTTGGACTTCTCATCATTTGACATTTTTCTTTGGAGTAGGAGTGATTTTTTTTCCTGTACTTCTCTATCTTCCTGTGAATATGAATTTAGATCTTCTCTATCCCCATAGTAGCTATCTATGATTAGTTTCTTTCTCCTTTGCTTAGTCATTTTAATTTTTGTTTTGTTTTATTTTTAACAGTATATATATATAAAATCAGGTTCTAGTTCCAGGGTGTAGGGAATGGTACCCCAGAACTCAGGTCCTTCTTACTGTTATTTTCTGAACTCTGTCCGGGAGCCCAACCTCCAGCACTCCTTTCTGCCCCCAAGTCATAGTTAGGGCCTCCAGCCATGCTGTCCTGTAAATGCTCTTGCTCCCTGTCTTCCTCCTTCTTCTGCAAACTTCAATTCTCCCCTCTGCCCTAGAACCAAAATCAGAGACTCTGCTTTTCAGCAAGTGCCCACAATTCACAGGGTTCCCACCTTGCTGCTACACACTCACCATATGTGTGCTCACTCCTTGTCACTTCTGGCTGCAGCCAGGACCCTATCTGGTCAGCACAGCTGTACCCAGCATGGCATCCTGACTCATAAAGACTTTCAATCTTCCCTACTCAGCCATAGGACCCCCATATTATCCATGAAGTGAAAGTTCCTGAGAAGGAGACTGCCTCTAGGGCTTGCTGTTTGTTGATTCAGCAGATTCTGCCTGCAGGTGTGTGCACTTCAGTCAGGCCAGACCTCTACCTCTGG
Source organism: Bettongia penicillata ogilbyi (assembly GCA_023548195.1). Lineage (NCBI taxonomy): Eukaryota > Metazoa > Chordata > Mammalia > Diprotodontia > Potoroidae > Bettongia > Bettongia penicillata. Next base: position 2,122,366 of record JAJHZJ010000384.1, read on the forward strand.
AGGTTGTCTTTCCTGAGGTCCTCTCACATTATCTTAGGACAATTGCTTTACCCCACTTGTGTTTATTTTTGCCCCCCGCTTTAATACATTATTTAGTCTTTTTTGTAGAGGACATTTGTAGAGTCTGGAACTTTCTAACTTACTCTGCCCTCTTCCTAAAATCCTCTCTTAGCTTTTTTTCATAAGTCTTTTCATGTATTTATTAATGATGGGGTGCTTGGGTATATGTGCTTGGGCCTCAATTCTAAAATCACATTTCTCTTTAAAAATCACATTTCTCCCTAAGCTCAAAACACTATCCCAGACAGTTTCTTCCCAACCCAAGGAAACAGCCTGCCCCAACAATCATTATCTCCCTTCCTGATACAGCAGCTGCTGCACCTATAGAACTTATTAGTCTGAACTAGCTGCATACTGGCTGATCTGGCTGTGCACTGGATCATAACAACATTTACTACTCATTAACCAATCATATGTATCCTAGACTTAGACATACATATACTCCCTTACATTTATCTTGTCTAACAAGGCACTGATGAGAGCAACCTGGTATTTCTGAGCTAGCCCTGACCTGGTTGACTTAGTGACGTTTTAGGCCTAAAGCCACACCTCCAAGTAGCCCTGCCTTGGGTTATTACCTGCTGAATTCTGGGTAAAATGGTTGATTGTTGTCCTTCATCTTCAAAGAGGACCAAAATGACATCACTATGATAAATGAAATTCCAGTGTGTCCAACTGTGACTGATCAGACCAATATGAACTCAGAATGCTCTACCACAGGTTGGGCACAGATACTCTGTGTGAATATTTGGGGTGGATATCCTAAATTTGCGCATCCTGCATTTACTTTGTGCTGTCTCAATTCTGCTTTGCTCAAAGAGCATAGTACCCTTTCTGATATGGGCACACCATGCTGAGTGGTCCTGTGCCAGTGTCTCCCATGTTGCAAGGTGAAATCCTAAGAAGGAAGAATTTAATTCTATCAAAAGCAAAGTATAAGCAAAGCTTAGAGAGATGTAGGATTCCTGGCTCAGCACAAAGGCAGATAAAATTCAGCTTTATGCTGAAAATAACAATCCAAAGCACTTTTATGATTCCCTGAAAGTTATTTATGGCCCCAAAACTTAAGGTGCATCACAACTACTCAGTGCTGATGGAGCCACATTGATTAGTGATAAGGACATGAGCCTAGAAAGATGGGCTGAACACTTCCATAGTGTTCTCAGCAGACCATCATCAATCAATGTTGATGCCTCTGAGTGTTTACCTCAGGTTGAAGTCAATCTCTCCTTAGCTGAACTTCCAACTGAAGAAGAGGTTTTGAAGGCCATTAGGCTCCATTCATGTGGTACTGATTCTATTCCAGCTGAGATTTACATGGTAGGGAGACCATTGTTCATACAAAAGCTTAATGAAATTTTCCAGGTTATATAGCAAGAGGAGGTTATTCCCCAGGAGTTCAAGGATGCCTCCATTGTCCATCTCTATAAGGGTAAATGGAATAGATTGTCCAGTGACAATCACAGGGGGATCTCTGTCTTTTAGTCATTGCTGGAAAAATTCTTGCTAGAGTCCTCCTTAATAGGTTCATCCTTCACCTGGAAGATGGGCATATACCTGAGAGCCAGTGTGACTTCAGAAAGGGCTGAGGAACAGTTGATATGGTGTTTGCTGCCCAACAACTCCAGGAGAAATGCCAGGAACAGAAGAGAGGGCTGTACACAATGTTTGTAGATCTAACCAAGGCCTTTGACACTGTTGGTCATGAAGGCTTATGGAAAATAATGTCAAAATTTGGTTGCCCAGAGACGTTCATCAATATTGTACGTCAATTTCATGATGGCATGTTTGTCCAGGTTCTGGATAATGGATAATGCTCTCATGCCTTCCCTGCCACTCACTTCCCAGTGGAGTGAAATAGGGCTGTGTGGTTGCTTCCATACTTTTTAGCATGATGTCTTCAGCTATGTTGACAAAAACTTTCAAAGAGGATGAACACAGCATCAAGGTCAACTACTGTACCGATGGTAAATTCTTCAATCTGGGTAAAATACCTGTACAGTAGATACCAAAAATGCATGTTCCTTTAAGAACTGACCACTTTTTAACCCTAATCTCTAATCCCACCCCAAAACACCTTGTTAGCATATTTGGCATGTGCTTCACTATAGAATATTCTATATAAACTTTACCTGTAAACCTCTAAGGTTGCAGGTTTCCTGAGAACTCTTGCCCCATGAAAAGCATAGTAAATCTTTACCTAGACTTCAACAATGCCTGAGTCTGTGAATTCCTTCCAGATAGCCTGCTGCTGATACTCTGGTCTTTGTGGAGATCTCACTCTCTCCCCTCTTCTAGTCTTCATCATTAATACTTCCTACTTCTTCATTTGAGTGTTGCAAATCATATACTCTGACTATTCATCTATTACAGAATTGTTCTTTTTCTTATATATTTGAATAAATTATTTATATTTTCTAGATATTCAACTTTTATCAGAGAAATTTGCTGTAAAGATTTTCCCCCATTATTTCCTCTCTCATCCTAACTGCATTTATTTTGATTGGACAAAATCTTTCCAATTTCGTTCAATCAAAATTGTTCATTTTTATCTTCTATGATTACCTCTATTCTTTACTTAGTTAAGATGTCTCCTCTGGCCATAGGGTTTCTCTTCTAATTAAAAAAAAAAGCACCAGTGTATGTGTATTTTCCCCCATCTTCTCCAGCATTTTTCATTTTCCTGTTATGTCATGTTAGTCAATCTGATAGGTGTGATGTGGTACCTCAGAGTTGTTTTGATTTTCAATTCTCTAATTAATAGTGATTTAAAGCATTTTTTCATATGACAGTGGATAGCTTTAATTTATTCATTTGAAAACTGTCTGTTCATATCCTTTGACTATCTATCAATTGGGGAATGACTTGTATTGTTATAAATTTGACTCAGTACTCTAGATAGTTTAGAAATGAGGCCTTCATTACAGACACTGTAAAAATTCTTTCCCAGTTTTCTGCTTCCCTCCTAATCTTGGCTGCATTGACTTTGTGAAAAATATTTTCAATTTAACGTAATCAAAATTATTCACTTTGCATTTCATAATGTTCTCTATCTTGTTTGGTCATAAATTCTTCCATTCTCCATAAATGTGACAGGTAAACTATTCCTTTCTCTTCCAGTTTGCTTATAGTATCAGCCTTTATATCTAAAAATCATGTACCCATTTTCACTTTATTTTGGTATACAGTGTAAGATGTTGGTCTATGCCTAGTTTCTGCCATACTATTTTTCAGTTTCCCCAGCAGTTCTTGTCAAATAGTGAGGTCTTATCCCAGAAGCTGGAGTCTTTGGGTTTATCAAACAACAGACTACTATAGTCATCGACTACTGTGTCTTGCATACCTAAGCTATTCCACTGATCCACCACTCTATTTCTTAGTCAATACCAAGTAGTTTTGATGCTTGTTGCTTTTTAATACAATTTAAAATCTGGTATAGCTAGGCCACCTGCCCTAGCATTTCTTTTAATCAATTCCCTTGATATTCTGGACCTCTTGTTCTTCCAGATGACTTTTGTTGTTATTTTTTCTAGCTCTATAAAATGTTTTGGTAGTTTGATTGGTATGACACTAAATAAATAAATAAATTTAGGTAGAATTGTTATTTTATTATATTAGCTCAGCCTACCCATGAGCAATTGATGTTTTTCCAATTGTTTAGATCTGACTTTATTTGTGCAAAAAGTGTTTTGTAATTGTGTTCATATAGTTTCTGGTTTTGTTTTGGCAGACAGACTCCCAAATAGTTTATTTTATAATGTCTACAGTAACTTTAAATGGAATTTCTCGTTCTCTCTCTTGATGTAGGCCTTTGTTAGTAATATATAGAAATGCCAATGATTTATGTGGGTTTATTTTATGTCCTGCGACTTTGCTAAAGTTGATTATTTCAAGTATTTTTTTACTTGATTCTCTAAGCATATCATCATATTATCTGCAAAGAGTGATAGCTTTGTTTCTTCTTTCCTTATTCTAATTCCTTCAATTTCTTTTTCTTCTTTTATTGGTAAAGCTGACATTTCTGTTACCATATTGAATAAGAGTGGTGATAATGGACATTCTTGTTTTACTCCCAATCTTATTGGAAATGCTTCTAGCTTATTCCCATTACATATAATAGTTGCTAAAAGTTTTAGGTAGATGCTACTTATCATTTTAAGGAAGACTCCATTTATTCCTATGTTCTCTAATGTTTTTTTTTAACAAGAATGGGTGTTGTATTTTGTCAAAAGTTTTTTCTTCATCTATTGAGATAATCAAGGTTTCTGTTAGTTTTGTTGTTGATATGGACAATTGCGTTGATAGTTTTCCTATTACTGAACCAGCCCTGCATTCCTGGTATAAATCCTACCTGGTCATAGTGTATTATTCTCATCATATCAATAGGTTTGGAGTCAGGGGTTACATTCCTCCCCTTGGTTGAAAGTCTTTACAATCCTTTGCAAATATCAGATAAGGCAAATTCAAAACCTGTAAGTAAACAGTATAAATACAAACACTGGTGCTTTATAACAACAAGGATGATTTTCCTGGCATCCCAGATAACCAATCTTAAGTACTCATTGAAACTAAACTAAAATAAACACACATTAACAGTACATGGCAGACTATAGAGGAGGCACTATACAGAGTATAATTATTTGTGAGGATACTACAGTAACAATGTGCCTAACTACACATAGGACATAACATATGTACATTTCAACAGTACATGTATGTTCATAATACTCAGCAATTAATTAAAAGCAATGAAAAGCAATAAGCATGGTTAACTAACAAAGCAAAACTAGCTAGCTAAAACAATATTAATAGGCCTATATATACAATACCACTTAATAATAAGATGCAGCATCTACATATATTTAACAGACATCACTACAGTATAAATATAACATAAAACATAGTAAAATAAACAAACAGCAAAATTAAAACAAGTATACTTACACATGCAGTAATTTACATGTAAAACATGCAATTACAGGCAAGGCAAATTTTACTTCAGCAGTCTCTAGCATTATCACGTAGAGACATGTATAACTACATCTTCAGGTTTACCTGTGACACCATAACTTAGCTTAGTGACTGGTCTAATAGGCCTTGTTCTCCTGTCACTGATTGATCTTTCTGCTTCTGTACCTGAGCTAGTAGTTGATATGGGCTGACCATCAGCACCATTAATAGATTTGTGGGTCTACCCTTGACAGTCATGCCAGGTTGACTATCAACATTTTTTACCTCTGTGAGTTGAATCTGTATCCTATAAATCTCTGTAGTAGTTTTAGGAAAGGAATTGCCTCCAGGTTCAGTTCTCCTACCCTGTCATAATACACACATTTTCCTTCACTGAATGTAGCACTTTCAATCCCTTTTGTTAGTCTTTTTTAAGGTGAGTAGTCATCAGTTCTCTGCTCTTGTTCGTTAGAAAGTCCAATTAATTCTCCTATTAGCAATGAGTAGATGCTGTGAATGGTCTTGATGGAGTTCCCACCCATTTTGAGGGATCATTTTGTAAACAGGCAAGTCACCCGGTCCCTCACATACTTTGCATGGGTTAGCTTTCCATTGGTCAGTGAGTCCTTTGAATGATGACAAGAGTCTTTTTCTTATCTTCTTCAGACATAGAAATCTGGCAGTATTTACTACACAAGTCTAGACTAAAAACATCTGGCTGCCTAGCAAACATCTTGTACCAGTGGCATAGTGTACTGGTCCACTTTAGTCCTTTTGTTCTAAGTTAGGTAATCAACACATCTTTCCATTTTTCCTAATCACTAGTACATAAAGGCTGCTGGATTCTACGGTGATGCTATTAACCAATACTTATCTGAGATAATTTCTGAGGTCTTCCACCAGAGATAAAGAAATCCTCTTACATCTTTCTCTGAATAGTCAGAAATCAGTGACCCAGACTCTGTGGATGAACCTCAATCATATTTCACATCCCACTCATGAAATGAGAATATATCTGTCCTTTTGCTGAATTCTAGCCTCAACTTTCCACTCTTGTGGTACTGGGGAGTTTCCAAAGTCAAATGCCTCAGGATCCAGTGCAGATGGTAAACAACTGGGGCTCCTATGTGCAGTGTTCATTGCAACATCTTGCTTCTATATACTTTTGTAAGCATAGTCTGCATGGGTGGCCAAAGTGTGTAGGCATTATATCCCAGCTTGTTGCTTTACATGCTGATCTTCTCGGGTTATAAGACTGTAGCTCAGCACCAATGGTGCTGTTATCTTGTTTTGCTCCTATAGCCCAAGAAGCCTTAAAACCTGTTGAGACTGAACCCTGTGGATCATATTGATACTTGAAGTTCAGGAGTACCTGTTGAAACTCAGACTTTGGGCATTTATTTTCCACCAATAAAGAGAGAGTCCCACACCAATGGCTTTTGGGACAGGGGTTATGTAATATTTTGAACAGTATTCTATTTCATTCCCTAACCTAGATCAGTCTCAACCAGTGAGGAGTTAATTCAAGCTGTTTAGCAGTACAAAATTCTGGGTTGTCAGGGGAGAAGCACCACTAAAATTTCATGCAGACTGAGCACCCTCTGATGAATAGTGGTGACAGCCTCTTAGGAAAGGGCTGTCTTGGACATATACAGGAGAAAGTACTTTTCAAGGTCTGTGAGCTCGTGGCTCAAGTTAAGAGTGCCTCTTGGTGGGCCAGTCAGATATGGAACATCCTTCATGGAGAATACTCTCATATTACATCTGCTTCTTGGAAACATCTGCTTCTTGGAAATGCTGGTTTCCTGCAACTCAAACATAGCTCAAGCTCCCCCTTCTGCAATAGACCTTCTTTCTCCTTTCCTCAGCTCTAGGTTCAATTTCTAAAGAGAAAAAAAAAGAAAAATGAGGAAAAAAGAATAGTTTTGGCAACATGAGCCTTCCAATTAAATACATGTGTATGTATATATATGCATGTATGTGTATACATATATATGCATGTATGTGGATAGAGAGACAGAGACAGACATACAGAGAGAAAGAGACAGAAACAGAAAGAGACAGACAGCATTCACTGTAAAGTGCTTAGCACTTTACAAATATTATTCCATTTGATACTCAAAATACCCATGCAAGTTATGCTTTGTTATTATCCCCATTTCACAGTTGAGAAAACTGAGGCAAACAGAAATGACTCATCTGGGATATATATAACTGGTAAGGATCTGAAGCTGGATTTAAACTCAGGTCTTCCTGACTCCAGGTCCAGCAGTCTATTCAGTGTGCCACCTATATTCCTCCTCCTCCTCTCATTAGGAGGCCAATCTGAAAAAACAAGAAAAGATCTTTAGGTTCCCAAATAACTCCAATATGTAAGGTACAGGGAGCTAAGCAAGCTGAGCTATGAATCATCTACCAGGTCAGAGCACCAGTATTCAGGGAAGAGTCCTGAATACATGTTCAGCTTTATCAAGGGGCCTGACCCTGGATCCTCTCAGAAATCTTCAGTGCCCATGCTCAGATCCATCCCTTTTCTTACATTTAGACATTTAGAAAAATGTATTCAGAAGAAGAGTGTTCATGAGACCGGTGGGCTTGTTTCTCAACCAAAGATTCCCATTGGAGATATCACTGACGATATTGTTCTTTATAATTTTTTTAACCACCAATCAAGATTAATATTTCATCTTTACAAAAGCTACAACAGAATAACTCCACACAAATGAAAACCTCCAAATGGTAGCAAATTCTGTATAATTTTGTTTGATGATTCAGAGAATTCTTTTCACCTACAAGCAGAACATCAGATTTTTAGATTTAAATCCTTGTTTCAATGTATAGTCTGTTTACTGTTGTTCAGATGGAAGAAGACCAAATGGATCACATTTATACTCAACAAAAGTGTTGCTTAACCATTTCTAACCATGAGGACCTATGGTGAGGTCACCACAGGGGTTGGGGGTGCGGTCTCCACTTCCTATTTAATACTCAGGCATGTGGTTTGAGACCAGTTCAGGAGTGGAGATGTTTGCACCTAATGAGAAGATATTCCCTTTTCTCATACTCTTTGGAGGACAGTTTTATTTAGGGTTAGTGTTTAGGGTTTTCCTTAAAAAGGGGAAGTTGAAAAGGTATTTAATTATAATATAAATCGGGGTGGGACGGGTAATGTGTTGCTACATACACATGGAATGCTAAACACAGGACACATGACAAACACACATTAGAAAAAAAAAACAAACTTAAACCAGGATTCACTAACTACTTAAAATTACAATTACTATCTGCTTGGACAGTGATACTTAAACTTCATCGGAATGCAATGTAATTTGTATGATTTTTGAATAAACATTTTATACTTTACCTTGGCTCTGCACCATGACTCCATTTTACAAGCTTCAATCGTCTTTAAACTTTGTACTCAGCCTCTTTTCCTGTCAAGAGCTTCTCTGGCTACAACTAATAGTTCTTCTCATGAGACTCATGATCTTTGGAACTTTTGAACTCACAAAATTGCCTCTAAAACTGCACATATCTGTTACAAGAACCATGATGGGTAGCCCACTCAGGAAAGAACAGAAAGCAGAAAAGAGAGATGGGAGCCCAGGTGCAAATTAATTGAGTAGTTGAGCCATATACCAACTGGGGAGTGATGGAGGGGTGGAAGAATGAGTCCTGCCTGTCCTATGCCCCCTTCTACAGGAGTCCTGATAGAGAATGTACTACTTCCCACATGGAAGAATTAGAGACAAGACTGAGGGGAGGGGAGGGTTGCTCCCTTTTGTATATCCAGTTATCATCTCTTCTTGCTCTGTAGCTAAGGGGACTCATCTCACAGCACAAGCCCTTAAACAATGAGTCACATAGGCCCTGTAGCAGGCCCTCAAAGCTTCCATGTATATACAAGAAAGGCATATCTGAGCATGTCCATCATTACACAAGCATATTTAGAAATATCTAGGTCTTTAAAATAAAATAAGAATTGTTTCTGCAGCAAGGTTACATAATTAATAAATGGTTCTTTATTTTCTTCTATTTCATTTACAGGGTAAATATTTTTAAACTGGGAAAATGTCAAAACATTATTTAGCATATTCATTATTCAATGATTTATTTTTTCATAAACACAGTTACTCTATTTATGAGAGTATGAATTTTAAGACTTTGAGTTAATTTATTTAGATGGAAATTTTTGTTACAAATGAATTTGCTTTATCTTCGTTATTATCATTTAGAAAGATGTCAGTTTCTTTTTTTAGTTCAATTGCCCTTTAAAGTACCATTGCATGAGAAAGTCAACATGTTTCATAATGACATAAACACACTCTATCCTTTGTCCTCAGATAGTCACAAATTTTTATAAAGAGTTCTTTTTAGAGGAATCTGATGGTACAGTACATAGAGCTTGGGGTTTGAAGTCAGGAAGATCTGATATTTCCCAACATTGGTCATAGACACTTAATGACTTGTGACTCTGGGCAAGTCATTTGAACTCTAGTTGTCTCATGTTCCTCAACTGTAAAATCAAGATAATAATAGCACTTACCTTGTGGGGTGTTATTAAGATCACATGATATAATAATTGTGAAAAGCACCTAGCACAGTATCTGCCACATAGAAGGTGCTATATAAATGCTCATTCCTTTCCCTAGTAAACTGTTTTAAATAAAGTTGATTAGTATTGTAACCACTTAAAAAACTGCACATAATCATTGTTTCATATTTCTTAATATGTCTGTAAAATATTCCAAATTCCCCCAGTTTTTAAGCTAGTGTACATAAACCTGTGTAACACTGGTGGATGGTGCTGTGGAAGGTACACAGTCTTTTCTACTCTTTCCTTCCTTTTGGAAATGGCAGAGTTGATTTTCAAACAGGGCTTGCCAGTTTCTACCCTGCCCCTCTTTTCTTTTTTACAATGGAGATTGGAGATTTCAACAGCCCCAACCTATATAACAGTTAAATCCTGTTTAGTCAATATAATAATTGCAGGTTCACAAAATTCCTTTTTATGATATTTTGTGGAGTTTGTGTCAGACAAAAATCTATTAATATAATCACTAGCTCAGAGCCCCCAGTTAGAAAACACCTAACATTCAGACTGAGGTTTCACACTGTTCTCATTCAAATTTTTTGTTATTTCCACTAACCCTGTCTTTTTTATATTTAGGGCAAAATTAGGATATAGGAAATACTTAGGTAAAAGGAGCAAGGAGAGTATATTGTAGTATCTGTTACTGGATTAGCACAGGGAGAGAAAAATGGGAATATGATAGACTTTGGATAACTTTTGTTAGTCTTTGAATAACAATTACAACCAGGGGCAGTCTAAAATCATTGATCCAAGATGCCAACAAGGGTTCAATGTCCCACTTTTATTTCCCTTTTTTCTTCCTATTTTTCTTTCCTATTTCAATTTCTCTTTTTGCCTCTTGCCCCTATGTCAGTGATTCTTTCCAATATGACTCAGTATATTCTGAATGGGGCTGGGGATGCCATCTCCCCCACTGCTACTGCTGCTCAGCTGATGTAAACTGTACTCCTTCCTGCCAGTTTGTTGTCTTGACGACTATATACATCCCCCTAAAAGCTCCTGGGCATGACCCAAGTTCACTTTTCAACTTGGAGATAGCTATAGTCCAAATCATTCTCAGGGTGGAAAGAGAAAGCCTGTTCCTCTAAACTACAAATCCCAGGATGCCGGTCAGTTCTCAAACTCCTATTATACCTGTATTTCATCCTATCATCCACTGAATTCAGTCAGGGCAGAGTCCAATATAATTCCCCCACACTAAATAATTTTCATTTAATATGTTAGATGGAAAATTTCCCTTTGGTATCAATAGGTATCTAAAGTAATGTGACAAGTGATGGGGTTTAGGTGTTAACTTTGGGGTTCTACAGAAGAAATAGCACCCCACATTTGACTTGTTTCCCTGCTTTCTGCAGCCTACAGAAAAATAGGCTGTCACTTAATTAAGAGTTGAACAATGGAACCTCATACATAGACTACTATGTGTCATTATCCCCAAACCATCAGCAAAATAATTAAGATAGAGGGTTTTCAATGCATATGTCCAAATTCTCCCAAAGCCTGATACATCCCCAGTGCTCCATCTTGTGTCTGGGAAATTTCCTTCAGTTTGATTGATTCTATATTGTATGTCATACAGACAAGTCTGGTCTACACACATTTTATTGGACATACTTTAAAATTACTTTAAAGAAATTTTCCCCTTTCCTCACATCACATCTCAAGAAAATGCGGAAAAGAACAAGACAAGAGACTGCATGTTTGGAATTCACCAAGATCAATTTGGGAAAAAAAAAGTCACAGAAAACAAAGGGGAAGTGCTGTGGTTGAGAACAGTCTTCCAGAATAACCTCACCAGCAGCTAACATTTCATAGCAACACTGATTTCTCTCCAGTTCCCATCCTGTTCATTTCACACTGTTCCTAATTGCCACCACAACCTGGTTCTGTCTCTGCTCCAGGTCTCCACCTTCACCTAGTGGGCCTCCAGACTCTGCTCCTGTTCATCTTTGCTCTGCCTCACTGGGGCTAGAGGGGAAGTGGTAACAGGCAAGTGGGTTATGGTAGGTAGTCAAAAACCTGTCCTACTAGTAGTAAGGAAAAAATAACATGAAATAGTGGAACAGAAGTCTCTCTAAATGTAAAAGAAAGAAAGTTGAGGATGTTGGAAAAGGTACTTCCATACACATCTCCTACTTTCCCCATTGTCTTACTGATTTATTTCTCCCAGTTGACTTCTCGGAGACAGTAGAAACACCATTTGCAATAGTAAATCTTTCCTAACATCAATCTGAACAACACATTGTACACATATGATAAAATTAGCATCTATAATTACATCTGTTGCTTGATCCACTTGCAATGAAAAGTAAGATTTTAGTTTCTCAAGGTACAAAGATCTTCTGAAATATGGGAAATTCTTTGCACAGTACTATTCATAACCTTCATTTGATCCTACCATCCCCTTAAAGTATCATTCTCTATCTTTCCTTTCACAGTCAAACTCCTAAAAATAAGCCATCTATCTTGATTGCTTCTATTTTCTCACTTCTCTCTCACTTCTCAACCCCTTTCAATCTGGCTTCTGATTCAACTGAAACTATACTGTCCAAAGTTAACCTATTATTTGCCAAATCTGATGAGTTTTTCTCAGTTTTTATCTTCTTGAAGTCTCTGTAGCATTTGCTACTGTTGACCAGCCCACTCTCTCCACTCTGTTGGTTTCAAGATGTCATTATCTTCTGCTTCTCTTCCTACATATCTAGTCACTCCCTTTCAGTACCCTTTGCAGAATCGTCATCCTTGTGTGAATATACCCCCCAGGGTGTGTCCTGAACCTATCTCTCTTTCTTCTAGTCTCAGTGATCTCTTCTGATCTTATGAATTCTACTATCACCTTTATGTAGAAATCTACTTAACCAACTTTAGTCTCCAGAATTTTATTACTACAACACCAACTGCCTATCTACTGTATGTCCTTAAATAAATATCCTGTAGTGATCTCAAATTCAAGTTTTCAAAATAGAACTCTACCTCTCCCCTACCCCCAAACCTTACCTCTTCCTAATTCCCCTTTGTCTGTTGAAGGTACCACCATGTTCTCAGTCACAGAGATTCCCAGTCCTGGAGTCATTCGTCATTCTTCATAAGCAGTTAATTGTCAAACCTTATTGTGTCTGCCTTTATATATCCCCTTCACTATATTCACACAGATACCACCTTAGCTCATCTAATTTTCTTTGGAAAAACTATCTTGTTTTCCCAACTTGTTTACTTTAAAATGTTTTTTATTGCTATCTTTTGTTTTATATCCATTCATTTCCAAACATATCTTATATCTTCCTTCCCCAGAAAGCTACTATACCTTGTAATAAAAAATTAAAAAGAAACAGAAAAGCAAAAACAATTTAGGAAAACACTATCATATCAACTGAGTCTGACAGCACATTTTATATATACCTCAAGTTGCCCTTTTAATTTATTAGGTTTCATATTATCTTCAGTTAAAGTATGCAATGAATACCTAGGCCTTTCCATTAATAATAGTATTGGTGAATTCCATTGATTAATATAGTAGATAACATGCTGGATTTGAGTTTTTTAGTTTATGTTTCTGTATTTCTGCTACTAAAACTATCTCTTTTCTCTTATTGTAGTTTCAGCTGCTGCAAAGGATTTTCTCTTCAAACTATCTATCCCAAAAGCATATTATTTCACTTTTTAAAAATTGAGAGACACTAAGAATTTAAAGCAAAATTAAATCTAATTACTGAAAAATTCCAAATGTTTATTCTCAAGTTACTTCAACTTTTTAAAAAGCTGCAGATTTTTGGGAAACTAGCTTATTATGTAGTACAGAAAAAAAAATTAATGATGCTAAGAAATATAGCAGATAATATGGTACTTTTAATTTCCAAACATTAACTTTGAATTTACATACTTTATTTTCAAATGCAGCAAGTAGCATATCAATATAACTATTTATGATTCTGAGAGCTTACCCTGACTAATGGTGAAAGATGTGTGCTGACTTGAATTTGATCTTGTTTTGACATATAGTACTAAATTACCACTAAGTAACTAGTTGCCTGGTTCCTTTCATTGTCATCTTGAATAAATTCATCATGACGGATAGTCTTTGTTGAATTTGTCTGGGACTTTCCATTTAAAAGAACTGGATGTTATTATGTGGGAGTTGTACTTAAAAATATCTAATCATTTTGGCCACTGCTTCATTCCTTCTCACAGATGGTTTTCATGCCTTTCCCCTCACCAAGAGTCTTGCTCTATATTTTGGAAAACTCTGCACTACACTGGCTACAAAGATGCTAGCATGAAACAAAAGAGACATCGAAAGGAATTTGTGAAGAAATCATCATGCTGAATCAGCAACCCAAAAATGCTGACGCTTAGATTGTTTTCCATTCAGCAAAGAAAACTGAGAAAAAAAAAACATTTTTAGGAGTAAAGCAGATATTATCTTATAAAACTCAAAACTGTGCCTAGAACAGAGAAGAATTCCAATATGGATCAGATAGCTTATCCTATAGGCATCATGACATCACAATTATGCTGGTATCCACAGAAGGAATGAGAACTATCTGTGAGTCCCAGGGAACTAATTTGTAATCAAATGTAAGTACAATTGAAAGCTACCTGAAGGTAGAAGCATATGAGAATTTCATTGTCCCTATAACAAATCCTCTATACTTCCATTTTCCTTAGATGATTGTCCATGAGAAAAAAACACGATGATGGAATATGAGAAATAATATGTTATAAAATGAGGGATTCTTCCTTGTCCCTATTCCTCCAATTTAAATTTCATAATCTGGAAGGTCCCTTAATGTTAAGACAATAGAGGAGGTCGAACTGTCCAATGGGATGTCATATTGGACTGTAATTGATCTTACACATGGTACCAGGAAACATTTGGTGCTGCCCCATAAATCCCCTGCTATCACCATGAAGGTCTTGCATAGTAACTTTGGATATCTGGGTTAAGAAAGAACCCTTGAACAACTGAAAGATAGGTTTTACTGACCCCAAATATCAAATATTGACTGTAATAAACATTTTGTTGTTGTTACTGTTGAGTTGTTTCAGTCATGCCTGACTCTTCATGACCCCATTTGGGACTTTTTTTGGCAAACATACTAGACTCGTTTGCCATTCCCTTCTCCAGTTCATTTTACAGATGTGGACCTAAGGCAAACAAGGTTAAGTGACTTGCCCAGGGTTATACAGCTAGTAAAGTATCTGAGGTTGGATACAGCTTCTGCTCAATGTTTCCAAAGGAAAATTTTGCCAACTTGCACTGCATACTCAGAAACTATAAGCACCAGCAAACTATTGGAACCTTTGTATATCAACTTTTTATTTTTGGATGGAGATTAATAGTGTGACACACATGTTGAAAGCAGATTTTTGGGAGGACACGACTGACTCCTTTTTGTTCTATATTCACTATTTTGCTGTCTTTGATTCCTGAATGAACTGCAGGTCCAGGTGCATGAGATGATTCCCTTCATTACCTGAGTTCTTCTCCCAACTGGTACAAAAAAACCTTAACTGTTTAAAAAAAAAAGGACTTCAACAGCCTAAGGAATGTTCCCCACATCTATCTATCTTATTTGATGCAGCTAGATATACTAACAAGGACAAATTCCTTTTCAATCTGTAGCTAATGATATATATTCTCCTTAATGAGAAGACTTTTTCTTTGCACTGTCTTTTTTCTTTGCAGCATAACCAGCTGCGCTATAATCAGTAGTCATCTTTGTTCTTTGTCTCATATAATGTATAACTACTACTAAGCTGAATTTTGAATGACACATATTTTCATCAACTATTAGTAGAATGTGTCACACTCTGAGTGAATAAATTGCAGTAAAATATATTTCTGATTCATGCTGGCTTATTAGCATTGGCTAGTCAACCAATTCATTCAACAGTCTGATAATTTTACCAGGCATACTCAATGAGAAATCACAAAATTACTACTGTTACCATGGTGTTGGGGGAAACATATTTCTCAGTCAAAGACTTCTCAGTCTGACTCACTCTGATCAAGATAGAGGCTTTAAAAGCAAATTACTGAAGAAGATGTTGGTCTTAGTGGAAATCAAGACATTTTAGAATCATGTCTCACCACCAGAAGGTGGTAAGATCTCCTGACCTGCCAACACAAGTTTAGGTGTGGGTGAACCATCCAGCCTAGAGAGAAAAGAGTTCTTAAGTCCCTATTAGACTCCAAATTCCTCATGAGCAGGGAGTTCGTTTTATCAGAACTTTGTATCTGCACACCACAGGTACTTAATAAACAGTTGGTGAATTGAACTTATTGAAAGATCAAGCAAAGGATAAATCAATTCAACAAACATGAAGCATCTACTGTATGTAAAAAGTCCAATGGTTCTGTGGGTCATAACAAATGCTTTGCTCTTAAGAACGTTTAAATTCTTTGAGCCTCCAAAATGTGTATCTTCTTTCCCCAAATCTAGAGCTTCTTACGTTTTGAAGTATAAGACAGATGCAAACATACTATAGTTGGGTGGTTGGTTGATTGTTATCCTTTGAAATAAAAGAGGACCAAAATGATGTCACTATGTTAAAGTCAAGTTACAGTGTGTTCCACTGTGACTGATTAGATCAATATAAGCTCAGAAGGCTCTACCGCATGTTGGGCACAAATAGTCCATGTGAACATGTGAGCTGGATTCTCTAAATTTGCACATATTGAGTTTCTTTTGAATTACTTCAATTTTGTTTTGCTCATAGATCACAGCACCTTCTTTGATGAGGGCACACCATGCTGGATGGTCCTATGCCAGTGTTTGATTTCAAAGTTCTTCAGAGAGACCTTGGGCGTGTCCTTGTAGCACTTCTGACCACCATTCAAATGTTTGTTTTCTGTGAGTTCTCCATGAAATAGTGTTTTTGGCAAGTGTATGTTTGGCATTTGAGCAACATGGCTAGCCCATTGGAGCTGCACTCTCTGCAGTAGAGTTTGAATGCTTGAAAATTTAGCTTTAGAAAAGACCACAGTGTCTGGTACCTTATCTGCCAGGCGATCTTCAGAATCTCCTTAAGACAATTCAAATGGAAAAGATTCAATTTCCTGGCATGATGCTGGTATAGTGTCCACATTTCACAGGTATACAACAACAGGGTCAGCACAATGGCTCTGTAGACCTTCAATTTGGTAGTCAATCTAATATGTCTTCTTTCTCACATTTTCCTTTGGAGTCTCCCAAACTGAGCTAGCTCTGCCAATGGGTGCATCAATCTCATTATCAATATGTATATCCCTGGAAAGTATACTGCCAAAGTAAGTGAACTTATCCACAGTACTCAAAATGTCTTTGTTTGCTGTAACTGATGGGTCCATATACAGGGTGTGGTGCTGGCTAGTGGAGTACCTCTGTTTTTTTGGTATTGTTAGGCCAAAATTAGCACAAGCAGCAGATAGTCAATCCATGCTTTGTTGCATCTCAGTTTCAGAGGCTCCATTGAGTACAAATTATCTGCAAACAAAAAGTCATGTACCAACTCTCTCTCTCTACTTTAGTCTTGAAATTTCAGGATGTGGAGGAGTGTCTCCTAAGTGTACTTAGCTTTGTGTCTATACATGAGCCCATAATGGGGATAGATGAGAGGGTGTCTTTCTTCTAATTATGGGAGAGAATAGAAAGAATTTTTGCTTGGGGTAGGGGAAGCACAAGGGGAGTATAAACCTTGACACATGGGTTCATCAATGTTTTGAGAGTCTCTGAATACTTAGGATACTAGTCTTCTCTTGTTAAAAAAAAGGTTTAACTCCTCCAGTTTCCTTTCTGGTGCCTGTTGCTGGCAGGTGCTTCATTTCCTCTTATTTCTTTAAGCTTTTCCTATTACCTGGTTTTGTTTCACATAAAAATGATGTATCTTTACATCTTTGTGTTTCATAATTTTGTATTAATTTTATGTAAGAAGAAGGGTAATTGAAGATGCCAGGGGTTAGCTTGGTTTATACATAGAACAAAATTAGATCAGAGGATTAGAGCTCCGTCCATAATGCTACGATTTCCGGGCTTGGCATGGAGCTGATGTTAAAACAATTTTTATAGTGCTTGATGTTGATTAATAACTTTTAATAGGGATAGGAACTAGATCTCTAATTTCATTGGTACAGGGAACTCTCAATTGAGGAAACTCCCTTTACCAATGCAGGTCAACACTTCCGCAACTTATTACATTGGAGTTGCCCTAGAGCATTAAGACGTTAGATGACGTGCCCAGGATCACTTAGTCAGTATGTGCCAGAAGCCTAGTACTTCCTAACTTTGAGGCCAACTCTCAGTTCATTATGCCACACTTCCCCTAAAAGCTTTTAATAAGTTCCTAAATATCAGAGTAGAGACAGTCCATGTGAATCAGGACCATGTCTCACCTAGGCTAATAAGGTCATTATGGAACAATCAGATTGCTACAGGTGGGGTCACAGTAAAGATCCAATCTCCACAGCAGGGGCCAGGGTAGAAGTCTGGACTAAGGGAAAGTCAGTCCTCCTGGGACTGGGATCCAGTTCTTAAGTCAAAAATGCGGACTGGTAAAAAGAGGCTCTGTCTCCCTTCAGGGAGAGAGACTTTTTTACTTTCAGTTTTCACTTACCATCCCAAACTTCCATCTTTACCAGACATCAACCCCTGTGGGTCACAACTCCATCCTCAGCTCCTTGCATACCTCTCAGACCATGCCATTTATTTTCTATTCATTAGTTCCTTGTGACCTCTCCAATCCCTCTTATCCCTCCAGCCCCACATTCACTATTCTTTCATCTTCTCTGAAACTATCTCTACTCTAATATGTGGGTATGGTCCCATTTAACAGGGGAACATTTTGCTTTCCCAAATTCAGGGCAGGGGTATTTTGGGTAATCAAGACTATGGTTTCTCCGCCCCCTCTCCCCACACCCCCTGCCTTTTCATTGCATTGCAGAACTATAGACTGTCAGAGTTGAAAGGGTATTCAGTGGCTTTCTAGCCCAATTCATAGCAGACAAAAAAATTCCATCTACAACATATTCTTTAAGTGGACATACAGCCTTTGTTTGAAGACCTCGAGGGACATATAGGGACATATGACTCTATGATGGAGTCATAGAACTGGAGTCCAGAAAACCTGAATTTGAATCTTACCAGCTGGTGAATTTGGGAAAGTCACTTACTTTGAGTCTCAATTTCTTAATCTATTAAAATTAGGGAACTGGATCTGATGGTCTCTAAGAACCCTTCTAGTTCTATGAGTTTATGATCCTGTCAGATAACTTTTGCTTGGCTGAATGGTTAAAGTACTAATATCTATTATGTTATATAATACAACTTTGTAATGTGTTAACATTCCATTATATACTTTGTAATACATATTACATCCTCAGAGGTTGATATGAGCAATGTGAATATTACATCTCTAGAACATTGTTGCCTAGTAGTACCCTTAGAGCCACTCAGAGAATGCCTGGTCTTGGCACACAGAAGGACTTAATAAATGCTTGTTGATGTGATGAGGATAATAATAATAGCCAACATTTATATAGTGCTTTAAGGTTTGTAAAATGCCCCATGCCATAGACAATGGGGAGAAGTGAAATAGTCATAAAATGCACAAAATGACATGAACAGAAAGTTCTGTGGTTCTACCATAGGGCAGGAAGTCCTGGCTCAATACCAAGTATTGCGAAGCATTTAGTCTATCAGCTTCAATAGCTACTCCTTGCCTTCTAGATGACGTTTTACTCCTAGGTAAATTCTGATAATCTACTCATAAAGTTTTAACTCTATATAGTATCCTCTCATCCTTTGTGAGTAGCCTGGGAATCAGTTTCTAAATACTTTGTGAAACTCCTATTTTAGCAGGAATTTTAGGAGGGTACACATGTTTAGGTAATTCAAGAAACAGATTTAGCCCAATTTTCTATGCTACTAGGATTTTTGGATTGTGAGTAGGTCATCCAATGTGTACAAATTTGACACACATGACTTCTATGTCTTTTTCCAAATCATTAATAAAAATGTTAAACAGCATACGGCCAAGGACAGGCTCTTGAGGCACTTCATTAAAAACTCCTTCCAAGCTGAGAGTCATTAATGGCTACTCTTTAGGTCATTCAACAGAATATAAATCCACTTAATGGTAATATAACCTGGCTTGCATTTCTTCACTTTACCAGCAAGATTAATATGGGAGATTGTGTCAAATAGGTACACATCTTAAAGTCCCAAATGTCCAAAAGTGAACTCATTATTTCTGCCCCACCCCTACTTTTCCTCTTCTGAATTTCCCTATTTCTCTGAGAGTACCACCATCCTCAAAACCTGGGTGTCATCCTCCACTTCTCACTCTCTTTCATCTCCCATGTCTATTCAGTTGTCAAATCCTGTTATTTCTATTTTTGTAATCAATATCCTGGTGATGGTTCCTTATGTTTCCCATGTGATCTATTGCAGTAATTCTGATTGATCTCCTTGCCCCAACTCTCTTTCCATTCCAAATTCATCTTCCCCTTAGCTGTTGAATTGATCTTCCCAAACTGAAGGTCTGACCATCTCACCTCCCCCACTCCTTTCCATTCAATAAAATCCATTGGTTCCCTATTACTTCCAGAATCAAATATAACATCCTCGATTTGGCTTTTACCTTCCCAGTCTTACACCTCTTTACTACATGGATTTTCACTGGTTGTCTCCTATTCCTGAAACACACATTCTTTCTCCTCATCTCAGCTTCCTAGCTTCCCTGGTTTCCTCCAAGTCTCAACTCATGTCTCATCTTCTTCAAGAATCTTTCCCAGCTCTCCACACTCTAAATGTCTTCCCTTTGAGATGACTCCCAATTTATCTAGTATACATTTTGTTTTTACATAGTCGTTCACATGTTGTCTCTCCCTATTAGACTATGAACTCCTTGAGGGCAGGGACTTTTTTTTTTTGGCCTCTTTTTGAATCTCTGGTGCTTAGTACATGGTAATTGCCTAATAAATGTTTGTTGGTTCACTGGATTTGAACTCTTTAAAAAAAAGCTGCTCCCTCATTAGAAAAACAACTGACCTGGAAAATAGATCCAGGAGAGACACTTTAAAAATTATTGGACTACATGAAAGCCATGATCAAAACAGAGCCTAGACATCATCCTTCATGAAATTATCAAGAAAAACTGCCCTGATATTCTAGAACCAGAGGGCAAAATAAATATTGAAAGAATCTACAGATCACCTCCTGAAAGAGATTTGTAAAGGAAAGCTTCTAGGAATATTGTAGCTAAATTCCAGAGTTCCCAGGTGAAGGAGAAAATATTGCAAGCAGCCAGAAAGAAACAATTTGAATATTGTGGAAATGCAATCAAGATAATGCAAGCTCTAGCAGCTTCTATATTAAGGGATTGAAGGACTTGGAATATGATATTCCAGAAGTCAAAGGAGCTAGGATTAAAACCAAGAATCATCTCACCAGCAAAACTGAGTATAATACTTCAGGGGAAAAAATGGTCATTCATTGAAATAGAGAATCTTCAAGTATTCTTGATGAAAAGACCAGAGCTGAATAGGAAATTTGACTTTCAAACACAAGAATCAAGAGATGCATGAAGAGGTAAACAAGAAAGAGAAATCATAAAGGACTTACTAAAGTTGAAATGCTTACATTCCTACATGGAAAGATAATATTTGTAACTCTTAAGACTTTTCTCAGTATTTGGGTAGTTGGAGGGATTATATACATGTAGACAGAGGGTACAGGATGAGTTGAATAGGAAGGGATGATATCTAAAAAAAATAAAATTAAGGGATGAGAGAGGAATATACTGGGAGGAGAAAGGGAGAAATGGAATGGGGCAAATTATGTTTCATAAAAGAGTCAAGAAAAAGCTTTTTCAATTGAGGGGAAAAAGGAGGAGGTGAGAGGGGAAAAGTGAAGCTTACTCTCATCACATTTGGCTTAAGGAGGGAATAACATGCACCCTCAAATTTGGTATGAAAATCTATCTTGCACTACAGCAAAGTAGGGGAGAAGGGGATAAGTGGTATGTGGGGGGAATGATAGAAGAGAGGGCAAATGGGAGGAAGGGGTAATTAGAAATAAACACTTTTAGGGAAGGACAAGGTCAAAAAAGAGAATAGAATACATGGTCGGGCAGGATAGGATGGAAGGAAATACAGTTACTCTTTTACAACATGACTTTTATGGAAGTCTTTTCCAGAACTACACATGTATAAACTATATTGAATTGCTTGCCTTCTCAGTGGGGATTGGTGAGGAGGGAGGAAGTGAGAGAAGCTGGAACTCAAAGTTTTAAAAATGAGTGTTAAAAATTGTTTTTGCATGCAACTGGGAAATAAGAAATACTGGTAATGGGGTATAGAAATCTATCATGCCCCACAAGAAAATATAGGAGATGGCAATAAGGGAAGGGAGGGGTGTGATAGAAGGGAGGGCAGATTGGGGGAAAGGGTAATCAGAATGCACTGTCTTGGGGTGGGGAGAGGGGAGAGATGGGAGAAAATTTGGAACTCAAAATCTTGTGGAAATGAATGTTGAAAACTAAAAATAAATAAATAAATTTAAAAAAATTAAAAAAAAAAAGCCGCTCTAGGGTCAGCTAGGTAGTGCAGGGGCTAGAGCACTGTATCTGGAGTCAGGAGAATCTGAGTTCAATTCCCACCTCCGACACTTACTAGCAGCAGTGTGACCCTGAGCAAGTCCCTTAACCCCCCCCTTCCCCACAATGCTCCACGGTTTTGCCAGGAATGATAAATTCAGATGACCATAGGATCATGGGGCTTATCCATCTATCTTGCATGTCTTGTTTCCGGAAGACCCTGCCTCAGATCCTCACCTGTATAACCTGGAGCTCGGCTTCCTTACCCCTAAAACCAGAGGGCTGGGCTCCATTACCGCTACTGTCCCTCGTATCTGTCAATCTGCGATCCCCGCTCCTCTCTAAAGGAGGACCTTTCCAATTTCAGACACCTCCAGGCCTCCCGCCTTCGCCCCCGCCCCGCCCCTTCAGGCGGTGGATGACTCCGCCCCCGATCCTGGCCCCGCCCCCTACCTGGACGGCAGGCCGCCGCGAGTTCCGGTCGGTGGCTGCGCGGACCGGAAGTGTGGTGTTGCCATGGCGAGAACCGAGCGCCGGGCCCGCCCCCATGGTGGCGGAGGCAGCGGCGGGGTAGACAGACAGACGGACGGATAGTTTGCACGAGTTGAGTTCAGGCCAGGTGAAGGCGTGGTATGTTAGGATGATCTGGGGAAGAGACCTGAGCAGGAGAGGCCTTCAGGACCCAGAGCGGAAGTAGGGCCAGGGGACAGGAGCCGAGGTAGGGGAGAGGCCGGGGGTGTAGGTCTGGAAGGGGAAAGGGCCAGAGCCCCTCAATGGGAGCTGGAGGAGGAGGCCGGGAAGAAGCGGTGGAAGAGTTCGGGGAGATGGGGGGAAGGGCGGAAGCCGGAGGCCGGGGGGAGGGGCCGGAGGGGAATGGGCGGGGGAGGGGGAGAAGCTGGAGTGACCTGGTCGGGGAGGGGGATGAGGGAAGGAAGGATCTAAGTGGGGAGGCAGGGACTGGGGAGGAGGTTTCGGGCAGGTGGAGTCCCCTAAAGGGGAAAGGTGTGTGTTTGAGGGGTAAAGGAGTCCGTCGGTAAACCTTTATTAAGCACATATTCGGAGCCGGGCCCTGTGCTAAGTGCTGGGGATGCAAAGAAAGGCAAAAGACAGTCAATCCTTGCCCTCTAAGAGCTCGGTCTAAAGCGGGAGACAACCTGCTATAGGATAAATTGGGAATGATCAATAGAAGGGAGGCACTTGAATTAAAGGGGATTGGGAAAGGCTTTCTATAGGAGGTGGGTTTGGGACGGAGGAGGAGGCTGAGATGTCGGAGAAGAAAGGTTTGGGTGGCTGGTATGGGAAATGAGGCTAGCCTGTTGCCCATGGCCCAAGTTTGGTGTATTGATCCGCAGGGGTTAGGGGTCATGGTGACCTGGTTTCTGGTTGCTCTCAGTAGGAGGTGTTTAAGTCACCAGACCCTGGGAGGGAGGGAATCTGTTTCATCTTGATTCCTGAATCTGAGAGTGAAGACCATGAGTAGTATTTTCAACTTGTGTGCTGATACACCCTTAGACGCTTGACCCTCTACCGGCCTTAGAAGGTAGTCTGCTGTGTCTGAAAAATATCCTGCTCTTTTGCCCTTAAGGAATGAGAAAGCTACCTGAGGTCCTGTCAGTCAGAGGGAGTCTTGTCTGCAGACACCTTCTCTGCCAGCTCAGAGTGTAACCCAAACCCTGAGCTCCCATTCCTTCCAGCCTCATGCTGGCAGCTGCAGGCCTTGGGACTGGACTCAGCAGGCTTCTGGGTTTTCATGCCCGTTTCCTACCTCAGGGTCTTCAGACATCTGGGTGCTGTCTCTCTGAAAAGGTGAAGAATTCTTTGCATCTTTAAGGAAACAGCCTTATACCTCTTGTGAAGAAAGGGGGTAGATAACCTAAATGAATATGGATCCCTTCTGAGCCTCAGTTATATCAGGAGGCTGACCTGGATTTATCAAATGTCTTGCCCTTTCCTGACTTGAGTAGACCTGTTCCTTTCATGAGCCCCTCTATTTCTTTTTCCATTGGCTTACCATCTGACCATCAGATATGGGGGAAAAACCCTCAAAAAGAGAAGGAAATTAATAATTTTATCAAACTAAAGGCATACCTCCTTGTTCTGGTTAATACTCTTATCTAAGCAAACACATGCCCTCTCTCTTGAAATCCCTTGTCCATCTGAGTAGGAGAGCAAGAGAAGAAAAAAGAAGGGGAAACAGGCTTAAAGATGAGAACCCTTGCTGCAGGGGAGAAAGCTCTTTCTGGAGTCTGGGAGTGATCCTGTCCCTAGCTACATATATTTATTTCCTTTGCACTAGCCCACTGAAAAATTACAGTGCTTGGAAAAAGGAAGGTGGTTGGACTGCTGAGTGTGGACAAAAGGGTGGCACAGATGGGGTTAGGCTAATGATATTTGGGAATGTTGGGGAGAGGGGAAATTGACAGATTGAGCTGTGAGCAGTTTATTGACCTTTCATATGGCCCATCCTACTAAACTCATACCTGATTCTCTATCATTCTCCTGATTCTTCATTCCCTTACACAGGCTATCCTTCATGATTGGAGTGTACTTCCTTCTCATTTTTTAAGACTCCCTAGTTTCTTTCAAAGCTCAACTCAAACCCATATAAGACATTTCCTGATTTCCCCAGTTGCTAGTGCCTCCAGTTCCAGAGTACTTTGTATTTATTTAATATGTCTTCATACTACAGGTAGAGTGGTGCTTAGTGGATGGAGTATCCCTTGGAACCAGGATGACCTAGGTTCAAATAGTTTCTGATATTGATGGGCTCTGTGTCATATGACAAAAACTTCTTAGTGCAGTTCCCTAAGACTAAAAGTTGCAGAGAGGATGCCAGCCTGCTTTGCGAGTAGAAGTTTCCTCCATCTGGGAATTCCCTGTACCAGGGAAATCACAATTTATATGTGTGCATGGTTCCCTTTATATAATGTAAGCTTCTTGAGAAGGGGGTCTTTTATTTTTGCCTTTGTATCCCTAGTACATAGTTCGCTGCCTGGCACATAGTAGGCCCTTAATAATTGTTTTTGATTGATGTAGGCTTTAAACATTGAAGAATGCTTTATATGCATTATTTCATTTGATCATCATAAAAATTCTGTGAGATTTATGGTGCAAGTATAATTGAGATAGGGATAGGGCCAGCAACTTCCTTGGTGTAGGGAACTTCCAGGACTGTCAACAAGCATTTAGTGAAGACATGTGAATAATAATAATAGTAATAGTAATAGTACATGTCAGATTTTTATAGATGTTTAAGGTTTACAGAGGGCTTCCTCACAACAACCCTGTAAAGTAGGTAATATACTGCTTACCTCCATTTACTGAGGCTCAGAAAGATGATGTGATTTGTAAGAATCAGTATAATGTCTCTGAAACCAAGGCAGAAGTGAGTATGTGGTAGGAGGGGGTGGTAAACAGTGTCAAAAAATGCAGAAAATTTAAGAGATGAGAACTGAGAAAAAAAAATTATTTGGTATTTAGCAGGTTGTTAATGACCTTTGATAGAACAATTTTGCTACTGCAGTAATGGAAATGGAATACGGATTGGAAGAGGTTGAAGAGAGAATTAATGAATTAAAAAAATGAGAAAATGTTTATTAAGTACTTAATGTGTGCCAGGTACTCTATTGAGCACAGGGATGGGGTGGGGCATAAATATAAGTAAATAAGACAGTTTCTGTCCTCTAGGAGTTTTTCCTCTAATAGAGGGAGAGGTGGCACCATGGATAGAACACTGGACCTGGAAGCAGGAAGATCTGACTTCAAATCTAGCCTCAGATACTTAATAACTATGTGACCTTCTGCAAGTCACTTAACCTCTGTCTGACTTAGTTTCATCATCTATAAAATAGGCATAATAATAGTACCTGCCTCACAATGTGAGATAAAAAATAAGACAATATTTGTAAAACTCTTTGCAAACCTTAAAGTACTATATACATGCCAACTATTATTATGGGGGAAGATTAGACATATAGAAGAGTAGTGGTCAGTAGTGTTTTGGATAAGGAAGTTAGAGTGAATGGTGATAGAAAATATAGAGCAAATTATTGACACTTTTTTTTCAGAATGTTGATATGATTGCTGTTCTCAGAAAATAGAAGGTAATCTCAGAAGGAAGGCACTGGAAGTGAGGAGAGTGATGTGGGGGAGGGGCAGAGAATGGGAAAGGCTGCTTTTAGTTTCAGACAACTTTTTAAGGATGATTAGTGGTGAAATTAGAGAGCAAGGATGGTAACTAATTGTGTGATGAGGGTCAAGGGAAAGCTTTTTTAGGGTTAGGGAGACTTGATCATGTTTATTGGTAGTAGCAGGGGAGAAATTAAAAATACATGAGAGAAAGCAGATGACTATTGGAACAAGGTTTTGGAGGAGGTGGGAGGGAATCAGTCTTGGTGAGGGTAGGGATACCTTTCCTTCTGTGATAAGTGGAAAGGAGGAAAGATAATGGTTGATTTAAAGAATAAATGAACCAGGCCAGGTGGTTTTTATCTCAGTGAAGCTTGTAGGTTATCTTTCTGAAATGTGAGGGTGTGGTTGTTGAAAGTAAGAGAAAGGAAAGGTTTGAAATAGTTGCTGTGGGAAATTAGGAATCTAGAGTAGAGCAGAAAAAAGTGGTCAGGCTCAAGTAAGGGCTCCAACAATGTTATTCACCATAAATTTATAGTGAGTGAGATAAACTTAGTTTTGTCATTTCTTCCAACAACATGGAATAATCTTGGGTGAAGAGCTGGGAAATTTGGTGGTAGGGATGGTGATTGAAAATGGGCAAAAGTCAAGCAGGCAAGGGATTCTAGAGTAGTTGGTAGTGGGACGTGAAAGTGGCAGACCAGGTGGTCAAGACTGCAAAGTAAGGCAAATGAAAGCATAATAGAGATGGATTGAAAGAGTAGGGATGACTAAAGGAGATAGGTCCAGACTAGGGTTATTTTGAGTGAGAGAGTGGGAGATGTAGAAGGAAAGATAAGTATATTGACATCGTATAGAATTTCAAAGTTCTGGATTTTAGAAGTGATAAGACATAATGAGATGACCCCATTGGGTAGTATGTGGGGTGAAATGGGTTAGATACAGAAAGGTCTTTGGAATTATATGGTCAGCTTGTTAATGGGGTCTCATCAACATAACTATTGAAGTCTTTGATTCTTCTGCCTTTTCTTTTCTTTCTTTTTCCACCCCACTCCCCACCCCACTAGGGAACAGTAAGAGGAGGGTAGGAAATGGAGAGAAAGACTGTGAATCATGAACTAAAATTATGATATTCCTAAAGCAGTCAGTAAGTGTTTATCAGGGATTTGGTATGTATTAGGCCACTGTGCCTAGGGGATAAAAAGAAAGATAAAAGCACCATCCCCCACCTCAATGAGCTTACATTCTAATGAGGGAGACCAGATGGTGAAAAAATGTTGTACTTATGTATACAGTATAAATAGAAGGTAATCTCCAAAGGAAGGCACTAGAAGTGAGGAGAGTGATGTGGCAGAGGGGCAGAGAATGGGAAAGGCTGCCTGCAGAAAGTGGAATTTGAGCTGAGTCTTGAAAGAAGCCTGAAAAGCCAGGAGGTAAAGGTGAGGAAGGAGAGTCTTCCAGGCATGGAAGATAGCTAGTGAAAACATACTAAGTGGAGACATTGAGTATCATGTTCAAGGAACAAGAAAGTCAGTGTAGCTGCATTGTATTATACATAGAAATGAGTAAAGTAAAAGAAAATTAGAAAGGTTGGAAGGAACAAAAGTGAAGGTCTTTAAAAATCAAACAGAAGATTTTACATTTGATCCTGGAGATAATAGGGATGACATGGTCAGGCCTGAGATTTAGAAAGATCACTTTGACAGCTCGGTGATAGATGGATTGATGCGAGGATATACTTGAGGTAGGGAGACTAGCCAAGAGGCCATTGCTATAATCTAAGATACAAGTGATGAGGGCCTTCACTAGTGTTGGGGATGTTCAGGTGGAGAGAAGGGGGCATACATGAAAGATGTAGAGAAGGTAGAAATGATTTGACCTGGCAGCATATTAGATATGAGAGGTAAATGTGAATGAAAAGTTAAAGATGGGGCCTAGGTTGCAAGCCTAGATAATTGGGAGAATGGTGATGTCCTCGATAGTAATAGAGAAATCCAGAAGAAGGGAGGATTTGGGAAAGACAGTGAAAGAAAGATATGATAAAGAAAGATTTTGGATATATTGAGTTTGAGATGTTTATTGAACATCCAGTTCAGGCTATCCAAAGGCCACTGTTTCCCTAGACTTGCCCAGTACTTGCATGTTGCCAAGTGTTTTGGACTGCTGTGTCTCATTCCTTTCCTTTTTTTGCTGTGTTCAGTGAAAGTTTGCTTTGGAGCAGCCTAATTTTGAAATAGTCTAGAATACTGCTTTCAATTTTGGGAACCAGATTTTAGGAACTACATTGACTAGTTGGAGATTGCCCTTTGGAGGGTGACTAGAATGGTAAGACCTATGATTAATTGGAAGAATTGGGAATGTGTAGCATGGACAAAAGCTGGGAAATATAATAGCTGTCTGCAAAGACTAGAAGGGCTGTCATATGGATAAGGGATTAGATTTGTTCCTCTTGGTGCCAAAGAACATAAAACTAGGAATAAGGATGGAATTTGAGGGGAGGAATATTTAGGCTTGATGTAAGGAAGAACTCTGTCACAATTACAGTTATCCAGAAGTGGAGTTAGATACCTTGGGAGGAAGTAAGACCCCTTTCATTTGATGTCTTTAAGCTAGGGGTAGATGTTGATTTGTTGGGGACACTGTAGAGGTGATTCTTGTTCAGGTGAAAGTTAGACTAGATACCTTTTGAAGTCCTTTTCAATTCTGAGATCTTGTGAGGTCTTAAAAAATTATTTTCCTATTTTAGGAGTGACCATGTCGCTTCCCTACACAACAAATTCCGTAGGCTTACTTTTTGCCTCTAGGATAAATATAAATTCCCCCGTTTGGTTTTGATAACCTTTCACAACTTGTGCCTAACATTCCTTTCTAGCCTGTTTATGTGCAGCTCCCCTTCCCGTACTTTTTGACTAGCCAAAAAGACTCTCTTGTTCTTCATACACACACACACCTTTATCTCCTATTTTCATGATGCCCCAAGCCTAAAATAGTCTCCCTTCTCACCACCTCCTCATAGAATCCCTGACTTCCTTCAAGACTCACTTCAACCATTCCCCAATTGCTAAATGGTCTAATGGTATGAATAAGCAGTTTTCAGAGGAAGAAATCCAATCTGTCATTAACCGTGTGAAAAAAAATGCTATGAATCAGAGATGTTAAATACTGGGAGTAGGCCTCACCAAGTTAAAATGTAATTGGGAAATCTTTAACAAAATAAATAAAAGTACAGTAAAAATAATGTTAATATGTGGTTTTCTAAGTCGATCTTGAGCCAGCAGGGATCCTTACATACTACTTTAATTTGACTCCACTGCTTTAAATCACTGATGATTAGACAAATGAAAATTAAAATAACTCTGAAATACCTCTTTGCACCCATCAGATTGGCTAAGTTGACAAAAAAAGGAAAATGACAAAAACTGGAGGTGCTGTAGGAAAACATGTGCTTTTTAAAAAATTCAATTTTATTTGCAGTACCAAATTCTTTCCCTTGTCCTTTTCCACCCACTGAGAAGGCAAGAACAAAGTCATTGCAACTATGTGTATTCATGCAAAACAAATTTGTGCATTAGTTATGTTCTTCCCTCCTTCTTGCCCCCCCAAAAAAAAGACATAAAAAGAATGAAAGGAAAAATAGGCTTCAGTCTCCACTCTGAACTCATTAGTTCTCTATCTGAAGGTGGATAACATGTTTCATCATGAGTTCTTTGGGATTGTGGTTGGTCATTGTGTTGATCAGAGTTACTAAGTCTTTCAGAGTTCATTATCTTATGCCCAATTAAAGAGCAAATTGTAAATTTTGAAAATCAAAGGAAAAATTAGTAAAATTCAAAGTAAGAAAACCGTTGAACTAATAAATAAAACTGAGCTGGTTTTATGAAAAAAATCAATAAAATAGGTAAATGATTGGTTAATCTGATTTAAAAAAAGAAAGAAAACTAAATTACCAGTATCAAAAATCAAAAGCGTGATTTCACTACCAATGAAGAGGAAATTAAAACAGTAATTAGGTGTTGTTTTGCCCAATGGTATGCCAAGAAATCTGATAATCTAAGTGAAATGGATGAATATTTACCAAAAAATAATAAATTATCAAAGTTGATTATCTTTACGATATTGTATATATTATCCTCCTAGTTCTGCTCACTTCACTTTTCATCAGTCTTTCTAGGTTTTTCTGAAACCATGCCCTTCATCATTTCTTACATCAGAGTTGTATTTTATCACATTCACCTGGCATAACTTGTTCAGTCATTCCCCAACTGATGCCCATCCACTCAGTTTCCAATTCTTTGCCATCACAAAAAGAGCTACTATAAGTATTTTTGCACATGTGGATCCTTTTCCTTTTTCTTTTATCTCTTTGAAGTATAGACCTACTAGTGGTATTAGTGGTATCATTGGGTCAAATTGGGTATGTACAGCTTAATAGTTTTTCAGTTATGGTTCCAGATAACTTTTCAAAATGGTTCATAGCTCCAGCAACAGTGCATTAACTGTTTTCTCACATCCCTTCCACATCTGTCGTTTTCCTTTTTTTTTTTGTATTTTAGCCAATCTGAAGCATGTGAGGTGGTACCTCAGAGTTAGAAAATGAGTACTTTATGAAACATGCTATCCAAAACTCAGCCCAAGCCCTTATGAAACCTTTCCTGATCCCCTCACCTGCTAGTGTCTTCTTTTTTTGCATTTATTTTCTTTTTATTCTGTATATAGGTATACACATTATATGTTGTAAGCTTCTTCAGAGCAAGTACTGTTTTGTTTTTGTTTGCATATTCTTAGAGCCTAGCATTTTTCCTGGCACATGATATGTGCTTAATAAATGCTCTTTCTACCCTTTCCTTTCCTCTCCCCATGACTCCCTTTCCTTCCATGTTTTGGAAGGATGGAGTGAGAGAGGAATGGTGGGTAGGGATACCAATTAAGAGGCTTATTATACTAATCCAGATGTCAGGTGGTTAAGACCTGAACTAGGATGGTGGCCATGTGATTGCAAAGAAGGGGAGAGATACTAGAAGTGCTATGGAGGTCGAATTGACAAGCCTTGGCAGTTGTATGTGGAGGAGTGAGGGCGAGGGAAAAGACAAGGGTGACTGAGGGTATATCCCTGGGTAGTTGGAGGGATGGTCATAACCTTGACAGAAACAGGGAAATGAGGAAAAGGACTAGATTTTTTGGGAGAAATATTATGAGGTCATGTTGAATTTGAGATTCTGGTAGGTCATAAATTTGGAAGTGTCCTATAGTCAATTGTTGCTCTCAGGAGAAAAACTATGACTGGATTTATAGAGTGTGAGTCTTCTGTATATAGATAATCCTAGATTAATCCCTTTCAGTTGATTGCAGAGGTGGGGAGGGTTAGACCCAGATGAGACCAATGGACAAGGGTAAGATCCTGAGGTGAATTTGTTCAGGGTTGATAAGTGTTAGAACTGAGACTTACAACCCATATATTCTGACTGCCAGAATTATTCTCCTGATGCATGGTTACGATTTCATCACATACCTTCTTTTGTTCCCTTCAGCTGTAGATAAATTTCATCTCTTTCTTCTATATCCTAAAGTCTCTCAGACCTTGTGATCTACCCTACCTCTACTTCCTAAAGATCCCTGATGCTGTCATACTGACCTACTGACATAGCCCAAGTTCCCCTTGGCAATCCACATTTCTTCTGCACCCTTAGGATTTGTAGGTTTTTCTGTATACTCTGAAAATGAATTTTCTTTTATATTTTGTCTTCCCAATTGAAATGTGAGCCCCTTGAGGGTAGGGACTTTCTTACTTTCTTGTTTATTATATTTATATTATTGAGAATACCTATGGCTTATCACTCTCTTTGATATATATATATATATATATATGTATGTATGTATAGTAAGTGCTTAATATAAGCCTTTTCATTTATTTTTCATTCATTTTTCTCTGTTTCAAGGACCTTCACAATCTGGTCTCTACCTCCATTTCCACCCTTTTCATTCTACTCTTTCATTATACTATTCTAGCTAAATTGGGCTACTCTTCCAAACTTTCTACCTCCATACTTTTGTTTATTTGATTTCCAATGCCAGAACTGCCCCTACTCTGATCTCATCTCTGCTTGTTGACATGGTGCATGTCATACTGGAAAGGTCAGTAGATTTAGAGTCAGAAGATCCAGTTGTGAATCATAGCTCTGATACTTAGTAATGATCATTGTGATAGTGCATCATGTCGCTCAAATGCTACTTTTCCTGATCAGTCCTCAGAAAATACTCCCAAACAGTACTTTGTTTATACCCCCCATGAAATGTATCATATCCTTCCTTGAATTATTGTTGTATGTGCCTTCCAAACTGTGAGCTTTGTAATCAATTTCAATTTAACAAGCATTTTTTAAGTGCCCCTATGTTCCAAGCTGGGGGTACAAAGCAAAAAACCAAATGGTCTTTTGCCCTCAAGAAGGCTACCTTCTTTTGAGGGGAACAACCCTTATATAGATAAATAAATACTAAATATATACAAAATGATTTTTGTTAGAGGGAGAACCCTGTGAACTAGGGGAGAAGGGAGGGTGGTTCACAAAAACCTTATCTAGGAGGTAGCACTTGAGCTGAGCCTTTATAGCAGGTAGGGATTCTGAGATGTGGATGTAAAGAGGGAGAGCTTGCTGGGCATGTGATGGGGACACAGTGCAAAAACCTCAGGTCTCTCTTGCCCTCCTTTCCTCTGTTCCTCTGTTGTTACTGTGTTCTGTTACTGTCACTGCTGTGGATCTTAGTTTCATTATTTTTTTAAATGAGAAGATTTTTCTAGCTGACTTCTGAGGCTCCTTCCAACCTATAATGAGCCTATAATCTCCCTTTGTTATCTCATCTCCAGCCAGCAGACAGTTGGAAATGGGAAGGAAGAATTCAGGTAAGAGATGAGGGCTACATGTATAGTTTTGGGATATATCTGTTTGCTGGACATGGTATAGTGGATAGAGTGATAGTCTTGGAGTCCAGAAGACCTAAAAATCCTGCCTCAGACAGCTCAGAGTTGTGTACTAATTTGTATTAAGCAAATCACTTAATCTCTCCTAGCCTTGGTTTCTTAATCTGCAAAATGGGGATTATAATATTTTCCATTACAGGCCAACTCCTGTGATGCTACTTCCATATCTCTTGCATCTTTCCTATTTTTGTTTTCTTCACTCATTTTGTCAGTACCTTAGTTCAGGCTCTTTTCACCAGTGATTTGGACTATTGTAAAAACTGGTATGTCCCTGCCTCTGTTCTCTCCCAGCTAGATATTATTACAACTAAGCAGGGCTGATAAAAGGATCAAGTGAGATAATATACATGAAGAGCTTTGTAAACTTTTAGTGTTGTATAAATGTTAGCTATTATTATCATATTCTGTGCTTTCTCACACTTATCATGACCTAAACAGCACTCTCCTTCCTCCAAATTTCCTTATTTTATCTGAGCTGCTCAGATTCATACCCTCAGTCATTTTTGACTGTTCCCTCTTCTTCACATGAACCTTTGTATTCAATCACCGGCCAAGTCCTGTGATATAACTTTCACGGTATCTCTTGCATCCTTTCTTTCTTCATTCACTTTGTCAGCACCCTAGTTTAGACTCTTTTCATTACTCATTTGGACTATCATATTAGCCTCCTAACTGGTTTCCATGTTGCTTCTGTAAGGCTCTTGTAATCGTTTTGTTTTGTCATTTTAGTCATTCAATCAGTAATTATTTATTTGGCACTTACTGTATGCCAGTCATTGTGCTAAGAGAAAGGGATACCCAGAAAAAGTGAATATATCCCCTGGCCTCAGTAAACTTGCATTCTTATGGAGAAAATAGCCTGTATGCAAATAAGTACATACAAGATGCATCCAAATAGGTGAAGGTAACCTTAGAGGGGAAGACACTAGTAGCTGGTAGGATGGGAGGGGGCAGAAATGCCTCTTTGCATAAGGTGGCATTTGCAGTATGTATGAGTTGCTATGTGACCTTTCTTTATATCTTTAGTTTCCTTAGGGTACATTCTTGGTAGCAGAATCTCTGTATCAACAGTATGAATAGTAACTTTTCTACATAATTCCAAGTTGTTTTCCAGAGATCCCTTGTTTTCTTGTTTAATATAGTCTATAGGGGTGGGGAACCTGTGGCTTGGAGATCACATGTGGCCCTCTAGGTCCTCAAGTACAGCCCTTTGACTAAATCCAAACTGTTCTGTGAAGTTTGGATTCAGTTAAAGTGCTGCACTTGAGAACCTAGAGATTCACATGTGGCCTTGAGGCCACAGGTTTCCCACCCCTGGTCTAGAACAGGGATTCTTAACCTGAGGTCCACAGACCTCAAAGGCCTCTGCAGATAGATTTCAAGGGGGTCTGTGAATTTGGATAGGAAAAAAGCTACATCTTTATTTTCAGTAACATCTAACGAAATTTAGCATCTTTTAAAAAAAATCTAATATATCATTTATTTTAAACGTTCTTTTCTTTTTAAGTTTTGAGTTCCAAATTCTTTCCCTCCCCCCAAAACCTCCCCCACTCACTTTGAAGGCAAGCAATATGATATCAATTGTACATCTTATTTGATTATTACTTCTTACAAAAATTATTTTGAGTAGAATTCAACTCACCATCCTACTCTACACAGTGGTTCTTCAAAACCTTTTCATCTTTTCTCAAACCTCCTCTTCCCCCCACCATCTCCTGTGGGAAACTTTGCCTCATATTTTACAGAAAAAATGTAAATAGCCTCTATTTGTTGTGAGTTCCCTCTTCTCCCTTCTTCTCCATCTCACATCATTTATATATATTCTGCCAGTATCTCCTCCTTCACCTCTGTCCCGCATATTGAAGTGACTTTACTCCTTAACAAGGCTAGTGATCTTCATTCCATTGTTTCCTTCAACCTTAACAAGGCTGGTGATCTTCGTTCCATTGTTTCCTTCAACTGATCATCAATCCCCACTCTTATCGTTTATTTTCAATCTCTTTTAGGCTTCTGGCTTGTTCTCTACTACCTACAAATATACCTATGTCTCCTCCATCCTGAAAAAAACACCACCTTACTTGATTCTTCTATACCATTCTCTCCTTTGCCCTTTGTGGCTAAATTTCTTGAAAAGGCAACTACAATAGGTCCTTCCAGTTCCTCGCTTCTCACTGTCTTCTTAACTCCCTTACAATCAGGTTTTCAGTCTTATCATTCCACTGAAACCACTCTTGCCAAAGTTACCAGTAATGTCTTAGTTGTCAGATCCAGTGGCCTTTTCTCAAATCCTCATTCTTCTTGACCTCTGTAGCCTCTGACACTGTTAATCACCTTCTATTTCTTCTAGTTTTCAGGATACCACTCTTTCCTGGTTCTTATCCTACCTATCTGACCACTCTTTCTCAATCTCTTTTGCTGGATTCTTTTCCAGATCACTCCCTTTAGCCACAGGGTTTGGTCTTGGGCCCCGTTCTTTTCTCTCTCTGTACTACTTCATTTGGTGATCAGATCAGCTCGCATGGATTTAATTACCATCTCTATACTAGAGATTCTCAAATCTGCTTATCTTGCCTCAGCTTTCCTACTGACTTCCAATCTTGCATCTCCTGCTGCCCTTCAGATATCTCATACTGACATCTTAAACTCCAACTCACCACATCCTAAACGAAACTCAATATCTTTCCACCAAACCCTCCTCCTTTCCTAACTTCCTTAGATACTCTAGAGGGCAACACTTATCCTCCCAGTCCCTCAGGCACTTAGATGTCATTCTCCATTCCTCATTATCTCTCACCTTCATATCCAACCTGTGACCACAGCCTGCGGATTTCACCTCTGCAACATCTCTTGAATATGCCCTCTTCTCCCCTCTGACACTGCCACTAACTTGGTGCATGCCCTTATCACCTCACACCTAGATCATTGTAGTAGCTACTGGAGGAGTTGGCCTAACTGGTCTAATACATCCTCTATTCAGCCACTGAAGTGATCTTCCTAAAGCATAGGTCTGATCATGTTGCACAGTTCCCTCACCCCCAATAAATTCTAGTAGCTTCCTATTGCCTCCAGGAACAAATACAAACTCCTCTATTTGACATTCAAAGCTCTTTATAACCTAGCCCTCTCTTAACTTTTCTATTCTTCTTAGACCTTACCTTCTATATGTATTCTTCCATTCGGTGACACTGCCTCCTGGCTCTTCTTATGAACAAGACACTTTATCTTTAGACTGAGCATTTTCTCTGGCTGCCCTCTATGCTTAACATTTTTCCCTTCTCTGCCTATTGCCTTCCTTGACTTCCTTCAAGTCCTACTAAAATCCCATCTTCTACAAGAAACCTTTCCCAACCCTTATTAATACTGTTACCTTACAGTTAATTATTTCCCATTTATCCTTTATATGGCTTCTCCATTAGATTGTAAACTCCTTGAGGTCAGGGACTGTCTTTTGCCTCTTCTTTTATTCCCAGCACTTAGCAGAGGGCAGCTAGGTCTTTCAGACTTCAAATCTGGCCTCAGATACTAAATAACTGAGTAACCCTGGGCAAGTCGCTTAACCCTTTTTGCCTCAGTTCTTCACCTGTAAAATGAGCTAGAGAAAGAAATGGCAAACCACTCCAGTATCTCTGCCAAGAAAACTCCAAATGAGGTCGCAAAGAGTCATCAGACACAACTGAAAAACGACTGATCAGGAAAGCACTTAGCCCAGTGCCTGGCCCATGGGAACTGCTTAATAGATATTTATTGACTGACTGACTAACAGACCCATAGGCTTCACCAGATTGCCATAGGCTTCACCAGATTGCCATAGGCCCATCACACACACACACACACACACACACACACACACACACACACACACACACACACACACACACACACACACACACACACACATATATCTCTGGTCTAGAGTTTTGTCAGGAATTGAAAGCGAGCGTACCAAGCCAAGTTTGAAGAATCTGCCTTTTTCCTCTTTTTGAAAATCAGGACCATATTTGTTTAACTTGTATCCTGTAGCACTTCCTGCTTCTTCATGATAATAGTAGCTTAACAAACATGGCTTTTTTTTCAGTACTCTAGAATTTACTTCGTTAGTATTTGATGACTTGAACTGTACCAGAGCCACTGAGTATTCTTTAAATATCTCTTCATTTATCATAAATTACATTTCTGTTACTGTTTTTCTTCAACACTTCCCATGCTAAACATTTTTCTCTTGGCAGAAAGACTTCAGAACTCAACAGTTCTGCCTTCTCTTTGTTATCTTATTATCCCCATTGTGCCCAGCAGGGGCTCTCTCCTTTCTTTCATCTTCTTGTCCCCAGTACAGCTAAAGAAGCCCTTCTTGTTGTCCTTAGTATCTATTGAAATCTCAGCTTCTTAAATATTAGCGTCTTTGGCATTCTCAAGGTACTCTGCTACACTTTTGTAGTTATATTTAGTTAACTGCCCTTGTCTCTTTCTTCTAGACATGTCTTTTCAAAATAAAAGTTGATTGATAAATTCCTTCTATAACCACATTGTTTCTTTTGGACAGTTTTCTTCCTCAGTGGAATCATTTTACTTCTGTTAATAGAATTTTATTTTTTAGAGTATCATACCTATCTTGATTCAGTACTTCCTTTGAAGAATATTAGGCCTTTGGATCCTACTTTTCCTGTCTCTTTCCCTTTCCACCTTTCCTTCTCTCCTCCTTTTCCTCCTACTTTTTTCTTTCTTCCTTTCTCCCTTCCCTAGGCAGCTAGGTGGTATATTGGTTAGAGGCCTGGATCTGGAGTCAGGAAGACTTGAATTCAAATGCAGCCTCAAGACACTTTCTAGTTATATTACCTTTAAGTTACTTAACTGCTGTTTGCCTCAGTTTTCTCAACTGTAAAATAAGGGCAATAATAGTATTTACCTTGTAGGGTTGTTGTGAGGATCAGATGAGATAACAATTGTGAAATGCTTAGCACAGTACCTGGCACATACTATGCACTTATTCTCTGTATTCCCCTCCCCCTTCCACCCTCTATTCTCCCTCATCCCCCCACCTCACCTCGCTCTTAGTGTCAGGAAGTTCTCTGTTTCCCAGCTTCAGATTTCTCTTCTTGGGTTTCACTCCTTTATTTCTTGTTAATCCCTACCTTACCTTGCCCACAAGGCAGCTGTGGGTAAATAAATGCCCTGGGAACAGCTTCTCAGTTGCATCCCAAAGCCCGTGTTCAAGGGAATTCCTTCCTTCCTTGTCTTATTGCCACCAGTCTTTACCAGGCCCCCAGAGGAGAGGAATTTCCCCCTGACTCTCTGGAGTAGTGTCAGGAAACTCTTTTTCCTTTAATTCAGTGCATACACCATTTAGATTAAAAAGCTTTATTGGGGAAAAATAGAATAAGAGGAAGGAAATAAAACAAGAAAATATACTGACACCTAAGCTTGTCTATTGTAGAATAGGCATAGAGATAGATCTTCTTTGTTGACCCTGTCATGAGGAGTATCTAGGTCCTAATAATATCACCATGAATAAGACATTTTTCCCCTCTTTACCTAAGGTTCTGTAAAGGTTTAGCCCAGTTCCTGGCACATAGTAGGCACTTAATAAATGTATATTGATTGATTGATCTTCATATCTAACTAGTTTCTTAACATAATCTAGGCTTGACTCCTATCCCTGAGTGTATCCTTAGGGGATTCTACCCAGTACTTAGGGATTAGGACCCGTTGGTCTGAATTTCTTTCTTTCTTTTTTTTTGTTTATTTCTTTTTATTTTTTTGGTGTTCTACAATCACTTCCTTAAAATTAAGATTTTATCCCCCCCACCTCCCACCTTTCCCCCATTACTCCTCTCTCTCCCTGCGACAGCATACAATTCTGTATAGGTTCTACATATACTTTCTTATTGAGTACATTTTCACAATAGTCATGTTACGTAGTCGAACTAAAATAAATGGAAGAAATCGTATAACAAATCAAAACATAATACACTAAAACCCACACACATACAGACATGATCTGCTACATTTTGCGAATGACTTCCATATTTCTTTCTGAGTGTGGAAGATGTTTTGTGTTAGAATACTACCATTGGGATTTTTTTTTTTTTTAGTAAGTTCTTGTCTTATTACGAAGTTCCAAGTCTACCAGAAAAAACTGTCACACACTGTGGTTGTTGTTGTGCACAAGGTTCTCCTGGTTCTGCTCCTTTTGCTCAGCATCAGATCATATAAGTCCTTCCAGGCCTCCCTGAAGTCTTCTTGTTCATCATTTCTTATGGTGCAGTAGTACTCCATTACATTCATATACCATAATTTATTCAGCCATTCCCCAGTTGATGGGCATCCCCTTGATTTCCAGTTCTTGGCAACCACAAAGAGTGCTGCTATAAATATTTTTGCACATGTGGGACCCTTTCTCACTTTTATGATTTCTTGAGGATACAGTCCTAGTAGTGATATTACTGGGTCAAAGGGTCCGTTGGTCTGAATTTCAAGGCTCTTGTGAGAGCCTCTCTTCACTCTCTGCCCCCCAAGTTCTGGTTCCTGTTCTCAAACATGTTCAGTCCTTTAGTTGAGTTGAAAAACTGAAATAACTGTCAGTTTCTGAAGCCAGTGAACATCATTGTTATCATGACTATTGAGATACGTGTGTGTGTTTGTGTGTACATGTATATATATGTTGCAAACCACTATATGTAAATATGCATGGGAATGGGTATATGTGTGTATGGACATCTATATACATAGACCTCCATGTATATGCATACAGTATCCCCTTTGAGTCTTACATTAACCCTGAATGTTATCCCCATTTTACAGATGAGGAAACTGAGACTCATAAAGGTTAAAGTGATTTCCTCAAGGTCATACAGTTAGTAAGTAAATAACAAATCCTGAATTTAAACCCAGGTACTGTGACTCCAAGTAGTATTCCAGATCTTTGACACAGACATTTCTGCCTTCAGTAAGGTTCATTTTTTCTTGTTTTTTTTTTTTTTTCTTCTTCAGTATTTTGACTTTGTTTTATTGTTTCTTGCTGGAGTCATTAGCTTCCACTTGACCAATTCTGATTTTTAAGGAGTTATTTTCTTCAGTGATGTTTTATGCTACTTTTGTTGTTCAATCAATTCAATTATATCCAACTTTTCATGACTCCATTTGGGGTTTTCTTGGCAAAGACACTGGGGTAGTTTGCTATGTCCTTCTCCAGTTCATTTTACAGATGAGGAAACTGAGGTACACAGGGCTAAGTGATTTACCCAGGGTCACCCAGTTAATGTCTGAGGCCAGGTTTGAATTTACATCTTTTTGAATGCAGTCCCAGTACTCTATCTAGTGCACCAGCTAGTGCTCTTTCACCATTTGGCCAATTCTGATTTTTAAGGAGTCATTTTAGTATTTTTTTTGCCTCTTTTATCAAGCTGTTAATTGTCTTTTAATAATTTTTTTTAAATTAAATTATTTTATTTGTTTTCAGTATTTGACAATCACTTCCACATATATTAGATTATTCCCCCCTCCCTCCCCCTCATTACCTCCTCCCTACCTACTCCCTCCCTGAGATGGTGTACAATCTTATATAAGTTCTACACATACATTCCTATTAAAAACATGTTGCATAGAAGAATTAAAATGAATGGGAGAAACCATAAAACAAAACAAAACGTAATACAAAAGAAAATGGTCTGTTTCTATCTGCGATCCAATTCCATAATTCTTTCTCTGTATGTGGAAGGTGTTTTGCCTCAAGAGTCCATTGGAAATTTTTTAAGTCCATGCATTGTAATGAAGTACTAAATCTACCAGAAAAATTCCTCACACACTGTGATTGTTGCTGTGTACAAAGTTCTTCTAGTTCTGCTCCTTTCACTCAACATCAATTCATATAAGTCTTTCCTGGCTTTTCTGAAGTCTTCCCCTTCATCCTTTCTCATAGCAGAATAGTATTCCATTACATTCATATACCACAACTTGTTCAGCCATTCCCCAATTGGTGGGCATCCCTTTGATTTCCAGTTTTTCCCTACCACAAAGAGAACTGCTATAAATATTTTTGTACATATGAGACCCTTTCCCATTTCTATAATCTCTTTAGAATAGAGTCCCAGAAGTGATATTACTGGGTCAAAGGGTCACATTTTTTTAGTCCTGTGGGCATAGTTCCAAATTGCTCTCCAGAGTGGTTGGATAAGCTCACAGCTCCACCAACGTTGAATTAGTGTTCCAACTCTCCCACATCTTCTCCAACATTTAACATCTTCCTATTTTGTCATGTTAGCCAATCTGATAGGTGTGATATGGTCCCTCAGAGATGTTTTGATTTGCATCTGTCAGTAGTAATTTAGAACATTTTTTCATATGATTATAGATATCTTTAATTTCTTCCTTTGAAAACTGCTTGTTCATATCCTTTGACCATTTATAAATTGATGAATGACTTGTATTCTTGTACATTTGACTCAGTTCTCTATATGTTTTAGAAATGAGGTCTTTATCACAGACACTAGTTGCAAAAATTCTTTCCCAATTTTCTACTTCTGTCCTCATCTTGTTTGCATTGGGCTTTTTTTGCAAAAACTTTTCAATTTAATGTAATCAAAATTATCCATTTTGCACTTCATAATGTTCTCTATCTCTTGTTTGGTCATAAATTTCTCCATTCTCCATAAATTTGACAAGTACACTATTCCTCGCTCCCTTAATTTGTTTATAGTATCAATCTTTATACCTCTATCATGTATCCATTTGGACTTTATTCTTGTGTATGATGTCGAGTATTGGTCTATACCCAATTTCTGCCACACTATTATCCAGTTTTCCCAGTAATTTTTGTTAAACAATGAGTTCTTATCCCAGAAACAATGAGTTCTTATCCCAGTAGATTGCTATATTCATTGACTACTGTGTCTTGAGTATCCAGCCTATTCCACTGGTCTGCCTCTCTGTTTCTTAGTCCAAGTTGTTTTGATGATTGCTGCTTTATAACACAATTTGAGATCTAGTAGGGCTAGGTCACCTTCCTTATCATTTCTTTTCATTAGTCCCCTTGATATTCTGGAGCTTTTGTTCTTCTAGATGAATTTTGATACTATTTTTTCTAGCTCTAGAAAATAATTGTCTGGTAATTTGATTGGTATGGCACTATGTAAATTAATTTAGGTAGAATTGTCATTTTTATTATATTAACTCAGCCTACCCACAAGCAGCTGATATTTTTCCACTTACTTAGATCTAACTTTATTTGTGCAAAAAATGTTTTGTAATTGTATTCATATAGTCCTTGGATTTGTTTTTGCAGTTAGACTCCTAGATTAATAATTTTCTTGTATTGCTCTTATTTCTTTACTCAGTTTTTCTTCTATTCCACTTTTAATTTTTAAAATCTTTTTTTTTTTGCTTTTTAAAATCTTTAACTTCTAGGAATTCTTGTTGGGTTTATGTCTAATTTGCATTTTTCTTTAAGGCTTTATTTGTAGGTGTTTTCAAGTAATTGTGTTCTGAGCTTGTGTCTTGAACTTCCCTGTTGCTAGAGTAGCTTTTTATGGTCAGATTCTTTTATAAAAGACATATTATTTTTCAAGCTTCTTGATTTTGGGCATTATGTTAGAGTTAGGCTCTGTTCACCCTTGGGTGGTGATGACTGGCCAGAGCATCTGTCCTTTATATCCTTCTGCTGCTTTCATAGCTAACTCTGGGGGCATATAAATTTTCTGTGCTTCCAAGATGATATGATCCAGAAAGAGGTCTGTTCTCTTCCCTCTTACTTTATGCTCTGCTTCTTACATAGATAGAGGCCCTACTCCCTTCTGCATTGGAATTGTGATTTGAAACTAGGTAATGGGGGATAGCTACTTGGTGGCTTTTGTTCCTGCTCCCAGTACTGGTACAGGGTTCCCATGGGATCTTTTTGACTAGGTGTTTGGTCTCCTTTCTATTGGGTGCTAGGTTGTTCCCTGCTACCACCGTGGCCTAGTGCTGCTGCCATAACCCCGTGCCCTTTCCCTATATCTTTTCTTGCCCAGCTTCAACCCCAGTGTCCACAGACCTTTCTGTCTTATTTTCTTAAGTTTCACTGGTCTGGAAAAGTGACTGACTGACTTTTTCTTGACTTTACTGTTCAGAATTTGATTTGGTGTGTTTTTTAGGTCGTTAGGGGAAGAGATGAGCTGTGGCAAAAGTTACAGCCTCTCATTCCACCATCTTGACTCTGTTTTCCTGACATTTTCTTTCTTGACAGAAATGCCAGACTGATACATCAGGGGAATAGTTTGCCTAGATTTTATTAAAGCACTTGATGAAGTTTCTCCTGCTCTTTTTATGGACATAATGAAGAGATGTAGGCTGGATGATAGGTGGATTTGGAAATTGTTGAATGGCTGGATTCAAAGAATAGTCATTAATAGTTCCTACCTCAGTGATTTGAGTTTGACTCTTTCTATTTAATATTTTTATCAGTGACTTGGCTAAAGGTATAAATAGCATGCTTATCATATTTTCAGAAGACAGAAAACTAGGAGAAATTGCAAACAGTATGGAGTCAGGTTCCAAAAAGATCTCGCTAGACTAGATGATTAGTCTGAATCTAATAGGAGAAATGTAAAGTCTTGACTTGGGTTCAGTCATTCAACTTTTCAAAGAAAGAATGGGAAAATGTGGCTAGATAGATAAAACATCAACTTCTTCATAGCTAGGGTTGTTTTATTTTTTTGTTGGAAAATATTAGGCACTTAAATGCTTGCTTATTGATTGACTTATCCCCACCTAATTTTATTTTATTAGCATTGTTCTGTTGTTTTATACATTTGTGTCATTTGCAAATTAGATAAGTACACTATCTATGAATGAATGAGGAAGAATTGATTGAGTACTACTATAGACCAGTCACTGTGCTACATGCTGGGGATACAATAAAAAGGTGAGTCTCTACTCTCAAGGATCTTACATTCTATGGTTTTTTTTGTTCATTCATTTCAGTGGTGTCTGACTCTGTGACCCCATTTGAGGTTTTCTTGGCAAAGATACTGGAGTGGTATATTGGAGTGTTTTGCCATTTCCTTCTCCAGCTCATTTTACAATTGAGGAAACTGAGGCAACTAGGGTTAAATGACTTACTCAAGGTCACACAGCTAGTAAGCATCTTAGGCCAAATTGAACTTAGGTCTTCCTGATCCCTGGCCTGGCATTCTATCCATTGTGCCACCTAGCTGCCCTCTTACATTCTATAGGAGAATATAAAAGATATGGGAGAATGGAAGCCCAAGAAGGGAGTCTGAGAGTTTTGATCTGTAAGCAGAGCCATAGAGTCCGTTAGCAAGATGTCTATGCTGGGTAGGTCCTAGTTTCCTGGGGATTACTGGATGGGATATTATTATCTAGAACAGGCTAAATATAATAAATAAGGTGAGTTTTCACTTACCCACAAATCAGGATAACTCCATTCTGAGTCTGAGTGCTAAAGTGAACAAATTTACACTACTCTCCCTCACCCTTACCCCCACCATCCTCTTTTGGGTGTGGAGTTCAGTCTCTGGAAGTCCAGATAGTTACTATTCCCAGTGAGGAAAAGGGGGATAACCTCCGTCCAATTCATTGATAGAAAGTGTGTTTAACACTATTACTCTTTGGATTCAGTCATTTCACCTGACAGAATCCTTGAGAATTGTAGTGTAATGAGAGTGGGTTGGTTGTTGTCCTTT
Source organism: Bettongia penicillata ogilbyi (assembly GCA_023548195.1). Classification (NCBI taxonomy): domain Eukaryota; kingdom Metazoa; phylum Chordata; class Mammalia; order Diprotodontia; family Potoroidae; genus Bettongia; species Bettongia penicillata. The sequence goes on from JAJHZJ010000384.1 coordinate 2,167,322, forward strand.
GTTCTCTAAGAGGACCAAAATGACATCACTATGTTAGAGTCAAATTACAGTGTGTCTCACCATGGTTAATCAGACCCATATGAGTTCAGAAGGCTCTGCCACAGGTCAAGCACCAATAGCCCATGTGAACATTTGGGGTGGATTCTCTCTTGAACTACTTCAATTCTGGTTTACTCAGAGTAAAACACCTTCTCTGATGAGGGTATGCCATGCTGTGAGGTTCTGTGCCAGTGTCTTCCATGTCACACAATTCCAAAGTTCTTACGAGGGACCTTGAAAGTATCCTTATATCACTTTCTGACCTCCATGAGAGTGCTTGCCCTGTATGAGTTTTCCATAAAATAGTCTCTTTGTCAAGAGTTTGTTTGGTGTTTGAATGGTGTGGCCAGCCCATCAGAGTTGTGCTCTCCTCAGTAGAGTTTAAATGCTTGGCAGTTTAGTTTGAGAAAGTATCTCATTGTCTGGTATCTTACCTGCCAGTTGATTTTTATTATCTTCCTAAGACAATCCAAATGGAAATGATTCAGTTTCCTGGCATGGTGTTGGTAGACTGTCCAGGTTTCACAGGCATACAACAATGAGGTCAGCACAACAGCTCTGTAGACCTTCAATTTAGTAGTCAATCTCTCACCTCTTCTCTCCCACACTTTCATTTGGAGCCTCCCAAACACTGAACTAGCTCAGTGTGCCAATCTCATTATCAGTGTGTACTCCCCTGGGAAGTATACTGCCAAGGTAAGTGAACTTGTCCACTATATTCAAAACTTTTCCTTTTTCTGTAACTGATGGGTTCCACATATGAATGGTGTGGTGTTGGTTGATGGAGCACCTTTGTTTTCTTGGTGTTAATTGTTAGGCCAAAATTAGCACAAGCAGCAGAGAATCAATCCATATTTTGTTGCATCTCAGTTTCAGAGGCTGCACTGAGTGCACAATCATCTGCAAACAAAAAATCATGCACCAACACTCCATCCTCTTTAGTTTTGTCTTATAACCTTTTCAGATTGAAGAATTTACCATCAGTGCAGTAACTGACCTTGATGCGGTGTTTGTCCTTATTGAAGGTGTTTGACAATATAGTTGAAAACATTATGCTAAAAAAAAGCATGGGAGCAAGCGCACAGACTTGTTTTCTCCATTTGTGACTGGAAAAGCTCTAAAGCATAATTCATCATCCAGAACCCAGGCGAGCATGCCATGGTGAAATTGATGTACAGTACTGATGAACTTCTTCAGGCAACCAAATTTTGACATGGCCATGTTGTTTGGACGCAAAATGTATGCTTGCCAAAAACACTTGTGATCCCATGATGGTCATAAGAAGCAACACAAGGACACTCTCAAGATCTTTGGATTTGGCTGTGCAACATGGGAGACACTGGCACAAGACCTCTCAGTATGATGTGCCCACAAAGAAAGGGTGCTGTACTATATGAGCAAAGCAGAATTGAGACAGCACAAAGGAAATGTAGGATGCACAAATTTGGAGTATTTACCCCAAATATTCATGGAAACTATCTGTGCCCAACCTCTGGTAGGGCATTCTGAGCTCCTCTTGGTCTGATCAGCTACAGTCGGACACACTGAAATTTCACTTTATCATGGTGATGTCATTTTGTTCTCTTCGAAAATGAGGGATAACAGCCAACCAACCAAGCCAACAATCCTGCATCCCTCTAAGCTTCTCTTATACTTTACTTTTGATGGAATTAAATACAGCCATCTTAGTGGTTGATGAACTATCCTACTGGTAAAGCCTGTGTAGTTCTTGTTTTTCATTTAACAGTTTCTGAATTTCTCCATCATTTTTGTCAAAAACAGCCTTGATTGTTTGCAGTTGTTCTGACCCAGATGAGCAGATGTAGTACTGTACACCACATCTCTGAAAGCTGCCCACTTCCTCTCTGCTCCACTATTGCCAACTGTATTTTGGCTCAACTTTCCTTCCAAGTTAGCAACAAAGTGTTTCCCCTCAGAGAAGTGTTCTAATCTGTTGACATTAATACTTCTGGTTGTCATTTTGCCTTGGGGCCACTGCTTTTGTTGAATGTGAATATTTAGCTTAGAGAAGATGTCTTTCATCACTCCATCACTCTGTACCACACATTGTTTTAGTCACTCTCACATTCTATCTATCTTCTCCTTACAGTCATCATCTATTAAATGCCAATCTTTGTTGTGGGGGTACATCCACAAAGTTTTATTGTGTTTAGGTAAACAGAAGACAGTGTTGGTGATGGGAAGGTCATGATATGCACAAGTCTTTAGTAGTAAGTGACCATTGCTGTTGGTATTTCCAATTCCATTTTTCCCAAGGATTCTCTGCAATGTCTGCTAGTCTGAACCTACTCTAGCATTAAAGTCATCCAGAATTATAAAGTTGTCCTGTTTTGGCATATTGTTGATGAGGGTCTCCAGGTCTTCGTAAAACTTTTCTTTGACCTCAAAGGGTCCATCATGGTGGGAGCATAGGCACTGATGATGGCGGCATGTCATTTTCCTGAAAGTGGCAGTTGCATTGTCATAGGTCTTGTTCATTCCTTTTGATAAGTGTACACGCTTGTTGATTAGATTAGTTTTGATTACAGCTTCACAGCACTCTTCTTAGCTGCAGCCACTCCAGAAAACTGTCTCTAGCTCCAGCTTTACTAAGCTGGCCTTCATTTGCCAGCTTTGTTTCTCTTAGGGCTGCTGTTAGGGTGCAATACCTTCTGAGTTCTCTCACAAGACTGTTTCAAGTCTACTGGATTTTGTTTGTCCATAAGTGTGCGTACATTCCATGTGCTGATGGTGAGTGTAATTTGCAGAAGTTTTTGTACCTTTGTTCTGTGTTTCAATCCCAGGGTATGATCCCTACCTGCTATGGTAATCAAGCCAGGGTTGCGTAAGCAGACAATTTTGGGGGCACCTTTTCTGGCCATGTCCTTATACTAGGAGATGAGCAGTGAGCCTTCAGTGGCTGCTGAGACACCCAGGGGGCTACTGAACCCCACTGCTGCTTCTGGTGAGAAGACAATCCTGTGGCCTGGGTTGCCTGTGTGCAGGGTTGTGACTACAGCTCCCAGTGTATCCTCACCTGTTGCTTCATCACTTGTCTGTCACCGCAGGATTTTGAGATAAATAAAAATGGTAAAATGGCATAGATGATGTTTTTTGATTCGTGTGTAAATTGGATTTAAGTGAGGCAGAATTGCACGAAGTTGTCGGTCTCACTCTCTCTTCCAGAGTCATCATAGTTCAGTGGCAGGACAGAGTCAAAATAACTGGTGATGGCTCAAGGTGCAGTGGATGACCTTGGCATCTTTGATGTCTCACCAAACTCTAAGTGCTCCACAGCACCTGCTTATCTGCCTTCATGGCCATTGGAATACATTGTTCTCATCTGCCCATCCCACCAGGGGATGTCTTCACATGCTTGGGGTGAACACCCCCCTAACTCACCAAGATCCCTTGGTTGCTCTCAAATGGTTTAACTTGTCTGCTGAAATGGTTTACTTGGGTGTGGGTGCTAGGTATACTACAGCTTCTTGGAGCCACAGGTTAAGTGGATCAGTTGGACCCAAAATTGGAAAGCAGCCCTGAAAAGGGTTCAGCAGCCTTCACACTAGAGGTACTAGTGCTCCCTGAACACACCTTACAGCCCAGGTTTTTTTTGCCTCTAACATAACCTTCCTGTATATTTCATTGCCTCACTTACACTCTCTTCCTATGAGTAAGGACTCATTCCTGCAAACATACACAGTTAGTGAGTGTGCTTTTAGAAGTGCCTGATGCCATGGAATGAAAGGTATGCTCTGAAAGACTACTTCTCGTTCAGGAGAAAGACTTTTTGATTGAATTCTGAGTTGAAACTGAGTATGTACCCAAAAGATGGCAGGAACTGGTCCTTATTAACCTTCCTACCTGGCTTTGTTAGGGTGATGAGGCAAGAACTGACATGAGTTTCTGGATGGGACTTTTTCAGAGAGGAATATGTGATAAGTATAATAACTGGCTTGGACAAGGTGGAGGGTGGAAGTGGGAAATGTAAAGACACATTTTTAGTCCAATCTACATTTATTCAAGTCTGCTGTCATCAAAATAGTAAATCAAACCCTGAATTAAAACATTTACTGATTTCCATTGTATAAATAGACTGAAAATGGAACACTGGAGCCTTTTTGAATTGCCTCCAGCATATCTCTGGGCCATTTGTTTGGTGGTATTCAGTTGTTTCAGTTGTGTTCGACTCTTCATGACCCAAATTTGGGGTTTTCTTGGTAAAGATACTGTAGTAGTTTGCTTCTCCATTTGCTTTTCTGCCAGCAACTGGCAGATCGGAGGTGCAGCAGTTATATATAGAAAAGAAAGAGATTTTTACAGCTCATTTTATAGATGAAGAACTGAGGCAAATATTAGTGTTCAGTGGACAATTGAACAGTTATCTCTGTAGTCTCATTTATCATAGTCTTGTTGGCAGGTAGGGAGTACATTGGATAGAGTGCTGGGCCTGAAGTAATGAAATCCTGAATTCAAATGTGGTCTCAGACACTCATTAACTATGTGACTCTGGGCAAGTCACTTCACCTCTTTACCTCAGTTTCCTCAACTGCAAAACGGACACAATGATAACATTACCTGCAGGCTTGTTGTGAGCATCAAATGAGATAATACTTTAAATTGCTTAGCACAGTGCCTGGCACATAGTTGGTACTATATAAATGTTTATTCCCTTCCCTCTCATAAGATATTAATATCTGCCTTGCAGACACTTTGCTTTAGGAAAGTCTTTACTTTTGTTCTACAAAGTTAAAAAAAAAATTAAATCAGCAAAGTCAGCAGGAACTTAGTCTCTAGCTCTCTCATTTAGTTGTATGACAAGTATGGACAATCCTTTGCAAAAATCTACTTATTCCTTACTTGTAGTTTTATGACTATACATCGTATGTATATGTATGTGTATATTTATATGTATACATACATACACAGACCCATTCTTATTATTCTTTTATAGAAATGAGAAAGTACTCCTGTGGATGGTTATTTTTAGTTAAAGTGGATCTTTCTCAGTGCCTCTTACGATGTCTCTGATGAGTGCATAGAGTGCAGATTTAGATTCAGGAACGCCTGTCTTTGAATACAACTTGGATACTTACTACCTATGCGATCTCAGGAAAATCAGCTTTTCTGAGTCTTACTTTCCTCATCTGTAAAATGGGGATGATAATTCCATCTACCCTATGGAGTTGTTAAGGGAATTGGATGAATTATTATATGTAAAGTGCTTTGGTATTATCATTATAAGATTGTTTTAATAGAATCTGTGATCTTCTCCATTCTTTGAGATAACTTGAAAATTGATCCCTGAGTGCCTCTGATTTTGTAACATCCAATATGAATTTCTTCTACAGAAAAATTTGGCCAGCTCCAGTTGCTTGTCCTACTTCATCATTTTAAATGCTATGCCATTTAGTCACATAGTGCCTCTGTTATGCTTGAGTTCAGATGTTTTATTTTATTGTTTTATATTACTTATTTGTTAGCTTAAATTTCTATTCCCATTCCATGATATTCTATTATATAGCCATACTACAGTTTGTTCAACCATTCCCTAATCCATGGATAGATAGGTTTATTTCTAATTTTTCATAATTGCAAATAAAAGATCTATGAATTTTTCTCTAAAATAAATTTTATTTTAATTTTCAATCAATCATCCAATCAACAAATACTTGCTAAATGGTTTCTGTGTACCGGGCCCTTGTGCTGAGTGCTAAGGGAATGCAAGGAAAAGCAAAGCAAGCCAACAAAGCTGTCTCTGCCCTCATGGGTTTTAAGTGCAAGTATTCAAATATAGAAGTAAGAATAGAATACAAGAGAATTAAGAAAATCCAAAAACAGATTTTTAGTGATTTTATGTACTTCAACTATTATTTATTTATTAAGCAAACAAAAAGGATGATATGTATATGAACTTTAGTTACTGTAACAATAAAATCGTCCTGTTTTCACAAGCTTTTCTGAATGTCTTTTGTATGTATTTAACTGTGTTTTATTTTTGGTGCTAATGTCTTTGCTTTCCTAGGTTTGTACACTCTTTGTGAGTGTACATGCACACACATACACACAGACATACACATACACTGAATCCTTGATTTTTGCGGGGGTGATGGTCCTAGAAAAGGGCCCTGAAGGAAAAAGTGCAAATATTGTTATACTGAACCTATGGGAAATAGGCAATTAGGTTCCTGTGACCACTAAAAACTAATCTTTCTCTAGAGATTGCTGAAATTACAGTTTTCAGCATATAATTATTTATAACAAAACATTAATTCTGATAATATGCACATTTCCTAAAATGCAAGGGAGAGGAGAGCAATGCCAGATTGGACAGGGAGGGGCAGGGCTGTGCTGTCAGAAGAACCCTGAGGTAAAAAATGGGAAAGGGGCAACCTGCTCTCTCTAATCTTCCTTTTCTCTCAGTGGTCGAACTGTTCCCAGATGAAAAATGGGTATGTAGAGGGGTGACCATCATCTTCTATACCCACAAACAGCTTCTTTTTCCATTTTTTCAATTCTCTCATCACATACTTAAGAGGTTACTTTAACACTTTTTGCAGCTGATTCATGAATCTGAACCATTAGCTCATTTGTGTCATAGGATGTCAGAGAGTTGAACCTGGAAGAGATTTTAGAGGTCATCTATCCAACTCCTCACTTAAATGTTTTTTTTTCCTTTTCAAAGTTATGAACTTGACAAACATCAAGACACATAAACATTTCCATATGTAAAGAACAGGAAAAGAAGAATGTATATGAAACCATGAAATCTGTATCATGCCTATTATAGCCATTATTATTTTTAGAGTATTTATTAAATTTAACACAGTAATACCACCAATACCCTGCTAGTCTGTCTCTCCTCTGAACTTCTGAGGAATTTACGTAATTTGTTTTTATTTCATCCCTCCCATTAGACTGTGAATTCCTTGAGAGTAGAGATTTATATCCTTTATATCCTCAGTGATTAGCACAGTGCCTGTCTGGAATATGGTAGCTGCTTAAAAAATACTTATTAAAGTAGTATTAGGGCAGCTAGGTGGCAGCATATAGAGTGCCAGCTATGGAGTCAGGAAGGGACCCCGCCTTAGACACTTACTAGCTAGGTGACCCTGATCAAGTTACTTAACCACTAGCTAGGTGACCCTGATCAAGTTACTTAACCCTGTTTGCCTCAGTTTCTTCATCTGTAAAATGAACTGGAAAAGGAAGTGGTAAACCACTCTAGTATCTTTGCCAAGAAAACCCCAAATGGGGTCATAAAGAGTTGGACATGACTGAAATTACTGAACAACAAAAAAATTAGCATTACTGACTGTTCTGTGTATTTTTTAAACATTTCTTTGATAATCCTTCCTTTCTATGTTTTTATCAGTCTTTCCAAACCTGCTCCTCAATTCTCTTTCCCTCTCTCCTGAATTAAATAAACGTCCTCCCTGTAACTAATAAGCATAGTGAAGACACTGATAGTGTCTGAAAATATATGTCTTATGTAGCTACTGTCCAGCACCATAGTCAAGAGATAGGAAATATGCCTTATCATTAGTCTTCTGGAGTCATGGTTGTCCCCTTACTGCACTGATCAGAGTTTTTATAATATTGTTTTCCTTTACAATATTGGAATCATTGTGCACGTTGCCCTCTTGGTTCTGCTTACTTCACTGTATCAATTCATACAAGTCTTCTCAGGTCTTCTCTCTGAAACTGTCCTTTTCATTTCTGAAGGTGGTAATAGTATTTCATTTCACTCACATATATTAATTTGTTCAGTCATTCCTGAAATTGATAGGTCCACACTTTTGAGTTTTTTGCCTCTTGGAAAAGATACAAACTCCTGTACATTTAAAGTCCTTTGTGATCTTACTCGAGCTTATCTTCTTTCAGGCTGATTACATGTTATTCTCAAGTGTTCACCTGGTGGTCAAAAGAAGCAATACAAGGACACCCTCAAGGTCTCTCTAAAGAATTTTGGAATTGATTGTGTGACATGGGAGAAACTGGCACAGGACCACTCAGCATGGGAAATGGGATCATATCAGAAAGGGTGCTGTGCTCTGTGAGCAAAGTAGGATTGAAGTGGTTCAAAAGAAACATGCGATGCTCAAATATAGAGAATCCACCCCCAAATCTTCACGTGGGCTATTTGTGCCTGACCTTCAGTAGAACATTCTGAGCTTGTATTGGTCTGATCAGCCACTGTCAGACACACTGACGTTTGACTCTAGTTTAGTGATATCATTTTGGTCCTTGTAATGAATGAAGGATAACAACCAACCAACCTTCACATCATGTTCCAAGTAAACTGGCTTACTTACTATTGCCCATAAATGAATTTTCTGACCTTTGTGCCTTTGTACAGGTTATTCCCCTATACCTAGAATAGTCCTCATCGTTTTTATTGACTTTTGGAGTCCTGTGCTACCTTTAAGGCACAGCTTAAGTGCCACCTGTTCAGGTGACCTTTTCTGATTCAGTTGTTGGTCTTGCCCTCTCTTCTGTCATTTTGTAAATATCCTGCATGTACATATGTGTGACCATGTTGTGTCCTCAGTATCCTTAATGAATATATCCCCTTGAAAAAAAGCATGAAGAACCAAAAGTCTGAGAATAAAATAGAAACTGGATAGGATGGGATTTGAACCTGTGTGTGTCATAATTACGTGGTATCCCTCCAATAGAATGTAAGTCTCTTGAGGTCTGGAACTATCTTGCCTTTGTGTTTGATTCCATAAAACTGAAGAACACAATGCCTGCCTCTTGCTAGGTACTTAATAAATGTATGTTGATTAACAAAAAAACAAGCAAAAAATACTGATTCTATTGTTACATGTGTAACAATGTATATAGTGTTTTTTCCTTGTATTAAACATTCTACTCCAGTATGCCCCTGCTTTTTTGGCATGATTCCAGGGTACTGTGTTTCATTATCTGTTCTTAAGGCCCATCAGTTGTTTAAAAATTGGCTCAGACTTCTGTTTTCCTTTTAGTAATATTTTCATTTACATTGTAGTCAATCAGCCAGTAAACATTTATCAGATGCCAGCTGTGTGCCATGTTAAGTACTAGGGATACAAAGAAAAGCTAAAGATAGTCTTCCCTTGTAATACCCACAATCTAATGGGGGAGACACCATGCAAACAACTATATACTGATAAGTTATATACAGGATAAATAGTAAATAATCAACAGGGGGAGGTCATTAGAATTAGTAGGGGTTGGGAAACGTTTCCTCTGGAAGGCAGGATTTAACTGGGACTTGAAGGAAATCAGGAGGCTGAGATGAGGAAGAGCATTTCAGCCAGTGAAAATGCTAGAGTTGGGAAAAATGTCTTATTCTTGGAAAAAAAAGGCCAGTGTCATTGGATGAAGAGTACTTACAGAGATTTAATATGTAAGAAGGCTGGAAAGATGAGGGTGGCACAGGGTTTAGTTTTGAAGTGTTTTAAACCCCAAATAGGATTTTCTATTTGATCCTGGAGGTGGTAGGGAGCTCTTGGAATTTATTGAGGAGTAGGGTGACATGGTCAGATCTAAGCTTTAGAAAAATCACTTTGATGACTGAGTAGAGGATGCGCTGGAGCAGGGAGAGATTTGTGGTAGGAAGACCAACAAGCAGATAATTGAAGTACTCCAGACTTGAATGATGTTGCCTGGACCACAGTGGTGAGAATGTCAGAGGAGAGAAGGAAGCATATTCAAGAGATGTAGCAAGGTGAAATTGACAAGCCTGGGCAACAAATTGAATGTAAGGGGTGAGAGAGAGTGAGTTGAGGGTGATAACTAGGTTGTGATCCTGGATGTGCTATTCAAAATGTCTGAAAGGGCATTCAGAGATACAAGATTGGAGGTCAGAGAGATTGGGGCAGGTTAGGTAGATTTGAGACTTCTCCACATAGAGATGGTAATTAAATCCATGGGAAGCGATGCACTCATCAAGTGAAATAGTATAGACAGAGAAGAGGGCCCAGGAGAGAGCCTTGTGGGATACCCAGGGTTAGCAATCATGACCTGGATGAAGATCCAGAAAAGAAGACCAGAGAAGAAATTATCAGATAGGTAGGAGGAAAACCAGGAGAAAGTAGGATCCAGAAAACCTAGAGATGAGAGAGTACCAAGGAGAAGAGAGTGATTGACAGTGTCAAAGGATGCAATAAGATCAAGAAGGATAAGGTTTGAGAAATTGTCATTGGATGAATTAATTAGGAAGGTGTAAAAGAATTGCCCAGAAGCAGTGAGGGCCTAGTTGAGGGTATGTAACATAAATTTGTACTGAATTCAGTCATGATGGTTGTGTGATTTTCTTCACTTTTGTTCAGCAGTGCATGTGTGTAGGGATGAAGGCAACATATGTGATGCAAGACTGAGGCTTGGCAGAACACAATAGGTATCTATAATAAAAAAACAACAAGGCACTTTAGAGAAGAGGACTATATAGAGTTGAACTGGTTTACCAATGGGTCAGATGAGGAAGGAGAAGAGTGTAAATAGTGCAGGGGTGTTGGCTAGGGAGAGAACCGAGGAGTCTAGAGATTGAAGATCACAGTGTGGAGGAAGAGGAGGGTTTTAGTACTGGAAGGCAGAATGAGTGGGGGAAACCCAATAGATTGTGAACAGAAAAGGGAATTTCAGAGTTTATGAACATGCAGGTGATGCATTATGAGTGATGGCAGGATCAAAGGTACGAACCATCTTTTAGTGTGGAAGAATAAGACGTGGGAAATGGGTAAGTTAATGAACAAGGAGGTTGGAGTGTTTGAGGGAGTATCAATATGTATATTGTATTTGTTTCTGCTTGTTTCACTCTCTACAACTTCCTGTCAGTCTTCCCATGAATATTTAGATCATATTCAAGTTCTTCACATTAATATTCTATTATATTCATATCCTATAGTTTTTTCATTTCTTCCCAAAGGAATTGGCCCTTGCTTTGTTTCTAGTTTGTTTGTTCTCCCAAAGAGTTGTGCTATGAATACCTTGGTGCATATTACATATTTGTTTCTGTCCTTCTTTGTGGTATATTCCTAGTATTGATATTTCTGGGTCAAAGGATATCTATATCTATATCTATATCTATATCTATAGATATAGATGTAGATAGATATAGATATAGATATATAGATATAGATATACAGATGGATAGCTTAGTGACTTTTTTTGTGCCATTCCAAATTGATATCCAGAATAGTTGTTTAGGAGCCTATTTAGCTCTGCATTTACTTTCTCATTAACTTGGGTGGATTTATATTTTAAGAGTGATACTGTAAATTGTATTAAAATTTTTTAGCTATTCTTATTGTATAATTATTAGATACATATTTAAAGTGGTATGCTCTCATCTTGATTTGGATCTTTTAGAAAAATATGTCTTTGATGATTTTAGTTTTGAATTTGACTTTTTCTGGTATCATCAATGACATTCCTGTGATTTCAGGAATAGTGTGTGATTGTGATTTCAGCCATAGCATGGTATGTTTTAGAACACCTTTTCTGTTTAATTCAGTTCAACAAAATTTATTTTTAGTCTGAATTGAACAACATTTTTTGTTTTGTCTTATAATACATTAGTTTATTTTTTATTAAATAATTTAGGTCATTTACATTTAACGTTAAAATTGTTAGGTTAATCATTATCTTTTATCCATTGTTATTCAGTTTATTGTAATGAAAGCCATTTTTCTTATTCTTATTGTTTCTGTTTACCCAAACCTAACAAAACTACTCTAAACAAAATTTCTCTGTTTTGCACTAATACTTTATATGTAAGTTCTTTTAACTTAACTTTCCCTTTGTCAAAAACAGGAAGTTTATTTTGGTATTACTGTAGCCCCATCTTTTTTCCCTTATTTTTTTCCCTTATTTATGTGCAACTTTTAGTGGTTTAGGCAATATAATATTTGTAAAGGTCTCATATTTGTTAGCAACTGGTTTTTCCTGATTTGCACAGTGTGAGGGTTTTTTAAAAAAATGCTTATCTTTCTGGTTTAGAAACTGAAGAATTTGGCTCAGAGTGAACTTGTTGAAGTACTTATGTCTTTCTGCAAGGTTTTCAGAGTCCAGAAGTCCATCTCTTGTCTTTGCCAGTCAATAATCAAGCATTTATTAAAAGTCTACTGTGTGCTGAGCACTGTGTCAGAGGTACTGTGGTTAAAAACCATTTTGTTTCAGAGAGTCAAAGGTTAAAAAATGAAAGTACTATACATTTTTTTGAGTAGGGGGAAGGAGAAGCTCTAATATGTCAGTAGGAGTGGAGGTGGATCATAATAATAGCTAATGTTATTATGTAGGGCTGAAAGGCTTTAAAAGTGCTTTACATACATTATCTCATTTATTCCAGGTGTCTCAGGGTTAAGTGACTTATCCAGGGTCACACAGACCATGTGCTAGAGATAGGGCTGATTCTAAGGCTAACTCAGTATTTACTATATTTACTATACTGTTCTTATTTATACAGACAACATACTTTAACATACCTTAATGGAAGTCAGCCAGCAAGCATTTATTAAGGCTTATCATTACTGTTTGCCTGGCACCTTGCAAAAAGTGAGAATTTAAATACAAATTGAAAGAAAGAAAGTCATTGGCCTCAAGGTGGGAAGGTCTCTCTCTCTTTGGGGCTTTGCAGAGGAATTTTTATGCCTTCCTTAAATGGACTTTCTGGAAGGATCCATCGAGTCGGGGGAGAGGCCAAAGGCGTGGAGGATACTTCCCATGTATGAATTCCATCGAGGCTTTAATAGGAAGAGCTGGGACTCGGCAGAAGAAATCTGCCCTGGCCTCTTCCCCATCTTGGGCGTAGAGGAAAGAAAAGCAGTCACTCAGGCTTATGTTTATCTTAAGTCTTGGGTCTCCACAAAAGAGATCAGAAAGAGACTCAAATGCAACTGTAAATCTGCTGTGGACCAACTGTCAATTATCTCTTCACAAAAGTGTTTAAAACACGGAGATTTCATAGGCACAAATCAACAAAGCCTTAACACATGATATACAATAGCCTGTAACTGGACATTATATTCTCCTGGGAGGTTGAGACTTAATACATTAAAAAGTGAAAACAGTTTGTGGGCTTGTTAAACAGTCATTTCACCTTTGATCTATAAGGAAACTTATTTGACTTCCTTCAAGACCCAGCTCAAATCCCACTTAATACAGGAGGTCTTTCCTGGTCTCCCTCAAGGCTGCTGCTTTCCCTTTGACATCACCTGCCATCTACTCTGCACATATCTTGTGTGTATGTAGTTGTTCGCAAATTGTCTTCCTGACTAGAATGGGAAATCATGGAGGGTGAGGAGAGTGTCTGTATCTTTAGTGCCTAACACATACCAAACACTTAATGCTTATTGATTGACTGACCAAGTCCAAAGACTCCAAACAAGTCCATGGAGGGCCGTATTATGTGGCAAATGTGACTTCTTCCTGTTGGTAGTCATTTTCTTGTGTGGAAAAAATTGTTGTAGCTCCAGAGAGCACCTTTGGTGGTGTGGGACTGATAAGAAGTAACTCTCCACTTTTCAGATTCACAAGGTTGTCTCTAAAGCTCAAAATGGACTCCAGATTTCTATTATGTCACCTCTGTCCAAAGGAAGAAGTGGTAGAAGGAGCAGTCAGCACTTAATGGGGGTTCAGTATATGCTCTATAAAATGCCCCCTGTAGGCCATATCTGCACATGCTTCATGGCATGTGTTCAGCCCCTACCAAATTTATTTATAACAGCATTATTTATTTTTTTTTTAAATTTAATTTTATTTATTTAATTTTTTACATTCATTTTCACAAATTTTTTGGGTTCCCAATTTTCTCCCCTTTTATCCCCTCCCCCCACCCCAATACCCCAAGCAATCTAATTTTCCCTATCTCCAATCTGCACTCTCTTCTGTCATCCCTCCCTTCTCTTGTCTCCATCTTCTCTTTTCTCCTGTAGGGCCAGATGACTTTCTATTCCTCATTAACTGTATGTCTTCTTTCCTAGTAGTAACAACAATACTAAACAGTTGTTCCTAAAACTTTGAGTTCCAAATTCTCCCCATCCCTCCCTCCCCACCCATTCCCTTTGGGACGGCAGGCAATTCAGTTTAGGCCCTATCTGTGTAGTTTTGCAAATGACTTCCCTGATAGTCGTGTTGTGTAAGACTAACTGGATTACCATCCCTCCTAACCTGCCCCTCATTGTTTCTCTTCTGTCTCTTGATCCTGTCCCTCCCCAAGTGTTGAGTTCAAATTGCTCCCTCCTCCCATTGCCCTCCCTTCCATCATCCCCCCCACCCTGCTTATCTCCTTCTCCCCCACTTTCTTATACTGTAAGATAGGTTTTCATACCAAAATGAGTGTGCATTTCACTCCTTCGTTTAGTCAAATGTGATGAGGGTAAACTTCTTGTTTTTTTTTTTTTTCTCAGCTCTCCTCTTTTTCCCTCCACTAAGAAACACTCCTACTTGCCTCTTAAATGACATATAGTTACCCCCTTCCCTTTCCCTCTCTTTCCTCCCCCTACATTTCTCTCTCACCATTTACCTTAGTTTCTTTTAAGGTATGGTCCCATCCTATTCAGTTCAATCTGTGCTCTCTATCTCTGTATATGTGTGCATGTGTGTATGTGTGTGCATGCGTGTACATGTGTATGTGTGGTCCCACCAACTACCCAGATACTGAAAAGTTTTAAGAGTTAGAAATATTGTCTTTCCCTGTATGAATGTAAACAGTTCACTTCTGGTAAGTCCCTTAAGACTTCTCTTTGCTGTTTCCTTTTTCATGCTTCTTCTCATTCTTGTGTTTGAAAGTCAAATTTTCTTTTCAGCTCTGGTTTTTTCATTAAGAATGATTGAAAGTCCTCTGTTTCATTGAAAGACCATATTTTCCCTTGAAGTATTATACTCAGTTTAGCTGGGTAGGTGATTCTTGGTTTGAGTCCTAGTTCCTTTGCCTTCTGGAATATCCTATTCCACGCCCTTCGATCCCTTAATGTAGAAGCTGCTAGATCTTGAGTTATCCTGATTGTATTTCCACAGTACTGGAATTGTTTCTTTCTAGCTGCTTGCAAGATTTTTTCCTTGAGCTGGGAGTTCTGGAATTTGGCCACAATGTTCCTAGGAGTTTCTCTTTTTGGATCTCTTTCAGGTGGTGATCGATGGATTCTTTCAATACTTATTTTGCCCTCTGGTTCTAGAATGTCAGGGCAGTTTTCCTTGATAATTTCATGGAAGATGATGTCTAAGTTCTTTTTTTGATCATGAGTTTCAGGTAGTCCCATAATTTTTAAATTGTCTCTCCTGGATCTATTTTCCAGGTCAGTTGTTTTTCCCATGAGATATTTCACATTATCTTCCATTTTTTCGTTCTTTTGGTTTTGTTTGGTGATTTCTTGGTTTCTTGTAAAGTCATTAGACTCCATCTGTTCCATTCTAATTTTGAGAGAACTATTAAATTCAGTGAGCTTTTGAGCCTCTTTTTCCATTTGGCTCATTCTGCTTTTGAAAGCATTCTTCTCCTCATTGGCTTTTTGAACCTCCTTTGCCAATTGAGTGAGCCTATTTTTCAAGGTGTTAATTTCCTCAGCATTTTTTTTGGGTCTCCTTTACCAAGGTATTGACCCGATTTTCATACTTTTCTTGTATCTCTCTCATTTCTCTTCCCAGTTTTTCCTCCACCTGTCTAACTTGCTTTTCAAAATCCTTTTTGAGCTGTTCCAGGGCCTGAGCCCACCCGCCACCCCCCTGGGGTGTCTGGGGTACTGAGGCCCCGCCCTCCACATCTTTCCCTGATGGCAAGGATACGTCCTCATCATCAGATCCGAATGTCGGGATCATTTGCATTTGTTGGAAAAAACTCTCTAAAGTCTTATTTTTCTTCCCTTTTCTAGGCATTTTCTCAGCCAGTTACTTGACTTCTGAGATTCCTTTCCACCCCCGCCTGGATCCGCCCAGCTAGTGCTTGGCCTCTGAGATTTAAATGGGCTTTCCTCCTGCTGGCTGTCAATCAGTGAGCTTTAGTTCAGGTGCTGGGGTGGGGGCAGGGCCGCCTCCCAGACTCTGATCCCTCAGGGGCTTTATGCAGAGACTTTCAGGAATGGAGCGGGTGGGGGCGGAGTGGGGGGGCCCGCCTCCCAATCTCAGTTCCCTTGGGGGCTTTGAGCAGAAGCCTTCAGTAATAGAGCGGGGTGGGGGCAGGGCCATCTCCCAGGCTCAGCTCCGTCAGGTTTTATGCGGGAATCTTCCGTAATGAAGATCCTGCCTGCTGCTGGGGGATTCCTGAGTCCCGGGCTGCTGCCGCCTCAGCCTCCGCCCACACCTCTGCCTCCGCCGCTTCCTGCCCCCGTCTCTGCCGCCACCGCTTTCTCCCGAGGGGGCCCGAGTCACGGAGACACCCTGCTTCCCCTCTCCTCCAGCCCGGCCTTCTTTCTCACTGACCTGTAGCTTCTGTGGGCGGAGGGACTTTCCCGGCTGCCGGAGCTTCCGTCTCTGAAGCCTGCTCGGATCAGCTTCTCTGGGGCCGCGGCCAGGGCAGCGCTGGGCGTGGGGTCCACTTTCCGGGGCACGCTGGACCCTGGGGATGGGTCTCCAGGGCTCCCCGGAACGGAAATCTCTTCCACTCTGCTTCTGCACACCTTGTATTGACCCAGAAGTTATGGGGGACTCTTTTTACATTAATTCTATGGGCTTTTGGTTTCAGAGCTCGTAAACGTGCGTCCTTCTACTCCGCCATCTTGGCTCCGCCCCCCATTATTTATAATAGTGGCAAAAAAAACCCCACCAACTAAAACTTCAGA
The DNA here is from genome assembly GCA_023548195.1 of Bettongia penicillata ogilbyi. NCBI lineage: Eukaryota > Metazoa > Chordata > Mammalia > Diprotodontia > Potoroidae > Bettongia > Bettongia penicillata. The sequence goes on from JAJHZJ010000384.1 coordinate 2,184,121, forward strand.
ATAGGTTTGACAGAAATAATGTAATTCAACTCAGTAAGCATTTATTTAAGGACCTGTTATTGTGTCAGACACCATGGTGAAGATAACAGAAGTAAAATAGAAACATATTGAACAATTGGAGAGCTTATCCCTTCTCCAAGGGGAGGAGGAAAGATAATAAAAACACCTTTACTTTACAGATTGGATCATAAATTTTCTGCAATGCCGACAGATTATTTTATAGAAGTAATGAACACTGTAATAAACTCACTACTTTCCTAAAGTAATTTATTACCTCTATTTTTGTTGGATCTTTCTGAATTTTCTAGATAAACAGGCATACCATCTATAAATAGAGATGTTTTAATCTCTTTATTATTAATACTTCTTTAGTTTCCTTTACATGGCTATTGCCATAGCTGTTATTTCTAAAACAGTGTCAAATTGAATGACGAAAATGAGGAACCCTATTTTGGGCTTTTTATTTTTAGAGGAAATGCTTGAAACGTTTGTCTAACATATATAAGATTAATTTGTGGTTTTAAACATGCCTTGAAAAACTGCTTTCGAGAAAAATCTTGTTGATCATAAATGGATTCTGCATTTCATCACACCTTTTTCTATATTGATATGATGTTTATGAGGTTTTTGGAGTACAGTTTATTGCATTCAGTGTTTTCCTATACATAATTTATTAAATCGCCCTTGAAGTCTTAGTATAAATCCTAATTGGCTATAGTGAATAATTTTTTGATGTTTTGGTGTATTCTGTTTGCTAATATTTTTGCAGTAATATTAGTTAGATTGATTGATATTTCTCTTTTTCATCCTCGTCTTTGCCATGTTTGGAAAACAAAGCTGTTTTACTTCATAGAAAGATTTTGATAGTATACTATTTTTTTCTATATTAAGTTATGATGAATTTAATAGGAATTGCTTGTCCTTTGAGAGTTTGAAAAAATTCACTTGTGATTATGTTTTTGATATCTTTTTTATATGGAAGCTCACTAATGGTTTATTTGATTTTTTTTCCCTCTGAGATTCAGCTATTTAGGTTCTTTTTTTCCTGTTTTGTCAGTTTGGGTATTCTGTATTTTGGGATATTGTCATAGATTTCTTCTAAGTTTTCATGTGTGCTTCATTGTGTCTAACAATTTTAAACATTTCTTTTATATTTGCTGTGACCTTCCAAATGTTTAGTTTTTGTAATGTTTTCTTTTTTCTGATTAAAATCGCTATATTTATTGATCTTTAATAATTCTAACTAATATTTATATAATACTTTAAGGTTTGTAAAGTGCTTTACATGTATGATTGGATTTGATTTATCTACTGAAAGTGCCATGCTGGGGATAACTAGCACAGAGAATCAGATTGTATTCAGAATATAGCAGTGCCTACGGGTATTTTGGAGCCAAAAGTATGTTGTGGAAAAGGCATGACCATAAGGCCAGAATGAGGAGTTGGAACTTTTTATCTATAGTTTGTGGGCAATCTTTGAAAGTTTTTTGAGGAGGGAGATAAAAGGATCTGAACAAAATCTAAGAAGATTGATCTGGATGTTTGTGAAGAGTGCATTGGAGAAGAGAACAAGCTTTACATGTATTAGTCATGTGACTCTTATAATGCCCTCAGGAGGTAGGTAGTACAATTGTTGTTGTTATATAGATGAAGAAATTGAAACCTGGATAGGTGAAGTCATTTACTCAAGATAACATAGGTAGGAGAACACAGTTAGGATTACAAGATTTAAAGCGAGGATGGGGTTAGTGATCTAATCCAACCCACTCCTTTTTTAGATGAGGAAGCTGAGGCCCAAATACTGTTAAGCTCTTTACATGTATTATCTGATCTTCGCAGTCCTATGAGGTAGGTTATATTATTATCTGTTTTATAGATGAGGAAACTAAGACTGAGAAAAATTAAGTGATTTGTTCAGTATCACACAGCTAGTAAATGTTTAAAGCAAGATTCAGACTCAGGTCTTCCTGACTTACAAGTCTAGCGTTAATAGGTAATAGAATTTTCTCTAAAAATCCAAGTTGCTGAGACTCCAGTATGGCCTGACCTACCAGCAGCTACTGAAATGTATTTAGGTATTTAGTAATGCCTGTTCTGTGAACAGCCCTGTGCCAGGCACTGAATGAAGTGGATAAGGAATTTCAGAGGCATGATTCATGTGGAAAAGATTACAATGCCAGGAGCATGAATGTAGTCAGCCAAGGTAGAAACCTCCAGGCACTGATTTATAGGATCATAGATTTAGAGCTAGAAGAGAGCTCAGAGGTTATCTAGTCCAGGGTCCTCATTTTACAAATGAGGAAATTGAGGACAAGAAAAATTAAATGACATACCTAGATCACACCAGAGTTTTGTTCCACTGAGGGTTAGAGCAGGATACCATACAGAGGCCTGTAACCTGGGAAACTGAGACCCAGATATGGGAAGGTACTTGTTCAAAATCACAGAGTAAATTGGGGCAGAGCCAGGCTAGAATCTAGGTCCCCTGAATCCCCATCCATCATCCTTTCCGTGATGGCTAGATGGTACAGGGGATGGAGTGTCAGGCCTGGAGTTAGGAAGACTCATCTTCCTGAGTTCAAATCTGCCGTCAGACACTCGATGGCTGTGTGACTTTGTCGGGGCGAGTCACTTAACCCTGTCCGCCTTAGTTTCCTCCTCTGTAAAATGAGTTGAAGGAAATGGCCAAACACTTCAGTGGTATCTTTGCCACCAAAACCCCAAATAGAATCACAGAGTTGGACGTGACTGAACAACAAATCTCTTTTTCTTCTGTGTTACTGCTCTTGTCAGTTCTGATATTCATGGCATAACAAATTTCAGTGTGGTATAGTGGAATGGGCACGAGATTTAAGAGTCAGAAAACTAGTTGGAGTTTTGACTGTGTTCTAACTGGGTTATTTTAGGCATGCCACTACGTTTTCAGCCTCAGTTTTAGGAAGGACATTGACAAACCGAAGAGGGTCCGGAATGAGATGACAATGGTAATGAGAGAGTGTAATAGGAAAGCATCTATTAATAATAGCTAGCCTTTATATAATACTTTAAAGTTTGCAAAGTTTTTTTTTTTGTAAATAGTATCTTATTTCATCCTTGCAAACCTAGGAAGTAGGTACTATTATTATCTTCATTTTACAGATGAGGAAACTGAGGTAGAGGTTAATGACTTTTTCAAGGTCACAGAATCAGCAAGGAGCTGAGGTTGGACTTGAATTCAAGTTTTCCTGACTCCTAGTGCCAAATTAAGCATTTAAGTATGATTCTGAGTGTAGGAGCTACAAAAAGAAAAGCAAGATAATCACTACCTTGTAGGAGATTCTAATTCTTACTCTTTTAGGGCTGCTGTTGTTCAGTGATTTTAGTTGTGACTGATTCTTCCTGACCCACTCTTTGTGATCCCATCTGGGGTTTTCTTGGCAAAGGCACTGGAATGGTTTGCCCTTTCCTTTTCCAATTCATTTTACATATAAGGAAATGGAGGCAAACAGGTTTAAATTAAGACTTGCCCAGGGTCTCACACAGCTAATAAGTGATTGAGGCTGGATTTGAACTCAGGTTGTACTGATTCCAGCCTTCGTGCTCTTATCTATCCACTGGACCTAGCTTTCTTTAATTTAGGGTAGGCAGTGCTTATTGGAGGGTTAGCTATAAGGCAGATAGAAAGGCCCAGTGGACCTTAGGAAGCAGTGACTGGAAGTAGTCAGATTCAGTAGTTTATCATATTACCTAGAAAGATTGTGGTTGGTGACTTCCTGCTCAAGTAGTGTAAATGGTCATATTATTTTATGAAGGAAGGAAGAAAGCAAAGAACCAAGCATTTATGAAGGGCTTATTTTGGGCCAAGTTCTGGGCTATATAATATTGACGCTTTTGATCCTCACAACAATTCTGGTAATTATTATCCCCATTTATAGTTGAGGAAACTTAGATGGACAGAGGTTAAGTCACTTGCCCAAGGCTTCACAGCTATTACCTGTGGTTGGATTTAAGTTTATGTCTTCCTGACTCTAGACCCAGCACTGTATCCACTGTGCCACCTAGCTGATGAGGGACTGTTGAGAAGGTGGTTGTGGTTCTAGGGTCTGAATGCAACAGATTACCTCTGCTGGAATTGGGGATGGTTGGGGTCCACATCCAGCTGGGAAGGGTGTATTTAATACCTGGTAGAAACTGGGAAATAAGGACTGGGGTTAGGGGAGGTGAAGGTCTCCCTGAAGGGCTGAGCCCTTGGGGAGCTCACTGAAATCTGGACAGTTAGTCAGTAAACACTTCATTGAGCACCTGGTGTGTGTGTGTGTGTGTGTGTGTGTGTGTGTGTGTGTGTGTGTGTTGGGCTAATATTTGGAGTTGGGACTTTTGGTAAAGTGGGGTTGAGGAGAAGGGCTAGGAGCTTTAGAAAACAAGACTGGGAACTGAAAGTCCTAGAGAGGGATGCCACACCCAGAATTGAATATGACCAATTATGAGTGTTAGTTCCCTGACCCCTGAGTCTGGCCAACTCTCAGGTTATTTGAGGAAGGCCTCAGTCCTCTGGCTGGTGGATTCTCCTGGAATGTAGAGTAGTGACCCTTGAGAGCTGAGCCATTCTGGGCAGGCAGACTGGTTCCCTTCTGTCTTTCTTACCTCCAGGAGTAGAACAGGGGGACATTATGGCTGCAGCATTGGAATGCTTTTCCCATCAGTGAGTTAAGGAGATTATCTTTGTTTGAAATTCCAGGGAGCTGGGAGGAGGATTTGTTAGCAGTGCTTGCCTTTTCTCTCTCCTGTCTAGGCAGTGGGGCAGGCCAGGGCTGGATTGGGCTCGCTGGAGGCTCTTTGCCATGGTAAGTGTGAAATTTTCGGTGCTTTCTTGGACAGTGTGTGACCCTACCACTAGGGACTGGGATTGGGCAGAGGGCTAGTGCCTAGCAAGGGGATTTGGGGGGACCAGCTGGAAGGAGAACTGACAGATTAAGGCTAGGTAGGGATGAGCATGGCTAGGGTAGGGATGAGCATGGCTAGGATAGGGCTGATCATTCATGCGATCTGATGAGCAGTAGCACTCAGAAGAAGGGAGCATCATCATCTTTCCGTTGCTCACCCTGGGAAGGGAGCCAGGTCCAAAGTTTTATGTGATACAGCTAAAGGACTGGTGGCAGGGGATGAATAGGTGGGCTCTTTTGCCTGAAAATGTTGTTAGCTAGTCTTGGGGTCCTTGTCTATGATGTGTGATTGATAACCTTCCTTAGGGACAGGAAAGGTGCTGGGTTTCTTTTAAATCATTTTTCTTTTTTTCTTTAGTACTTTATTTTTTCCCAGTTATATGCAAAAACAGTTTTTAGCATTCATTTTTAAAGCTTTGAGTTCCAAATTCTCTCCCTTCTTCCCTCCTCACCCCTCCCCTTCATTAAGGCAAGCAATTCAATATAGGTTATACCAGTGTAGTCATGCAAAACATTTCCATAATAGTCATGTTGTGAAAGAAAACGTAAAGAAAATAAAAAACTTAAGAAAATAAAGTAAAGAAGAAGTCTACTTCAGATGCTGTCAGTTCTTTTTCTGAGAATGGATAGATAGCATTTTTCATCATATTCAGACACTGTCAGTTCTTTCTCTGAGAATGGATAGATAGCCTTTTTCATCACAAAGTCCTTCAGGTTTGTTTTAGATCGTTGTGTTGCTGAGGATAGCGGAGTCATTCACAACTGATCGTCCTGCAATACTGCTATTACTTTGTACACAGTACATTTCACTTTGCATCAGCTGAAGCTAGTCTTTCCAGGTTTTTCTGAGAGCATCCTGCTCATCATTTCTTATAGTACAATAGTATTCCCTCATAATCACATACCACAGCTTGTTCAGCTATTTCCCAGTTCATGGGCATCCCCTCAGCCCCAGAAAATAGCTTTTTAATCTCCTTTAGGGTACAGAAAGCGTGCTGTTTATTTGGGTTGTTGATGTCCCTAACACCTTCCTGTTTATCAAGGCTGACTGAAGTAGCCTAAATTACTAAGCTTTGATCTGGAGTGAGGAAGAGAGGATGGGTGAGGCAATGAAATGGACAGGAAGGTTATGTTACAGTCAGAACATGAGATTTAGGAAGTCCTGAGAGGAAAAATGTAGAATATTATATTTATTAACTAAACATTTTGGAATAACAGACAAGTGAGAAAATCTGGGTAGTTGGGACAAGCACAAGGCTATTTGGACAGGATCTAGAATGTCTCGTGGGCTCATGGGCTCCCAGAGGCAGATAGAAGAGTTGTAGGGTAGTGGCAAGAGGCCTGGCCTAGGGGGAAGCAGGAGGCCTGGGCCTTAGTCCTACCTCTGCCTCTTGGTGGTCTTGGGCAAGCCACTTTCCTCTTTTTCTTTCCTTCAGATGCTCACAGTTCTCTTTTATCCCTTGCTTGATGGTTTTCTTTTTACTCATTTGGTGAAGTAGAGAAGTTAGACTAGAATCTAGAATTCTAGTCACTAGATGATCTCTAAGGCTTTTTGCAATTCAATTCAGCAAACATTTATTAAGCTCCTTCTATGAATGTAGGATTCTGGAGCATAGACAAAGGTACAAAGGTAAAAATCAGCCGAGGCTTTGCCCTCAAGAAGCTTGAAATATACTAACATTTACACAATATTATATGCCCACTGTGTGCTAGGCTGATCCAGGCACCGGGATACAAAGACAAAGTAAAAAGTAGTCCCAATCCTCAAGAAACTTTCATTCTTCTAGGGAGGTAGTTGGTAAGTAAGTAAGTGCTTGGTGCCCTGAAAAAGGAGAGAGCACTTCCACCTAGGGGGAATCAAGTGGCACATGCTGAACCTTGAAGGAAGCCACTGATTCTGGGAAGTAGAAATGAGAGGATTATACATTCCAGGCTATGTAAAGGCATGGAGATGGGAAATGGAATGTCCAACTCTTGGAACAATAAAGTTGGTCTGTCAGACTTTTTTGACTTAGTTTGTTATGAGGAAAAATTTAACAGAGCTGTCTTAAAGTGGGATGGGCTTTTTGTGGAGGTATAGTAGGTTAGTGTGCTCCCCTTCCACCTCCCTTTCCTTGTTATTGTTCAGTTGTTTCTGACTCTTCATGAGTGTGTATGAGGTTTTCTTGGCAAAGGCATTGGACTGGTATGCCATTTCTTTCTCCAGTGCATAAGACAAGCAGGGTAAGTCACTTGCCCAGGGTCACACCCTTAGTGAGGAAAATAGGAAGATAGATACAGAAGTTTGGAGGGTAGAACGAAGAATCTAGTGTTCTTTCTACTACACCAAATGGCTTCACATTCCTGGAAAAGTGTCCTTAGAATCCTCTTCTGAGTGGGGAATCTATAAATCATGCTTATTGTTGCTTCAGTGCATCAGAGTAAAGCAGTTTGGGTAACCAGGTAGGGCTGCTTAATTAGAGGCCTAGTCTAATGAACATCCCTTCTCTAGGGTTTTCCGCTCTTTCATCCTAAATTTTCATCCTTTTCTATCTTCTTGACCCAAACTGACCCCTGACAGTGGGGCCTCTTTAGCCTACTCTGATCTGTCCCAGCCACTGGGGCCCTCTCTGATCTGACCCTGTCAGTAGAACTCTGACCTGAACGTGGATATCAAGTCCGTCCTTCATTTTCCTGAAATAAAGACTTAGATAATTGGAGAGATCTTCACTGTTTGTTGTTCACCAATGCCAGTGTAATAAAAATTGATGATACTCTCAAATTAATTTACAGATTTAGTTTTTCTCTTAATCAGACTATCAAGGACAGACTTTTATAGGACTAAATGAAATAAAATTTAATTAGAAGGATAAAAGATCTAGACTCTTAAGAAATATAAAAAAAAGTAGGAGTGAAGGGAGTCTAGCATTAGCAGATACCAAACTAATTTTAAGGGCGTATTCAGTAAAACTGTTTCGTAGTTTTGTTAAAGAATAGAAAAGCAGATCATTAGAACAGACTGGCCACCCAAGACTGATTCTTTCTTTGATCTTCTATTTCCTTTAACTATAGCTAACGAAGCCCTGTTAAATGTACGTAAAATGATATGCAAACCTTAGATGTAGAAACCTTCATCTGTAAAGTGGAATGAATAATATATGCTTATTATGAGACTCAAGGGAAGTAATCTATGTAAAGTGCTTTATGAACTTTAAACTACTATGTGAGCTCTTATTATTTTTAGTATCACAGACCAGTTCCAACATAACTGCAATAACTGGGAGTTAACTGTCCATATTTAGGCCCACTTCCTCTTGGTATTGCTTTTCTCTGGAGTATCTATTTTTCTGCATAGGAAAGCAATCATGAGACTGATAGGAAGACTGACAGATGAGGGCGTCTGGAATCCTGGGCTCATTTCCAGGTTAGTGGGTGGGGGTGGTATAGTGTGGTATAAGGAACATGTATTTGGGAGCCCAAGACCAGAGTTCAAGTTACAGCACCAATTCATGATAGCTGCTGGGCAAACCAGTTTACCTGGTTGAGCCTTAATTTCCTCATCTGTAAAATGGGAATAATAATTGTTGCACTATAGCACACACATCACTGTTTCTAGGATCAAGTACTTTTCTAGCCTTCAACCTCTGGGACTAGATCAGCAGTGGGGAACTGCCGCAGGTCCGTCAGAGATGCAGAAGTGAAACCTATCTAGGTATGGGAGAAATACCAAGATTTTTTCTACTGTGAGATTTTGTGATTTAGCGAGTAGAGACTGAATTTGGAGTGCTTTCAAGGCATGGAAGATGGCTTACACAAATGCATGAAAGTGGGAAAGGGTGGGGCAAGATTAGGGAATAGCAACGAAACAGTTCAGTTTAGTTCTAGTGCTCTCTCCCTTCCTCCGACTTTCCCCATCTTTTCCTCCAGTGTAAAAGCTTTCTCACCTTTTTATGTTTCTCTTAAGTCTTTTATTTGACAGTCAGATTTTCTTTTCAGCTCTGGTCTTTTCATCAAGAATGCTGGAAACTCCTTTATTTCATTGAATATCCATTTCCCCTGAAGTATTATACTCAGTTTTGCTGGACAGGTAATTTTTGGTTATAAACCTAGCTCCTTTGCCCGCTAATCCTTTAATGTAGAAGCTACTAAATCTTGTGTTATCCTGACTATGGCTCCACAATATTTCAACTTTTTTTTTTTATGGAGGCTTGCAGTACTTTCTTCCTAACCTGGGAGCTCTGGAATTTAGTATAATATTCCTGGGTTGTCCGGCCTAAATGCCGTGGGTTGCCAGGTCCTCTTACCAATTCCAGATCTTCGGTGGCCAGCCAGATAAACGTAATGAGAGAAGAGACCTCCAGAGTCAAACAGAAGTGTAGACTTTATTCTGGATGCCAGCTACATGTCAGCATGCAGGATGAGTTCTCCCCGTGGAGCCCCCCTCTCCTTCCGGAGGAGAGAGGAACCCAACCCTCAGGCTTTCCGGTCCCCATTTAAGCTCTCCCAGCTGCATAGTTCACTCGTGGACACTGTGCATGCTCTCAGCCCTTTAGCCAATTAACAACAGTTGTGCTCAGACCATGGACCAATCTCAAGGGTGGGATGCTCTCCCCAGCAAGTTTCCACTGAGAAGAGGTGGAAAAACAAGATAGCTTGTGTTTCACTCCTCAATTCCCAGCTCTTCTCTGGGGGGCCTCGTGAGAGCTCTGCAGTTTAGAAGCCCTCACCTTTACCTAACCCGAGACTGTTCACGTGAAAACTAAGCTTATACCCCAACACTGGGAGTTTTTCATTTGGGGATTTTTTTCAGGAGGTGATCAGTGAATTCTTTCCATTTTTATTTTGCCTTCTAGTTTTAGACTGTTAGGGCAGTTTTCCTTGATAATTTCTTGAAAGATTTCAGGTAGTCCAATAATTCTAAACTTATCTCTTCTTGATTTATTTTCCAGGTCGATTTTTTCAATGAGATATTTCATATTTTCTTTTATTTTTTTCATTCTTTTGATTTTGTTTGATTGTTTCTTAATATTTCATGGAGACCTTAGTTTCCACTTGCCCAATTCTACTTTTTAAAGAGTTATTTTCTTCAGTGAACTTTTGTGTCTCTTTTTCCATTTGTCCAATTCTGATTTTTAAGTTCTCTTGAGTGGGATTTTTGTGCCTTTTCTACCATTTGACCAATTCTGTTATTTAAGGTATTTTCTTCAGTTTTGTGTGTGTGTGTGTATGCGCCTGCCTCTTTTGCCAAGTTGTTGACTCTTTTTTCATGATTTTCTTGTATCACCCTCATTTCTTTTCCCAATTTTCCCCCTACCTCTCTTATTTGAGTTTTCAAATCCCTTTTGAACTCTTTCAGGAATTCTTTTTGTGGGCCTGAGACCAATTTACATTTTTCTTTGAGGCTTTGATTGTACCTGTCTTAACCTTGATTTCTTCTTCTGATTTCATGTTTTGATTTTTCATGTCACCGGTAAGGTCAGGTTCTTTTTTTGTTGTTTGCTCATTTTTCCAAGGGACACTAGGTGGCGCAGTGACTGGAGTTCTAGGCCTAGAGTCAAGAAAACCTTGAATTAAAATATGACCTCAGATATTTGCTGGCTGTGTGACCCTGAGTATGTCACTTAAACTTAGTTCCCTCAGTTTCTTCATATATAAAATGAACTGGAGAGGGAAATGGCAAACCACTCCAATATCTTTGCAAAGAAAGCTCCAGCTGGGTCCTGAAGAGTCAATCATGACTAAAAATGACTGAACATTTTTTGAGCCTATTTCTTGACTTTTGACTTTATGTAAAAGTTGAGGTCTGCTTCTGAGGTGGAGGGGGCACTGTCTGAAGCTTAAGGCTTTTTTGCATCTGTTTTCAGAGGTAGTTCTGAGATCTACAAGTTTTCGGTTCTTTCAGGACAGTGTGATCTAAGGAAAGCTATATTTACTATTCTCTTGACTTATGCTCTGTAAGTGATCTCATATACTCTTTTCTACTCCAGAACCATGCTCAGGGTCCCCACTCCCTTGCAGCTATAAGCTCTGCATGCTAGTATTCCTCTTTGCCTTGGGAGTAGGACCCAGGACTGTGACCCAGATCTTGGTTGGGGCAATATAACAAGAGTCCTGCACCCAGTGCCATCAAAAGGACTTTTGTAATCTCTTCCTGACAGTTGTCTGACCCTCTTGCCATTTGTGGACTAACAGTTCCAGAAGCTGCTGTCACCAATTCAGTTGCTTCCAAAGCTTGCTGAGGGAATTCGTACTGCTGGCTTGCTGGGGAGATCCCTACATTATACTACACTGCACTGTGCTCCACTCTCACCCCAGTGCAACAGACATTCCTGCCTGATGTAAATTGTCAAGACCTTGGGTTGGAACAAGGTTTTATCTCATCCTTTTGTGGATTCTGCCACTCCAGAATTCATTTTGAGGTGTTATTTTAAAGTTGGTTGGAAAGGAATTTGGAAGAGCTCAAGAGAGTCCCTGCCTTTTCTCTGCTCTCTTGGCTCCATCTCCTCACTGTATGCTTTTGAAAAAAATGTTACAGTGACTCTCTTTTTGGACATCACTATTGCTGCCTACCTAACACACTTCTTCTCTATCTTCCATTTACCAAGAGAAAAGAAAAAGAAACATCAAACTTGTAATAAATAAATATAGCCAATCAAAATTAATCCAGACAGTAGCCATGTCCAGAAATGTCCTTCTGCCCCTTGTATCCCTCACCTTTCTGTCAAGAGGCATGTTTACATGTTTCATCATAGTTTGTCTGGATACATGGTTGGTTATATCTTTGATTAGAGTTCTTTCAAAGTTGTTTTATTTACTTTGTCATTTTTCTTGTGTAAATTGTTCTTATGGTCATGCTCATTTCACTCTAAATCAGTTCATATTTGCTATGGTCCAGTAATATTCCATTACATTCATTTACCCAGTTAGTTCATCCATTCCCTTGGATTCTAGTTCTTTTCAGTCTCTGCCCCTTTTAATTCTTCCCTTCAAGATTGGGAAGTTTGCTTTGCTTTTGCCTATTCTCTCCATGGTATTTTCTTTCTTTTTAATTCCCATCTTTTTCTATCCAAGTTTGTCTCCCTGTTGAGTTTTATGTATTTTCACACCAATCTTTTGTGTATGTCTGTGTTAACTCACCTTTGTCCATTTTAGCTGAGGTTCAGCTGCCTGCTCCCCCTGCCCATTCTTCCATGTTTGCATATTCTTCTCCTCACATTCCTCAATCATAAGATAATGATGATAATAATAGTGACAATGACCAAGCACTATGCTAAGCACTTTACAAGTATTATGTCATCTTATCCTCACAATAACCCTAAAAGGTAGATATCCCCTTTTTACAGATGAGGTGATTGAGGTAAACAGGGCTTAAGTGACTCTTATAGGGTCTCACAGCTATTAAGTGTCTGAGACCATGTTTGGATTCAAATATTTGTGACTCTAGGCCTGGCACTTTATCTGCACTACCATCTAGGTGCTAATAGCAAGTTCAGCATCCTTGTTTTTCCTTTCTACACTAGTGTATTCTTCCTTTTACCTTCCTTCTCTTTCATCTCATCATACTCTCAGAACAGAACCAATCTATCCTAGGACTTTTGTTATTCTAATTGAACTCCCTTAATACCCCATGAAGACATTAAAATTTTGGAGGACCACTTGTTTCTTCCCTCCCATTAGAACATTAGTGCTGTATTATCATATAGCTCCTTCAATATCATATAGCTATAATCAAATAAATGCACCTTTTTAGGTTTCTCTAGACCCTTATGTTTACATTTCAGCATTTGTACTCAGCTCTGGTCTTTTCATCAGAAATACTTGAAAGTCTTCAATTCCATTAACAATCCATTTTTTCCCTGTTGGATTACATTCAGTTTGCACAGTAAGTTTTTCTTGATTGTAAGCTCATATCTCTTGCCTTTTGGAAGAAAGCTGGTAGGTCCTATGTAAACCTGACTATAGCATCTTGGTTCTTGAACTCCATCTTTTTGAATATTTGCATTTTTTTCTTTGATAAGACAGTTCTGAATTTTGACTTTGACATTCCTGGGACTGTTTCTTTTGGGGTTCCTTTCAGCATGTGATTGGTGAACTCTTTTTATCATTGCTTTATCCTCTGTTTCTGAGATATGTGAGTAATTTTCATCTGTGCTTCCTTTGTAATAGAGTGCCTAAGTGTTTTTAAAAATCATGATATTTAAGAAATCCATTGATTCTTAAATTTTCTCTTGACTTGTTTCCAGATATGTTGTTTTTTATCTCAGTTATCTTAAATTTCTTCCATTTTTTTTTTCAATCTTTTGATTTTCTTCTAGTATTCTTACTATTTCATGGTACTGTTTATTTCTACTTGGCCTCTTCTGGTTTTCAGGGATTTTCTTTCTTGGATAAGGTTTACCACTTTGTTTTTTAAGCTACTTATTCATCTTCCAATTATTTCATTCAGTGCTTTTATTTCAGTTTTATATCTCTTGTCCTATTTTTTTCCAGTTATATTAATATAATCCTTGTGAAATCCATTTTTTCTATGCTTATGGTTGTTATGGAGTCATACGTGCAATAATTATTGATACTTGTAGGTGTGTTCTTTTATTTATCTCTGGCTTCATTTCCTGGATTTCATCATTGTGCCAGATCCAGGGTTTATCCCTAGCTGCAACTTTTGTGTAGAATTATCAGCCCTGCTTGGTCTTACATTTGGCTCCCTGGGTACTAGGAATTGGCCTTTACTTCTTGAGTTTAGGCTCTTCTGGATCTTTGAGGTTCAAAGCCCTGGATTTTTAGGATCTTTTCTGATATCTCAGGACAGAGTGTTAAGTAATAGCCCCTACTGTCCCAGTCTGTCTGCATTATGGTGGTCAGTACTTGGCTGTTTACTGCCTGGTACTGCTCCCTAAGTCTTTCAGTGTCCCGATTGTGGGGCTTTCTGACTATTCTAGGGCTTTCCAAAAGGAACCCTTTGATCTTGCTGCCTCTCAACTTAAAGTCTTACAGTCTACATCTGTCCTATCTCTGGTCACATGACTTTCTTTGCTTAAAGGAGAGGGGAGCCTTTTTTTCTCTTGTCCTTAGACTTTTGACAATTTTGAGGTTGATCACTTTTGGTCTAGTATGAATTCTAGGGAGTGGTTATATATAAATTGGGTGGCTTACTCTCTTGGTCAGGTAGCCATCTTTGCCAGAAGTTGGCTCCATTGATTTCTACTGCAGTACCCATTTGTTGTTTGTCAAAATCAAGTCTGGTGCTCCAATCTCCTCTTCAGCTTCCTTCATTTTCTGAACTACAGCCTTAGTTCTCTCTGAGAGACACCAGGGCTAGGAAAGTGAATGTCCCTCTGCCCTCTGCCCTACTCAGATCACATCTGCAGTATTGTGTTCAGGACTACGTGCCACAGTGTAGAAAGAACATTGATAAGCTGGAGGATGTCCAGAGGAACATGACCAGAATGATTGTGATTGTGCCATCTGAGTTTTAAGATCATGCCACATGACGATTCTTTGAAGGAACTAAATAATTTAGTATGTAGAAAACTTTAGGAGAACATCATAAATTGTCTTCAAGTATTTGAACTAGCTTGTGAAAAAGCACTTAGATTTGTTCTCTTTAAATCCTAGTTCTATACTACATAGGGATGGTAGAAAGATTTCGGCTCCAGACAAAAAAAATCCAAACAAACAATCCAACAACTTCTGACAGCCATGTGAAAGTGAAATGAGCTGCTATGTGAGGTCGTGAGTTTCTGCTCACTACAGTTTCTTCAAGGAAAGATTGGGTGCTTATTTGTCAAGTCTGTGGTAAAGAGGATTGGATGTTTATGAAGGCTGACCTTTGAAATTCTTTCCAACTCTTGAGATGTTGGTTCTAGGCTAGGTAAGAAAAATAACTCATGTTTATGTAGTACTTTAGGGTTCACAAAGGATTTTCTTCACAGTAACCCTATGAGGTGAAGTAGTGCAAATACTTTTATCCCATTTTACAGATGAAGAAATTGAGACTTGGAGAAGTTATTTGCAAAAAGTCACACAATTTTGTGTGAGGGGATATTTGAAACCTACTCATTTGAATCTAAGTAGCACTCAGCCAACACTGTTATTCTGTTATTTGTTACTCCTTTATTCCACAAACATTAAGTATCTCCTAAGTCGGAGACACTGTGTCTGGGCATCGAGGATACACTAGTGAGTAACAAGATCCCTCCTTCCTCTTAGCTGTCTAGTAGTGCAGACAAGATATGGACAGAAATAGCTATATTACAGAGAGCAGGATGTACAAGATGTCCTAAGGGTTTTGATGAAGTGGAGATGATTTTCTTGAAAGGGAATCAGGTAAGGCTTCTTGAAGGAGGTGTCACTGGAGTTTGGTCTTAAAGAATAAATAGGATTTCAGCCCATAGATGGCAGAGTGGTAGGGAGGTGAAAGTAGGCTGACATTCCAGGATGGGAAACAGTTGGCAAAAGTTCTCATGAGTTACATTAAGAAGGCAGCCAGTACTCCCATTTGGCTGAAGATGTTCTTGAGAAGGGTAGATTGAGTCTAGATTGTCAGAGTGAGGAGTTTGACCTTCATTCACCAGGCAATTGGGTTTTAAGGGCATTAAAACATTTTAAGCAGTAGCTTTCCATTTGCCCCACCCCAAAAACATGACAGGAAAACATGACCGAGGTTCATACTGAATGAAAACCCTCTCCATTCTGTTGGGGGTGGGTAGAGAGGTAGGGAAGGTATGCTGTAATGAGAGGATAAGAATGAGGATTGATGAGGAGGGACAAGGGGGAGCTTTGGGGCTGTATTGTGTGGAAGTGAGATCTTATGCTACTGTCTAAACTGTGTCAGTAGATATTGACCTGTCCACCTCTCACTTGGTTTGAGAGAGCTGACACCTCTCCCTCCTTCCTTCTCCCCTCCCCCTCCATGCTTTCTTTGATGTTTCCTTGTTCTTTCCTCCTCAGGTCTGTGGGAGCTGCCTGCCTGCCTGTCTTTGTGAGTGGGGTGGCAGGGCAGCAAAAGGTAGTGTGTACCCAGTCACACTGTGCTGGGGAGGAGCTGAGGTACTACCCTATCACTGACTTGCTTGCCCGCCTGCCCATCTACCTGCTTGCTCACCTTCCCCTGCATTTGGGCCAGAGAGGCCCACTCCTTTGTTGGACAGGAGCCAGAGAACTTGGGCAAATCAGATTACTAAGAAGAAGGAGCCTGCTAGCCAGCCCAACTCCAGCACAGCCTTGGTGGAGCCTTAGAAAGGAGAAACTTCTAGACCTTGGCAGAAAAAGACCCCATCAGCATACCAGCATAACATCTTGGCTTCCTTTCCTTTCTTCATTGATAGCTGATCTCCTGTTCTCTCCCTTTGGGGAGGAGCTGCCCCACTGGCACTCCATCAGTTTATGATGGTAATGGGGGTTATAAACTGACACTGGAAAGCCCAACTCTGACTAAGCTGGGAGGGGCAGAAGGAAAAAGGAGCAGAAGATTGGAGAGGGCCCGATAATGGGGAGCTCTGTGGTTGGACCTGTTGGTTCTCTGACTTGGAAAGAAGCGATCAGGGGTGCTGCCAGGACCCTTGGAGGGACCATCACTTACTGTTGATTGTTTTCCCTTCCCCTGCCCTTCAGTGGCTTGGGGAAGCTGGAGCTTCCTTATCAGGGTAATTAGCAGCAGACCCTGGACTGAGACTGGCCTTTGTCTCAATGATTGCTTCCCTGCTGAGTGGATCCTGCCTGCTGTGCACCACACATACCAGCTGTGCACCCTGACCCTGTGGGGGGAGGCGACGAAAGAAAGGAACAAAGCGGGGTGGGCATAGATCTTCAGTGTCTTGGGCATAGTGACAGCCCAGCGAGTCAGGGACACTGAGAGGATTGTTTGCCCAACTTTTCCTTTTACCTACTTCCCAGCTGTCACAGGGAGAGGTACTTGGGCTCCAGTCTCTGGAAACTGAGGTCTAGAGCTTCAGGAATCAGAATTGGGGAGCTTTGTGGGTTGAGGGGCAGATAGTGACCAGTTCCCAGGCTAGTATTGAGTCATTTGGATATACTGCTGCCTGGACCCCAGCCTTCCCCACAGACTTGTCTAGGTAGTACTGTTGAGAGCTAGGTTCAGCACTATGGAGCAGTTTCTTGCCTTTGAGGCCAGAGGCTCAAACTATGGAGCAGCTAACTGATCAACAGCTACAGTAGGATCCCAAGGAGGAGTAGGTGCTGGGCAGGGGATGCCCCCAGAAGCCTTGGATCAGGCCATCAGCCTCATCCCTTGGGTCCAGGCCCAGGCTAGCCTGTTCTCTCCTCTCCCTTACTCTGACCTATCCCATCCTACTTGGAGGCAGCCCTTCACTATGGCTGAACATCTGGAGCTTCTGGCAGAGATGCCCATGGTGGGCAGGATGGGCACCCAAGAACGGCTTAAGCATGCACAGAAGAGGAGGGCCCAGCAACTGAAGAAGTGGGCCCAGGCTGAGAAGGAGACCCAGGGCAAGAAGGGCCGTGTGGAAAAGAAGAGTAAAACCACTGTTGGAATCAAGGAGAAACGAGTACTCTTTCCCCCAAGTATCACCTTGCTGGAAGCAGCAGCACGCAATGACCTGGAAGAAGGTAAGGGTCCTGGGAATGGTGCCTCTAGTCAGAATTACTCTAACCTATATTAGTTTCTGGCCTCTGGTCCTTTGAGTAGGAGTAGGAATGAGCCAGAACATCACATATGGGGATGCACCTTGTTTTCTTGGGCTCATGCTCTGGGGCAGTCACCTTTCCTTCATTTAGCTTGTCATCTTAGGAACATACAGATGTGTGGTGAAAAGAACATTGTCTTCAGCTCCAATCCCTGTTCTGCCCTTTACTAGCTATATGACCCTGAGAAAACAGCATAGTGAATGCTAGCTCTTGGGGGCAAAGGCTTTGGGTTCAGTTCCTGTCATTGAAATTGACTGCCTATGTGACCTTAGATTTCTAGGCCTCAAGTTTTCTTATTTGCAAGAGGAGAGGATTGGATTAGGTGGTCTTTGAGGTCCCTTTTAGTCCTTGATTTATGATCCTTGGATTCTAAGTTAATTAACCTTTCTGTTTCTCAGATTTCTAATCTGCAAATTGGGCATAATAATGCTTTTACTAACTCTCCATGGAGTAGTTGTGAGCACTTTGTAAACTTTATTTAAATACGATTTTTGGTCACTCTTTGTGCAATGTAAGAGGGAGGAAAAGGCTCCAAGGGCTTCCAGAGGAGAAGGGAGCAGATCTGCCTCAGCACAGCTGCTGCTCTCTTCCCTCCCTCTGTCGCCCCAATCCATCTTCATTCTTAGTTAGCAAACTGGACCTGGAGTCAGGAAGACCTGAGTTCAAATTCTGACTCAGATAACTTATTGTGTGACCCTAAAAGTCATTCTTCCTCAGAGACAGAAACATATACTCTGACACTTTAGCCTTCTGTTAATCAGAGGGGTATCTAAAACAGGAGTGGGACTGGAGAAGAGCCTTTCTCTAGGCTAATTCTAGTTCTCGTTCTAGCCATGGCCTCTGCTTTTGCCAGTCTGCTACCCCTTGAGTTGTACTATTAGGGTTGAATTCATCAAGCATAGATTCATGGCCTTGAGAACTGAAAGGGACCCAAGAGATCATCTGATCTAGCTCTCTCCTTTTACAGATTAGAAAGCTAAGGCCCCAAAAGATGCATGGGGCTTTGTTCTAAAGTCATACAGCTATTAAGTGGCATGGTGACTTCAAATCCAGACCTGTTTTCCAATATACCATTCTCCTGCAAGTATTCCTTTAGTGCTTTACTCTTTCCAGTCCCATGCAAAGTGATACTAGGATAATAACTTAGAATTTTAAACTCACCAAGATGTCAGAGCAGGAAGGGAACATGAAAATCATCAAGTTCATCCCTTTCAGTTTACAGAGGGAGAAATGACTTGCCCAAGGTCCTATGCCTAGTAAGTTTTGGTCTAGTATTCTTTCTATTACACCATACCTTATTGTAAAGCTGGGCTTCTTAAACTTTTCACACTCGTGACCTCTTTAGCACTTCTTAAACTGTGGGTTGTGCTGAATAGTGTAAGTGCACACATCATAGAATTATAGATCTAGATCTGGACGGGGCCTTCAAGGCCACTGATGAGGAACTGAGGCACAGGGATGTAGAGTGACATGTCTAAGGTCACACATAAAGCAGGATTTTGAACCCAGGACTTCCTAAACTGATGTCCTAACCTAGAGCCTATTGGAGAGGAAACATTAATATCCTTGAAATAATTTTTAGTCTCTTCTAGAGTCTTTTGTGGGATAGAAGACAGATTCCCCTAGATCAACCCTTGTGAGGAAGTAACTAGCATTGTATAACCAAGGCCTACATTATTTAGACTGGAAATAATCATTCAGCATTAACAAATGGGGAAGTCAGAAGGGGCTGTCCAGAAGGCTTTATGAAGGAGGTGAGATGAACTGGGTGAGTCATGAGAATGTAGAAAATCACTTTAAAAGTACATCTGTGTCTTAAGGCTAAGCTGTATTGTTATCTCTTCATATTAAATAATCAGAGATGGGGGAGGGCATGAGTGAATATAGTTTGGATTCAGTTAACTGTGAGGAAAAATTGGCCTGGCTAGAGTGGAGGGTGTGTCTTGGAAGCCTTGAGAGATAAGGCTGAGGTGGTTGGGTGGGGTCACTCTATGGAAAGCCTTCAATGGCAGGTTGAGGAGTTTGAACTGCAGGGACTCAGCAACCTATGACCTGTGGCACAGAAGTGCCATGCTATGTGGCACTCTCAAATTGCTGATCTACTTCATTGCTTGAAAAGTTGCAGAAATGCTCCACTTAGGGTATACACTGTGTTTAGAACATAAGGGATATCCTAAGGAGAAAAGGAGCAGCCCCCAGAGTTTACTTATGCTGAACTCTTTGGCCAGGTTTTTTATCTCTACCACCTTACATAGGGGCCTGAGGACAATGTTGCCACCATTTATGAGGAAAGGTTCCTAGGCATAAAGATCTTTTGTTACTGGTGAGCCAGACACTCTCCTGGAAGATTGCCTTCTCTCACAAATACGCTTTTGTATCAGTCCAGTATAGAACTCCCTCCTTAGTCTGTGTATCCATGGAGTTCATGTGCAGAGTGGCAGCCTGAATTCTGGTTTGAGCAGGGAAGACAGTCATTGTGGGCAGGGCCAGACTGTGAAGATAGGAAAAAAAAGACTGGTGGTAGTCAATATGTCATACCAGAAAGAGCATATATCAGAGCATGGGTTCATGTATCAGCTTTGCCACTTACTATCCATATAGTAGCCAGGTGGTGAAGTAGATTGCAAACTGGCCCTAGTGTCACGAAGACCTGAGTTAAAATCCTGCCTCAGATACTTTGTTGTGTGACCTGCAAAGTCACTTAATCTCCATGTGCCTTAGTTTCCTCATCTGTAAAATGTAATAATAGCAGGATTGTTGTAAAGATAAAAGGAGATATTTGTAGTGTTTTACAAATCTTTTGGTGCTATATAAATTCTAGTTATTATTACTACTGCTACTGTTACTACTATTACTACTTCTACTACCACCACCGTCACTTTTGTAACTCTAGGACATTCATTTCCTTTTTCCTAAACGTCAGTTTCCTTATAAGCAAAGTAACTTACACAGTAAAGTCAGTCAACTAGCATTTATTAAAGGCTTACTGTGTGCCAAGCACTGTGCTAAGGGCCTAGAATACCAATATAAATAGAAAGGTAAACCTTGCCTTCAAGGAGTTTACATTCTAATGAAGATTACACCTAAGAGGAAACTAGAAGAAGGATAGGGGGGTAAAAGTACCTAAATTGGAGCTTGGTCAGAGAAGTCCAGAGTACAGCCTGGAGAGTTGTGAGGAAAGTAATTTGTAAACCTTAAAGCACTATAGAAATGTCATCTCTAAAGGGGAGTTGTGTTTCTCTTTACTGGGCAGGCTTCTCTCTGCCTGACTGTAGCCGCTTTTCACAAACTCTTTTACACTTCCTGTATTTCTGACCTTACAGATTCAACCCAAGCTCCAAGGGTTTTCTCAGCTCTCTCCTTCCTAGTATCATCAGGTTACCAGGGTCGCAGGCCACAGTTCCCAGCTCCCTCTGTTCTTCACAGCAAGCTTGAGAAGAGGCTGTAGAGGAGAGCTTACTGCCATTTCCTTTACTCAGTAATTCCAGTCCTGGAGGTACTTCAAGTCCAGGGCATGAGTCAAGCATCTCAGGTGTGGGGATCCTAATGTTAGACATATTCGTAAAGTCTCCATGGGACACTTCTGCACAGTGTGTAACCTGGTATTACATAGGATTTAATAGTTGTGATGAGAAGGAGGAAGAGGATGATGATAGCTGAGGGTGTATGTGTGTGTGTGTGTGTGTGTGTGTGTGTGTGTGTGCATATACATATGTATATCCCTTTAAGATTTGCAAAGCACATAGGATGCATTATATCCTTTGATATAATTGAGGCAGGTGCCATGAGGCAAGTACTTCAGGAATCGTCATCATTCATATTATCCCAGATACGGAAGTAAAGCTAAGAGGAGTGAGGTCACACAGCTGCTAAGTATGGGAATAGTGTTTGACCCCAGCGCCTGTTGCCTGCATTCTATGCCCAGCACAATATCCACCCTGCTGTGCTGTCTCAGCTTTACAAGGCCTAGGCCTCATCCACTTTGAGAGAAAACATGGAGATTGAGAGGGACCCAGAGGAGATAGGAAGAGGAAAAATTTGAGAATTCTAACAAGAGAATTTATATGAATACAGGGCCTTTGTCCTGAGTGGGCATTAAAAGAAGCATTTGTTGATTTGGAAAGGGGCAGTGACAGAAAAGGTACTGGAAGATAGGATAGGCAGAGTGGGCTCTATACTGGAAACTGTTCCCTACATAACTCTGGGCAGTGTAGTAGGCATTGTGGAGAGGAACATAGATTCACAGAGCTGCTCTCTGTCTGGCTCTTTCAGAAGAACCTTAGAAAGGTCCTACTGTTTTAAGTTCATTGGCAGAGCTAAGTGGGAAGGTAAAAGAAAATGCCTAACTGCCCTTTTTCAGTTCAAATCACAAGGCTCAGATGAATTGACCATAAAGTATGGAATTTCCAAGTTGGAGGGGAGTTTAGCAGCCATCTAGTTCATTCCACACCAACCTGAGTTGTTTCAGGCTCAGTATTCAGGCTTATTCCAGAAGCAAGGAAAGAAGAGTTCCTGCTTCTGGGGACCTTAAAGGCTGTTTGGAGAAACAGCTCACATACATCAAACAGAAGAGAAAGTAAAACATCCATAAAATGAAAGTGTTGATCTAAGTTGGAATCCCAGAATCCCTGTAGTCATTGTCTAATCAAATGCATCCCTGAAAAGTTTTGAATTTCTTCTACAGTATATCCAGCAAGTGATCATCCAGCCTTCACTTTAAGACCTCTAGTGATGGGCAACCCTTCCTGAGACATCACTTCATTTTCTGGGTAGTTCTTAATAGAAAGTTTTTCCTTAAAGCAAGAACAAATCTGCCTGTCTATCACTACTATTTCTTTATCACTAGTAGCTCTGAATTCTGCCATCTGGGGCTAAACAGAAAAATGTCTAATCCCTCTTCCCAAATAGAGTTCTTCCAAAGCAGTGCACATGAGTATTTTTTGATTTGCCTTAACGATTATCTCATCCTTCAAAAGGCAGAGGAACCAGAGGGGACTCGTTTTCCTGGATTGATTCTTACCTCCCAGGAAGGAATTGGTTATTGAGGATAGACAAATCCACCTTAGAATTTGTGATAGAGGAAAGCCAGACAGAATCTGACGTACATCTTAAGTTTTCAGAGGTTTCAGAGAAAGGCCTAAAATTTATCCTGGAGTAAGATGCCACTAGGTGGCGCAGTGGATAGATCAATGGGGCTTGGAGTCGGGGAGACTCATTTTCATGAGTTTAAATTTGGCCTCACTTCCACTAGCTTTGTGTGATTCTGAGCAAGTCACTTCACCCTGTTTGCCTCAGTTTCCTCATCTGTCAAATGAACTGGAGAACATGGCAAACCACTCTAGCATCTTTGCCAAGAAAACCCCAAATAGGGTCACAGAGAGTTGGATAAGACTGAATACCAGCAACAAAGTAATGGTAACAGTTTATATTTAGGTAGCATTTTGATGTTCACAAAACGCATTACGTTGATCATCTTGTTTGACCTTCACCATAACCCTCTGACATAGACACTATTATTAGCCTTATTTTATAGATGAAAACCTGAGGCTCAGAGAGGTTAAGTGACTGGTCCAGAGCCACAAAATTAGTAAGTGGTTAAGGTGGGATTTGAACTCAGGTCTTCCTAACTTCATAGTCAACACTGTCCTCTGATATACTGCCTTCTTACGTGCAGAAGATAGAAACAAGGGTAGGTAAGGGCAGGTGAATACAGAAGTTTGGCACATCCCTGTAGGAATAACGTTAGGAATGTAAAATCCTGGAATGGACTGGGAC
The DNA here is from genome assembly GCA_023548195.1 of Bettongia penicillata ogilbyi. Classification (NCBI taxonomy): domain Eukaryota; kingdom Metazoa; phylum Chordata; class Mammalia; order Diprotodontia; family Potoroidae; genus Bettongia; species Bettongia penicillata. The sequence goes on from JAJHZJ010000384.1 coordinate 2,207,463, forward strand.
TAGGGGGGAAAAAACTCTGGACAACAAAAAGTTATTTGTTTTTTAAGTTGTGTTGAGAAAAATAAGAGAATCAGAGAAAAGAGATAGTACCATACTTGTGGATAGGTTAGGTCAGAGTTGCCAAACACTCAGTCTAGGCATTATTGGAAAATATTTAACAAAGTGAATAAAAATGTGATAGAGTATAGATAATGTTAATATGTGATTTTATAAGTTAATATGTGCCTATAGGGATCCTTATGTATGATTTATGTGTCCCACCCCTTTTTCTGTTTGAAAATACTTACTTTGCTTCTTTTTATCTCTACCAAGGAGAATAATCAGTCTTTTGATTGGAAATGACAGAACAAAAATGATACCCAAGATAAGTGGGAAAGTAAAAGAAGGTGCCTAACTGCCCTTGATCAGTTTAGTTCACAAGGCTCAGATGAACTAGTCAAGAGGAATGAAATTTCCAAATTGGAGGGGATTTGAGCAACCATCTAGTTCATTCCATACCAACCAAAGATTAATATCCACTAGGATGTACCCAACAAGTGTTAATTCAGTCTGTATTTGAAAATCATCAATGAGGGGAAACCCTCCTGAGGCAGCCCATTCCACTTTTAGATAGCTCTAGTTATTAGAAAATTCCTCTTGACAGCAAGCCTAAATTTGCTCTCATTATTCCTTGTTGTGCCTTCTGGAATCATATCAAAGAAGTGTAATTTGTTTTCTCTCTGATGGCTCTTTACATTCTTAACGACTGGTGTCGTGGTATCCTCTGAATTTTCTCCATGCCAAGTATCTCCATTTCCTTCAGTTGAACTTTTAGTGGCATCGATGTGAGAGCTTCACCAGTTGGGTCACTCTCTTCTGGACTTTATTTATCAGTAGGTTTTCTAAATTGTGGCACTCAGCACAGAACACAAGACTACTATGATATATATGCCCAGAAAAGAGTGACAATATCCTAGTGAACTGAATCAACATGTGGTTTCTGCCTACTATCAGTAATTTTGGAAAGATTGTGAAGAATGAGGGAGGTTAGAGAATGATGAATGTTGTCCTTTTCCAAAAAGGGAAGAGAATGGGACCTGCAAACTGTAGGCCAGTGAACTTGACTTTGATTCATGACAAAATTCTAATATGTATTATTAAAGGTATGATCAGTGAACATCTTGAAAATGAAGCAGTGAAAATAAAAAAAAACACAACAGCATAGCTCCATCAAGAATGTGTCATGCCAGAATAACAATTAGTTTTTGACAGGATGACTAGACTGGAATGCTATAAATATAGTTTACCTGGATTTTGGCAAAACTTTTTATGATCTCTCATGCTATTATTGTAGAAAAGATGAGCATCTGTGGATTAGATCGTAGTATATAGTTAGGTGGATTCTGGAACTTCTTTCTTTGGGAAGAACCAAAGAATAGGCATTAGTAGTTCAATTATCAGCTTGAAAGGAGGGCTCCAGTAGAGGGCTTCACAAATCTGTTCTTGGCCCCGTGCTATTTAATAGTTTGATCAATGACCTAGATAAAGGCATAGCTGTCAATGCTTATCAAATTTGCAGATATAACAAAAAGCCAGAAGAGTAAGCAGATATTGAATGACAAGATCCAAAGAGATTTTTGAAAGACTACAATTCTGAGCTAAATTTAATAAGATAAAAGTTGATAGGGAGAAATCTAAACTTTTATACGTGGGTTCAAAAGAATGAAATTCACAAAGGCAAGATGGGAGAGATGTGGCTAGACAAGAGTTCTCCAGAAAAAGACCTGGGAGTTTTAGTGGAATGGAAGCTCACTATGATTCAACAATGTGACATACCAACCAGGAAAGCTCATATGATCTTAGACTACCTTAAGTGATAGTCTTGTTGCACTCACCTCTGGTCAGGCCACATCTTAATTGTCATGGTCAGTTCTGGATGCTGCATTTTAGGAAGGACCTTGATAAGCTAAAGAGTATCCAGAAAAAGATAGCCAGTATGGTAAGGAACCTCATGACCTATGAGGATGGCTTGAGGGACCTGGAGAAGAGAGGGATTAGGGAAACGTGATAGTTGTCTTTAGTATTTGAAGAAGCTATGTTTTAGAGGCCACATATTTGTTTTGCTTGGCACTAGAGGAAAGAACTAGGAACGATGGGTGAAAAGTTGCGAAGAGGCAAATTTAGTCTTCATACTAGAAGCAAAACTTTTCCAACCGTTATCCCAAAATAGGATGGTTTGCACTTCACCAGTGGTTTTATTGGATACAGGATAATAGATAAAAGAGTTGGACCTCAGAGACTACCTAGTAGTTCAATCTCCTTCTTTTATAAATGAGAAAAGGGAGGCTGGAGGAGGTTAAAGGACTTATCCTGGGTTGTAGAGCCTCACAGGTGGAATTTGAACTCATGTCTTTTTCACTGGACCATGGTGCCTGTCTTGTAGAAGGTATTCTTTTTCAGTTATGAGATAAACTAGTTCAGTGGTGTCAAACTCAAATAGAAACCAAGGTCACTATATCACACATGAAGATCCCTGTGAGTAGCTTATTGACATAGAAAACCATATGTTTTATTGTTGTTATTAACATTCACCCCATATTATCTGTGTTCTATTGTATTTTTATTTTCTTCAGTATTTCCCAGTTATAGTTTAATCTGGTTCAGGATGCACTCATAAGTGTTGAAGACTGTGTTAAAGGCTGCATGTTTGATACCTCTGGAATAAACCTGTGAAGTCTCTTCCAGTTGTGAGATTATGCAATTCCATGAAAACCCTTTTAATTCTTGTATATTATTGGCCTCTTTCCTCTCCTTTGCCCACCAGTCTTCTCTTCCTCAGGCTGAGTATTCATAAACACTCCTCCTATAATTTGGCTTTCAGTCTTATTACCATCTTGCTCATCCTTCCCTGGACATACTTCTATTTGTCCTAAAATTTGGCTCCCAGAACTGAATATAATACTCAAAATATTATTTCATCTGATAATTTATAATGATCATAGATGAAATTATTTATGAACACTCAAAACGTAATTTCATATGAGATTCATGTAAGATAATGGGAATTTAAGTTCTTTCATTCGGTACACGTAAAAGGCTCTGTCATCTTATCACATAAGCACTCTCTCCAGGATTGTAGATCAAAACCCATCAATACTTCATTCTTTGTAGCACTTGTTTGTGTCCTATAAGGCCTTCTCAAGAGATCTACCCAGTGTCTTTGGAAGTGTTCCTCTAGCTTTCTTGATGTTGCATGTGTACCCATAGAACACATGAGTTGCCCTATCTGGCATCTCTTTATTTTGATACTTGACCATCCCACTTCCTTTTCTGGCCCTACATCAGTTATATTAATCAGCGGCATTTATTAAGTACCTACTATCTGAATTATTTAAATAATTGAAAATTTTTAAATGGGAAATGAACAGGAATGATGTTGACACCAGTTATAATAATTTCATTCAGAAGTTTAACTAATAGAAATTAATTACCACAACAAAGAGACCATAAGAACTCAGAAAAATGTCTTCATTAGCAGATACTTGCTAAATGGAGAGACAGACTTGTGAAAGGTAATATGTTGCTGAAATATAAATTTATTTGTGAATGTTATGAAGAAGAATCATGAGAAGTATTGTGGAGAGAAGCAGTGGAGAGAAACTTGGCAAGATATACAACTAAACAAAATCACTCTGAGCACATTTAACAATCAAAATGGAAGGAGAAGAGAAATAAAATAGAAAAGATTTATAAGAAACATTTTAACAGACTTTTCCATTAAAGATGGTGAAACTGCCACACTTGGACTATCGTAGTCTCAGATATGCTCAGGTGGATATGACACATAAGAGAACAAGTGGGGGAAATGCAGCTGGATTGGACCAAATATAAATAGAGGAAATCCATACTGGGGGCAGTGTAATTGTGAAGGTATTGAGGGATCAATATACAAAGTGTCTGAAGAAGGGAAAATATATATTTTTTTAAAACCCTTGAACCTTATTAATACAAAAACATCAATAACTATGGCTTCATATGCTAAAAGAGCATGATTAATTACTGAACTATATATATGTCTTCTCTTATATATACAAAATCTTTATGAGAGTTCTCTATACATGAATGAAGGGCATCCTCAATGAGGATATTCATAGGGAAAAAGCATTTTCATAAGCAATATTCAACAATGGACAACATCTTTACCATTTTACAATTAACTGATAGATGTAGAAAATAAAGATTCCATTGTACTTATAGTTTGTAGGTTACTACCGATCCCCCTCCAAGAAAAAGAAGAATTTGATTCAGTAAAAAATGAAAATTGCATTATAGGCTTTTTAAATTTTTTTCTCTCATTTTTTAGAAAATTGAAAGGTTTTTTTTAATAGACAAAAATTTGTCTTCCTCCTATCTTCCCATTACAGACTCTTTTGCAACATGATGTATTGCATCCATAGATCAAGAATCATATTCATTCTATATTCCTTCAAAAATTTAACAGAAATAACTCTATTTAATAACCTTCTGATTATGACCCATGAAACAGTGAGATTTAAGCTCACCAAAAAAATGTTCTGTACTGTGAAAAGAGAGAGATCCAATGCAGAATACAGGAAGAAAGAATGATTGTAGATGATAAGCTCCTTCAGATGTTCCTGTTTTAGGATAACATCATTTTGGTTGCATCAAATAGCTCCAGAACATTGCAGAGACTTGAAATCACTCAAAATAGTTTGACTCCTCTATCCACATGGGAAAGACTGAATGGATGAATGAATGTCCAGATTTCAACTTACATTTGAATTTACATCCCAAATGTATCAAAGTATGTATAATTGTATGCAAACTAATGAGTTGAGCCTAGAGAAAGATAACAGGGTGGATTATTTTCAGAAAATTGCAAAGTTTGGGAAAATATGCATATTGTTAAAGCTGTGAATTGGTTCAGCCATTCTGGGAAGCAGTTTGGAACTAGGCCCCCATAGTTGCTGAACTGTGCATATTCTTTGATGTGGTGATAATACTACCAGGCTTATACTCTAAAGAGATCATAGAAAGAACGTAAGGACCTATATATACAAACATATTTATAGCAGCTCTTTTTGTAGTGGCAAAGACCTAGAAAATAAGGAGGTGCCCATTAATTGAGAAGTGACTGAACAATTTATGGTATTTAAATGTAATGGAATTCTTTCGTGCCATATGAAGTAATGAAAGTGATAGTTCCAGAGAAATACAGGAAGTCTAATGGACTGATACAGAGTGAAGTAAGCAGAACCAGGAGAACAATTTATATAATTACACCAACATTGTAAAGACAGACAATTTTGTAAGGTGAAGGAACTCTGATTAATTCAATGACCAACTACAATTTTAAAGGACCAGTGATGGATCATGTTACCACAGGTGATGAACTCAGTGCAAAATGAGGTATTCATTTTTGGATGTAGCTAATGAAGGAATTTGTTTTGTTATGAATATGGGGATTTATTTGGCTGTGAATATCTGTTATATGTTTCAGTGGTTTTGTTTTTCTTTTCTTTTTTCTAATTTAGGAGATGGGGAACAGAAAATAAATATTTGTTAACTGAAAAAAAAACTAAAAAGGAAAAAAGAAATTGCAAAACTTTTTTTCGATGTCATATTTTACTGGTGTTGTTATGTGGCACTGAGACATGAAGTACCACTGCCTCTGAACAAATAAAAGCAAGTGTTACACAGGAGGTAATGGAGAAGTATATGGTGTGTGTGAGCAGGTTACAACATAAACCAGTGAAGAACCCTGAAGAAATAAATATCATCAAGAAATTATGTGATAGGAAGACAAGATGAACTAGTCATGTGGCAGTAGTTTGTGATGACAAGTGGATAGCCAGAGTACTCTAATGTCAAGAGAAAGTGAAGAAAACTTCTAGCACAGGAGTTTTTAAGTTTTTTTGTGTCTTGGACCCTTTTGGTGAAGTCTGTGAACTCATTTTCAGAATAATGTTTTAAAATCCATAAAATAGATAGGGTTATAAAGGAAACCAAATATAATGAGATATAGTTATTAAAATATTTTAAAAACAATTTTAAAAATTGAATTAAAACTATATTACAAGGACCCCATGACTTTCTCTTGATATTTCAAAATATTTTAAAAACCAGGTTAAGAACCCTTCCTGTAGTGCATTAGGTAGAGTCCCTGTGGCAGACTTTTGGGAGGACGTGGACAAGAGTCACATAGAATTGGCAGGCATGAATGAATTGCAGTCTTGAGCCATGCAGACAACTCCCAAATTGAAGAAATCACAGGTGCAGTTGAGAATTAGAGTATATATACATGCCAGGCATTGTGCCAAGTGTTAGGGATACAAAAACAGAAATGAAATGGTCTCTTACATCAGGGAGATTAAAATCTATCAGGAGAGAGAAACTGTACATATATAAATAATGCTATATGCAAAATAAATGCAGGGTAATTCAGGGGTGGGAGGGTGGGGAGGCAGTAGTAGCTCATTGGAATCAGGAAAGTCTTCACATAGTAGGTGGTACTTGACCAAGTGTGGTGGTATACAGCTGAAATCCCTAGTACATAGGGAGACTGAGGCTGGAGGACTTCTTAAGCTCAGCAATTCTGATCTGTAGTGAGCTAAGAAAATCAGGTGTCCCTCAAACCCAGGTTAGAAACTGAGCTGGTCAAATCTCCCATGATGATCAGAGTGGGACTGGACCTGTTAATAGCCCCACCTTTCCAGTCTAAGTGAAAAAGGGAGACCCAGGCTTTTAAAAAAAAAAAAAGAAGGGGTTGGGACTTGAGCTCAGCTTTTAAGAAAACTAGGCTGATGATGATGATAATGATGGTGGTGGTGTGGTGGTGTTGTAGTAGTAGTGGGGATAAGAAGAGAGAGCATCCCAGGCATGGAGAAAAGCCAGTACAAGGGCATGGAGATAAGAAATGGAGGGTCTTATGTGAGGGAAAGAGGTTGGTTCATTTCCTTCTGTTATAAAGAAGATTCTATGGTTTAGGCTTACTATGTTACAAGGGCCCCATGACTTTCTCTTGATATTTCAACTCCAGCCCTCTGTCCCCACCCCAACTAGACTACCCTCCAAGTTCCTGTTTCCTTACAAGGACGGCTTTCTGTGTCTCCTTGGCTGCTGTTAGAGCTAAAATGACAGATAAATTTAAGAAGCCCCCTATTCTTGACTGAGGTTTTGATTACACTTCCCACATCAGGACAATTTAGAATCCTCATTACACTTTTATAAGATGACAGACATTCTAGTATAAATAGTATCCACCCATTATAAGAGAATGGCTGTTCTGTTGCACGTAGGGCCTAGTTTTGGAGGGCCATGAATATGTGTATGCTATGGGAATCATTGAGTGGGTCAGACTTACAAAGTGGTTTGATAGGAAGATGAATCTAGGTGTATGTAGGGTGGAGAGGATAAAATCACAGATTCTTCACATATTTGCATATTAGGGTTTATCAGGTACTTTCTTACAACAGTATTTGGCATTAGAGGAGACAGAGTTTGCGTAATCAGAAAGTTTTAAGTGATTTTCCCGGAGATACACAGTCTGGTATCAGCCAGGGTTCAGTCAGGTCTCCTATCTTCAGTTCAGTGCTCCCTCTTATACCTGTTCCTGCTCATTTTGGTGAGACTGGGGAAAGAACACAGGTCTCTGAAGCTCTCCATAGGGAAAGAAGAAAAGTTCCTATTCGTACCTGCAAGTCCTCTGTTTTGGCTAAAGCTTTCATTCATCTTTTTCTCTAAGTAGTGTGGACTCTGGGGCCAAAACAGGAAGGCTGCCCTTGGGCCAGCCTGAGTTTGGGGGTGTCCTTCTGTCTTGCTCTAACTTCCATTTCAGTGGCATATTAGGAAGAACCTTGACTATGAAGTCAGGAAGACCTAAGTTCAGATCCTGGTTTGGATATTTACTAGCTATTTAACCCTGGGCAAGTCACTTAATCCCTCTTTGCCTTAGTTTTGTACATTTTTATTTTTATTTTCTACATTTTAAATAAGGATTGATATATTTATTTTTAATATAATATATATTACATATTTATATAATATATAAATACATTATAAGTATATATATTTATTCTTTATCTTCTTTTACAACACTTTATGATTAATTTTGTTTAATCTATTTTTATGCAACTCTATTCATATAGACTCTCATCTACCTTTCCTCAATTTATCCCCCTCATTTGCCAACCTTTTCCCTAGTGTTAGAGTTTTTAAAAATTTATCAATTAATTTATTTTTACTTTTTAACATTTACTTCCATAAGATTTTGAAATCCAAATTTTTTTCCTATCCCTCCCCTCCCTGCACCCCAAGATGGCATGCAATTTGATACAGGCTGTATGTATACATTCATATTAAACTAATTTCACATTAGTCGTGTTGTAAAGAAGAATTAGAACCAATGGGAGAAACCACAAGAAAAAAGAAACAAAACAAGACTATGAAAGAAAAGGAGAGCAAAGAGTGTGCTTCCATTTGCATTCAGATTCCAGATATGGAGAGCATTTTCCATAACGAGTCCTTTGGAGTTGTCTTAGATCGTTGCGTTGCTAGGCAGAGATAAGTCTATCAGAGTTGGTTATTGCACATTGTGACTCCTGGTTCTGCTCACTTCACTCAGCATCAATTCATATAATTCTTTCCAGGTTTTTCTGAAGGCCACCTGCTGCTCATCATTTCTTTTTTTTGTAACTACATCTTTATTTCTCAATAAATTTAAAAGCTTTTTTCTTATAACGTTTTAACCCATTTTGCATTGACAGAAGAAAGTGATTTCATCCATATTGACTGAGAAGGCTATTGACCATTAACAAAGAAGTAATCCCATACTTCTTGACTTGCTAACAAATCAAGAATTCCAATGGTTAGTGGCAATGCAAATTTAGAAAACTGAAAAGAATATCCTCTTTTGCCTAAAAGAATAAAGGTGGGTTTTTTCTTAGCTTTATGTATTAATTTGGAAACAAAAATTAAAAAAAAACCTGCTCATCATTTCTTATAGTAAAGAATTCGCCAGTTGTTCGGCCATTCCCCAACTGATTGACATCTCCTCAGTTTCCAGTTCTTGGCCACCAGAAAAGAGCTGCTCTAAGTATTTTTGTACATGTGGGTCCTTTTCCCGTCTGTACGGCCTTTTTGGGATACGGACTTGGAAGTGCTACTGCTGGGTCAGGGCCATACAGTTTTTTAGCCCTTTGTGCACAGTCCCAAACTGCTCTCCAGAACGGTTGGATCGGCTCATGACTTCACCAACAACTGCGTTAGTGTTCCAATTTTCCCACATCTTCTCCAGTATTTATCATTTTCCTAGTTTGTACACTTTTAAAGTGAAAATAAGAAAATCATCTTCCCCTCCCCCAAAGTTGTTATGAAAAACAAGTGAAATAATGCAAAAACTTGAAAGTGCTACGTCAATGTTCATTATTTTTGTAACTATCAGTCTTATTTTTTCATCTTCGTACCTCAGCCACCTAGGAAAGTCCAGGACAAGTTCCTGGCAAAGCGTTAATAGAATTGTACTGTCCAAAACGTTCTTTGCCTGATTAGACTCCATCCAGAGTATTGGGTTTAATTCCAGAACCTACATTTTAGGAGGGACACTGACTGGCTGGGGTTCATCCAGAGGAGGCTGGCTAAGATTGTCATGTGGCACCTGGAGACCACATCATGTGAGGATTGGCTGAAGGAGCTAGGGATATTTAGGTGGGACATGATAACTGTCCTTGTATTTACAGGCTGTTCATATGGAAGATGGATTCAAGTTTTTCTCCTTGCCCTCTGGAGGGAGAACTGAGAGCAAGGGGTAGACTGTACAGGAAGACAGATTACTCTGTGGGAAATAGCAGATACTTCATTTTATAGGTCTGAAGGTAGAGCACGGTGGAGACTTGGGACTCATATAGAGGGGATCCCTGCTTATGTATACGTTGGACTAGATGACCTCTGAAGTCTTTCCAGCTGAGGGCCTATCGGAGCCTAAGGCAGTATTTAATCTTCCTGCTCCTTGCCCATGCCCTGTGTCGTGGTTCTGCACTTTGCCTGATGCTGACATCTTCCTGGACACAGCTGCTACCCTAGGGTGAACAGAGAGATAGTCTTGATTTCTTCTCCATCACTGGTGTTTTCCCTGCCCCAGAGTCTGACCTGATTGAGCTGTAGAAAGAACATGGTATATTCCAACTATTGTCTCTGCTCTCCTCTTTCTTCTTGGCCCTTTCCATATAATTCTCCCTTCTTGCTGCCAGAAGCCTAGGAGACTGCCCAGTGAGATTGGCAAGGCCTTCCCACCTCTGTGATGTCCTTATTGGTAGCTCTCGCAGGAGCTAAGTTTATGGTCTGCCCTTCTTGCACCTTGGAGCCATGTCTCTTCACAGTGGTGCTGGTCAGTGCCAGGCCCAGTGATTAAAGTCTCCTCACTTTCCTAGGCATGTGAACTGAACTGAGAAAGCCAGGTATCAGCCTCAGGTTACTATACTGCACAAGGACAGGGTGTAGTTATAGTCAGTGAAGTTCATATCCATGAAACACCCAGTGCCATTCCATTGTGAATTTAGATAGATCTTCCCCAAGAGCACCAGGCTGGACTCTTGGGACTCCTATGTAAAATTCCCAACAGGGATTTATAGTCTGCTTCTAAAATGACTGGGTAGCACCTCTCCCTACCCTCTACTAAACTCATAGGCTTGGTTTTCCCCCAGGATGAGGCACGAAGGCCCTTAAAAGATAGGGGAAGGCCTTTCCCTAGGGCAAAAAAAGTGTAACTTGAACTAGCCTTGCCAGGTGATTTCTCTTCCTCACATTAATGGGCCAGAAGACACCGAGAAACAGGGACTCTGGACAAAGTGCACTGAATCTCAGAGTTGCGAGGGTCCTCAGATGTGATCTGTGGGAGGTAGTGGGGAACAATGGACCTGACTGCCACTTACTGCCTTTGTGACCCAAGGCAAGAGAACCTCTCTGGGTCCTTAATTTCTTTATCTGTACAGTGAGATGGTAGGATTAAATAACTTCAGAGGCCTCTTTTGGCTCTAAATCTGTGATCCTGTGATCTTAATCTAGCCTCACCTTAACAGGAATCCTCTCTTACTGAATCCTTGAAAAGTGATCATTCAGCCTCTGCTTGAAGACCTCCAGTTTCCCCAATACCTCACCAGGAGGCTCTTTCTGCTTTTGGACAGTTCTAAATTGCTAGGAAATTGTTCTTTTCATTGAACTAACATCTAACTGCAGCTTCAACTGGATGATCCAAAGCAGACAGAGCCTAATGACTTGCGCATAACAGCTCTTCAGATAACTTGAAGGAGCATCAATGTTTTTCCTAAGGTTTATCTAGGCTAAACAGCTCTAGTCCTTTGATCCAGGCCTCCTGTATATTGTCTTGAGGCCCCTTCCTCTGGATGCTCTCCAGCTGCTCAGTGTCCTTCTAAAATGTGGCTCCTGGAACTGAACACAGCATTACAGAGGTATTCTGACGAAGACAGAGGACTATAGGACTGTGCTTCATTAGTGTGCCCCAAGCAAGATCAGGTTAACTTTTTTGCCTGACTTGTTACTTGGCTGACATTTAGAAGCACGAATTCTGTGTGTTCCTGACTATCCTTTCTACTCCCTGGGCCTTGGTATCTTCCTCTGGATAGCCTGGAAGGTAGATTTGGTAGATTGTAAGGGCACTTTCAGTTTCACATTCTTTGATTGTGATTTTTGAGGGCTAGAGTACATGGTAGTTAGTACTGAGTAACTAATTGTAAAACAGTGGTCTCTGGAAAAGGGACGGTGCACTCCTGGGGATGTCATGGCATGGTGTGTAATCAGCTAATGGGAGGTGGGAAGATGGCTCTAATCCCATCCTTCTCAACATGACCAGTCATAAACTTGTCTCCAGTACACTCCCCCACTGTACCTTTTCATCTCTGACCTCTCAAAGTTGTGTGGGCACAGGCATTGGCCCTGCAGGGCAGTTATAATCTAAGCACAGTGCAGGTACCTGAACAGTTGCCTAGGCCTAGCTATCTGCTTTCCCACCCCAGTATCTCCACACTTTGCTCCCCAGATAAGACTGCAGCAGGTACCTCCTCTCAGTGGATGAGCCCTGTGCTCTAGGATACTGTTTTGCAGGAATCTCCCCTGCCCGTTGTTTTTGTTGGTTTGTTTGTTTGAATTGGGCAAGATATAGGGTGAATCCCAGAGAAAAGCAGGCATGGCTGAGTTGGGATTTGCATTGCAGATCTTAATACATTACCTTTTTCCTCCAAATTCAGGCCTCTTCCAAACTTCCCTGTTACTGGAAAGAGCAGCCATGATCCTTCTGGTTGCCTCGGTTCACCATCTCTACATAATTTTAGACATATGACTCATCACCCTGCTTTACCTCACGTATCTAACCAGTTGCCAGATTTTGTTAATTCTGTTTCCATAACCTCCTTCTCTCTGGTCACATGGTCACCACCCTAGTTCAGGCTCTCATCACTTTAACCTGGATTATTGCAATAGCTTCCTAATGCATCCCCCTATCTCAAGTTTCTCACTTCTCTGTCCATCCTACACATCACTGCTAAAATTTTCCTAAGACTGTGTTACTCCCCTACTCAGTAGAGTATTTATCCAAGGGTCAAATGTAGTTTCATCTTTATCTCATCTTTTTCTGTTTTCATGTTTTATGTTTTATAATAGATACAAGTATATAACAAAAAAGTAAATATGGCCATATTGAAGCTGGAAGCTAGGTGGAGCAGTAGTTAGAGTGCCATGGGCCTGGAGTTAGGAAGACTCATCTTCCTGAGTTTAAATCTGGCCTTGGACACTTAACAGCTGGATAACTAGGCAGGTCACTTAACCGTCTTTGTCTCAGCTTCCTCACCTGTAAAATGATCTAGAGGAGGAATAGTAAACTACTATAGTACTTTTGCCAAGAAAACCCTAAATGGGGTCATGAAGAGTTGGACGTGACTGAAATAACTGAACAACAAAAAAATGGAAGAGAATTTGGAAAGTGTAGAGGGGAAATCAAAATGGAGGTGACAGTTTAAGCTTGTCTTAAGGGGGAAGGGGGAAATGAGACAGCAAGGTGGCACAGTGGATAGAACACTGGAAGACCCCAGAAAGACCTGGCTCATTCCTTACACATTTAATAGCTGGTGACCCTGGACAAGTCACTTAACTTATATCTGCTTCAGTTTCCTTATTTGTAAAATGAGGATAATAATAGCACCTACTCTCAGGGTGGTTGTGATGATGAAATAGGTTAACACATAACAATTTGCAAACTTTGAAGTCATTTATAAATGGTAGCTATCATTATTATTAAAAGAGTAAATAAATGCAGAATGTGGGGCAAGAGGAGAAAACAGGAAATGACCCCTGGCTTTGGGAAGTGCTTAGGAGCAAATGGGAGGTTGCTCAGATGACAATCTCTTCTTCCCTTTCTGGAGCATACCCTCAACCCTGGTTGGGAGAGGAAAAGCTATCTATCCCTTGCCATGTTTCTCTGTTGTTCAGGGAGTGTGAAGTGTGTGGGGTGCCAGTCAAAATGATGGATCTCTTATGCTTCCCAGCTCTTTTTATTTCTGGTCTGCTTTGCTCCTCCCTGTTCTATCTTTGTCCTACCCACAAGAGAGTGGATATGAGACGGCTCGTCCTACTCTCGTTCTGGAGCATCAGCTCTAGGACCTCCCTTTTGGGAAGTTTCCTCTCTATCAGTGTCCTGCTGCAGCCTCAACTCATCTCTTTAAAGGGGATAGAGAGTAAGCTGGTCCTCAGTACACTCCACATACCATGCTAACACCCTCCCAAGATGTTTAGGGGCACAACAAGGTCAGTGTTGGCCAGCTAGAATTGGTCAGAGCTTTAGCTAAGCAGGCTTTTTGGAAGGTTAGGGGCCTTTCTACCTCTTCCCATCTTAACCAGAAAGCCAGCCTAAGGAAACTTGCCCAGGGTTGTTATTTGATTAGGCAGGTGTAGATAGGAAAGAAATCAAACTTGTCAAGCCCTACTAAACTATCTTTTATTTAATCCACATGGTGGAAAAAGGTCTGGAAAGAAAGGTCTTGCTTTTTCTTGCTTCATACCACTGCCCAGTCTTTCTCTTAGCTTGATCTCATCTGCCTCAGGGAGATGGGGAGTTTGGGGCTTTAGAGAAGGGTCTCTTGCATGCCTTGTCCTTGGGGCTCGCTTGGGATATCACTTAGACAATGGTATAATGGTTCTCTTCTAACACCACATGTCCCCCTTCCTCCCCCCACTCCCCACAAGCACACTGATACAGGCACATTTGCAGCTACCACCATTAATCCTCTAACTGTGTTCTGGTTTCTCCTGGCAGTCCGGCAGTTCCTTCAGAATGGTGTGAGCCCTAATTTGTGCAACGAGGATGGCCTTACTGCCCTGCACCAGGTTAGTATCTTGAGAGTTCTTTTCAAGCCAGTGGGGATGCTGACCAAGGGCATGAAGTAACAGATTTCTTGGGGTGATGTGGGGTCATTAATGCCCATGGGGGACACTGCAACAATGAGTGATTTGTGCCTTCAGCAGATAAGGTAAACACAAGTCTGTCTGGGCTCTGGGGGTGAGTTGGGAATTGGAGGGTTTTCTAATGGGCCTCTGAGGGAATGCTCTGTGGCTTGCAGTGCTGCATCGATGACTACGGGGAGATGGTGCAGCAGCTTCTTGAGGCTGGGGCTGATGTGAATGCCTGTGACAGCGAACTTTGGACGCCCCTGCATGCTGCTGCCACTTGTGGCCACCTCCACCTCGTGGAGCTGCTTATTTCCAAGTATGTAGATTCAAGGCCAAGCCTCTAGCAATGCTGTACACACAGCAGGCACTTCATATTAAATTTAGTTGGAGGGATGGTCCAAGGGTAAGACTCAGCTGTGAGTCTAGAAAACATGAAGGCACCTGGCTAGGGCTGTAAGGAATCTTGACCTTGCCACAGGGGAGAGAGCATATAACTCTTAGTGTTCTCTGGATAGATTTTGCTGCTTCTGTAACCAGCTGTGTCCAAGACCACTCTCCAGAGATTGAGCAAAGAGCGCAGGCAGCAGGATCCACTATTAAGAATGGCTAACGTTTCTTAGTGCTTTAAGGTTTATAAAATGTTTTATTTTTTGATCCTTCCAGCAACCCAGTGAGGACAAATAGCTCAGAGTTCCTATGTATAAGGAAACCTTAAGTCATGGCCTAGTTTTTAAAACATATTCTTAGGGTTAGAATGGACTTCAGAGGTCATCTAATTAAATCCTACCTAATTCAAACCATGAATTCCTGAGCTTAGGAAAGGTGATTCAATGTCTTCCACCTAACAGAGTAGGCTGGGGAAGTCAATTCCCTTTCCCAGGACTTGTGCTCAGGTCTTCTGACTCCAAATTTATTGCTTTTTCTACTATACTGTACGTAGCTGATTATCTGGAGTCAGGACGCATGATAATCTAAAGTTCAAGCAGGGAAGAGCTTGACAGAGTAGAATCTTAAAACTAGGGCAGTAATTTTTTTACCTGGCATTTGAGGACTTCAGTAGCTTTCAGAGAGTTCATCATTATCATCATCATTGTAGCCAGCGTTTATATAGTACTTTAAGGTTTTTAAATTGCTTAACAGATATTATCTCATTTTTTATTATCTCGTTTATGAATTTGGATGGTGTAAAAATTTCATCTTTATTTTTGCTAGCTTTTAGTTAGTGAATAACCCTATGTATTTTACTTAATGCTTTTTACTTTTAAATTTTTGTATTTTATTTTTTCCCAATTATATGTAAAAACAATTTTTCATCTTTATTTTTTTATAATTTTGAGTTTTAAATTCTCTCCCTCCTTCTCTTTCTCTCCCCTCCTTGAGGAGGCAGGCAATTTTATATAGACTATACATATGCAATCATGCAAAACGTATTTCCACATTGGATACATTGAGAAAGAAAACACACACCCCCTCCCGACCACTCCCATTCCCCCCAAAAGAGACAACAGAAGAAAAATAAAATTTTAAAAAATATGCTTTGATCTATATTCAGACTATATCAGTTCTTTCTCTGGAGGTAGATGACATTTTTCATCATAAATCCTTCAGAATTGTCTCAGATGATCATATTGCTGAGCATAGCCAAAGTCATTCACAGTTGATCGTTGTATAATATTGCTGTTACTATGTATATTCTTCTGATTCTGCTCACTTCACTTTGCGTTGGTTTATATAAGTTTTCTCAGGTTTTTCTGAAAGCATCCTGATCATTGTTTTTATAGCACAATAGTATTCCAACACAATCATATCACAATTTGTTCAGCCATTCCCCAATTGATGGACATCAATACCAGATTATTTTGACGATTACCACTTTGTAATACAGTTTGAGATCTGGTGCTGCTAGGCTACCTTCCTTCACATTTTTTCATCGATTCTCCTGATATTCTTGACCTTCCAGATGAATTTTTTTATTATTTTTTGTAGCTCTATAAAATATTTTTGGTAGTAATTTAGGTAGAATGATAAATTTTATTATATTGGCTTGGTCTACTCATGAGCAATTAATATTTCTCCAGTTATTTACTCTGATTTTATTTTGTGTGAAAAGGGTTTTGCAATTGTGTTCATATAGTTCCTGAGTTTGTCTTGGCAGGTAGACTACCAAGTGTTTTATATTGTCTACAGTTATTTTAAATGAAATTTTTCTCTTTCTTCCTGCTGGATTTTGTTGATGACGTATAGAAATAGTGATGATTTTTGTGGATTTATTTTATATCCTGCAGCTTAAAAACTGAAGTTTTTAATGATTTTGACTAGTTTTTAGTTGATTTCCTAGGATTCTCTAAGTGTATCATCATATTGTCTGCAAAAAGTGGTAGTTTTGTTCCTCATTGCCTCTTCTAATTCCTTCAATTTCTTTTTTTTTCTTATTGCTGCAGCTAGTCTTTCTAGTATGATACTGAATAATGGTGATGATAATGACCAACCTTGCTTCACCCCTGATCTCACTGGAAAGGCTTTTGGTCTTATCCCCATTACAGATAATGTTTGCTGATCATTTTAGATCAAGGGTCGGGGAACCTGCATTCTTGAGTCCATATCCTTCTAGGTCCTTGGGTTTGGCCTTTCGACTAAGTCCAAGTTTCACAGAACAAATCCTTTCATTAAGGGGCTCTTTCACTCCAAACTTCATGGAAGAAACTCCCTTAATAAAAGGATTTGTTCTGTAAAACTTGAACTTAGAAGGCCACACTCAAGGATCTAGAAGGCCACATGACCTGGAAATCACAGGTTCCTCCCTCTCTGTAGATAGATACTGCTTGTCATTTTAAGGAAAACTCCATTTATTCATATGCTTTCTTGTGTTTTTAATAGGAATGAGTGTTGCATTTTGTTAAAAGCTTTTTCTGCATCTATATCAAGATTTTTCCTAATATTGATACAGTATCCTATATTCCTGGTATAAACCCCACCTGGGCATAGTGTATGATCCTAGTAATATGTTGTTGTAATTTTCTTGCTAGTATTTTTTTGTTTCTCTTGCCTCAATATTCATTAGGGAAATTGAGTTATAATTTTCTTTCTCTGTTTTTGCTTTTCCTGGTTTAGGTATTAGCACCATATTTGTACTGTAAAAAGAATTTGGTAGCAGTACTGCCTTACTTATTTTTCCACATAGTTTATGGAGTATTAGAATTAATTGTTCTTTAAATGTATGGTAGAATTCACTTGTGAATCCATCTAGTTCTGAGGATTTTTTCTTAGGAGGCTTATTGATGACTTGTTCAACGTCTTTTTCTAAAATGGGGTTATTTAAATATTCTATTTCCTCTTCTGTTAATCTGGCTAATTTATATTTTTGTAAATATTCATCCATTTCATTTAGATTGTTAGGTTTACTGACATATAATTGGGCAAAATAGCTCCTAATAACAGCTTTAATTTCTTCATCATTGGTGGTGAGTTCGCCCTTTTCATTTTTGATACTGGCAATTTAGTTTTCTTTCTTTTTTTAAATAAAATTAATCAATGGTTTGTCTATTTTATTGTTGTCTTTTTTCCATAAAAAACAGCTCATAGTTTTATTTATTAGTTCAATGGTTTTCTTATTTTCAATTTTCTTACTTTCTTTACTTTCTTACTTTCAATTCTCTTCTTTGATTTTCAGGATTTCCACTTTGGTGTTTAATTGGAGATTTTTCATTTGTTCTTTTTTTTTAGGTTTTTTTCTTTTTAGTTGCATACTCTTTAGTTGATCTGCTCTTTCTCTTTTTTATTGATATGTGTTTAGAAATAGAAATTTTCCCCTAAGAACACCCATAAATTTTGTCTCCCTCTCATAAATTTTGGTATGTTGTCTTATTGTCGTTCTCTTTAATGAAATTATTAATTGTATCTATGATTTGTTCTTTGACCCAGTCATTTCTTAGTATTAGATTATTTAATTTCCAATTAATTTTACATCTCTGTTTCCATGTTCCTTTGCTGAATGTAATTCTTTTTGAATTATGATCTGAGAAGGATGCGTTTAATATTTATGCTTTTCTGTGAAGTTTTTAGGCCCTGATACTTGGTCATTTTTTTATATGTGCCCTGTACCCCTGAGAAAAGAGTATATTCCTTTCTGTTCCCATTCAGTTTTCTCCAGAGGTTTGTCATATCTAACTTTTCTAAAATTCTAATCATCTCCTTAACTTTGTTCTTGTTTATTTTGTGGTTAGATTTATCTAGTTCTGAGAGGGGAAAATTGAGGTTTCCCACTAGTATAGTTTTATTATCTATTTCTTCCTGTAACTCAATTTAAATTTTCCTTTAAGAATTTGATTTCTATACCATTTGTTGCATATATGTTTAGTACTGATGTTATTTCAGCAAGATGTAGTTTCCTTGCTTATCTCTTTTTAATTAGATCTATTTTTGCTTTTGTTTTATCTGAGATCATGATTGCTACCCCTGCTTTTTTTAATTTACTTTTTTATTTTTAATGTTCTACAATCACTGCCATAAAACTTAGAATATTTTCCCCCTGCCTACCCCCTACCATCCTCCTCCCTCCCCAAGACAGCATACAATTCTACATAATATCTACACATACATTCCTATTGAATACATTTTCACTATAGTCATGCTGTGTAGAAGAACTAAAATAAATGCCACCCCTGCTTTTTTTACTTCACCTGAAGCATAATAAATTCTGCTCTGCCCATTACCTTTATTCTGTGTGTGTGTCTCTGCTTTAAGTGTGTTTCTTATAAACAACATGTTGTAGGATTCTGGTTTTTAATCCATTTTGCTCTCTGCTTCCACTTTCTGGATGAGTTCATCCAGTTCACATTAATAGTTATGGTTATTGACTGTATTTCCTGTCATCTTGTTTTTTCCCTTGTTTATCTTTATCTCTCTCTCTCCTCCATTCATTCTGTGCCTCTTCAGAAGTCTGTTTTGCTCCTGAGCTCCATGTTCCCCCAATCTACCTTCCATTGTATCAGCAACCCTCCTCCCCCCAGTTTCCGTCCTTTCCTACTTCCCTATAAGACAAGATAGATTTCTATGCTCACTGAGTGTGTGTATTATTTCCTTTTTGATTCAGTTCAGTAAGGTTCAAGCATTGCACACCACACCCCCATCTTCCCCTCCACTGTAAAAGCTCTTCCTTTCAGAGGTGGCCTTAGTTTCTTTGCAGAACCCACATGATTGATAGGTCCAGAGATTGATGGCTGCTTTAGAACAGAGGGGTCAGATAGCCCTATTCTATGGGGACATCTGATCTAGGATGTCTGGTCCTATCCTATCCTATGGGGATGCCTGGTCTAGGAAGCAGATTTCAGAAAGATTCTGAAATTTTTAAGAGATCTAGCAGTAATGTCAGCCTAGATTTACGTAGTATTAGAGTCTGAACATTTTGGCCTAGCATTTGTTTCCAAGACCATGCCATTGGAGAAATGATGACATGACTTGCACTTGACTTTGTTTTGAGTGAGGGAGGGCTGTGCAGGGCCCTAGCCTCACTTTTCCTCTAGAGCAATCTGAATCCCGTGACCAGATATTCATCAAGATGACTGGAGATGACCCAGGATGAGGCAGTTGGGGTTAAGTGACTTGCCCAAGGTCACACAGCTAGAGAGTGTCAAGTGTCTGAGGTGAGATTTGAACTCAGGTCCTCCTGACTCCTGCACTGGTGCTCTATCTACTGCACTACCTACCTGCCCCTGCTTTACTTTGTAGGATATTATTAAAGCACAAGGAAATGTAACAGAGGTAAACCTGAGCTAACAGTCCTCCCGTGTGCTGTTTATCTCTCTTATGATATCAAAGATAAACTAATATGTTAATGTCTATAAACCATGACACAGTTGATCAACCTGCAAGCAATGTTGAAGATAGCTTATACACAGAGAGTATCAGCTAAATACTACTAGCTCCTCCCAAGATGCCAAATTACTAAGGCCCTGCACAAATCTACACACTTGCTATCTAAGGAAATTTACTTTTGCTGTAGGCAAACTCATGCCTCATGTGGGTCTGCCTTTCCTGACCTAGATTTTAAATTATCTTCCCTGGTTAACCCAGTATCCTGGCTGCACTTGTTCCACAGCACTGAAGGATGTACAAACACCAAGCCAATTTACAAGATGAGCTCAGTGGAATATATCTCTTTGCCGTTCAGACACCATGCTCTAGATCTAAGCGTCCCAACCTGTACATTCTGTGATTCCCATTAGTCCCCAACTAACTGCACACTTTCATAATTCCTTCCTTTACCATTAAAAGAAGTGAGTGATTCAGCATCCTCCCTTTCAGCCCCCTCCCCCATTTTCAGATCTGATGCAATGAAGTCTGGAAGGGGTCTGGGGAAAAAACACATGGAGAAGCCTAGTTTCCCCCAATTCTATGGAGCACAACGCTACCCATTTTATAATTAACCTATTCAGGGTTCTGGAGATCTGATTTATAAGAACCCCACTAGAAGAAAAAATGCTCAAAATCAAAGCAAAGACAAACTATTCACAGATGGATAGACATGAAACATTCAAGGTTATAACTGAAAAGGATCCAAGAAAAGGTGCCATGCATTTTGGCAGTCACACCAGACCAATGCACACTTAAGCCACTTAAATGTGAAGTCAAGAAGACATCCTCACCTTCTTAGGGAGCTCATTACAGATATAGAAATAAGACTGAACAGTTTGAGTCTCTTGTGCCATAGAGTCAGTTTCCCCAGCAGAAGGCATAGGGATAGCTTATTCAACAACATAACCCTTGCCAAAGTTTTCATTTTCCTTGTATCTCAGTTCATAAGATATATAGTAAAAATGTGTTAGACCAGACTTTCTGGGAGTCAAATACCCTTTGGAAAAATATAATGTAAATAAGCAATGAAGTTACATGGATAAGACTCCAAAACTTTATATTCATGCATCCAACCTTAATGGTGTGCCTGTGTGCCCAGTGTGTGCCAAGGGAAACATGCCCTCAAGGAGCTGAGTGTCTGATGAGTCCAGACAAACATACATTAAGTCATAAGGCAGAACTCAGCAGGTCCTCTAACAGGGCTTCCCAGGCTTCTCCAGTTGGTAATGCCTTTTAGCATTTTGTATTCATTTTGCATTATTTTTCTAGTTCCTAATCTATTTATCTGCTGCCATCTGCTACCAGCCATCCTCCTATCTAGCCAGGAAAGGTGAGGAAAATGAACTAGGGATGCATCAGTTAACTGTCTTTGGTCAGATTGTCCTTGCCTTAAGACTTTCTGTGTTCCAGCTGCAGTATGGGGTATTAATGGACAGGAGATATGTCTGCTATTTACTAGCTGTGTGACCTTGGGCAAATTACTTCTTCTTTCTGATCCTCAGTTTCCTCATCTATAAAATTAGGATAATACCACTTGTGTTCAACCTTGAAGGTCTATATGAATGAGTTGTGTTTTGGTTGCCAGCTGTATATGCTATACTAGGTACTCTGAAGATTTGCTCAAGTGCTTCCCTTTTGTTTCCCCAGCAGCATTGTTCTCTAAAATCCTGTCTCTACCATGTCAGAATTTCTTTACATATAGCAACAGTAACAAGGCATCTTTAAAAAAAAAAAATCTCTAAATGGTTTCTCTGAAGTCCTTTACAGTTCTAGCATTTGATTATCTTAATTTACACCCAGAGATAAAGCTTGTCCTTTGGCTTTGTCTTTTGCTGAACTACTTAGAGAACCAGAAAAAATGTAGTCATAGAAGCCTATGGAGGAAAGTCTTTTAAGATAGTTAGCAGATGAGCAGATAAAGCATTTATTAAGCAATGATTATTGGCCAGGCAACGTGTGGGGAGAGATGGGGATGATGACCATGGAGGCAGCATGTTGTAGAAGTGACTAGGAAGGAAGATTAATGGTATCCAAGGTTGCAGAAGAGCCAAGGAGGACAAAAAAGAAGTTGTTGCACAGTCTCCGCATCGGACGGGACAAGAATCCCTTCTGTGGTGCACTTACTGAATGGCCCTTCGGTGATGAGGAACCTGCTGCCTCTTGGGTAGCTTTGATTTATGTAAGGAAGTTCTTATTTATTGTGAGTCTAAATTTTCCTCTTTTGCTATGTTTATCCATTAGGTAATAAGGAGATTTGTGGTGATCTTATAGAGAACAGGGATTGCAATGTTAGGCTTGTTTGATTTAGCCCCAGAGGACACTAGGAGCAGTAGTAGAGGCTGCAGAAAGGCAAATTTCAATGTGAGGAAAGCTTCCTAATAATTAGAGAGGCCCCCAATCAGAAAAGACTGACCTGTAATGAGTTCCCCGTCACTGGAGTTCTTCAAGTCATGACTGGATGATGAATGTTCCTCTGGGAATGTTACAGAGGGGGATCCTTCTTGAGGTATTGATTAAATTAGGAGACTTCTGATATTCCTTGACTCTATTTGGCAGAAACCAGATTAGATTCCAATGGGTTAGGGATGGAATATATAATTAGGAAGTGGAACCAACTGGTGAGAATCACTGAATCATAGAACATGAGCATTAGAAGGAACTTTAAGAAGTTATAAAACCTAACTCTAGAGAATCATAAATCTCGTGTAGGGGACCAGCCTGAACTAAAGTCCAGGTATTTTGATTCCCAATTCATCCCTGCTTGGTGGTGCAGGGAAAGAAGGAATTTGTGTAGGCCCTGCTGCCCATTGAAGGATAATTTTTAGGCTTGGCATGTGGAAGGAGGGAGCCAGGGGAGAGAAAGAGTGAAGAAAAACAGTAAGAATGAAGTTGATCCTGGGGGAGAGGCTAGGATCTTAAAGCACAGTATAAGGGGTTAGTTCAAAAACAACAGAGGATGAGGAAAGAGTTGAGTATGTAATGGAACTTGTTCTGAATGAACCTGGATTTTCCTAGACTTTGCATCACTTCTATTCTGGAGATGACATCTGGTGGATATGGGGAGAAAAGATCTAGAATGGTCAAGGGCCAACTTCTTCCGTCTGGTTTTATTTCTTTATCACCTTGTGTATTCTTAAATTTCCTAGGCAGCTCCTGAGTGGGTGGGACATATTTGAGCTTATTAAGAGGTATCACATCTAAAACCCTTCAGTAGATACATCAGTTATCTGCACTGATAAGTGCAATGCGTGAAAATGCTGGCCTACCATGAAGAAAACTGACCTTGAGACACAGATAGATACGTATATGTAGATGTATCTATGTGCACATATACATACATATCTATATATTACACACACACACACACACACAGGCTAAGATAAAGTTGCTGTCACAATTTCTCACTCCCTCCTCCTACATGGGTCACTAATTGGCAGAACCAAGTGTAACAATAATAATAGCTGCAGAGTCCATGTGTTAGAGATAAGACATTTCTTAAGAGTTTTCTGTGGACCGGACACTATGCTAAGCACTGAAGATATACATACAGACAACAGTCCCTGTCCTCAGGGGCCTTATTATATTCTGCTGTTGGAAGACAACACAATAAAGGAGAGCTGGAGAACAGTGGGTAGGGAGAGATGGCACGGTGTAAGGTTGGCCAGAAAGGAAGATTAATATTGGCCAGGGTTGCAGAAAGGCCAAGGAGAACAAAAATTCTCAGCACTGGAAGGAACCTCAAAGGCTAGTTCAGTCCATACCTGAACAAGACTCTCCTCTACAAAGGAGGGGTCAAACTCATGGCCTGTGGGCTGCTGAGGCCCTAAAACAGATTAAAACATAATTGGGAAGTGTTTCATAAAATAAAAAACCAAAATACAATAAAACATACTGTTAATTTCTGGTTTTCTAACTCAATATGTAGCTGGCAGGGATCCATTTTTATTTGAGTTTGACCCCACTACTCTACAGTATACCTGCCAAATGGTCATACACAGTCATAGCAATCCTAGGGAGATAGCACAGGGGACAGAGAAGCAGGGAGCAGTGCTGACTGAGTATTGAAGTTTTGTACATCAGACTTTGAAGAAGTATTAAGGCATGGTGGCAATGGTTGTCCTTCATTCTCGAAGAGGATCAAAATGATATCACTGTGTTAGAGTCAAGTTACAGTCCTGACTCATCAGACTAATATGAGCTCAGAAGGCTGTACCGCAGCTTGGGCTTAAATAATTCACATGAATGAATATTTGGGGTAGAGATGTCTCTAAATTTTCACATCTCATGTTTCTTTTGAGCTACTGCAATTCTGCTTTGTCACAACTTCTTTCATGCAAGCATGCCATGGTGGGCAGTCCTATGCCAGTGTCTCCCATCTCTCACAATCGATTTCAAAGTTCTTCGGAGAGACTTTGAGAGTGTCCTTTTAGCACTTCTGACTTCCATGTGAACGCTTCCTTGTGTGAGTTCTCCATAGATGATTTTTTAGGCAAATGTGCATTTGGCATTTGAACACTATGGCCAGCCCATTGGAGCTGTGCTCTCTTCCATAGAGTTTGAATGCTTGGCAGTTTAGTTCAAGAAAGGACCTCAGTGCCTGGTACTTTGTCTTGACAGGTGGTCTTCAACATCTTCCTAAGATAAGACAATTCAAATGGAAGCAATTCAGTTTCCTGGCATGGTGCTGGTAGATTGGGTGTCACAGGCATCCAATAGTGAAGTCAGCACCATGGCTCTGTAAACTCTCAGTTTGATGGCAGCTTTACACTTCTTATCTCTCACACTTTCCTTTGGAGCCTCCCAAACAGTGAGCTAGCTCTGGCGGTAAATGCTTCACCCTCATCACCTATGTGTACATCCTTGTAAAGTATATTGCCAAGGTAATTGAACTTATCCACAGTATTCAGAATTTTTCCATTTGCTGTAATTGATGGTTCCACATATGGATGTTATGGTGCTCACTGGTGGATATCCTCTGACATTTTGTTGGTGTTTATTGTCAAGCCACAATTAGTATAAATGCCAGAAGATCAATCCATACTTTGTTGCATCTCAGCCTCAGAGGGTTGCATTGAATGTACAGTTATCTGGGAAAACAAAGTTATACACCATCTCTTCCTTCACTTTAGTTTTGTCTTGTAACTTTTTCAGGTTAAATAATTTACCATCACTGTGATTCCATTTTCATCCACATTGAAGGCATCTGACATTGTCAAAAAAAACATCATGCTAAAAAGTATGGGAGCAGGCACACAGCCCTGCTTCAGTCCATTGATGACTGGGAAAGTAAGAGAACATTGTCCATTATCTAGAACCTATGCATGTATGCCATCATGAAACTGACATGTAATATTGATGCATTTCTTGGGTAATCAAATTTTGCCATGATCTCCCACAAACCCTTGTGACTAACAGTATCAAAGGCCTTGGTCAGAGCTACAAACATTATATACAGATCTCTGCTCTGTTCCTGGCATCTTTTCTGGAGTTGTTGGGCAGAAAACACCATATTTACCTTTCCTTGACTCTTTCTGAAGCCACACTGGCTCTTGGATAAATGACATCTTCCAGGTGAAGGATCAGCTTATTAAGGAAGACTTTGCAAGAATCTTTCCAGCAATGACTGAGAGATCTTCCCTTGTGATTGTCACAGGATAGCTTATTTCATTTTCCTTTACAGAGATGGACAATAGAGGCATCTTTGAACTACTGTGTTGTTCAGTTGTTTTCAGTTGTGTCTGACTCTTTGTAACCCTTTTTGGGGTTTTCTTGGCAAACATACTGGAGTGTTTTGCCTTTTTTCCTTCTCCATTTCATTTTACAGATGAGGAAACTGAGGCAAATAGGGTTAAGTGACTTGTCTAGTATAACACAGCTAGTAAGTAGTATCTGAGGTTGGATTTGAATTCAAGAAATGAGTCTTTCTGATTCCAGGCCTGGCATTCTACCTACTGCCTTACCTACCTGCCCAGTATCAGCCAACAATAACATAGTATCCTAAAAAACTAACGTTATCTTAAGTTGTGTTAATAACAGTCTAGTATCTACAAGGGAAATTATATTCCTGCTATTCTCTGCACTAGACAAACTACCTGGGCAGTATTGTGTTTAATTCTGTGTACCACATTCATGGACTTGGACAAGTTGGAGTACCTCCAAGGGTACCCCCAGTTGTCCCTATTGAGGGGTCTTAAGATTTTTGTGCCCAGCACAGGCACTTAATAGAGGTTTGGCGAAATGGATGATAGCTCCTGTTAGCCTGGTAGAGTAGTAGGAGCCCTGAATTTGGAATCAGGGTATCTGCATTCATATTTTCTCTCTACTACTCTTGAAGCTTTAGTTTATTCATTTGCAAAATGAGAGAGTTGTACAAGATGAAATTTAAAGAATCTTTTCAGATCAAAATACTATGATACTAATAAATACCTGGAGGGCTATCATGAGAAAGAAGGAATAGAAATAGCTATATAGTTCCAGGAGGAGTAGGACTAATGGGGTGGACTTCAAGGTAAAACTTTAATGGAGGTAGATTCTGGTTCATTATAATTAAGAGCTTCCTAATCTCTCTAACAGTGGAATTTGCTGCGTGATCAAAGTAGTGAATTTCACATTTCTAGAGTCAATCAACTAGCATTTCTTAAGCATCTGCTACTAACAGGCCAGTACTAGGTCATAGGGAGGCAAAGATAAAAACAAAACAATCCCTGCCCTCAAGAAGGTTACTTTCTATCAGGAGAGACAACATATGCAACACAAGTACATACAGAGCAATTCAAAACAAGTGTAAGGTAGCTAGGGAGGGTGACCACTAGCATTTGAAGATGTAGAGGAAAGATTTGTGTAGTAGTTGGTGCTGGAGCTCAATCTTAAAGGAGGTGAGAGATTCTGTGAGGTCAGAGTGAGAAGGGAAGTGCCTTTTGGGCATAAGGACAGCCAGTGCAAAGGCAGGGAAATAGGAGGCAGAACACCTGCAGTTTGATTGGCCTTTTCTGGTGGGGTGTGGGAAAGGGAGTAATGTATAGAGGCTGGAAAGATATGTTAGGTCACACTAGGTCATGGAGGGCTTTAGAAGTAAAACAGAGGACTTATATCCTAAAGACAATAGAAAGCCCTTAGAGTTTACTGAGCAGGGGTAAACTAAAATGGTTGTGTGGATGAAGAGAAGGAGCAAGATACACAAGATGTTTGGTGGTAGAAGTGACAAATTTGACTATTGATTAGATATATGTCATAAGGGAGAATAAGGTGTCAAGGAAAAAGCCAAGCTTTTGAACCTAGGTGACTGTGAGGGTGGCGGTACCCTCCACAGAAGTATGAAAATTTGGAAGACGTGGGTTTAGGGAGAAAGATAATCCTGTTTTGGACATGTCAGGTTTGACACATTTCTGAGACATCTAAGTTCCAACAGGGACTTGGTGTTGTGGTGCTGCAGTGTTCAGGCAGAAGTTAAAGGAATACCTACCTGGATTCTGGAGAGCAGGATCCTATCCTAAATGGAAAAATGGACTAGATTCTTTTAAGGTCCATTTCAACTCTTAAGATTTTCTTAGTCTAGGACATCTTAGAATAGGCAACATTCCTTGGAAGGAAAGGGGAGTGGATTTTTACTAACTGTAAGTTCCCTTAAAATTGACTTAGCAGGCCAGTGTTAGGAGGACAGGTTCTTCACTTAAAAGGAGTAAACCCAAATCTTTTAAGACTACAAAGCCGAAAACATCTCCAGGATAACTTTGAGGGGGATGTGTTATTGTTCATTTATTTTCAGTTGTATCCTACTCTTCATCATCCTATTTGGGGTGTTCTTGGCAAAGATATTGCAACAATTTTTAATTTTCTTCTCCAGCTCATTTTGCAGATGAAAAAACTAAGGGAAACAGGGTTAAGTGACTTTCCAGAGGTCACAGAACTTGTAAGTACTGTTTGAGGCCAGATTTGAACTCAGGAAGCGGAGTCTTCCTGACTCCAGGTCAGCAGGACTCTATCCAGAGTCACCTAGTTACCCCTTTAAGGGATGTGATATGTGTATAAATGCAAGGTGTAAGTATATTTTTTCAACTCTCTTTAAAAAGAGTTTATATTTACTTGAGAGACACTGTTGTAATACAGTCAACAATAGCCTGCTTTCCTCGAAGCCCAGCACTACCCATAAAAATAGCTAGTATCACTTGGGGGGAGGGGTGGTGACAGTTTAGGAGAACAGCACATGTAAGTTTCAGAATCAGAATATCAGGCCTCAGATCATCTCTTTCAACCCATACTTAAATAGAAATATCCTCTACAACAGACTTGCACAACTTGGCAGTAGGTAGGGGCCAAAATTAAACTTCTTTGGGTTGTAGATGGGTTAGACAATAGATGGTTCCTTGCTGCAGGTCATGTGACAAAAAGTAGAGTACCCAGTGGCAACCCTACAGTTTTCACAGGTCCCGGGAAATCCTTTGGGGACAACAGACAGCCCTCAGACTCTATGTTGTACAGGCTTTTTCTACAACTATGATGCCAAACTTGAATAAAAATAGTTCCTAATGCATTCATAAGGATTCCTGCAGGCCACATATTAATTTTGTTTTAAATGTAATATTATCTGTGTTTTGTTGTATTTTTATTTATTTTGTTAGATATTTCCCAATTATATTTATTCTGGTTTGGGTCATACTCAGGAATGTTGTGGGCTGCATGTGACCCGAGGGCTGTGTGTCTGACACTTTGCTTTACAGCATCCCTGATGAATCTCAATCTGGCCTCCTGTTCAGGTCCTTGACTGAGATCTTTTTGGCCTGGGTCAGTTCATTGCACTTTTGGACAATTCTAATTGTTTGGAAGTTTTTTATTACATCCAGCCAAAATCTGTGTCTATAGCATTGCCCCAGTGCGCCTGGTGATGCTCCGTGGAGCCTCATCCATTTGACAGCCCTTCAGGTATTTGGTGACAGCTATCAGGTCTCCCTGCCCCCTAAGTCTCTTCTCCAGGCTAAAGAACCACAGTTCAATCAGTCTTAATATAGCATAGTCCTTATTCCCTTTACCAGCTTGACTTCCCTCCAGGTTATCTTTGTCCATCCTAAAATATGATCATCAGCAGTGAATATTATATTTCTTTTGTGTTCTGACTAGGGGACATCATTCAAGCATGATATGGACCAGATGGTCTCTCAAGTTCTTTTCAGTTCTTTGCTGAGTAATTTTTAAGAGATCATGAAAAACAGTATCCTAGTTATCTCAATTTTCAGAAAAAGAAAAGAGAATGGAACTTACAAACTATAGGCCAGTGAACTTATTTTAATTCCTGACAGAATTCTAGAACATGTTTTTATTAAGGGAATAGTCAGTGGACGTCTAGAAAAGAAGTAGCGGTCCCAAGGTCTTGGTAGGTTAGCTGTTGGGCCAAACGAAATGGATGAGATTTAATGATCAGAAGTGGAAGGCCTTACATTACTCAGCTACTCCAATGGAACCATGATTTCATCAGTGCAAATCCCAACCTGTGTATACCTGCCTTTTGGCCATGTCTTCCCATAAATTCACTATAGTCATTAAACCCATTGTACTATGGGTCTTCCTCTTAACCTCACAGGGATACCAATGGAGCACATGGACTTATTATCAGTCGTTTCTTCTCATTGTGTGACCAACCAGCCTTCTTTTAGGATCGTATATTTCTTAATCAGTATAGTAAGCAAGCAAACATTAAGCCTCTACAATGTGCCAAACTCTGAAAATACAAAAAACAAAATTGTGACAGTCCCTGCTTTCAAAAAGATTACACTCTTTTTTAAAATAAAATTTTAAATTCTGAACTTAACAAACACAAAAGAAAACTCTCAATTTACACAACAAAGTAGAAAAAAAGAGGATTGTATGTGAAACCATGAATCTCTATTATAACTTGCCTTTTATTTTAAAATAATAAATTCAAATTTTACTTAGATAAGGTGTCCTTATCTGTATTTCCTTCAGAATTTCTGTGCATTTTAAAAAACACTTCAGTTAACTTCTTTTGTTTTTTTATCATTTTGAAAAATTTTTCATTTAAACCATATGAATTGTGCATGTTTTTACTACATTGCAAATCTCAGTCATTACAAGATCACTTAATTAGTAGGCAACAAAAACTTATAGGATTTAGCTGTGAAGTTTGTAAAGCTACAAAATATACTTTTATTTTTCTTTCCTTCTTTTAATTTAATATTTTATTTTTTCCCCAAATGCATTTAAAAACAATTCTAACATTCTTTTTTCAGATTTTGAATTCCAAATTCTCTCCCTCCCCTTTCTTCTTTATTGAGAAGGCAAGCAATTTGACATAGACTATACATGTGTAGTCATGCAAAACACATTTCCATGTAACTCATGCTGTGAAAAAAAAAATACAGACCAAAAAGAAACAAACAAAACACCAAAACCAAAAAAACCGCAATAAATTTAAGACAAAGTATCCTCATTCTGCATTCAGGCTCTACCAGTTCTTACTCTGGTGATGGACTGCACCTTTCATCTTAGGTCCTTTAAAATAATCTTGGATTGCTAAGAATAGGTAAGTTATTCACAGTAGATCATCATACACTATTGCTATTACTGTATACAATGTTTTCCTGATTCTACTCATTTTACTTTGCATCAGTTCATGTAAGTCTTTCCAAATTTTCTGAGAGCATCCAACTCATCATTTCTTGTAGTACAGTAGTATTCCTATCACAGTCACATACAACAAATAGTTCAGCCATTCCCCAATTGATTTTTGTTTCATTCTAAATGCACTTTTTTGTCAAATCCAAGATATGTAATACTCTAACATTTCTAGCATTACTAGAATGGAACCACAAATTAAGTTGACCATTTTTCAACCTTTTTCTCTATTACAAACAGGTCATGAGGTTCTGCAATTTCTGGGGGCATAAAACACCAAATAAACTGAGGTTTCAGCTCCTCCTTCTGGATTTTTGGTAGCCTTAAGCCCCGTCATATAAATTCTCACTCATCCTGGGCAGCAGGCATTGTGAAGAGTCTTATCACCTTTCATCTGTTCATTCAGCTGCCTGGCATGGATTCTATGCAAGACAGTGACTCCATTCATAAGCACCGTTAGGCCAAGCTTCCTTCTCATGCATTCCCTTCTTTGGAGCTTCCACAGACTTTCTTATGAGCCCCACTGACTTTTCCCTGTAATTTTGTCACTTCCAAACTTCTGCTGCAGTTCTGGGCTGCAGCTTTTAAGGGCATATAAACTCATCGTGCTAAAGACATTCACCACTCTACCTTGGAGTTTTATTAGAGGCAGTAATTCTGTAGATTTAGCTCTGTTGCCAGAAAAGTTGGTTTGTATTGTCACTTCACCTTGACTGGGAAATGGTTTGGTATCAGCAACTTTGACGGTGATTCCAGCATTGTTGACCAGCACATCCACATCCCTAGACCACTGTTCCTTGAGAAAATCCCACAGGATCAAATCTTCCTCAGATCACTGATGTCCAGCTGTTGGAAAAGAGGGGTTCTCCTGCAGGTTCTTCAAAGCTTCCTGATTCCAGGTCATCTCCCTGGAGATAAGAATCACATCTGTGAAGAATTTATTTATTCATTCATTCATTCATTCATTTATTTTTAGTTTACAGCATTCAGTTCCACAAGCTTTTGAGTTCCAAATTTTCTCCCCCTCACTCTCCTCCTCCCCACCTACCTCCCCAAGATGGCATGCAATCTGATATAAGCTCTCTCTCTATACATTGACATTTAATATATTTTCACATTGGTCGTGTTACAAAGAAGAATTAGAACCAAATGGAATGGACTACAAGAAAGAAGAAACAAAATAAAAAAGAGAGAGCTAATGTATACTTCAATCTGTATTCAGACTCTATAATTCTTTCTCTAGACATGTATAGCATTTTCCATCATGAGTCTTTTGGAGTTATCTAGAGAATTTCTTGCACAGCTCATGCCCAATGGTGAAGCCTATCCCCTTATTACTCCTAGTCACCACAGCCACTCAGCTGCTGCAAGACATGACTTAGCTGTGGGACAGGGCAGGAGCTCCAAGATACTGACCAAAGACTGGTCTAGGGATACAAACCAACAAACACAGTTCACTGGTGCAGGGAAGCCTGTGGAGCTGCTAACCTCCTTTTCTTTCTTATCTTTTAGGGTGACTATCAAAGGGTTTTTATTCTAACAGGAAGGTAGTAAGTCAGCAAGCATTTATTAAGCACTTATGTGCCAGGCAATGTGTTAAGTGCTGGGGTGTAAAGAAAGACAGATATATGCTTTTTGCTCTCAGTGAGCTCCCAGCCTAATGGGAGAGACTGCATACAAGCAATTATATATATCCAAGACATATACATTGTGAATGGAAGGTAATTTTAGAAGGAAAGGTTGGAGAACCAGGCAATCATAGCACATGTAGGTGAATAGGGGCTGAGAAAAGGAGTTTTAGTCTGGAGGTAGTCACAGAGGTCTTGGAAATTAGTAGGTTGTCATTCCAGTGACAATGTTAGCATTGATTTGGTTGTTATTTCCAGAGTGACAGTAAACCTGTTATGGAAAGGATTCACACAGCATCAGGCAAATGATAAGATGCTTGTGTCAAGGCCTCGTATCCTGGTAGATGACTAGATGGGATAGGATGCATTGTCTGGGACTGCTTAGATATAGTATATATAGATATACTTTTGCTCCAATACTTTATTTTTTCCTTACATGTCAAAAATTGGCAGCCTATACACATCATTTCCGTGCTTGTCCATCGTTTTCTGAGTGACACTCAATAATTCTTCAAAAATTGTAGTGTTCCATGACTTACTGCTACATGTCATCAGTAGGATATTGGTATTAAAGATAGGTTCTGTTTTTATTGCTTTTGTATTTTTAAAAAACCCTCAAATTTATGATTCATGTGAAAAAAGTTTGGTGATTTAGTGGACTGCAAACTCAATATGAGTCCCCAATGTAATATGACAGCCAAAAACCTAATACTATCCTAGGCAGCATTAAGAGTGGCAAAGTGTCTAGCACCAGGAAATTGATAGTGCTTCTGTCCTTTGCCCTGTTCAGACATGTGTAACATTGTACTCAGTTTGGGTGCCACAGCACAGGATGAACATTGATAACACTGGAGAGCTTCCTGGCAGAGTAACAAAGACGATGAAGGGCCTGCAGATAATGCCATAGGAGGACTGGTTGATGAACTTGGGGTTGTTTAGCTAGCAAAGATGGAGGCACTTTAAGGGCTGTCAAGTGGAAGATGGACTAGGCTTGGTGGAGATGCAACCCCCTTCCTATAAGACCTATACAATCTGAATAGCAGTTTTGTTCCTCAACATCCTGACTCAGTCCCTTAAAACTCCTTCTCTAGGAGGCTTGGTTCAGGAATTCAGCACCAAGAGGTATGGATAGAGACCTAATGGGAACATCTAGGAGGTGGTCTGTCCTTATAGGGTGTGGCCAAGTTGGGTGGTGACCAAGAATTTGCCAAAAGACTCATCAACCACTTCTGAAAATTCGTGTGAGCATGAATGATAATGGATCTAGGGGAAAAAACCCTCAAAAATTATGTAGGAATTTTGAAGTATTGGGTCAGAAATAGTAGGCCTTGGGGCCACAGGTGGCAGTTTCATCACTGAATTAGAACTTCACATGAAAGGAAGATATGGGAAGTAAATACATGATGACAGATAATAGGATTAGATTTTTTAGACCATGGCCTAAAATACCAGAATATGTGCTATTTGCTAGAGATGGAGACTCTGTCACTATGACTAGAAAAAATGGATTTCTTAAGAAAACTTTAAACCAAAAGTGGCTGTTAATAGGGAGGGTTTGAGGAATGCCCAGATTGAATATGGTTATTGTATGGAGTTATGATGTGGAATATTGACAATAGAGGAGGTGCACATTAATTACTGTTCTCAGGAGAAAAAATGGAAAGTTAAAAATAACATTAATGATTTTTTGTGTGCTTGTGTGTGTGAACACAAGAGGTAAACTTGGCTTCATAGAAATCAGTAGCATATAGCAATGGAAAAGAAACATACCTTGTTTCAAATAAACTAGTCTAGAAAGGGAGCCATGATGATACAATACCAGGAAACAGTTCAGTGAACTATCACTTCCTCCTCCTCTACCACCTCCCCCCAAACAAAACAAAAAAGCAGAAAAAAAAAACTTCAAATAGACATAAGCAAATTCAGCAGGCCTAATCCAGATGGAGCAATCCAAGAAAAAGTCATAGTCATTTTTTCAGCTTGGGTCAACACAGAGAGAAAAAGGTATGTGGATGCTGGGGGGAAGGGTTAGGCTAGGAGCACTCTGGTGCCCAGGGAAAGGTTGCATGCCAGGGAAGAGAAGGTCCCAGACTCATAGAGTGATACCCCTAGGTCCATACCAAGGTACTGAGACAGGAATAGTTACTAATTGGCAGTTTTGTTGCCAGTTATCCAATTTTGGGTCACAGATTCAGGGCAGATTGAGGAGGGGATGTGCACCCAGGGTGAACTTCTGGCAGGGAATGGTGGAAGGCCCTGGGCAATATATTGAGAAGGAGCAAGTTTAAAAACAAGTAACAGAAAAGTGGCTTAGACCCTAGGAACAGAATGGGTCTCAGTTCCCACTTTGAGCTTAGTCTGCAGCCTTCAGAGCAATAGTTAGGGCAGGAATCCTAGACAAAAAGGAAACCTGCAGTTCTATCACATTGAACCAGTAGATTTTCCCAGCTGGCTAATACTATCTGAGTTCAGCAGCCATCTGATGTTGCTCAGATACAAATGCAAGTCAGGAACTTGCAGAGCTCAGACTTGGGCCTTAGAGGGGTAGGGGGATGTTCAGATTTTGTCCTGGATCAGACCACTCTGAGAGCTTTAAAAGCTTACAGGTTCCAACCCTGAGAGCTATCTCTGAGATCTTAGAGTCATATAACCCTTAAAAAAGCAGCAGCAGGACCATCCCAGATCTTTCCTCCATTCAAGACCCAAGTCAGAAAGCAGGTGAGAAGACTTTAAAAAAAAAAAAAAAGGAATCCCACTATCTAAAGTTAATATGGTGGCAGGGAAAGTAAACACAGGAGAAGAGAATGATGTCAAGATATCTACAAGGAAAGCTTCAAAGAAAAACACAGATTGGGCACAAATTCAAGTAGAATTACTAGGAAAGATGAAGGAAAAATTTTACAAAGAGTTTAAAAGTATTTTTAGCAGTGCAGTGAAACTTCTGGTGAAAAAAATTTGACAAAGAATGTGAGCTATACAAGAAAGAATTAGAGAATTGTGACAGTTTGGAGCAAGAACCTTGCTTAAGCAATAATCTCCCTGAAAATAAGAATGGACCAAATAGCCAATGACTCCATAAGACAATAAAAAATATTAAAACAGAGTCAAAAGACTGAAATAAAAAAAGCAGAAGAAAATGTAAGATGTCTTCTAACAAAAATAACTGACAGGGAAAACAAATGAGGGAGAAAAATTTAAGAGTCATTGAACTCTCTGAACACCATGACCAAAACAAGAGCCTTGACATCAAATTTGAAGAAATCTTAGAAGACACCTGCCCAGATCTCTCAGAACCAGAAGGCAAAGTAGAGACAGAAAGAATCCACTAGTAATTTCCTGAAAGAAACCTCAAAACAAAAACTCTCAGAAAAATCATAGCCAAAATCTGTAGATTCCAGGTCAAAGAAAAACTACTGCAAGCAGCCAGAAAGAAAGTTTTCAAGGAGTGAGATACCAAGTCAGTATCACATATAATTTGGCAGCCACTCTAAAAGAAGCAGATTGGAATATGTTAATCACAAAAGATGATAATATAGGCTTACAGCCAAGTATAAATTATCTTGCAAAACTGAGTATCATCCTACAGAGTAAAAATTGACCTTTACTGAAATATAGAATCTCTAAGCATTCCTGATAAAAAGACCAGAGCTGTGTAGAAACGTTGAAGTTCTAGCACAGGAGTTAAACAGTAGTAGCATAATTAGGATAAATAATAACAGGAGTTAAAAGATAAAACAGTCATTGATAAAGGACTAAACAAGTCATACTATAGGTAGATGATGTATGCAAGCCTCTGTTAGAAGCAGAAGGATAAATTCCTGGCTTAACTTATAGACTTTTCCCAAGAGTTAAAGAAAATAATGAGGGAGGAGGGTAGAGTCAAGATAATGGAATAGAAAGATGGACCTGCTCTAGCTTTCCCCTCATAGCCCATAAAATACGTGGAAAAAATTGCTCTAAACAAATTCTAGAGCAGAAGAATCCACAAAACGACAGAGTGAAAAAGATTTCCAGCCTAAGACAGCCTGGAAGGCTGACAGGAAAGGCTTATCTCCCTGAGCTCAGAGTGGAGCACAGCCCAGACTTGATGCGGCATGTCTCAGACTGGAGAAGGCTTCAGGGCGTGGAATCACGAGTAGCAGCTGCATTTCCCAGATTTTCTCAACCCACAAAAACCAAAGATAGCTTCAAAGGTCAGTAAGAAAGCTCTTTCACCTGGGTGAGAGGGGAGCAGGTTCCAGCCCCAACCCTGGCCCCAGGGCAGCAGTAGCCACTGTGGCAGCAGTGTCCACTTTTGGAGCCCTCTGCCTAAAGACCCTGGGGGAGTTGAACAGCCAATCTGGATCTTAGTTGTGAATGGGGGTCCTGCTGTGAGGAGGAATGCTGGAGTGGTGGATCTGATAGTAACTGTGGAAAGGGAATCCTACTCACAGATTCTGGGCAGAAAAGAGTGTGGTTTGCTCCCAGACCACAGTGCAGGCCAGGAGAGGAGTAAATTCCTCTCCCTTGATTGTGCCACCCTGGAGGAACTTACAGGTCCCTATAGTGTACTCTCCACTTGACAAAGGACTCAAAAGTCAAGTAACAGACTGGGAAAATGCCCAAAAAAAGGGAAAAAAATAAGACTATAGAAGGTAACTTTCTTGATGAAAAGGTATTTCCTTCCATCCTTTTGG
The DNA here is from genome assembly GCA_023548195.1 of Bettongia penicillata ogilbyi. Taxonomy (NCBI): domain Eukaryota; kingdom Metazoa; phylum Chordata; class Mammalia; order Diprotodontia; family Potoroidae; genus Bettongia; species Bettongia penicillata. The sequence goes on from JAJHZJ010000384.1 coordinate 2,244,700, forward strand.
ATGAGGAAGAACAAAGCATACCATCAGAGGAAGACATCAAAGTTAAGGCTTCTACATACAAAACCTCCAAATAAAATATGCAATTGTCTCAGGCCATAGAACAGCTCAAAAAGGATTTTGAAAATCAAGAGAGGTGGAGAAAAAAATGGGAAGAGAAAGGAGAGTGATGCAAGAAAATCATGAAAAGTGAGTCAACAGCTTACTAAAGGACGCCCCCCAAAAAAATGCTGAATAGAGTAACACCTTTAAAAACAGACTACTTGTATGTGTGTTGCTCCTTCATTGCCAAAGAAGACCATGCCATCAGAGAAATTATTACATGACTTGCATTTGACTTTGTCTTCAGTGAGGGAGGGCTGTACAGGTCACCAGCCTCACTTCTCCTCCAGAGCCATCTGAATCCAGTGACCAGATATTCATCAGGATGACTGGAGATTACCCAGGATGAAGCAATTGGGGTTAAGTGACTTGCCCAAGGTCACACAGCTAGTGAGTGTCAAATTTGAACTCAGGTCCTCCTGACTGCAGCACTGGTGCTCTGTCCACTGCCCACCTAACTGTGCCCTCCCCCCAAAAAAATAGACCAACCCAAATGGAAAAAAAGGTCCCAAAAGCCAATGAGGAGAAGAATGCTTTACAAAGCAGAATTAGCCGAATGGAAAAAGAGGTTCAAAAGATCACTAAAGAAAATAGTTCTTTAAAAATTAGAATGGAGCAGATGGAAGATAATGACTTTATGAGAAACCAAAAAATTATATTTAAAAAAAACCTAAAGAGTGAAAAAAATAGAAGGCAGTGTGAAATATCTCACTGGAAAACCAACTGACCTGGAAAATAGATCCAGGAGAGATAATTTAAAAATTATTGGTCTACTTGTAAAACATGATCAAAAAAGAGCCTACACATCTTCTTCCAAGAAATTATCAAGGAAAATTGCCCTGATATTCTAGACCCAGAAGGTAGCAGAAATGGAAAGAATTCACTGATCACCTCCTGAAAGAGATCCCCAGAGGAAAAGTCCTAGGAATATTGTAGCCAAATTCCAGAGTTCCTAGGTCAAGGAGAAAATATTGCAAGCAGCCAGAAAGAAAACAATTCAAGTATCGTGGATAATCAGGATAACACAGGATTTGGCAGCATCTACATTAAGGAATCAAAAGGCTTGGAATATGATATTCCAGAGGTGAAAGGAGATAGGATTAAAACCAAGAATCACCTACCCAAAAAAACTGAGTATAATACTTAAGGGGAAAAAATGTAATTTCAGTGAAAGAGAAGACTTCAAGCATTCTTGTTGAAAAGACCAGAACTGACTTTGAAATACAAGAATCAAGAGAAACATGAAAAGGTAAACAGGAAAGAGAAATCTTAAGGAACTCACTAAAGTTGAACTGTTTACATTCTTTTTTTTTAGTTCTATTTATTTATTTTTAGATTTCAACATTCATTTCCACAAAACTTTGAGTTCCAATTTTTCTCCCCATCTCTCCCCTCCCCCATCCCATAATACCTTGCATTCTGATTACCCCTTCTCTCAGTGTACCCTCCCTTCTATCACACTCCACCCATTCCTTATCCTCATCTTTTCTCTTGTAGGGCAAGATAAATTTCAATACCCCATTACTGTATTTCTTATTTCCCAGTTACATGCAATAACAATTCTCAACATTCATTTCTAATACTTTGAATTCCAACTTCTCTCCCTCCCTCCCTCCCCACCCATCCCCACTTAGAAAACAAGCAATTCAATACAGGCTATATATGTATCGTTTTGCAAAAGACTTCCATAATAGTCATGTTGTGCAAGACTAACTATATTCCCCTCCACCCTACCCTGACCCCCTTTTGTTTTCTGTTCTCTCATTGTCCCTTCCTAAGTGTTTACTTCTAGTTACTCCCTTCTCCCATTTGCCCTCCCTTCTATCATTCCCCCTCACCCCACTTGTTCCCTTCTCCCCTACTTTCCTGTAGTGTAAGATAGATTTTCATACCAAATTTAGTGAGCATGTTTTTCCCTGCTTAAGCCATATGTGAAGAGAGTAAGCTTCACTTTTCCCCTCTCACCTCCTCCCTTTTCTCCTCCATTGAAAAAGATTTTTCTTATCTCTTTTATGAGTGATAATCTGCCCCATTCCATTTCTCCCTTTCTCCTCCCAATATTTTCCTCTCTCACCCCTTAATTTTATTTTTTTGTTTTATGGATATCATCTCTTCTGATTCAACTCAACCTGTACTCTGTGTCTGTGTGTGTGTGTGTGTGTGTGTGTGTGTGTGATCCCTCCACTTACCTAAATACTGAGAAATATCTTAAGAGTTACAAATATCTTTCCATGTAGAAATATAAACAGTTCAGCTTTAGAAAGTCTTTTATGATTTCTCTTTCCTTTTTACCTTTTCATACTTTTCTTGATTCTTGTATTTGAAAGTCAGATTTTCCATTCAGTTCCAGTCTTTTCATCATGAATGTTTGAAAGTCCTCTATATCATTGAATGACCATTTTTTCCCTTGAAATATTATACTTAGTTTTGCTGGATAGGTCATTTTTGGTTTTAATCCTGAAATATCCTATTCCAAGCCCTTCAATCCCTTAATGTTAAAGCTGCCAGATCCTGTGTTATCCTGATTGTATTTCCACAACACTCAAATTGCTTCTTTATAGCTGCTTGCAGTATTTTTTCCTTGACCTGGGAACTCTGAAATTTGACCACAATATTCCTAGGAGTTTCTCTCTTCAGGTCTCTTTCAGGAGGTGATTGGTGGATTCTTTCAATATTTATTTTGCCCTCTGATTCTAGAATATCAGGGCAGTTTTCCTTGATAATTTTATGAAAGATGATGTCTAGGCTCTTTTTTTGAACATGGCTTTCAGGTAGTCCCATAATTTTTAAATTATCTCTCCTGGATCTATTTTTCCAGGTCAGTTGTTTTTCCAGTGAGATGTTTCATATTATCTTCTATTTTTTCAGTCTTTTGGTTTTGTTTTCTAACTTCTTGGTTTATCTCACAGTCATTAGTTTCCCTGAACTCTACTCTCTCTTTTAAAGAACTATTTTGTTGAGTGAGCTTTTGAATCTTCTGGAGCCTCTTGAATCTTCTTTTCCATTTGGCTAATTCTGCAGTCTTCTCCTCATTGACTTTTTGGACCTCTTTTTCCAATTGAGTTAGCCTATTTTTAAAGGTGTTATTTTCCTCAGCATTTTTTTGGTTCTTCTTTAGCTAGCTGCTGACTTGTTTTTCAAGCTCTTCTATGGCCTGAGCCCATTTCATATTCATTTTGGAGGTACTGGAGGCAGAAGCCTTAACTTCCTCTGATAGTGTGCTGTCTTCTTCCTCATCTGAAAGGATGGCAGGAGATACCTGTTCACCAACAAAGTAACTTATATGGTCTTATTTTTTTCCCCTTTTTTGGGCATTTTCCCAGCCAGTTACTTGACTTCTGACTCCTTTGTCAAGAGGAGGGTCCTAGTACTCCTCCTCCCCCCAGGACCTTGCTCAGGGCCGAGGTTTAGATCAGTTGCTCAATTCCCCCAGGAGCTTTGGGTGGGGGTGGGGACAGCACTGAGGGCTGAGGTTCAGATCCCCTGCTCAGTTCCCCCAGAGGCTTTAAGCTGAGCCACTGGGACAATGGACCCAGGCTGCTTCCCCTTCCACCTTTGCTGCCTGCTACTGCTGTTGCCACTGTCTTTGCCACCACCTGTGGTTATTGCTGGGAGGATCCTGTTCCCCTCTCTCTGAGCTGTGAAAGCCCTCCCACCCTGACCTTTGAAGCTTTCTTTGTCACTTGTGGGTTGAGGGATCTGGGACCCTTCCTGCTGGGGATTCTACCCTGGAGGCCTGTTCTGGTCCTGTTCCTCCCAATGTGACACGGCCAGGTCTCAGCTCCATTCTGCTCAGCATCCCATGGGATAGATCTTTCCTGCTGGCCTTCCAGGAAATCTCTTGGCTGGAAATCTCTTTCACTCTGACATTCGGTTGCTTTTGTTGCTCTAGAATTTGTTGAGTTATTTTTTACAGGTATTTTGTAGGCTGTGGGGGAAGCACTAGAGTATATGTATCTTTCTACTTCTCCATCTTGGCTCTTCCGTTTACATTCCTACATGGAAAGATGTTTGTAACTAATGAGACCTTTTTCAGTATTAGGTTAGTTAAGAGGGAATATATATATGTAGGTGTGTATGAGTATGTATGTATGTGTAGGTATGTATATGTACATGTGTGGATATATTTGTATATGTATGTATGTATATAAAGGTATATGTGTAGGTTAAGGTATATATGTGTATATACTTATATCCATATAGAGGGCACAAGGTGAGCTGAATATGAAGGGAGAATACCTAAAAAAATAATATTTACTGTTGAATGGAGTGTACTAGGAGTAAGAGAAAGATAGAGGTAGAATGTAGCAAATCATCTCACATACAAGAAGGAAGAAAGACTTTCTACAATGGAGAGGAAGAGGGGGGAGATGAAAGAAAATAATTGAGCTAAGCTTACTCTCATGAGATTTGGCTTAAGGAGGGAATAACAGACACTCAATTGGATATGGAAAACTCTTCTATCCTGCAGGAAGGCAGGGGGGAAGAGGATAGGAGAGGGAAGATTATAGAAGGGGCAGCAAATTGAGGAAAGGGATAAACAGAAGCAAAGACTATTATGGGAGGACATGCCAAGGGAGAGAATGGAATAAATGAAGGGCAGGATAAAACAGGGAAATGAGGTTAGTCTTTTACAACATAAACATTAATGGAAGTGCCTTTGCATTGTTACACATGTATTGAATTGCTTGTTTTCTCAGTGAGGGTGAGTGGGGAGGGAGAGATATAATAAAGCTTTAAAAATGAATGTTAAAAATTGTTTTAGCATGCATCTGGAAATAAAGCAATACAAGCAATGGAGTCTAGAAATCTATTTTGCCCTACATTAAAATAGGAAGAAATGGGGATGGCAGAAGGTTGGGCAATAGAAGGGAGGACAGATTGGAGGAAGGAGTGGATGGAGTGCAAGCTGTCCTGGAGTAGGGGGTGGGGAGAGATGGGGAGAAAGTTTTGAATTCATATTCTTGTGGAAGTGAATGTTAAGAATATTAAGAATGTTAAGAATTTAAAAATAAATTATATTAAAAAAAAGAAAGTGATCAGCAAAACAGTTACTGAGAGCTTATTCTGATCAACAAAAAGGAGAGTAGGTTTGGTTTAAAGTGGAAGTGACAGAAATCTTAAAAAAACATATGATAGTGTAGGTTCTGAGAATGCATGAGATGTAGAAGAATTTCAAAATAGGACATTCACATAACCCAGTTTGATTTTTAGGAGGAAAACTCAAGAAAAATTGGATACATTCAAGGATCAAGTTCTGATGAGGAAAAGTGAAATACAGATAAAAAAGACTGTTAGAACTTCACAACCTAATACCTGTCAAATTCAAATTGAAAAGGATTTGTGTATATAGGGCATGTAACCGAGAAGGAATAAAAGACTGGGAATAGGACTGTAAAGAAAACTAAAGTGTCAAAATGCTAAGTACAACAGGGATTTTAAAACTATGTTTGGAGTGTAAAGTAAAAGGAAAGAAAATGTTTTAGTTATTATTGGACTGCTGAAAGAGAGTAAAACTATTTAGCTGGGACTGAGAATAAACAAGCATATGAGAAAATTGGAACTGATTGTTGGTGAATATATGTTAAGAGAATACCTACTGACTTTAAATGAGTTTGAATCTACTAAATTGGATCAGTTACATCCCAGAATATTGAAGGAAGTCATAGATGTGTTTACCAAATCACTCTCAATGATTTTTGAGTAATCATGAATAATTTCAGAGGTACTGACAGACCAGAAATGGAAAAGTGTTCTGATTTTTGTTTTAAATGGGAAGAGAATGAATTTTAAAAAGTATAGACTAGCTTGATGTTGAGCTCAGACAAAATTCTAGAACATATCAATCCTCAGGAATACTAATAGCAATCAGAGAGTCAGCCTATGTTCATAAAAACAATCCCATATCTACCTTAGTTCTTTTATTTATTTTTCAATAGAATTACTAGACCTTCATTGTAAAGATTAATATTGTAGATAACAGTGTGCCTGGATTTCAACAATGGCAAAGTCTCTCACTTATGAACAAAATGGTGAAATGTATATATGGGATGTTTGTACTGATAGTTGGATTCAGAACCAGCTGAATAACTATACCCAAAGAGCGTTAGTTAACATTCATTTGTTAAGTACCTACTACACATCAGGCACTGTACTGGAGATATAATGAAAGATTACTCCCCTCCCCCCGCCTCCATCCCCCACCAGGTCCCTGTTCTCAAGGACTTAACAGGCTGTTCAAGGAGCCAGCATACAAACAATTACATACTGCACATATGTATACTGGACTAATTAAAGGTGAACAGAAGGGAAGGCATTAAGGGGGATCGGGAAAGACTTCCAATGGAAGGTTGGATTTTAGCTAGAACTTGAAGGATGCCAGAAAAGTGAGGAGGAAGACATGAGGATGGAGAGTATTCCAAGTATAGAAAATAACCAGAGATATTGCTCAGAGTGGGGTGATGGAGTATATTATTTTAGGAACAGCAAGGAAACTGGCATCACTGAATTGCAAGAGGGAATAAGGTTTTGTGTTCAGTCATTTCAGTCATGTCCTACTTTTCATGACCACAAAACAGGTAGAAGCTGCCAGGTTTATAGTAAACCTGATTGTAATTCCTTGGCACTTGAACTGGTTCTTTCAGGGTGCTTGCTGTATTTTATTTTCTTTGATGTGGGAGTTCTAAATTTTGGCTATAACATTCCTGGGAATATTGCTTTTAGTGTGCCTATCAAGAGGAAAATTGATGGCTTCTTTCTTTACTTTGTTCTTTGCTTTAATTGATCTGGGAAATTTTCAGTTATGGCTTCTGGAAATAGAGTGCCTAGACTTTTTAAAATCCTTGTTTTCAGGAAGTCCAGTGATTCCTAAATCTCTCTCCTTGACTTGTTTTGTGATGTATTGTTTTTGCTGTCAGATACTTACATTTTCTTTCATTTTTTTCAAACTTTTGATTTTGTTCCATATTTCTTGCTCTCCTGAAGTCACTCATTTCTGTTTGTTCTATTCTACTTTTCAAGGATTCCCTTTCTTGGATGAGGTTTACCACTCTGTCTTCTGCTTATTCTCCTTCCAATTATTTTCTCCAGAGCCTTTATTTTATATTTTATCTCTTGGTTCAGTTCATCTAGGTTTTCATATAGTCCTTGTGGAAACCATATTTCCTTTGTGGTTATGGAGTCAGATTTACAATAATTATTGATACTTGTGGATCTTTGTTTGACTTACCTTTCCAGTTTCAGTTCCTTAATTTCAGCACTGGACCAGTTACAGACTCTACTTCTGCTGTACTTTTGAGTCTTTGAGTCATGGCAAACCTCTTTCTCCCAGGTTTAGACCCCCACTGATCTTTGAGGTCAAACTCTGGATCTTTAGGGTCCTCTCTGACATCTCACAGAGAGTGTTAGGGTCCTCAGAGACCCTCTGTCAGGGTTGTATCAGTGTGAGCACTGTTGTACCATACTGAGCAGCACTGCACTGATTGATGTCTGTTGAGACTTCCTGGGCATTTCTGAGCATTGTAGGATATCTTTGGGAAGGACAGACTGTCCCAAGATACATTTGCAGGCTCCACATATCCTGTCTCTGCTTGTATGAAAGGCACTGGCTTTTTCTTTGGAGGAGGAGAGTAGGGTAGAGTAGGGAGGAAGAGAGCAGGCTCTTGCTTGTTTCTGGGCTACTCTCTGATCTTTTGTGCAGTTCTGAGGAGGTGGATGTGCTTTTTTTTACCAGTTTCTCATTGAGTGCCTTTATCATTATCTGAACTGGTACAAACTTTAGTTTTGCTAAGTATGTGGTAGTTGCTGTTCTTTCTCAGAGGACCGAAATGACATCCCCATGATAAACTTGTTTCAATGTGTCAGACTGTGGCTGATCAGACCAATATGAGTTCAGAATACTCTACCACAGATTGAGAACAGATAGTCCATGTGGTCACTCCAAATTTGAGCATCCTATGTTTCCTTTATGCTGTTTCAATTATGCTTTGGTCATAGAGCACAGCACCTTTTCTGATGTGGACACATCATGCTGAGCGATCCTGCACCAGTGTTTCCCATGTCCCACAATCAAATCCAAAGTTCTTGAGAGTGTCTTTCTATCGCTTCTTCAGACCACCATGCAATCACCTGCCTCATGCAAGTTCGTCATAAAATAGTCTTTTTGGCAGGCATACATTTTGCATTCAAACAACATGGCCAGCCCATTGCAGTTGCACTCTCTGAAGCATAGTTTGAATGCTTGGCAATTTAGTTCAAGCAAGGACCTCAGTATCTGGTACCTTATCCTGCCAGGTGATCTTCAGAATCTTCCTAAGACAATTCAAATGGAAGCGATTCAGTTTCCTGGCGTACAACAATGAAGTCAACACAATGGCTCTGTAGACCTGCAGTCTGGTAGTCAGTCTAATATCTCTTCTCTCCCAAACTTTTCTTCGGAGCCTCCCAAACACTGAACTAAGTCTGGCAATGCATGTGTCAACCTCATTTTCAATGTGTACATCCCTGGAAAGTACACTACCAAGGTAAGTGAACTTATCCACAGCATTCAAAACTTCTCTGTTAGTTGTAACTGATGGTTCTACATATGGATGGTGTGGTGATGGCTGATGGAGCACCTGTGTTTTCCTGGTATTAATTATTAGGCCAAAATTAGCACAGGCAGCAGAGAATTGATCCATACTTTGTTGCATCTCAGCTTCAGAGGCTGCATTGAGTGCACAGCCATCTGCAAGCAGAAAGTCATGCACCTACACTCCCTCTACTTTGGTCTTGGCTTGTAGCCTTTTCACATTGAAGAAGTTACCATTAGTATGGTAGTTGACCTTGATGCCTTGTTCATCCTCATTGAAAGCATTTGACAACATGGCTGAAAACATCATGCTAAAAAGCATGGGAGCAAGTACATAGCCCTGTTTCACTCCTTTGATGACTGGGAATGCACAAGAATATCTGCATATTGTGCAGAACCCAGGCAAATGCACCATGCAAATGCACCATCATGAAAATACTGATGAACTTTTGTCAAATTTTGACATGATTTTCCATAAGCCCTCATGACTAACAGTGTCAAAGGCCTTGGTCAGATCTACAAATGTTGTGTACAGACCTCTGTTCTGCTCCTGGCATTTCTCCTGGAGTTGTTGGGCAATAAACACCATATCAACTGTTCGTCAGGCGTTTCTGAAGCCACACTGGCTCTCAGGTATATGGGCATCTTCCAGGTGAAGGATCAGCCTATTAAGGAGGACTCCAGCAAGAATTTTGCCAGCAGAGACTAAGAGAGAGATCCCTCTGTGATTGTCGCAGGACAATTTATGTTAGGTATGTAAGACCTAGGCAGCTTGTCTTCCATTCAGGTGGACATCTTGACTGGAAATCCTCTCAGTACCCTTTAGAGACATTCGCATTCTCAAGGGGCACGTCTGTCTCCTCCATCATTAGTCTGCGTATCATCACACTTCATCTCCCAGTTGCTCAGACAGATTTACCTTTCTGGCTTTCACTGGACTCTTGTGTTTCTAAATTCCTATTTCTTGTTTTGTTGTTGTTTTTTTTTATCAGAACAAGTGAGTCCTCTATTCCATTAATGATCCATTCTTGCCCTTGTAGGATCCAGCTTTGCAGGATAAGTTATTCTTCATTTTAAGCCTATATCTTTTGCCTTTTAGAACATTGTATACTATGATCCCTGCTTTTTAGTGAAAGTTCCCAAGCCGTGTGTGACCAGGTTCCTTAGTACTCGAACTCATTCTTTTTCAATGATTGTTATACTTTTTCTTTGTTGTGGTTTCCTCTTGTTGTAGGACTTCTAGATTTTGACTATGACAGTTGATTTCATTTGCAAAACTGTAGGTATATACATTCTTTTTAAAAAATGTTTCTGCTCTTAATAGATCTGAGTTTTCACTTAGCTCTTTATTCTATTTCACATTTCTAAAAAAAAATTCAAATTTTCAGTTTCAAATTCTCTCTCCCTTCACCCCCTCCCCCATCTATTGAAGAGGCAAGAATGGAGTCATGAAAAACATTTTCATATATATTCTTACCAGCCCTTGATTGATACACTACATCCTTAGACAAGAGAATGTCATTCCTGTATTTTAAGCTATGGTCTAGCTCTCTAAATCTTTTTTTTAGATATCATGTTTGGAACTCTCTGTTCACTTCCCAAATCTGCCTTTCTCTTCTGAAGTCTTTGCCCTCAGTCTGTAGTAGTGATAGAAAAACTCCCTGTATCCACATAGCCTTCTATTTTTTGCTCCCATACTTTAATCATATAAAGAATTATGAGAACAGTCCCTGCTTTTAAGGAGTTTACATTCTAGTGGTGGATATGTCCTCCAAGAAGGATGATATGATTCGGAGCAAAAGTGACAAAGAAAGCCCCGTTTTTCAGGATTGTGTGAGAAGGGAGACTATTGATTGCACAAATATTAAGTGAACGGGATATGTCTGTGGAGGTCTTTGCCTGCATGGGAAGTCTTCAGAGAGAGGCTGAATTATGGCTCTCAAGTATGCTTTAATGGGAATTCCTTGCAGGGTATGTCTTGGCCTAGATAGTCTAACTTCGAAATTCTGTGATTCTGTGGCAAAGATCTTGGGAGCTTCAGAGTGAGCAAGCTCAGTGTGAGCCAGCAATGCAAAGTGACTGCCAGTCCATTAGATGGCATTAACAGAGTGTCCAGTGCAGGGGAGTCTGCTCCACTCTGTCCAGGTTAGACAGCAGGAACATTGGGTACAGTTTGGGGCATCATATTTTAGAAAGGACAGTGACAAGCTGAAGTATTCAGAGGAGAGAAATCAGCATGTTGAGAGGGCTTGAAGGTCAATAGACCTGGTTGTGTTTAGCTTGTAGGAGGAAAGATTTAGGGGGAACATACTTACCTTCTATCTAAAGGACTGTTGTATGGAAGGATTCAACTTGTTGTCCTTGGCCTCAGAAAGCAGAACTAGGAGTATTAAGTGAAAGGTACAAGGAGACAGCTCAATGTAAGGAAGACATTTCTTATAATTAAGAGTTTTCCAAAAAGTGGAAGGTTTCATCTTGTGATAAGCCAGAATTGTCCGTGACTAGTGTAATAGAGAAAATACATGGTTCAAGTAAGGGTGTGGTTATTTACCTTCTGAAGTCTCATATAGGCCTTATGTTCTATGACAGTGTTGTCCTATGTAGGAATGTCTTTTGTGGCTAATTGTCCTGGGTTCTTGTAACTCATTGGCCTGCCCTAGAGATGAGTAGTCTGGTTCTATTTGTTGTGGTCTTTTTTTGTGTGGTCTTCCGTATTGGGTTTTTGTCCAGGGACTAGTGTCTTTGGTCTGCTACCTTCCTTTGAGATTTGTTGCCTTTAGGGTCAGGACATCAGTGTTTACAAAAATATTCCGAAGTGACTTCGGCCTGTGTTCTCATCAGGCTGGCCTTGTCTTTTTCTTGAACAGCAAGCAGCTGGTCCCACTGGGACAGGTAGAGGGAGATGTCAGCAGGCAGGCCTTATGTAAATGTTTAATGGGCAGATAGTCCACAGGTAACCTGAGCGCCAGGTTTCTTGCTTGCAGATCTGCCAACCAAATGCAATTAAGAAGGATGTTTGTGTCTGAGCCTCCATCTTTTTGATAGCTATTCACTAACTTGGATCTAAGATCAGTGGGAACCATTGGAACCCCTGGAAGGGTACACAGCCAGCAGAGTCAGAACAAAGGTTGTAGAAGATAAGAAGGTCATCATCTGGGCAGGACAGACATTGAATGGGCTTCACTTGCAGGAGTCATAGGCTTCCCAGCAGTTCTCAATAGAAACTCATGCTACTGTGCCAAGGCCTGGCCAACAAGATAAAGAAACTGACCCAGGCCCTGGCCCAGTGGCTGCAGGCCCCCCTTCTCCCACCCCCTTTCCTGGAGCAGCTCATCTTCCAGTGGGAGCAACAACAGAATCCTCCAGGACTTCCCTGGAAAATAGCTATGGCTGATGGCTCTCAGGTAGCAGTCTTGTTTCCAGCAAGTACTGCTTCAGCATGACAGAAAACCAGGGACATCCCTCCTGGGAATAATAATAATAACTTCTTATATAACACTTCAAGGTTTGAAAAGCACTTTACAAATATCTCCTTTGAGCTCTGTGAGCCCTCTGAGGTAGATACTATTATTATCCCCACTTTACAGTTGGGAAAACCAAGGCAAACAGGATTTTAGTGACAAAGATCACAAAACTGGTTATTGTTTGAAGCAGGATTTGAACTCATGTCTTACTGATTGCAAGTCCATTACTCTATCTACTTTGCCATCTACCTGTGTTTTCTCCCTGGGACTTCACCTCGCTGTACTGACCCTTCACTGGCTCCACCCTGAAACCAATAATAAGGATAAAATGGTGGAGCTTATGGTGCTAGACGACAGATATCCTGTCACTATAGCTGTTTTGAGGTCAACCAGCTACCTTGCAAAGGATCCACTGATGGGGCTGAGGAGCATTCAGAGAATACTGTTCTCTCAAGTCAGTATTTCTCTGGAGAAGACTACATCCAGATCTGAGTGGACTCCTACATTGTGAATTTTGGGGAGAAAAATGACCCCCATGTGGTAGGAATATGTTGATTGAGTGCTTACCACTTTCCCAGCCTGTAAGCATAGAACATGGGTTGCCTTATTGTCTTTTGATTTGGAATAGGCATAGGGTAGTTGAAAGGCAACTGGATGGTGAGGTAGTCAAGAGAAAGTCAAGCTTGGAATCTCTGAAGTGGCTACAATCCCCTGCTTAAAAACAACCTGGGTACAGTGATCTCCAGAGCAGTTTGTATAAAAGGGATAGGGCTCTTCCTTCTTAGTTCCTCAGGAGGGAGAATCGGGATTAGAGGATCAGATTGGAGAGCTCTCCTCTTCCCCTGCAGTGGTGCCAACCTTCTGGCCATCAATACAGATGGGAACATGCCTTATGACCTGTGTGAGGATGAGTTGACTTTGGACTCCATTGAGACAGCTATGGCTGAGCAAGGTGAGTGGAAATTCTTATCTTGGGTAGTCAAGGCTAGTATTAAACAAAAGTCCCCTCGCTTTTGGAATCATTGATGACCTGGCATGAACATAGGAATAATTCAGGGTGGTGGAGCTAGTGAGGATGGTAGGTTCTGGAGCAACTCTGAACTCAATACTCCCTAGGCATTACTCAGGAGATTATTGAAGAGGCACGGGGAGTGCCAGAGCTACACATGGTGGAAGATATCCGGAGCCTGCTCCAGGCTGGGGCTGACATCAATGCTCCCCAGGATCACGGGGCTACTCTGGTAAGGGCCAAGGGCCTACTCTGATCAGGCCCTGTGTGGGGCTGGACCAAGGAGGTGAAGCGCGGAAAGAAGCCACGTTATGTGTATCTCTGGCCTGTGGGAGGACCACTTGGAAGTGGACTTAGGGTATTTGATCAGTCTGGGCCCTTGGATACTCTGAGGAGAGGAGACCTCTATGTCTTCTAGCTTCATGCTTTCCAGGCTTCCTTCACTCTTTAGGGCAATGATATTGGGGGGAAAAGGGCAGAAACGGATACATTGGAAAGGGGAAGTTTGTCCCTCCCTGGGCTGATGGGACTTCCTGAGCCCAGGCTCCCACCCCTAGTTGCACATTGCCTCAGCCAATGGTTACCTGGAGGCAGCTGAGCTGTTGCTGGAGCACAAGGCCAACTTGAACGCCAAGGACCAAGATGGCTGGGAGCCACTGCATGCAGCAGCCTGCTGGGGCCAGGTGAGTAAGGATGGGAAGTCCGGGCAGGAGGCTAGTGAGCCCTCATTCTAGATGGAAGAGCAGAGCTAGGTCCCAGGGCAGGACCCCAACCTGATCTCCAGCTCCCACTTCCCACTCACCCCTTTAACATATCTGCAGGGTATTCCACTGCCCCAAGCCCCCCCCACTTTCTCTCCTCTTTCCACTGCCCAGTACAGATCTCAAACCCCAGCTGCATGAAGGAATTGTCAGGGGCAGCTTGGCTTGTCCTCACAGGTGCATTTAGTGGAGCTGCTGGTGGGCCATGGAGCTGATCTGAATGGGAAGTCACTGCTGGATGAGACACCCCTAGGTGAGTGAGTGAGCTCCCTCAGGAGTCAATTAGAACCCTAAGGGCATTGCCAAGGGAAGGGTGCAAGACTCATGAATCGGAGATGTTCCCTTTGCTGTTCCCCTAGATGTGTGCGGGGATGAAGAGATGCGGGCCAAGCTGCTGGAGCTTAAACACAAGCATGAAGCTATCATGCGCTCCCATGATCGCCACCGCGGCTCAGGCTCTCTGCTGCAACGCAGAACCTCCAGTGCAGGCAGCAGAGGGTGAGGTCATCTTCACCTTGGATCCATGGCCACAGCCCAGCCTGCCTATCCCAGGGCCTGCCACTGGGGGGAGCCCATACCCTGAGACTGCTCAGTTACTTCCCCTTTCCTCCCAGCTTCCCCTAGCATCCCCTCTGATGCCTAATCCTATCTTCACCCCCCTCCTCCTGTTGGGTCCCCTAATCTCTCCATCTCCAGCACCCAGCCTCCTTTCTCTCCTACTGGTTCTCTTAGTTTATCCATTTCCTTTCCCCCTTCTTCCCACATTCTCATGGAAGACCCCATCTTGGAAATCACCATCCCCCTTCTATCAAGAGCTCTGCCCCTTGCCTTCAGGATCCAAGTGTCCCAGAATTCCCTGGAGTGGTTGACTGGCGTATGCTCCTGAACTGACATGAGAGCTATTCCAGGGGCCACCATCCAGCCCTAAGCTTTCTTTTCCATCCTCCTCATCCCTCTAGAGGCAACCAGATGGCACAATGGATGGGTGCTAGGCCTGGAGTCAGGAAGACTTGAGTTCAACTCTAGCCTCAGATACTTACTAGTTTTGTGTTCCTGGGCAAGTCACTTAACCTCTGCTGCCTCAGTTTTCTCAAGTGTAAAATATGTATCATAATTGTACTTACCTCCCAGGTTTGTGGAGAGATGTAGTGAGATATTTGTAAAGAATTTGGCACAGTAACTGGCACATATTAGGTACTTAATTGGTTCCTTCCATTTCTCCCTTCTGCAGCCTGCCACCCAGTCCCTGGTGGTTTCTCCCCCTTGTCATCCCTGTTCAGACAGGCTCATCACCCTTTCCATCTAGGTTTGAAACCCTGCCCCTTAATGCCCAAAGCCTTTGCCCCTCAGAGAATGTTTTCCCATCCCAGCCTTTCCTAGAACCCCTTGTACTGATACAGGGACCTGAGCTGACGTCAGAGGTGTTCCAGGTGTTATGTACTCTTGCCCTTAAGGCACTTCTCCCAGCTCAGCTGCAGGCTCTAGGGCAGAGTCCAGAAGGAGGAGGTCCTAGGTAGGTGTTCCTTGGAGTGGGGTGGGGAGTAGGTGGAGTTTCTCCTGTCCTGGGCCTTTGGCCAGTGCCTAACTCTGGTCTGGCTCAGGAAGCTGGGAAAGCTGACTGGGGGAGGGGGAGGAGTATCAGGGATACAAACTCTGACTTCTAGGGATCAAAGGAATCCCAGAGCAGGCAGGGAACTCAAGGGGGTGTCCTTGTGTCGCCCACTTCAGGAAGGTTGTTCGAAGGGTGAGTGTGACAGAACGCACCCACCTCTACCGTAAAGAACATGCACGTGAGGCCATCGTGTGGCAACAGCAGCCATCCAGTGCCACTGAACCTCCAGAAGAGGATGAAGATAAACAGACAGATGCTGAGCTCCAGCCACAGGCTATGGTGAGGGGGCCAGGCCCTAAGGCCCATTCTCCTTCTTTACCTTATCTTTTATATCACTCCCATTCTCTGACCTCCCTGCCCATCTTCATAAATCTCCATTTTATGGAGATCACCCATCACCCATCCTTCAATTACATCACCCAAGTCCATTTTTCATGTTCTTTACCCATTTCCAGCCCTAGGCCCCATTCCCTGTTTGACTCTCTTAATCCCTATTTGGACTCCTTTCTTGCCTGCAGAAAATAGACCCTGAGGCACTGAGACATCGAAATGGCAGTGCAGGGGCAGCTCCAGGGCCCCCTAGCAGGCACCTGTACTCCAAGAGGCTGGACCGAAGTGTCTCCTACCAGCTGGCCACACAGGAGCCACCTGTGCCTGGACCCCTCACTCGGGACAAGGCACATCATACACTGGCTGACCTTAAGCGACAGCGGGCTGCTGCCAAGCTGCAGCGTCCTGTGGCTGAGGACCTTGGGGGGTCAGGAGGTGAGGGACTACCCTCTGCTGAAGCCCAACACTCTGGACTCCCTCAAACACCAGTCTACTACACCTCAGCAAGTGGGGAACCACCCCTGTTGAAGCTGACTGCCCCTGCTGAGGAGGCCCCAGCTGAGAAGAGACCCTGCTGTGGGATCATGTGAGGTGGACAGGAGTCATCGGGTCCTAGAGACCAGCTGGCCTGCTTCCCCTCTCTCCCTTCTCTATCTCCCAGGAAAAGGGAATGGAGCTACTCCCCCATACTGCTCCAGTGGGAGTCTGGGGCACAAGGCCACTGTTGGACAGCGGTCTAGCTCACTGCAGCCCAGCTCACTCTTTCATCCTATTTGGCAGCAGTAGGGCTTCTGGCAGTGAGTGAGACTGGGGACCCCACCTGAGGTTAGCCTTATGTGTCTTGGGCCTGAAAGTCCTATATATTTAGGCCACTTTACCTCCCCAGCTTTGGGTCCTGGAGTAGGGGTGGGCCTCAGCCCACCCCATCTCATTCCTGTCCTGGAGGAGCCAGGGTAATCCTCTCCCCTCAGGTTCACCCTTGCCTTATTCTTGCCAGCCCACTTCCTGGCAGCTTCAGAACAGAGCATCCAGAGTGGAGGGGAGTGGCATTGGGGCCTTGGTAGAAGCCCTCACCAAGGCTCTTGTCTCAGGTTCAGACCCCTTTGGGGACAGATGCCCTGGGTTTGGGGCAAGGGAATGGGGGAATCCATATTTTTATTCTGTGAAACTTGATAAAGGAATTTTCTGCCATTGGTGGTGTTGGTTTTTTGTATATCTGTGTCAGATAATGATCTCTGCTTGTTACACCCCTGTTCTCTGTAGGTCTCCAGAAAGGTTTTAAAGGCCCAGTGGGCTATGCAGGCTTACTTGTTCCCACCACCACCACAGATCACATCCCTGAACGGGGGAGTAGTTAGTACAGCATAGTGAAAAGAACCCTAGTCTGTCTTTTGGGCACCTAGTTCAGTTCTTACCACTTATCCAAGCTATGTTACTTTGAGCAAGTAGTTTTCTCTTCAGCAAAATGAGAGTGTTGTAATAGATTGTCTCTAAGATATCTTCTGTCTCTAACCTATGATTCTTTTTCTGTGTGCAAGTGTTTGGTACGTGTCTGTGTGTGTGCAGGGTGAGACAAATGCAAAGCCCAAGAGACAGTTTCTGGGTAATTAATAATCAATTCATTAATTAGGCTAGCTGATAATAAATTCATGGTCAGTGGTTTCTCTTGGTAGCCAAAGACCCCTAATGAAGTTATTGAATGCCTTAATGTACTCTTAGAAAAGGGGATGATCCTGACCCTGACAGATGAAAATCAACTCTGATGAATAGTTAAGAAGGAGGTGGGCTAAAAGTCTTCAGCTCCTCCTGCTGGAAATATGGCTTGATCATGAAACTTAAGCCACCTCCAGCAATCTGTAAGAGAAATCCATCTCTATCCAGACTACTCTGGTTGGTTTTCTCCTTCATGAGCTGGCTTGTTCTAAACTCCAGTAGAGGGGTGCTAAATGCTTTGGGGCTGGAATTTACCTAGATTAGAGTCTGTTTACATTCTAAGCAGAAGTAAGATCTCCTAGTTGGGTGGAGTCTTGCCCAAGATCATGGAACAAGTACCCCAAGGATTAGGCCAATCTCATTTTATCAGCCTTGCCCTTCAGATACTGGCTCACTGACCTATAGGGTCACATACCCTGAATGAGGAAATAAAGAAAAGGCCTTAATCCTAACTCCATTCCTAATTAATATGATAAAGAAGTAATCATTTCTTTAACATGTATGTGAGGGGAAGGTGGGGTGCCAACCAAGAATGTATTTAAGAATGAGGCCCTGCTGGGCTAAATTTCTGGCTATGGTTCCTCTTGTTTTGTCTTCTGTGGCACCCAGCCCTGGGCTGTTTTAAATCTTCTCCCCTTTGAAGCAAGTATAGGTTAGTCAAGGACATGGTAGATACAGCTGGATCCAAGAGAAGTCCAGCTAGATTGAAGGGAAAAGTGTGGAGAAGGGATTTCTTGGCCTGGAAGCTGAATGAACCGGGAGCAAGACTGGGGCCTACCCAGGGCCTCGTTGGGAAGAAGGAAATACCTCATTGAGTGTCCTGGCCTCCTTCCACAGGGGGTGGATCTCACCTAGACCCTGGCCTCCTGCCTAGGACAAGGGCCTGGTGGGGTGAGAGGGAAGGGGGAGTGAGGAGCAGGCTGCCAGCTTCTTCTTGAGCTGCCATTGGAGAAGAGGTTGGCATGGTGCAGGCCCTTCCCTCCCTCCTCCCCCCTCAACAAGTTGGCTGAGGCCCAATATATATCAGGATGAAGGCACCTTGGGGGCCAGGATAAGGACCCAGCATTGCCAAGGCAGGGCCACAGTCTCATACAGGAAAACACCCTTGACTGGTCTTCATCTCAGCCCTCAGAGGGTCAGGGCCTTTACGAGATCCTGTCTGTCTCCTCTTCATCTTCTTAATCTGTTTCAGATCATAACCCTGTGGGTCTAGGTCTTTAGGTAGATCCCATTCATCCCTTGGTTCTATGAAACACAGTTGGCCTGCTGTCATCTCCTTACCCATTTTGCATTGGACCTGGCCCGGATCAGGTTCCCTGCTGCCCGACTCCTTTTTCTCCATATACCTGTGACCTCTGCCTGCCTACCTTTCCTCTTTTCCTGATTTCCCCATCTTCAGGGGTCAGGGGGATGCACACACAAAGGGCATAGCACAGGGAGCCTGTGATTGGGCTTTGTTGGTGGGGAGGGAGGGCCAGATAGGCGGGCTGGGGTTAAATTTAGTGTGGGATGGTGCAGCTGCTGCTGCTGAAAAGGTCATTAGGGGGAGGGGAGCAATCTGGCCCCACCCAGGGTCCAAGCCCATATTAACCTTGTATGCTGGGAGAGGGAAGGGCTGAGTACAGAGAAACCTGCTGCCCACTTTCCAGGAGGTGAGACCTAGGGGAAGAAAGATGCACTTTCACTGAGCCTTCAAGCAAGGGCAGATTCAAAGCTAGCTTTAGTGCCCTGGGCTGTCTCTGTTAGTTGGCAAAGAGAGGGATTTGGGGGGATGGGCAAAGGTAACTGTAGGCAGGGCAGAGTAGTGGTCAATCTTAGGGCTGAGAACATGCCAAGCCCAGCTGAGCTCAGCTATATGCTATTATCGGGAAGCAGAGCCAAACTTGGTTGGAGCTGCCTGAGGCTGGGCTGCACTACTTACAGGTGGCCCCTAAAGGAAGGGAAAGGGAGGGGTGGGGCTAAATGAGGATAAGGGACTCCTAACTCCTCCTCCTGCCCACTGGTGGGGCCTTCTGACCGTCTCCCTTCCTGCCAGGGATAGGGAACTTGGAGAGAGGACCTAGGAAACCTGGACATTACCCACAAGGTGAGTGTGGGGTAGGGGGAGAGGGCTGGACTGTGATCACACCCCGGGCAGGTGTGTTAACAGTGGGTTGGAAATTCACAAGACTCCCTCAGGACTGGGAAGAAAATGCACCCACACATCCTTCTGATCTGCAGCTCCATGTTCAGTGACCTCGGAGGGGGTTCCCCTGCGGACCAGGGGCTACAAGATGGCTACGCTATCCATCGTCCTTCCCTCCCCCAGATTAATCCCTCTAGAGGGCGAGGTTGTATCCTGCCTTCTCTTCCCCCAAACTCCTTGGTGCCCAGGAAGCCTGGAGGAGTTAGTCTGGCAGATTAGAGAGAGGAGGTGGGGCCCCTGACAGCCTATCAATAGCTCCTTCCCACCTTCTCCCACCAATCAAGGCCTGAGAGATTGGGGAACTAAGGATAAGAGCAGGGAACAGCACACCTCAGGTGTCCTCTTGGGGCTGGATCTGAGCCCTCTCTGCCCCAGTCTATCCCAGTTTCTCTCCTCCCTGATTCTGTACTTAGCCTAAGGCTTGGGATCTGACTGCAGAGGCTCAGGAAATCCCTGTTATTTCTCTTCCTGACCACCCCTCTGGCACTTTCGCCCTGTGCCCGCACTTTCCCCCTGTGCCCATCCTTTCCCTTGGACTTGTTCTCATCCCTTTCTCTGCCCTCTTCTCCTTCCCTGTCTGTGTTCTCCTGAGTCCATGATCCTGATCCCTTCTCTGTTCCATCTGTCCTCCTTTCCTTGACCCTGTGACCCCTTCCCTAGAATATTTTCTGCTCCTTTCTGTGCCCTTGTCTGAATCTCTGCCCTCTGAATCCACCATCCTAGTTCCTCTGTCTCTGGACCCAAAGCTGTAATTAGCTGAAACCCATTTCATTTGGGGCAGGAAGTACAGAGGACAGTCCCAGGGAGGATGCAATTGTATCAGTAGAGGCCCACCACATCCCCAGAACATCAGTGGTGGTGGTTGTGGAGAGCAAAGAACTCCCTTTCCTCACCCCCTACACCCTCCCATGTTGGCATCCAAGGGCCAAAGTCCCCATTCCACTCATGTTCTGCCTAGCTCTGTTCTTGCCCTTTGTTTTTCTTCCTAGTCCTACTATCTCTGGGGACCTTCCTACTCCTACCCCCAGGGAGTTGCAACTAGGCAGGCGAAAGACCTCCAGATGCATGGCCTAGGCAGGTGACACCTCCAGTTCCACGGGCTACTCAGACTCCCAATCCTGCTGTGCAGATCACCATCTCCCTGTCCTTGGTATCTGAAGTCTCAGTGCCCTTTGACCGAAGTCCAGAAACCAAACATTTAAGGAAAGAGGGAACTCCCCTTCCGGGAGGCTTCCAGGGACTTTCCCCAAGGACAGGGTCAGCACAACTCCTCTGGCCTTGGGGTAAGGGCTCTGAATTGCCACTATCTCCAGGCCTGCAGGAAGGTGGGAGGAGGAAGGGAGCAAAGTCTGGGAGGTTGGAAGAGGGTTCGCTTCCCCCAAAAAATGTATATCAATCCCAGGTGCTCATGTTAGTAGAGTAGGTATAGAATGATGGCATCAGAGTTCCCCACCCTCAACCAGGATTCCTGGGGCCCTGCCCAGTTGCCAGGGAAACGGAGGCCTGATCAGACAGAAAGATGAAGGGGCTGAGCCTCACTCGAACCCTGATGGGGTAACAGCTCAAGTTCTCAGGGAAATGGCAGATCTAGTACTATGTCCTCACATATGCTCTTTCTCTGGACATCCTCAGGGGCTTCCTGGTCCCCTGGTCTGGGTTGTCTGGGTCTCTCTCTTTCCTTGTAGCCTTAGTTATGTGACTGTCTCCCTGCTCCTGGCAGTGACAGGCCCCCGAAGCCCCGCCTCTACCTTCCCTCCCTTCTCTACCCCTTCCAGGGGCAGAGCTATGCCAGGGCTGCTGGGGCGGGGCAGGGGGCCTGGGGCCTCAGCTCATTTCTCACTCCATTCTCTGTGGGACAATTCAGAATCTCCAGGCTCTCAGCGGGAAAAGGGACTGGGTCCCCCCAGCACAGGTTTCCCACCCTCCCACTCCTCCCCCAATTCTTTTGCCTGATGTTCTGGAACCACTTCCTTCCCTCACCACCTTTCTTTTCCCTTCCCAATGTCTCACTTCTCTTTCCTTCCCTCCTCTCTCCCTTCCCCCTTCTGCTTCCCCCCTCATTCCCTTCCCTCTTCTCCTAACCCTCCTTTGCAACAAGTCCTGCTCTTCCCTCGTCCCTGACCTATTCCCCCTTTCTTCACCTCACTTGCCTCCCTCTCTACCCCCTCCCTCCTTCCCTATCTGCTCTCCCTCTTGGACCCTAAAC
The DNA here is from genome assembly GCA_023548195.1 of Bettongia penicillata ogilbyi. Lineage (NCBI taxonomy): Eukaryota > Metazoa > Chordata > Mammalia > Diprotodontia > Potoroidae > Bettongia > Bettongia penicillata. The sequence goes on from JAJHZJ010000384.1 coordinate 2,266,648, forward strand.
CCCATTTTTCCTCCTTCCCCTCTGACTTTCTCCTTCTGCAATATCCTTATGTGGTGCCCTTCTCTTGTATCCCTTCCTTCTCTTCTTTTCCCTCCTGTTCCCCTTTCCTGCTCTCCTTCCTTCAGCCTTCTTTTTCTACCCCTCCCTTCTTCTCCCTTGGACCCTCCCAGAGCCCAGCTGCCTTACCCTGTCCTGAGGGGGAACTGTATGGGAGGCTAGGATGGGGTGGGGAACTCTGAGTAGGCTTCATACATTCCCCTCATATAGGACCATGGCAAACAAGAACATCAAGCAGCAAGTAGTGAATGGAATTCGAGACAAGGTGCTGACCTTGGACACCATGAACCAATCTGTGAAAAAGGTCGAGTATGCTGTTCGAGGGCCCATTTTGCTTCGAGCTATGGAACTGGAGAGAGAGCTTCAGCAGGTACTGTCCTGGCTTCCTCTGACCGTTCACCCCCTTCCCAGACACTTGCTCAGTCCAAACCTATAATCTCTGCCTGGGGTAAGCACTAACTCTCCCAGTGACTTTATCACCTTCCTTCCACCTCCCCTTGAATGGATTGGTGAAGCACCTACTATGTTCTTAGTCCTGCCCAACCTCTGCTTCCCAATTCAACTTCTCTCAGCCCTGGCCATACCTACTTCTTAAGGTTCTCTGAAACCAGGGACACAGTGCCTCCCATCCTAAGGATGTCACTTTTCCTGTTCCACAGCTACATACCCTCCATGCCAACCTTTGCCCATGCCCTGGGTCAGGGACTCCATGTCCCCATGTTTGAGATTTTTTTTTCTGTAATTGAGTTACCCAAGAAATACAAGGTCTTTGAGTAATAGGGTTGGAGAATACACATAATATAGGGCTAAAGAGCATTCAGCCAGAATTTCCCCAGGTGTCCCATCCCCTGCAACGCCAGGGCTCTCTCTTCAGGCAGCTCTGGACTGTGGGCAGAAAGAGAAAGTTGACTCAAACTGTTTCAGTACCCTTCCTAATTGTGGGGTTTCAAATATGATGGGCACGTCTCAGATCCTCCTGGCCTTTGCCTTCTCTAGTCCCCTTACCCCCACCCCCATCTCCCTTAGTACAGCTGTGGGGCTGTAAGGGAGAGGCTGAATGAGTAAGGAATTCATCCTGTGCTCTCTCACCCTTTGCCAGGGGCCCTATAGCTTGTCTAGGCAGAATGGGGCAGGCAGTGGGAGAGGCTAGCCCCCTTCCCCCTCAGGGTTATTTGGTTTTGGAAGCCCAGACTGCTGGAAAGGGAGAATAATGAGGGGCAGAAGGAGGGCTCTCATCTTCTCTCTCTCCAGGGTGTGAAGAAGCCCTTCACAGAAATTATCAGGGCCAATATAGGAGATGCCCATGCTATGGGTCAGAAGCCAATCACTTTTATACGCCAGGTGAGAGGCCTTGCCCACACCCCCCAGTCCTGTTCAGTACCTATCGCTTCTCTCCATGGGGGGAATCAGCTTTGTGGTCCTCAGGTTATACCCTTCCCTTCTCTCATACAACTCTCAGGTCTTGGCCCTCTGCCAGTACCCGGATCTCCTGAATAGCCCAGCCTTCCCAGAAGATGCCAAGAAACGTGCAAAGAGGATCTTGCAGGCTTGTGAGGGCCACAGCACAGGTGAGTCCTTTCCCTGCCTGTTCCCACACTTCCTCTCTTACCCCCTCAAGCAGCTTGTCACTAAATTTGTAGCAGAAGAATCTGGTTTTGAAACTTAGCTGTGCTAGTTCCTACCTGTGAGACCTGGGGCCTGAGTTTCCTCAGCTGTAAAAGGAGGGGGTTGGATGGGATGGCATCTGAGGCCCCTTGCAGCTTTGAATTTAAGTCACTGATTCTGAAGAGGAGACATGGTCCCCCCGTCAAGGACTATATAATCTAAAAGGGAATGTGACCTTGTCCATAGTTCCCATACCCTTCTTTCTGACCCACGCCCATCTTAACCCTCCATCCCCACTTGGACTTAGGGTCTTACAGCAACAGCGCTGGCATCCACATGATCCGAGAGGATGTGGCAAGGTACATTGAGCATCGGGATGGGGGCATTGCTTCTGATCCTGAGAACATCTTTCTGTCCACAGGGGCCAGCAGTGCCATCATGGTACACTTACCTCTTTCATTGTTTCTTCTCTTGCCCTCATCTGATTTCCTCAGACCACTCCCCACCCCTTCCCCTGCTCAGTCCTTCCCCTAGCAGCCATCAGCACAGAGGCCCCCATTGTACCCAAGCCTGGCACAGCTTATGCCAAGTTGCAAGAGAAGGGGGAGGGGGAGGAGTGGGTACAACTTCCTGATCAGGGCCAATGGGTCCATGGCCTCAGAAATCCAATGAAAGTTAGGGGGACGAGGTAAAGAGTATTAAGAAGAGGGAACCCCTGACCCCTGACTCAGCATTTATCTCTCTTCTCCAGGCTGTGCTGAGTCTGTTGGTATCAGGCAAAGGGAAGAATAGGACAGGGGTCATGATTCCTATTCCCCAGTACCCATTATATTCAGCTACCCTGGCAGAATTAGATGCTGTCCAGATCAACTACTACTTGGATGAGGAGCATCACTGGGCACTAGATGTGGCTGAGTTGCACGAGGCATTAGACCAAGCCAAAGCTCACTGCCAGCCTCGAGTCCTGTGTGTCATCAATCCTGGCAACCCCACAGGTAGATTTCCCTCACCCTTGTCTCATCTGCCCCCCTGCCAGTTTGACCCCATTGTCTATCCCTTCCTCAGGCTCAGGTTCCCTTGGGCATACCTTCCCCAAATCTTGGGTAGGGAATCTGCCCATACATCTCATCCCATGCCCCACCCTAGCCTTAGTACCTGGACAACCTGCAATCCACCTCTATGACCCACTGGTCTCTTGTGACCTCCTTTGACCTCCTCCTGTCCCCTTTTTTACCCACTAACCTAAAACCCAGGGCAGGTCCTGAGCCATGAGAACATCGAAGCTGTCATCCGATTTGCCTATGAGGAGCATCTCTTCCTGATGGCTGATGAGGTGTCTAGGCAGGGACCCTGCCAGGGAGTGGTCAGGGCTGGGTGAGGGGAGGCCTTGGGGGAGTCTTTGAGTGTGACTGTGACCTTCCTCCTACCTGAACCTCAGGTTTACCAGGACAATATATATGCTGAGGGATCCCAGTTCCACTCATTCAAGAAGGTGCTGATGGAGATGGGCCCACCCTATGCCCAGCAGCTAGAGCTTGCTTCCTTCCATTCCTGCTCCAAGGGCTACATGGGCGAGTAAGACACAGAGACTGCTCCCCTTTTTTGGCCAGAAAGACACAAGGATCTTTCCTGTCCCTCCAAGCCAGGGAGATATGTGAATCCCCCTCCCCAATTAATAAGAAACAATTATTCCCAGATCATAAGCCCCAACCATCCCTATGCACTGGTCAGACATAACTAGGCCCTAAGTCCCTCTGGAAGCCCTTCCCCAATTCCTTAGTCCTTCTGATTCTCTGATATTTTCCCAGGTGTGGGTTCCGTGGGGGCTACACAGAAGTCGTGAATATGGACCCTGCAGTGAAGCAGCAGATGTTAAAGTTGCTCTCAGTTCGGCTGTGCCCACCAGTACCAGGGCAAATTATCATTGACATAGTGACAAATCCCCCTCGACCTGGGGAGCCCTCTTATGAGCAGTTCCAACAGGTGAATAGGACCAGGGTCAAAGGAGATGGTGGGATGGGATGGGGCACCTTTCAGGCTGGGGAAACTTCCTCCCAGTAATAGATCCAGGGGTAAGTGGAGCCAGGGATCACAGCAAGGTTCCAGATTTAGAGCTGGAAGTGATCTTTCACATCATCTTATCCAATCCCTTCATTTTGGAGGGGAGGAAAATGAAGCCTGGAAAAGGGCATGGACTTGCCTAAAGTCTTGCACATAAAAAATGGAAGAGCTGGGACTTGATCCAGGTTATTCTTACTCCAAATCCAATCCAGCAAAAGCACAGAGCCCTAGGGATTCTGGGTGCCAGGGAATGTTGGACCTGGTTTGGATCCACCATGAGCCTTGTCCTCATGGAGCTCATAGTCTTATGGGGACTAAGGGATGATATTACACAGGCACATGAGAGAAGAGCAAACAAGGAGTTTTGTGACACCATTGCAAGGAGCTTGTAACCAAGCCAGGGCACCTGGCTGGAGGTGGTGCCCTAGGACTGGGGCTTTAAAGGATGAGGAGAAATAAAACCAATGGCATGGCTGCCAAGAACACAGGGAGGCCCCTATTCCACAGTGAATCATCTGAGGAGGAATTTTCCAGAAGTACTTTGCAAATATTGAGGAAAGAATTCAGCATACAAAGAGTACAAGAGAGAGTATCCCAGGCACAAGGAAGAGTATGGACGAAGGCATGAATTCCAGAGAATAGAGTCCATTCACACAGTGCAGAGAGTAATCCAATATATGTGGCTGTGGCACACAGCACAAGGAAAAGAGTAAGGCATGTTGGGAAAGTTGGTGTGCCAGGTCATGGAGAAAGGAGAGGAGAAGATCTGCTAGGGAAGGCAGTGAGGGCACATCCTTGCATGATGGTGGGCGTAGTGAGGAAGAGATGGAGGAGAGAGATGTTGAGGAGATGAAACCAACAGGATCTGGTAACAGGAAAGGAGAGTCAAGGGAGGAGACGAAGGGCCAGATAAGAGAATCCCAATCACAGAAGTCTAGTACCTGGGGGAGATAGCAAAGACAGAAAGAGGAAGCAGCTTGGTTGGGAGGAAATACTATCTGGTAGACGTGCTGGATTTGAGGTGGTAGTGATACCCCCAAGGGCAGGTGTCTGCTCAGTTCTTGGGGATGTGATTCTATGACATCCTCAGAGGAGAGACACAGGCTTGGGAGTCATCTGCAAAGGTGGGATGCCAGGAAATCATCAGGTTTCACACACCTGCTCTACTGGTACAAAGGATGAAACAATCCCTACTGGCAAGGAGTTTACGTTAGAGTGGGGGAGACAAAAGGCTGAATGGGATTGTTAAAGGAGAAAGTGTAAATAGAAGTGAAAAGGGGCCAGGAGCAGACCTACACTGAGGCCAGAAGGAGGTTAAGGAGCCAGTAGAGACACAGAATAAATGAGTAGAAAGTTAGAAGAACCTGGGGAAATTTATGCTGCCTCTGCCCCAGGAGGAGGAGGAAAACAATAGTCCATCTGTGACAGTATTTACAGCTGCAGGGAGGATGAGGATGGATAAAGCTCCACTGGATCTCATAGTTACTTCACTGGTGCTCTCTGAGAGTTTCAGCAGTGTTGATGGGATCTAGTCAGCTGTCCATTCCATGAGAACTCCTCCTCCCCCTGAAGTTGTGGGCTGGGGGTGGCCAGCATACTGGTCGAGCCCTTACTCTTCCTCCAACCCCAGGAGAAAAAGGCTGTGCTGGGAGACCTGGCAGAGAAGGCCCAGCTCACAGAGAAGATTTTAAACAAGCAGCCAGGCATCCACTGTAACCCAGTGCAAGGGGCTATGTACTCTTTCCCCTGCATCGAGCTGCCCCTCAAAGCATTGCAGCATGCAAAGGTGAGGCAGTTCGCCCTTGGGGTGGGGAGTGGGGATGGCTATTAGAGGCTGGGGTGAGCTGCACTTAAGGGGCTTGATCCCTGATCCTTCTGTGTGTGTGTGTGTGTGTGTGTGTGTATGTATGTGTATGTATGTCCATGTCTCCTCCCTGTTGCTGACCAGGAGCTGGGCCAGGCTGTTGACATGTTCTTCTGCATGCAACTCCTGGAGGAGACTGGTATCTGCGTTGTGCCTGGCAGTGGCTTTGGCCAGAAGGATGGCACCTACCACTTCAGGTAGAGGGTGGGAGGTTCCATTGAGAAGTTCAGGCCACTGACCGAAGGGCCTCCACCGAGGGGAGATGCTAACTCCTGACCTTTCCTCTGCTTTCCTTTCATTCCCAGGATGACCATTCTTCCCCCTGTGGAGAAGCTGAAGATCCTTCTAGAGAAACTGAGTCAATTTTATGCCAAGTTTACTCAGGAATATTCCTAATGGATAGAGACTGAAGGGAAAAGAGGGGAGGAGAGCAACTTTAAGTCTTGGACATCTCCTTTCCCTGTGACTCTCCCTTCCCTGGGAGATGTTGGGGAGAGGGTGAGAAATACAAGGTGGTGGGTCAACAGTGCCCAGAGGTATCAGCACAGACTTCTATGTGTGTCCTCTCCGAGGATTCCAAGTGAGAGGCATAGGGATCCCTGGGTCCCTCTTACAGAGCATCCTAATAAAAGATACTGAAGATATTCTGGTGCCCCTGCTCCTTAGGAAAAACAATAAAGGGGTATGTGACTTTATGACTCCTGAGGACCATGTATGCATCTGAGCTTGGGGCACATGGCTCACAGCCATAGAAGCAAATCCAAGAGCCTGACCTCCTCTTCCCTACATCTTCCTTCCCTCAGCCTGAGAGTTGTTAGTCCCCTCCTCCCCCACCACCAGCTCCTTAGAGGCTGGCTCTCTTTGAGGCTTCCACTGTTCCCAACTATTTCTAGCTCAGTACTCTTCTTCCTGGCTTCTGTCAGGCTGATTGGTGCAGCTTCAGAGGTCCTCTCCCCCCAGACTCCTTGTGTTCCTCCAACTGTATATATAGAGTCTGCTATCCTTCAGGGTGAGGAATAAGCCAGTTTCAAAATCTCATTCCACAAAAATTTATAAATAGTCTCCTATGGGGGGAACCTGGTGATAAGCTGAGGATGCTTGGACTGGTGATTTGCCTTAGGAGGCAAAGATTATATGAGATAGATACACACACGCACAGAGTCTACTAGAAAAATGAATGTCTGCTGAGGAAGGCATAACGACAATCTCAAGGACAAGTTGGTAAAGAGAATGTCAGGTAGAAGTGACAAGCAAGAGATAGTGTGAGGAATGGGAAGGAGGGAGAGTGGTTTTGGCCAACCTGGGCTCCCATCTTGGCTCTAACACTTAGTATCTGTGGGAACTCTGGCTTCCCTGGACCTCAGCTCATTCACCTATCAAATGAGGGAATGGTACTAGATCATCTAAGATTCCTTCAGGTCCCACCTCCTGTAATCCTGAGTCAGCCTTCCCTGCCTCTGTTCCTTCTGGGGCACCTTTGCCCTTAGGTTTCAGGACTTTCACCTTTCACTGCTTTTGGAGCCTTCTTTTATCGCTGAACCACACCCTAAGACCTCTGAGTGTCTTCCACAGTCCCCCTCACCCATTCACCTTCAACCCACTTGGTGCCCTGCATTCTGATCAGCTACAGCCACACTGAGCTCCCTCTGTTGCACACTCTATAGTCTACCTCTTCTTTCCCTTGAGTCACCTAGTGTGTCTTCTAGAATTAATCTAGAATCAAACATAATTCACTAGAAAACAATCTTTAGGTTCCTGGACAAAAAAAAATGTCCTCATCCCAGACTTGGGGCCTTTGAAAGTTCAGTAGTTCCTAGGCTCAAATGGACATCATGATTCCTTCTCTACTTGATGGGTCCGTTCCTTCGTGTCCTTGTGGTGTTGTTCACGAGCCATAAATGCCCTCTGCCAGTTTGAGATTTGTCCATCTACGTTGTCTCAGGTGACTCCATTAATTTAAGCTATAGTCCCCCACTCTACAGCCAATATGGAAATCTTCCCTTTGTATTTTGCTTTTCTGCCGGTTGTAACAGGGACTCTAAGCCAGATTCCTCCTTCCATGACCTTTTATCTGTAGCCTAGGCAAGAACAAAGAAATGTAACAAGTACAGATAGAGTCTCATCAGCTCAAGAAAAGGAATGATCTTACCTGGAAGGTCCTCGGATTCACATCTCACCTTTTAGTTCTTTCCCCACCCCCACCCCCATTTCAGTATTTTTAATTGAAAATCAAACATGAGAAAACAAGCTATTGAATTATCTCTAAATACTTAACAGGGATCATTTATTTGATGTCTTCTGAGAAGCAATCATTTCATACCTAGAGACAGTAATGTTCTAAGAAAACACCAACCATATATACCCTGGCCTGGGTTAACCAATTCATGTTGCCACTTAAGTTTCCCCCCAAAAGCAGGGGAGTCCATATACTTGGAACTTTTGATTTAAAAATGCCTATCCTTACAATCACAATATTTGTAGTTCACACAAAAAGATAAAAAATGGGAGTTGGTGGAGTATTACAGAATTTCAAATTTGGAAGGGACCTCAGTGACTTTATAGTTCAACCCATAGTCAAAACAAACAAAAACCATCTACAACATGCCTTGACAAGTGATTGGCCAACATATGCCTAGTCATTTCCAAAGGGAGTGGGGAGAACTTACTGCTACAATGGCAATCCATTGCCCTTTGTCTCTGCCTATCCCTATGGGCTATTTATGGTTAAGGAAGTACAGGACCAACTGGTCTATCATCTTGCAGTTTAGATTTGGTTGAGACATTAGAAATCATCAGATCCAATCCATAGTTAAACAAGAATCCTCTACTATACTAACACGCTCTCTTAGAGACCTCTAGTTTAAGAAACTCACTGTCTTCTGGCCATCACATTCTACTTTGTGGTTGTCATTTTTCAGTCATGTCTGACTCTCCATGACCCCATTTGAGGTTTTCTTGGCAGAGATACTGGTTTGTCATTTCCTTCTCTAGCTCATTTTACAGATGAGGAAACTGAGGCAAACAGGGTTAAGTGATTTGTCCAGGGTCACACAGCTATTAAGTGTCTGAAGCCAGATTTGAATTCAGGAAGGTGAGTCTTCCTGACTCTAGGACCAGCATTCTCTCCACTTTGGGACAACGCTAACTGTTGACAAGTTTGGCTTAAAATCACACCAAAATCCATGTCTACTTTCTACCTATTGTTCCCCCTAGTTCTACTCTTTGATGACAAAAAGAACAAGTTTAATCCCTCTTCTGTTGGACAGTCCTTAATATACCTGAAGGTAGCAATCAAGTTTGTCCTAAATCTTTTCTTCTCCAGGACAAATATCACCAGTTCCTACATTCAATCCTTAGAGGGCATATTCTCCAGTCATCATCTGATGACCAATGCAATTGACCCTTATGGTGTGGGATGGGTTATCTTTCTCCTCTGCTTTCCCCAGAGCCACCCTTGATCTGGCATTTAGGGTAGAAATGGGTTTTCTGGGTAGAAAGATCACTTCCTATTGCCGCTAGTGTCCCTTGGTTGCCTCCTCTATCTCCCCCTCTGTCCCTTAGCTGGGAGGTGACAGCTCCCAGAAAACCCTAATCTGGTTTCAAGCATAGTAAAGCTGAGTTGTCTCCTTTGCTTGTGACGACTCAGTAAGTACATATTCAGGATTTATTCATTTGACTTTCTTGTGGTGACTTTGACCTGATCAGCACTAGCACAGTGCCTAGTGCTTGGAGCACGCATGTTGAGCCTGCACTCTGTACCATGGTGGATCTGAGCTTGAAGGACTCCCATTACCTGGCTTGCACAGCTCCCTTTCATCTGCCCACTGGCGAATCTGATTCTGCCCTACCTTTTCACTTCCCAGGGGAATTAACAATCCTTCCTATTCGCCTAGATTCATAGCTGTGAGTCATGAGACCCAGGTCCCCTGAATAAAGCCAACGCCAAATCTCATCACATTTTTTTGGCCATCAAACTTTCAAACACAGCTGTTTTCTGACTGGGAGTTCTGGTGTGGGGAGCAGGTATAGTCAGTGTTGTATAGAAATCTAGGAAGAGAAGGGTAGTCCAGGATGCCTGCTTGAGAGAGATAATTTAAGGAAGGGAAGTCAACCCTTGTGGAGCTAAAGTCTCAGAGGATGTTTGTGTGCAAGGAAAGAGAAAATGGATGTAGGAAGGAGAGAAGAGGGAAATAAGTACCACACCTAGTTGTAGAAGGGACCCAGTTAACTGATGGTTAGATGAGAGAATGGGTAAGACCAGATGAGAGGGGCCACTATGTTGGTTTTCCCAACCTTGATCATTCAATCTCATTACAATATGCCCATCCTAATTTCACTTTTCACACTCTTTCCTCTTCAGGGTCCCAGGTTGGGAGGGGGACACTCAGCACCTGGTCACTTCTGCTGTGCCCTTTGGAACCTATCCTTTATGATTAACAAGTGGCTATCTTGTGAAGCTGTCCAACCTACACTCTGCTACCTTGGTTTAATAGGAACACCGTGTATCTTGCAACTTTTGCCACCAGTGTTCAATCCTTCTCCAATTTCTTCTGACCCAATGCTCCAGAAAGAGGGATTAACACCATTCTGGTTCCCTATCAAAGCACTTGCTGGGAATTATCGTCTCTGGGACAAATTCAGTTGTCTGGCTTTGAGATAATAATAGAGAAGACAGTCTAATGGATAGTGGCAGAAAGGACTGTCCAAACAAGAGAGAAGTTACCTGGGGAGAAGGCTTCACCCATCAGCCCTCAGGGAGTCTGGCATTGGTGGGGTGGGGAACATGGACCTGAGGACTGGGACCCTATTACTATGTGACGGTAATTATTGAGCATCTCCTATGTGCCAAGTACTGTGGTAAATACTGGGGAGACAAAGAAAGGCAAAAGACAGTCCCTGCCCTCATGGAGCTCCCAGTTGAATGGTGGAGACAACATGCAAACAACTGTGTACAAACAAATTAGTTACATGTATACAAGGCAATGGAATTAAGAGCAACTGAGAAAGGCTTCCTGAAGAAAGTGGAACATGATCCTAGAGGGGGTTGCTTCCAGTGCCACCGTAGGACTTTACAGATGTAGGGACAGATAGAGGAATAGTGCCTCTGTTTCTTCCCCTGGAAGTTGGTGCCCTGGGAAAAAGCCCCATTTGTCCTGTGCTAATAACACCTACACTCTACTTCTCTACTGCTGTTTCCAGTCCATTCTTCTACTACCAACCATCAGTGATCTTTCATCTTTCAAAGTCCATTCAGTCTCTTTGTACCTGCCTCTGCCTATTGTCATTGCTATTATATATGGACTGAGATATCCAAGTCATCTATGCAACTTTTTCAGTGACAAGTAGAAAGATGAGCTATATTATTTGCCAAGTGGAACATGGAAAGGACAGGGAGACAAAGGATTCAAAGGTAAAGCATAATGTGCTCTAGCAGTGATTGAATTCAGTGTTTCAGCCTGGAAAAGACTAGTAGCTCAGGTTTCCATTGTGTTTTGAAGTTTACAATTCATTTTCTTCAGGTCAGCCATATATGGTAGGTTGGTGTAAGAAATACTAGCCCCATTTTGCAGATGAGAAAGTTGAAGTTCAGAGCAATGAAATGACTTGTCCCAGATCACAGAACCCAGATCTAAATCCAGGTCACCCAATTCCAGGTCCTCCACTATTTCTTAGATATGATTGAAGATAGTGGTAAGATGGTGCAGGTTTGTGCTAACTTCCCCTTGGTAGCAGCCCTTTTAATCTTCATATTTCCCACAGCCTTTTCCCTTCCAAGTCTCAGCCCTGCTCCCATTCCCTCACCTCTGTGCAGGCTCTGTTGCCTTCTTTACTGAGTCGATTGAGTGCATCAATGATGAGTCCCTTCATCTCCCTACTTAATAATAGCAAGCTTTTACATAGTACTTTAAGGTTTGCAAAGGACTTTACAAATATGATTTTATTTTTATTCCCACAACAACCCTTCAAGGTAGATTTTTATTATTTTCTTTTTACAAGTGAGGCAGATGGAGGTTAAGTGACTTGCTCAGGTCACCCAGCTACTGAGACTGAATTTGAACTCAGGTCTTCTTCACACCTGGTAAGCTTTCTACACATTGACCAGTCCTCTAATCTTCTGCTTTAGATTCAAAGGAAAAAGTAGCTCTTTTCTTTGCCAAAGCCAAAACTCTTTCTATGCCAGTGATTCCATATGGCCTCTTGTCTTCCTCCATGGCTTGTCCTCTCCATCTTTCCATAACTACTGCTTGCTTCCCCACAGCCCATTAAGATATATACAAAGAATATGGCTCTCCTCTCCTTGCAAAAGCTCACTTCATCTTACCAGTCCTTCAAACTATTGTCTCTCCTCTCCTTCACCATCAGAGTTATCTGCATTTGTGTTGAACTTTGATCCCTGGCAGCTTGATTTGTAACCCCAAATTATATGGAAACTGCTTCCTCTGAGGTCAACAATGACCTTCAGATAATTTTTTAAAAAATGATCAATTTAAAAAACAGCTACAAAAGTCAATGTCAAGAGTCTTTTCTAGTTTGCCAAGATCCTATGCCATGTTAGAGTAGCATGAGAATCTGAGGACACAGAGCTACATATTTGCTACAACTGTGAATTAGCTAGAACTGTGAGGATGAATGCATGAGAGGAATATGGACCTGACATACCAAAGGTGACTCCTCACTCTTTTTCTCTCACCCACTGTATCCAATCTGTTGCCAAGACCAGTTGATTTTACCTTTGCAGCATTTTCTTAATAAAGCTCCCTTCTCTCCTCTGACCATTCCACCCCTCTGGTGCCATTCCCCATCACTGGCACATCTGGATTATTGCAATAACCTGCTTCCGATCTCTGCCCTCTCCAATCCATCCTCCATTCAGCTGTAGAATGATCTTGCTAATGTCTCATATCTGACCACATCAGCATCCCTATTCAGTAAAGCCCTTCTCAACCCTTAGGTGGTGCAGTGGATAGAACACCAGTGCAGGAGTCAGGAGGACCTGAGTTCAAATCTCACTTCAGACACTTGCCACTCACTAGCTGTGTGACCTTGGGCAAGTCACTTAACCCCAATTACCTCATCCTGGGTTACCTCCAGTCATCCTGATGAATATCCGGTCACTGGATTCAGATGGCTCTCGAGGAGAAATGAGGATGTTGACCTGCACAGCCCTCTCTCACTCAAAAAACAAAGTCAAATGCAAGTCATGTCATTATTTCTCTGAGCACATGGTCTTCTTCGGCAATGAAAGACGAACACAAGGTCACAACCCTTCATAAACTCCTTCCTGCCATTCTAGGTCTCTTACACCTTACTCTCTGATATGCACTCTGCAATCCAGTGACACTGGCTTCCATGCTGTTCCTTGGATACAATGCTCCATCTCCCAATCCTGGGCATTTTCACTGACAGTCCCCCATGCCTGGGATTTTCCCCTTCCTCATCTCTACTTCCTAGGTTCCCCTTCTTCCTTTATATCCCAGCTGAAACCCCACCTTCTGTCAGAAGCCCTCCTCACCCACTCCTTGTACATTCCCTCTGTTGATCATCTCTAGTTTATCCTGTATCTAACTTGTTTGTATATAGTAGTTTTCATGTTGTCTCCCCCATTAGTCTGTGATCTCCTTGAGAGCAGGGACTGTCTTTACCTTTCTTTGCCTCCTCTGTGCTTAGCCAGTGCCTGGCACATAGTAGGAGATTAATAAGTGCTTGTTGACTGACTTACAGGCTAATAATAAGGACCAGAGTGTTCTGTGCTGGACAGAGGAGTGATCTGCATTACAGTTGTTGACTGAAGGGCTCTTGCAATGCATACTTCTATGGCCTCTGTGAGCTAAAAGACAAGCACTACCTTTATTTGGATTACACCAGCCTAAGTTTGACCTTCCTCAGGGAAGGTTGTGTTAACAAGGAAGTAAACATGCCTCTACATCCATATATCTATGGATGTACTTGTCTCTGACAAGAAAGTAATCTCCTTGAGAACAGGGACTGTTTTACATTTATCTTTTGTAGCATCAATCCTTATCATCAGTTCTTGGCAAATAGTATGGACTTAATAAATCCTTATAGATTGTTAACTGAGTGACATAATTTTTTTACTTTGATAATAATTTACTCATTGATTTAACAGAAATTTCTTGATATTTTTAGCATCTTTAAACTATTTCTATGTTTTATTTTTTCCCAATTACATGTAAAAATAATTTTTAAACTTCATTTTTTATAATTTTGAGTTCCAAATTCTTTCCCTTCTTCCCCCTCCTTTCCCTTCCTTGAGAAGGCAAACAATTTGATATAGATTAACATGTGCAGTCATGCAAAACATTTTCATATTAGCTATGTCTCAAAAAAACCACAAGAAACCCAACAAAGTAAAAAAAAGTGTGCTTTGATCTGCACTCAGACTCTAACCTTAATCCCAAATTTGACTCTATTATTTTTCATAGTATGTCCTTTAAAATTGACATAATTTAAAAAAAAAAAAAGATTAGGTCTCTCTATCTCCCTCAGGTTGGAAGTACAGGTACCTTACATGAACCAGGTCCCACTTTGATCAACATGAGAACTTTGACCTGCTCCCTTTCTGACCTGGGTCTGTTCTCTTCTTTTCAAGCAATATAGTAGACCCCTACTCCCAGGGCTAATTGAATTGATGTCAAAAATATTTCAGACTCCTGATTGACTTAATCCACTGCAGCCCAAGAGATCAACCAACCTTGACAGGGATAACAAGCATATGCCACCACACCAGGTTGGATTGACATATGACTTTAGCATGTCGAGATCTGGTGTGAATCTCTGAAGTATAAGAAATGATCAGGGTAAAATCCAGCCTGTTCAGAGTCCTAGAAGAGTACTAGAGATAAAGGACTGGAGCCCATTACCTGGAGACTCTTGCAATCCATACCTCTAGTACAAAGACTTACAGGAAGAGTAAGACCAATGATGAAAGAGAACATCAAAGAATTGCTCATCTGTCTCTCTAATACTACGGTAGGCCTAGAAGTCTGATTTTGGTGGCTCCCCAGTGGAAGGACTGTCTGAGGAAGGAACACTTACTGATGTTTTTTCATTGAATGAGTGGGATGTGGAATGCTCCTGGGGAGCAGACACAGAATCTACCTTAATGGCTCCCACTCTTTTTGATGGCAATTATAGAAAATTTCTCTCTGAGATGGAAAATCTCAGGAACCATCTAAAGTTCATGATATCATAAGTCCCCAGTCAGCAGGCCTTACCCCAAGTGGTAGTACAGAAGACTAAAAAAGTCTCAATATGTGGGTATTATCAGACTACACAAGAGAACAAAGGAGGATCCAAACACCTTGCCATGAGTTCAAGGTGCCCTGCACTGTTAGGTAGCATGGTTTGCTTTTTTTAAACTGGACTTGTATGTTCTGTGCACTGATGAATATTAAAAAGAACTCATACTTCATCATTTTAAAGATGAAAAAACTGAGCCCCAGGAGGTTAAATGATGTGCCTTAGGTCATCCAGTTACTAAGCCTCACAGGGGGAATTTGGTATTTGTTGGTAGATCAGAAGCAAGAGGTAAGAGAGAGATAGAAGATACATGAGAGAAATGTGGGCTAACTGTGGGGGGAAATGTCGTATCTGATACTTGCTTTCAGATAATCAACTTTAGAAGTATGGTCAGATGACTATTTTTCTGGAGGAAAAAAAGATGTGGGTGTTTAACACACCATAGTCAGCAGCATGATGTGGCAACTAAAACAGCTAATAGGATTTAGGCTGCAACAAGATAGGCTAGGGCTTATCCCCCTGTACTCTATCCAGGGCGGATTCCATTAGGAGCATTAATTTCAATTCTGGGAACTACATTTTAAGAAGGATGTTGATAAGAGGAAAAATATCCAGAGAATAGCAACCAGCATGGCACAGAGGACTTTGGTTCCTTGCCATGTGAGAATCGGGTGAAAAAACTACAGATGTTTAGCCTGGGGAAAAGAAGGTTTGGGAAAATGTTGAAAGTTATAATCTGAAAGTTTCTGAAGGGCTGCCACAAGGAAGAATTAGACTTATTTTGCCTAGAGGGCAGAAATGATGGGCGGAACTTTCAGAAAGGCAGATGTAGACTTGATGTAAAGAAAAACTCCCCAGCGAGTCATCCAAGTAGAATGGGTTGCCTCAGAACATAGTGAGCTTCCCCTTGCTACATGTCTTCAAGCATAAACTTGATAACTACTTTTCTAGTATATTGTAGAGTAGATTTCTGTTTAAGTATTGGTTGGTCTCAGTGATGGGTGACTTCCCTTGTAACACAGAGATCCTGTTTAAGTGTGTGTGTGTGTGTGTGTGAGAGAGAGAGAGAGAGACAGACAGACAGACAGACAGACAGACAGAGACAGACAGAGACAGAGAAAGGGAGGGAGAAAGGGAGGGAAAGATTCTGGAGCAAGGCCCTAGAGAATGGGAGGGAGTGGGATCAATGGTTCCAGTAAAGGGATTAGTTCATGTCCGCAGTAGTGAACACTGTGCCAATGGCCTGAGGGAAATGATGCTGAGAAGGGCGGAGGAACGGAGCAAGGTAGGGCTGAGAGAGCTCTCTCTTCCTAATGAGTCATTTTGTCTTAGTGATGATGGGGGAAGGGGGAAGGATAGGAAAAGCAGATGTGTGCTTGTCAGTGACAGGAGACAAGAAAAGGTCTGGAATGGCTCTTGTGGGGTAGGAGGTTTGTTGAGTCAGAGGAACCAGATGACATAACATACCATGAATTTGTCTTCAGAGGTAATAGCTTGATTTTTTAAACATTCCTCAGTAATATTCAGTAGCCTCAGGGCAGAAGCTGGGAAAATTGCATAGTAGAGTTTTCAGTTGAGACAAAAATTGATTTATGGGTTGGAATGGGAGAATGCCTGGGGAGGGGATTTGGGAGTAATATTTTGATTTTCTAGATATTCTGGAGTTATAGTTAAAGAAGCTGGACCACGGACAGACATCTCTATCCCTTGAGGCCCTCTAACTTTATACCCCTTTTTGCTAATCATGTTTGCCCATTAATTACCAAGGAGAGGTTGATTTTTAAGCTGAACTTGTGGAACAAAGGGAAAGATATTCATTCTCTTTTCTTTCTTTCTTTTTTTTTTAATTTTTTAATTTTGGAGTTAAGGACCAAATCATGAATACAGAATAGAGAAAAGAAACAAAAACATCATAAACTTAAATATTGGAAAGTAAAAAAAAAAGGGAAAAAAAGCATGTCATGTGCATAGCAAGAACACAAGAGGATTTAAAATATGTAACAATAAATTTTCATTTCAAGAAAGCCTGCATGATGAGTAATATACGTTGTGTTGAGAATTGTCCATTTATCCTTTGCTTCCTTGTGAGTTTTCTTTTGTTCTCTGCTGTGCACAGTTTTTACTTTTCTGCCCTTCCCCCACTCCCCAGAAGGCTACGATAAAATTTAGATATGTTTCGGTATAGATATATACATACACATATACATATATAGACATGTACTTTCCCCAAACTATTCTACTCCTGATCTCTGTTTGCACATATCTCATTTCCTATCCCTCCTGCCTCTTCTACTTTACTTCTACCTAATACCTTGCCCTCCTATTACTAGACTACCCACCTCCAAGGATCCCTCCCCTATCCTCCCATTCCCATAAATCTAAACACCCTTCTGTACTCCCCTTTTACCTCATCCCTCACTTTCCCCTCTAAAGATCCCTCTCTTATCCTCTCCCCCTCCTTATGCTCCTACCATTTTATTTCCCCTAAATTTAGACCATTTTTATATTCTTCTAAATATATATATATGTTTTGTTCCCTCTTAAACCCATTCCTGATGAAAGTAGGTTATCAGAACTACCAGTCCTCCTCCCCCATCTAATTCCTTTGTATCAGTTTTTCCTCTTGCACCTCATTTGTGAAAAATAATTACTCTTTTTAGCAATTCCTAAATGGTTTTACTTTTTAAATTAACATGAAGGACAGGTTTACCCCAATCTTTGTTATGAGCTACCCAATTATTAATAAGAGTACATTTTACGTATTATAATTACATATTAAGAATACAATTATACATTTTACATATATAAACAGCCTGTCCTTATGAATCCCTTATAATCAGTCATTAGTATATACCTTATATTTCTCTTGGTTCTTGTATGTTGAATCTTCTATTCAGTTCAGGATTTTTTTTAATGAAGTCTTAAAAGTCTGAGAATTTATCAAGTGTTCACTTTTTTTTTTCATTCAGTATTACACTTAACTTTGCAGGGTATGATATTTTTGGCAGGAGCCCCAGTTCTTTTGCTCTTCAATATATTGTGTTCCAAGATTTTCGGTGTTTTAATGTCTCTCCCGCTAGGTCTTGGGTGATTCTAATTGTGGCTACATCATATTTAAATTGTTTTAATCTTAATGCTTTTAATATTTTATCCTTGAGCTGGGGGTTTCTGAGTTTGACTATGATATTCCTATGAGTTTTCCTAATAGGATCTCTTTTAAGTGGTGATCAATGGATTTTTTTTCTATTTCTACCCCTCTCCTCTGGTTCAAATGTTTCAGGACAATTTTCTTTAATTATTTCTTATTATTCTATTATTGTATTATTGTATCAAGATTCTTTTTTTATCATAACTTTCAGTTAGTTAGATTATTTTTATATTTTCTCTTCATCTATTCTCTAAATCTGCCTTTTCTTATAAGATGTTTTACTTTCTCTTCTATTTTTTCATTATTCATATTTTGTGTAATTATTTCTTCATCTCTTATAATTTCATTGCCCAATTCTAATTTTCAAGGTGTCATTTTCTTCCTTAAGATTCTGGATCTCCTTTTCTAATTGGTTGACTTTCCTTTCATAACCTTGTTTTTCTTGGACTGTTCTTTTTTTCCCCTCCATCTCTGTCATTTGATTTTTAAAGTCGTTTATCATCTACAAATTCTTTTTGGGCAGGTGACCATTTGACATTACTCTTTAGGGATTTCTTTACTTCAGTATCCTCCTCTGAAGATGAACCCTGATCATCTCTATTCCCATAATAGCTTCCTATGGATGGATTTTTATTCCTTTTCCTGTGCATTTTTATTTTTTGTGGTAATATCTAATTTTTGTAATCATGTGTAGTCCTGGGGTATGGGAAATGATGCTTCTTCCCTCAGATATTCAATTCTCCCCTCTAACTTGCAACCAAAGCCAAACCTCCAGCCTCCTATAAGTGCCCACAGTCAGGGGCTTTCTGCTCCACTGCTTTTGCACTCTCCTGTGTGTTAGTTCCTTCTTGCCCTGCCAGTCTTTGAATCATGAAGTTGGGTCTGACTTTCCTTATCAGCAGAGGTTCCCTCAGTCTTCCCAGGTTCAAATGCCCAACTCCCCCCACTATCCAGAGGTAAAAGTTCCTGTTGCTGGGGTTGATGCAACATTCCCAAAACAAATAACCCTAGGACTTGCCACTTCTTGTGACTTGTTGTTAAAATGGAACCTAGCCAGGGGGTATTTGCTCTTCACCAAACCTCCTCCTGGGATTTTTCTTCCAATCTTCTTGAATTGTCCCAGGAAGACCCTTGTTGGGCTCCTATTCTTATTTATCTCCACTCACACTTTGTTGGCTCTAAGGTGCTATTTTAACTCTTTTGTGGGAGAAAATATTGAGAGCTTGGAATTTTCTGACCTACTCCGCCATCTTCCCAGAATCCTCTCCATCCCCTTTTGTAGACGTGTGGGATGGCAAGACCCCTACTCAAATTGACTAGTTGGAAGCATCTCAAGATAAAAACAGAACAAAGTCTCCAGACAAGTCTGAAGAAGGGAGGCCCCATGCAGATGCAGAAACATGGTTAAATAGCTAAAAACCACGAACCCAATCCCTTTACCCTTTTGGTCCAGAGCCTGAGCAAACAACTTATTTTCAGAAATTTGCCCCAGATACAAGAAATAAGGAAATGGGAGCCAAGGACCTGAGCAAGATCTTCCCTTATCCATTAATAGAAATTTGTCCCAGATACAAAGAATTGAGGAAGAGACTGAATAGACATCTCCCCTATTTGGCACAAGGTTGAGATTGTAAAATATGATTAGGAAATAGGTTAAGCAAATCTGGGGAGAGGGGTGACAGGTGGTTTCACAACTTCAAGTTCTGAGAAACTGAAACTCAGGTCGAGAGTCTGATTTACTTCAGATTTAAGTTCTTGAGAAGTTTTCACTAGCCATCACACTCATAAATGAGAAAAACTGGAGGTTCGAGGTCTGTTAAAGAGGAATTAAGCTGGCCCTCTTTTACCCATCAAAGCCACTAAAGTCAAACCTCCCCATCCTTCAAGGCCAAGTCAAACCTCCCTACCTCCAGAGGAGTCTTTGTGGAATGCCTATCATTCAAGGCCACTGTATCATAGGACAAGCTTGAGTAGGAATAAAGTGGGAGAGGATAACATTGTGAAGGGGTGATCTTTCAGGAGAAGAGACTAAGAATAGGAGCAGTACCTTCTGTAGCGCCCCCACTGAATAAAAATAACCTCTTCAGCATCAGCATCAAGACATCCCCATAATTGGATCCTGTCAAAGGGGATCACTTTCTATCCTTCATACCTACTTTCTGCTTTTTGCTCAAGTTTTCTCCTGTATTTGGAATCCACTCTCTTCACCCCTAAACTCTTGTTCAACCTTCAAAAAATATTTAATCCAAAAGGATTCTGGGAAGATGGTGGGGTAGTTCAGAAAACTTTTAGCTCTCCAAATCTCCACAAAAATAGACAGAACATCACCTCAGAGGAACAGAAATAAACATGGGTGAAAAGCAGCTGTCTTCCTAAGACAATTTGAGGACCCCAGAAAAGACCCAACCTCTACCTGAGGTTTGGCCTGAGTGAAGTGCAAATACTTCCAGGCTGACTCTGCAGAATCAACAAACAATAAGCCCTTGGGGCAACTGAATTGAGAAGCAGCCTCAGCCTTAGAAACTTTCATCGCGCAGAAAGCTGAGTAGAAGATTGAAGGACCTTCAAGAGTTGAGGGATGCATTCTCAGCTGTGCTGACCAGGTGGATCCAGGACTACCGCTGCAGGAGATGAATTTAGGACACACACCTGGTGAGTGCAGTAGCAAGGGGCAGGGACCTTGTTGACTGTGGGCATTTGCAGGAGAGCAAAGTCTCTGGTTTCAGTTCCAGGGCAGAGAGGACAGCTCCACTTTGCAGCCACCTGTAATAATGGGAGTTAAAGATCTTCCCTTGTCCATTAATAGGCCTCAAGTAGAGCCCATTAAGGGAAGCTTGATTAGGGAAGACTTATTTTGTAGGAAGACCCACACCTTTTGTTAATTGTTAATAAGGCACTGAGTCATGGTAGTGATGCCCTCTTGCACTGAAAAAGTGTATATATTCTTAGAGGTGAGGTTTTGCTTTGGGGGATTACTGTTTGGAAGAAGGTTTGCATGCCAAATGAGACTCTGTATAGCTGTTAAGGAGGCCCCTCCTGCCCCTTTGAAAACCAAGATGTTGGTGCTTCTCTCTCTGGTAACTATGTATGTATGTAATGATCAGACATTTGGGTCTGTCTGTTGATCTGTGATGTATGTATTGCTTATGGTCAGGCAGAAGCCCTGTCTGTTGGTCTTTATTTCTCTGCTTGTATTTTCTCTGTTGGTATATGTGATTAAAGAATATTGTTGACACCTCAAAAGTTGCTTTCCTTTTAGAAAAGCAGATCTAAGAACCTGTGCTAGCAGGCCACCCTGGATGCATCAGGGTGCTTGCTGCTACACCACCGTAGGGACCACAGGGAGCAAGATTATTTTCAGGACAGTGTGGCTGGGGGCCCTAGCTGTGACTTAGGAGTGGAGAGGGGAATCCAAGGTTGGGCCCCAGACAGACCTCAGAAAATAACAGTAAGAAGGACCTGAGGCTTGGGCATCATTCCTCATACCTTGGGACTAGAACTTTGTTACACTAATAGCTGCTAAAAACAAAATAAAACAAACAAAAAAATAAAAATGAGTAAGCAAAAGAGAAAGAACCCAACCATAGATAGTTACGAAGGTGATAGAGAAGATCTGGGTTCCTATTGGGAGGAAGATAATGGAGCTAACAAAGTCACTCCTTTTTCAATGAGAAATATCAAATGGTCCCAAACACAAAAAACATTCTTGAGTGAACTTAAAAAGGACTTTGCAAATAAAATAAGAGATATATGAACTGATGCTGAGTGAAGTGAGCAGAGCCAAGAGAATGTTATACACAGTAATAGCCACAGTGTGCTAGGACTGTTTTTGATAGACTTAGCCCAAAGCAATGCAAGAACTTAAAACATTTCCAAAAGACTCGATGCAAAATGTTATTTACATCCAGAGAAAGAACTATGGAGTTGAAATGCAGAATGAAGCTATTTTCTCCTTTGTTACATTTTATTTTTCTAATGGTTATTCCCATTTGTTTTAACTCTTCTATGCAACATGACTAATGTGAAAATGTGTTTAATAGGAATGCATGTGTAAAACCCATATAAGATTGCATTCTGTCTTGGGGAGGGAGGGAGAAGGGAGGTGAAGAAAATTTGAAACTTATGAAAGTGATTGTAGAAAACTGAAAACAAGTAAGTTAATAAATTTTGGGAAAAAAACAAAAAATAAAATAAAATAAGAGAGATTGAGGAAAATTTAGAAAAAATAAGGGCAAGAAAATTATAAAAAGAAAGTCAGCCAACTAGAAACAAAAAATAAAAAATTTAAGAAAATAATTCCTTGAAAACTAGAATTGGGCAAGGGGAAGTTAATGACATTCTAAGACACCAAGAAATCATAAACCAAAGTCAAAAGAATAAAAAAATAGAAGAGAAAATAAAACATCTCATAAAAAAACAACTGATATGGAGAACAGATCAAGGTGAAATAATATTACTTGGACTTCCTGAAAATTATAATAAAAAAGAATCTTGATATATTAAAGAAATTATCAAGAAAAAATGTTCTGAAGTTCTAGAACAAAAAGGCAAAGTAGAAATAGAAAAAATCCACTGATCAACCATTATGAGAGAGATCTCAAGGGGAAAACTTACAGAAATATCATAGCCAAGTTTTAAAGCTCCCAGGTGAAGGAGAAAATATTGGAAGGAACAAGAAAAAACAATTTAAATATAATGAAACTATAATGAATTACACAAGACCTAGAAGCTACCATCAGCCTTAGAATACTATTTTCTGCAGAGTAAAAGAGTTGGAGTTACAACCACGGGTAACTTACTCAGCAAAGTTAAATATAAACCTGAATTTTAAAAAATGGATATTTAACCAATTTAAAGACTTTCAGGTTTTTGTGACAAAAAAAACCATAATTTAAGGGCAAATTCAACCTATAGCATTCAGAAGAAACATAAGGTCAACAACAAAGACCAGTTATAAGCGGGCCAATAAGGTTAAATCGTTTACTTCATACATGTGAAAATGTGATCAGTATTTTTACAACTGGCATCACTGGAAGGGAAGTGAGGCTGGTGACCTACACAGCCTCCCTCACTCAAAACAAAATCTAGTGCAAGTCATGTCATTATTTCTCTGATGGCATGGTCTTCGGCAACAAAGGACGAACACACACATACATACTTATCTGGGTAGTATGAAAAAAGTCATGGACTGAGCTGAGTATGATAGGGTGATTGTAAAAAAATGAAACTTTATAGGAAGAGATACAAAAAACAAATAATTATCTCATACAAATGAGGCATATAAGGAAAAATTGATAGAGAAGAAGATAGTAGGGAGAGAGGGTGGGTAGTACTGGAACCTTACTCTCATTGGGAATGAGTTAAAGAGGGAACAACATATAAACCTAGAAGGGTATAAAAGTCTTCTAAGTTCAAAAGAAATGAGTGCAATAGGATGGAGTGAGGGTAGAGGACAAGGAAGGACTCAGAAGGGTGGGTAGGTTAAGGAATAGAAGAGCAAGATAGTGAGTAGACGTAAAGCAGAGGAGAGAGAAGGGACAGGGTAAAGAGGGTGAGTAGGACAGTGAGGAAAAATAGAAAGAAGAAAAATACACAAGTAATTGTAGGTTACAATGTGAATGAGACAGATTTATCCATAAAATGGAAATGGATGGCAGATTAAAAATTTGAATCCAACAATATATTACTTTCAGGAAACATTATAAAAATGAGAGATATACACAAAGATAAAATGTAGGGTAGGAGTAGAATTTAGTTTGCAAAAAAAGCAGGGATAGTAATCCTGATCTCAGATAAAGCTAAAGTTAAAACAGATTTAATCAAAAGTGAAAAATAGAAAAATTCACTGTGTCAGCAATATTATTCAATATTATTTTAGACCATTTAAAGTATCTAAACGGTATAAAATACCTGAGCGTATACCTGCCAAAATAGGCACAGAAACTATATAAACATAAATACAAAATGCTTTTTATACAGATAAACTCAGATCTAAATAACTGAAGTAATATTTACTGTTCATAGGTAAAACCAATAATATCACCTACCTCCCAGGGTTCTCGTGGGTAAAATGACAGTTTTACCTAACCAATCTACTTATTCAATGTCATCGCAAATAAATTACTAAAAAATTATCTTGCTGAGTTAGAAAAAATAATAACAAAGTTCATTTGGAAGAACAAAAGGTTCAAAGAAACCAGGGAAAAAAGATGTAAAGGAAGTAGATTCAGTAGTGTCAGGCTTTAAACTACATTATGAGGTGAGAACATTGTTGAAATTTAAAAAGAATAATTTTGATTATTTTGAATTAAAATTTTATTGTATATTGTATAAGTATTGTTATTGTATTGTATAAGTAAAACCCATGTAGCCAAAAATAAAAGAAATGCAGAGAATTGGGGTAAAAAAACTTTCATAGACAGTCTCTCAGATAGGATGTCATTGGGTTGGAATACTGCTGTGGTATAGGAAATGATGAGTTGGTTGATCTAGAAGAATATGGAAAGATTGGACTTATGAAGGAAGATGCTATCCACCTTCAGAGAAACAGATGATAGGAGGAAGTAAGCATAGCAGAGTCTTACATCTATGTGTATGAGTGTGTGTGTGTGTGTATGTATATAGGTATATATATGCATCATGTATATGTGTATATATCATGTGTGTGTATATATGTACATATACATGCATGTACATATGTAGATATATGTGTACGTTTATATATGTGTGTGGGGGTGTGTGTGTATGTTCATGCTTGATTGTAGCTTTCTTTAGAGTGGGGGTAGGGAGAAGGATATAAATAAATATCCTTATATCCTAGGATATAAAATAAAGTAAAAGGTGCACAGAAGAAAACAAAAGAAAGCCGACAAACAAGCAAAGAAAAGCTGGGCAGTTTTGAAAATAATGTGTAGTATTCAATATATAGGTTTTCTTGAAATGGAAATGTTTTATACTGAATCCTCTCTTAAGGTCTGCACTTTTGTTTCCTTTTTTCTTTTGTATTTAAGTTTAAAATATAAAAATTTACCAAAAAAATATTTAATCCTACTCATCCTGCCCGTACTTCACGGTCCAGTTCAAGCACTACCTCCTCCAGGAAGCCTTCCCTGATTTCCCCAGCTGGATGCGATTATGGTCTACTAGCTCCTTGTACTTCTGCTTTTCAGACTTCAATTTCTTCATCTGTAAAATGAGGGAGTTGGATTCATAGTCTTCTGAGACTCTGGATAGAGTGCTGAACCTGGAGTCAAAATAAACAGAGTTCAAATCCTGCCTCACATGTTTATTAGCTATGTCATCTGGGCAAATCACTTAACAATTTTCTCATCTGTAAAATAATATCACCTACCTCCCAGGGTTTTTGTAAAATTTGTAAAGCATTTTACACCTTAAAGTGCTATATAAATATAAAGTATCAGCATTATTATATCTATGATCTTTGTTTTATTTATTCTGCAACAAAAACCCTCCTCTGAGGTTTCTGTAACCTCTTTTATACTGTGTTTTATTGTGGAGAGAGTTTAGTGGCTATGTCAGGGAAAGATAAGCTGGAGCAGTTTCTACCAGACTGGAAAGACTTTGAGCCTGAACCTTCAGCTTGTCTGTGTCTGGTCTCTAAGACCCAGTTTTGTTCACTAAGCACAGTGAACTAAACATCTTCATTTCAATCTGGAACCTGCTGCCACTTGAGCAAAGAAGAAGTTAGCCCTCACTTAGCCCTGCAAGCCTAGGTAGGCAGTTGGTAAAGAGGTGGCAGGCAGTGGTGGTGCTCTCTGTGGAGTTGGAATCAACTCCCCCTCATGCTGTGTTCCTGTCTGATAAAATGCCTCTTTGCTTCTGGAAGTGTTGCAGGTGGGGGCCCCTGATAACACCAAGGCCTCCAACCTAGCCCTAACTCCTCCCTTTGCCATCATTGGATCTAGGAGGGTGGGGGTCCCTGCCCTGGAACTTCTTGGGGACTGTATATGGAGGCCTTCTTCTCTTGAGACTGTCACTTGTGGAAGTTGGATGTGCTTCGCTGTGTTACAGAATAAACAATCAAAGGACTAAAATGAATGAATGAAAAGCATTTAAATGCTTACTGTGTGTCAAGCATTATGCTAAGTATGGGGAAAATCAAAGAAAAAGCTGTTAGAGAATCCCTGCCTTCATGGGGATCACACATTAATTAGGAATACAACACCTCAGTTGTCCTTCAGTTCAGCTGAAGGACAGGTGGCAAAGTGCAGAGATCACTAGGTTATTTAGGTCGTTAAGACGAAAGTGCCAGGACATAGCGGCTGGGCAGATAGTGAAGCCTCAAGGATCTTAGGTAGAAGTGGCAGACAGAAGGTAAGATCTGGTGGACCTCCATCTATCTCATTGGAAGCAATGAACTTGTTAACTTTCATCTCATTCAAATGATGTGAGCACTCGAGGGCCTAGGGTAACCCTGGTACTTGTCCAGCTATTGTGGGTGGGTGAGGATTGACAGCAGCGGTGCCTGGTCATCCAGGATGGGTTCAGGGACACCAGGCCTATTGAGTAGACGAGGCACTGTCCACATACAGAATCTCTTCTGGGTTTGTGACACAGATGAGGCAGTAGAAAGGACTAGAGTGAGTTCACTCATGCCC
Organism: Bettongia penicillata ogilbyi; assembly: GCA_023548195.1. Classification (NCBI taxonomy): domain Eukaryota; kingdom Metazoa; phylum Chordata; class Mammalia; order Diprotodontia; family Potoroidae; genus Bettongia; species Bettongia penicillata. Next base: position 2,293,262 of record JAJHZJ010000384.1, read on the forward strand.
TTGAGAACTTTTAATGACCCAAGGCATTTAATGACCTAATCTCCTTGCTGCCTCTACACCCAGCTCCCTTGTGTTTGGAGAGTGATAGCATTAAGTCACACCCCTCACCCTCATCACAGGGCTCTAAAGGGTGGAGATCCCAATTAAATAGTATTATTTCCATCTTATGGCTGCGCTGACAAACTACCTGCTCTACTCTTTCCCATGTGTCTCATTTTGTCCTTTGCCTTTTCCTCCCAGTGGGTCCTCAGAGACCTCCCTTCATCCTTTTCTTCTCATCCTCTTTCACTGACTCCTCATTAAGACACTGCATCCCTTGCTGCCCTCTCCTACACTGGGCAGTTCTCTCTTGCCTTCTAAGCTACTGGACTAAAGGGAAGAACAGGTATATTCCCAATAGCCCATTACTCTTTTTAGACTCTCTGGGTCACCTTCCCGCAGGAACCTTTCCTCCTTTGAGGTTCACTCAATCCATCGAGGTGATGGAGGCTGGGTGATCAGTAGTCCAGTACATTAGAGTGGGGACCGCTTTCAGGCATGGGTTGGACTACATGGCTACTCAAGTCCCTTCCACCTCTAAAATTGTCTGATTCTAGGATTTTAGTCTTCCTGGCTCATAGTCTTCCTCTTTACCCCACCCCCTGCCTTCTTATTTAAAGAATTCAAGACAAACATAGGTGACTCCTCAAACATCCTGACCTCCTTCAGCTCCTATCATTTATATCTTCATTCTACCTCAAACACCCTTAGGGATGATACTACCTCAGGATCATGGATCTAGAGCTAGAAGAGAACTTTGAGGACAAAACTCAGAGGACACATCATCCAAATGTTTCATTTTGTAGATGAGATTAAATGCCCAAGGCCAAGGTCACACAGGCAGTGATCATCAGAGGGAAGATTTGAACCCAGGTCTCCTGACTCCACAGCACATCTTGCCATTACCCTCTTGCCTCACTCATCCTGAACTCTGAAGTTCCCCTCTCTTATCATAATCTCCAGTCCTCCCATCTTGCTTCATTCCTTCTAAGTCTATTCTTTTCCTCACCAAGAACTCCAGCATCCCTAGCCCTCCTCATTCTCCCAGTTCATCATCCCTGCTCTGCCTCACACTCTTACCTTCACTGTCTTGACCCTGTAGTTGACCAGCCCAGCTCTACCAATGTCCTCTACTCTCAGGGTTGTGTTGACAAATATTTGAAAATAAGCTCTGCAGGATATACTTTTAAATTTATATCATTACTATTTTCCCCATCATTTGCTTAAGTCTAAACAATCGATAAAACAAGTCCTGCTTTGTGTCAGATTTTGGGATTTAAAAGCTCATATTGAAAATTTAACAATTTTCTTTCATAAGCAGTGGGAGCTACTCATCTCTGTGATTTGAATCTCTTGCCACTTCCCTCTATTTCTACCAAGTGTTTCTTATAGTTCTTACTTCTCTGGGAAGTTCTGACTGAGGAAAATAGATCAGTGAAACATTGAGAAAGGATAATAAAATATATGCCATCTTCCATTTCCTCTGAGGAAAGACTCCTCTGAATCATCTTCTCCTTTTTCCTTGGAGATATTTCTGCCAGGTGATTACAGAGTGCAGAAGAAAGCAGGAGAGAGAGAAAGGGAATGAAGATGCATCAGTCATACAGGCAAAACAGGGGAGGAGGGTCACTATTCTTAGACTGACACTTGCTTTACCTGGCTCTGTAAGAGTTGCTAGTCTTTATTTTTGGAGATTGGGGATCAGGCCTTTGAGACCTGGAACCCAAGCTGCCTATCAGGATGGTGAGCATCAACACTGTGGAGTTGGAATCATGTTTGCAACAGGGACAGATTCTAGGGTGTCTGGAACCAACAGTTTATGAGAACTGAATAAGCTGGGGAGACAGAGGGAGGACAGACAACCCTCCCACATTTTCTTAATCTTTGATATAGATGCCTAGCCTCAGAAATTGGGTCCTAGTCTCCTTTCACAATCTTTTCACCAACTGGAGTTCTCATTTCAGGAAGTCATCATAGGCAGCTTTCCTATTCTTTTGTCCAGCACAATAAAATGTCAGCAGTTAATGAGTATTTTTTAAAATTTTTATTTTTGGGGGATTGAGCCCCAAAGCCCAGCTTTTGCATGCAGAAAATTGAGAGGAAACAGGAAAGAAGTGAATCTAGCTTTATTTCCCCATTCAGGTCTGGCTGGGGGAAGCTGATTTCGGGACATCTGACAGGGTGAAATCCCATAATTTTAAACATAGACCTCCTGACAGTGATCCAGCCACTTCAAATGGATTTATAACATTTCACTGAAGCACCATTTTCTCTAAGTAGTATCCCCAAGCTAGCCAATTTTGAGTTTACATTATGATGTGCCAACTGCTGAGCTGTGCTGGGGCTACAAAGGCAAAAAACCAGTCCTTGGCCTGAAGGAGAACATTGTACTTTGGGTGACAATGTGCAAATGCTTGTACAAACAGGGTATTTTATATACAGGTAAATTGGAGATAATCTCAGAAAGAAGGTACTGCCTTACATCCCCTGAAGGAGAAACAAGAGAGATTTCTTTGCAGAAGGCATTTACTAAGACCTGAAGGAAGCCAGGGAAGTCAGGAGGTAAAGGTGAGAAGGGACCGCATGCTAGGCATGGGGAACAGCCAGCGAAAATGCTTGGAGGTGGGAGATGGACAGTTTTGTGCAAGGAACAGCACAGAAATGTGTGTGGCAACAGTATGGATTGCCCTAGGATGATGATGATGATGATGATGATGATGATGATAGTGATAGTGATAGCAATAAAATAAAAGGGCTATGAATGGGAAGGGGAAATTCCGCCCCTCTCCAAAATGGAGATGGAGGTGGGAGCTTAAGAGAAAAAAGATTTAAAAGATTATTTTTTGGAAAAATGTTTTAAAGTTTTTGAAGCATATTCTATATCATGGCCCAGGATTCAGAATCCAGTCCAATGTAGACTTTCTTCTTTCCCATGTTTTTCAAGCCCAAAGCTTAGCAGGTTTTGGGCTACTTTTGAATGAGTATAGACACCACAGTCATCATGCAATTAATTAGCGTGACATCAATTATTGAACCTTTTTCCATTTTGGGGAAAGGTCTAAGCCCAGTCATGAGTGATTCTTTGAATTAAACCTCAACTGCTTCCTAATTCAGTTCCCCTTCTTCCACTGGTGAATTCTTCCAGAAACCTCTATTTGCGGGAAGGGCCTGGGTTAGCTCTCCAGACTTAGCTAAGCTCAACTATATCTCATTCCCTGGACTTAGCCACCATGCTCCTGTGAGGGGATCGGATATGAGCTCCTGGAGGGCAGGGACGGGCTTTACTTTTGCTTTTATTTGAATTCCCAATGCTCACAGCACAGTCCCTGGCACATGGTAGGCACCAAATCAATGCCTGACAACTGATATTCTATTCCTTCTTGGCTCACAAAAATCCGGTTTAGCCTGCTGAGGGCTGCCTCGGCTTCTGTAGCTTCTCAAATGTCACCTGTGTCATAATAACTCAATGCCCCCTTTCTGTGCCACAGGCAGCCCTGGGTAATTCCACTCCTCCCCTGTGCTTCCAGATCCGGCTGGGGAAACAACAGAGTCCACTGCAAATTTACATTCTCTCAGCTCTACTGAGCTCTGAAGCTGCCAGGCAATCCTTTTAACTCGTTTCTCCCCAAATAGTCTTTTTTTATAGGTTCGCAATCAAACTTGCTAACAAGGTCTAAAGAAAATGTACAATGGGTTACACTGTAGTTTTTTTTAAGTTAGATTTAGATCAAAGTTATTTCACCAACAGGTATCTACAAATATGAATTATTCTAAAAGGTTTTTCTATGCTGTCCTGGTTAAGAACAATTGCGTCTAGACACAATCTTCTCAGAAAGGGCATAGCCATAGGTGTGAACTATAATCCTGCACTTTCTTTCCTGATTAACCCTTGCTAGGACTATTCTAAACTTCCTCTCTTTGCCCCTCTCAGCAAAAAGCCTCACCTCCTACTGCATTGAGAGAGATGCCATTGCTTTCTCCTCAACTCCACACTTAACCCTTCTTGAAATTGTCCCTGGTTCTCTTCCTTTCTGCTTCCCTAGGAAGAAATGCCCTGTGTCCTTTACAAGATCAAACCTCATTCCTGTGGACTACTGCTCCTGCTGGGAACCTGCCCTTTCAAATCATTACCTCTCTTTCTCTCACCACTCATTTCTCCATGCCTGCCAAATAGTTCCTTCCATCTCCTGCACAAATGAGACAGAGGGACATCTTACATGCTGTCATCCCCCACAAGAGTGAAAGCTCTCCTAGGCAGGGCTGTCTTCTTTTTCCTTTTATTTGCCTGCTTTCCACAGTGACTAGCACAAAGTAATCACTTAATAAATCTCTTATCTACCTACAGTGAAAATCATCATCATCATAGCTGACCTTTATACTTTAGTACTTTAAGGCACTTTAGTACTAAGTACTTTTAGGTTTGCAAAGCATTTTACAAAGTATATTATGGAGCTTCATACTGGTCCTAGAAGGTTGATGCTACAGAGGAAGCCTTGATAGAATACAGAGGTCATCAGGTCAGGACAGCCTTGGTTCAGATCCACCCTTGGACACTTATGAGCTATGTGACCTTGGGCAAGTCATAAGCTCTCTAGCTTCAGTTTCCTCATCTATAAAATGGGAATAATAGTAGCGCTTACCTCACAGGGTAAGGACCCAACATGATTATGTATATAAAGCCTATAGCCAACCTGAACATGTTTTTTCTGTTTTCCTCTGTCTCTCTCCTTTTCCGGTATCTCTGTCTGTCTCTCTATATATGAGAATATATATATATTATATACATATATACATTATACATGTATATAGATACACAAATTTTACACACAAACATACACTCATATATTTTTACACACACACATATACACATAAAAATCTTGTTTTAGAGATGAGGAGAGAGGCTGTGACTTGTAAAGGGTCATTAACAACTAGTAAGTATTAGATAGGATATGAACTCCACATTATTCAAAGCCCTGACTCTGGCCCAGCACTACTCCCTATGTCACACAGGTCTCCAAACTATCAGTATTTCCCAATAGCAGCCAACTTTGAAGGCAGGGAAATTTTAAAAAGCTATCTATGGTGATCCCTCCCAGCTTTTGCTATAGCTGGATTCAGATGCATTGCAAGTCATTTTCAGGAGCCTGGAAACTCCCAGTTTTCAGCAAACAGATTTTTCCCATCTCATCTTGAACTCCAAGTGGTAGAAGCCATGGCCCCTTAAGCAACCTTTCCCCTCTCCCCTACATACACATACATACTCCCCTCCCACACAAAACACAGCTTCTGTACAATAGTCTTCAGAATTCTTTTAGCCACTGAACTCCCTTTACAGAGTACACACAGCCCACCCTGAAATGTCTTTTGGGAATTCAGCTGTGTTCAATAGAAGTGCCTGGGATTAAGAGGACAGAATGGTACCCCAAACAACCCAGTAAGAAACGTAAACTTTCTGAAATTTTCTTCCTCTGCTAGCCATCAGAATTCTAGTATATACTGAGGTGTGTTAAAAATAACAACAAAAAACAGGTGTTATTTTTACCAAGGATTTTTTTTTCTTTTAAATAGAATGGTTGAAAAACAGAGGCTCCAAAATATCTCCATGTCTTTCTCAGCCAACATCCCAGGGCAACTATGCACACTCCTTAAACAAAGGACTTTCTTGAATGGGGCTGGAATGATGTCATAGAAAGTTCTTTCTCTCTTTCCCTCTTCCATGAACAAAGCACTTGGGTGCTCTCTCACAGGATGCAATAAATCATTTGGTTCCCTCCTGATTAACTCTGCTGTGCCTGGATGCCCACTAAAATGCAGGGATTTCTTCCAAGAAATTCAGGAAAAGTGAGCTCTTCCTTTAGGGGAAGCAAGTGTTTATGACAAAAAATGCTGGGGGTGGGGGTGGTGCAGAGCTGGGAAGGGGTGGTGAAGTGGAGACTGCTAACATGGCTAAGTCTGAGTAATGAAGAACTCATTTCGAACATGGTACGTCTGTCTTTCCTTTGTTGCTTGTCCTTCATTTTTGAAGAGAACCAATGAGCTGACAGAGTGATGTCTTGACTCATGAGTGAATTGGATTTAAGTGAGGCGGAGTTGCACAAAGTCATCATCCTCACTCTCTTTTCCAGAGTCATCCAAGTCCAGTGGCAAGACAGAAGACAGGATGACTGCCAATGGCACCAGATGCAATGGACCTTGGTGTCTTCCTGTTAGTGATACTGCAAAGACTGTATGCAGTTGCCATGGTCCTGGGGGAGAGGAGAGAAGAAGAGGAAGGTTTTGAATCAGCTTCATCTCACCTTGAGCCCCTGACCCATCATTTCTCATGAAGCCATGGACCTGATGCCCTCAAATCAGCACTTCTAGGTTATCTCAACCTCTTTTAGACTAAAAGGGAACTGTAGTCCAGAGTTTATAGCTTATCACAAAATAGACTGGCTTCCTTACATTGAGCTGGTCAGTACTGGGGGATTTTGCCTTACTTTTGTAGATGATATTTACCACTTTCTAACTTTATCATTTAGACTGGATCTATGATTTCACTAGGGTAGGAAATTCCTGGTGAAGAAACTTCCTCTTACAACTGCTCTGCAATCCATAGCCTTAGCTTTATAAACTAAGAGATCAAGTGATTTGCCCAGGTTCTCAAGCCATTAGGTCTCAGAGGTGGGATTTGAACCCAGGGCTTTTGGACTCTGATTCTGGTTCTCAATCCATTTTGTCACATTGCCTGTCTTCACACTATGTAAGTGAAAAGTCATAAAAGTCTATGCAGAAAATAATTTTGTATAGAAACTGGTCAGTATATCCAACTTTCAGTCATTAAAGAGTCTGTGATTTTATTTGTGTACACATGCTGGGCCCACAGACATGAACATAGCCCTGTTACCATTTAGAAGAAGGTTCAGATAAAAAATTCATCATGACCCTGGTGATCAGTCCCCTCCTACTTTGCTAGGCTGGTCCTCAGACAGCAGGAGATCTACCCTCTTCATGCCAAAAGATATGAGAGCGGGATTTTAATGATGGCAGTCTATCCACATGTCTTCTAAAACTAAGTAGAAACTAACCATATTTACTGCTCACCATCATGCCCAATAACTGAAGGGATCATATATAAAAATCTGAATTTAACTGGGTTCTCAAAAAAGGTCACCCATAATATTTCATTCTTATAATTCATTTTCTTCCTTTCTTTCTCCTTTCTTCCCTCCCTTCTTTCCTTTCTCCCCTCTGTTTCCTTCCTTTTTCCCCTTTCTTCCTCTTTTCTTTCTTCCTCCTTTCTTTTTTGTTCTTTCCCTGCTTTCCTCCTTTCCTTCCTTCTTCTTTCCCTCCTTCTTTCTCCTAAAGGTGCTACAACCACAGAAGCTGAAGACCCAGAAAACTAAGTTCTTTTTACCAAAATCCTTGACACTGTCAAATAGTTCAGACCCAGAAACTGGAATGATTTCATCAGTGGAAATAACAATAAAGAAGAATTTTTAAGATTTGCTTTTCTGCCTTACCCTAAGGAACATTGGATTTTTACACCTGACTTGTAACTGAACCTCTCCATATGTTATCTTCCCTTTTTAGATTGTGAACTTCTTAAAACCAAGGACTGTCTTCTCTATTTGCATTCCTAGCCATGTACTGTGATTTTTGTTTCTAGCAAAAGCTGAATAAGTGTTTTACTCTTCTTCCTTCCCTTTTTTCTTCCTTCTTTCCTTTCTCTCTCCTTCCTTCCTTTCTTTCTCTTTCTTTTTTCTCTTTCCCCTTTCCTTCTCTTTTTTTCCTTCCTTCCTCTCTGTCTCTCTACCTTCAAAAAGACAAACAAAAACCCTGTAACAAACATAACAAAGACAGTCTGAAGTACAGTTTGTAGGCATTCTGAACAAATAAAAGGTTCCAATGCTATAAGAAACAGTTTGGAATTAACATATTCACTTAATACTGTCCTAAAACTACTCAATTCCATCTTTGTCTATTCCCCTCAAGACTGCTCTGTAAACTGCAGAACCAGGACCACTCTGTACACAGTAACAGCATTCTAGTACAAAGATCAACTGTGAATGACTAAGCTATTCTCAGGAATACAAAGATCCAAGACAATTCTGAAGGACTCATGATGGAAAATGTTATTAGCCTCTAGAGAACGAACTGATGAAATCTGAATGCAGGTTGAAGCATATTTTTAAACTTTTTTTATTTTTCCTTAATTTTTTTGCTCTGTGTGTTCTTTCACAACATGATTAATATAGAAATATGCTTTGCATGACTGTATATGTATAACCTACATCAAATTGTTTCCTTTCTTAATGAGGGGGCAAAGGAGGAAGAGAGAATTTGGAAATAAAAGTTAAAAAAATGTCAAAAATAAAATACTAAATAAAAAAGCGCTCAAAATCAAAGGGATATCCCCTCTAACACTCTAAGGATTTTAGGATGTGTTAATGACCCTTATGAGGGTCATAATGCTCAAGTATTTTCCAGTGGTACTTGTTTCAAGTTTAGAAGTTTAGTTACCACCTTTAATTCATACCCTATCCCTTATTCTGTTCTTTACTCTTTATACACTGTCCTAAAAGAAAGGGGTTACGGCATAAGGAAAGAAGTCTGAAGGGGACTTTAGAATGGAAAAAAAATTTTTCTTAATATTTTCAGTTGACTTGCAAAATGAGGTTTTTTTAATGTGATACCACAGTATGTGGAAGCCTCATGTCCCAAAGGAGCATTGGGCCTGGAGTAAGAAAGACCTGGGTTCAAATCCTGCCTCAGACACTCACTAACTTTGTGATTCTGGGCAAGTCACTTAATTACTGTTGTTTGAGTTTCCCCATTTGTAAAATGGAGAAAATAATAGCACTGACCTCCAAAGATTACTGTGATAATCAAATGAGATAATATTTATAAAGCATTTTGTAAATCTTAAAGTGGTAGTTATTATTGGTAATATTTTACCCATAAGAATGAATGGTCTTCCTCCCCCCCAAAAACCTTTGTTTTTAATTATCTGTGTGAAAGCATATTAAAAACTTTTTGTCTCTCTATAAATATTCAGAAATAGTATTCCTCTCTAAAGGCTGTCAACTGGTACAGTGGAAGAAATGTTGGGCTAGAAGTTAGGAAGATCTGAGTTCAAATTTGACTTCAGACACTTACAAACTCTGTGACCATGGGCAAGCCCCTTAACCCCCATCTACCTCAGCTTCCTCAACTGGAAAATGGGGATAATAATAGCACCTACCTCCTAGGATTGTTATTGCTCGGTTGGTTGTTGTCCCTCATTCTCAGAGGACAAAAATGACATCACCATGATAAAGGGAAGTTTCAGTATGTCCAACTGTGGCTGATCAGATCAATACAAGCTCCGAATGCTCTATCACAGGTTGGGTACAGATAGTCTGTGAACATTTGGGGTAGTTACACCAAATTTGTGCATCCTACGTTTTCTTTGTATTGTTTCAATTCTGCTTTACTCATAGAGCGCAGCACCTTTTCTGATGTGGGCATAGCATGCTGAGCGGTCCTGTGCCAGTGTCTCCCACGTCCCACAATCAAATCCAAAGTTCTTGTGAGAGACCTGGAAAACGTCCTTGTATCGCTTCTTCTGACCACCATGTGATTGCCTGCCGCATGCGAGTTCTCCATAAAATAATCTTTTTGGCAAGCACACATTTTGCATTTGAACAACATGGCCAGCCTATGGGAGTTGCACTCTCTGAAGCATAGTTTGAATGTTTGGCAGTTTAGTTTGAGCAAGGACCTCAGTCTCCTGCTAGGTGATCTTCAGAATCTTCCTAAGACAGTTCAAATGGAAGCGATTCAGTCTCCTAGCATGGCGCTGGTAGACTGTCCATGTTTCACAGGCATACACCACTGAGGTCAGCACAATGGCTCTGTGAACCTTCAGTCTGGTAGTCAGTCTAATACCTCTTCTCTCCTAAACTTTTCTTTGGAGCCTCCCAAACATTGATCTAACTCTGGCAATGCATGTGTCAACCTCATTGTCAATGTGTACATCCCTGGAAAGTACACTACCAAGGTAAGTGAACTTATCCACAGCATTCAAAACTTCTCCATTTGTTGTAACTGATGGTTCCACGTATAGATGGTATGGTGGTGGCTGATGGAGCACCTGTGTTTTCTTGGTGTTGATTATTAAGCCAAAATTAGCACAGGCAGCAGAGAATTGATCCATACTTGGTTGCATCTGAGCTTCAGAGGTTACATTGAGTGCAAAATCGAAAATCATGCACCAACACTCCCTTCACTTTGGTCTTGGCTTGTAGCCTTTTCAAACTGAAGAATTTACCATTAGTTGACTTGATGCCTTGTTCATCCTCATTGAAAGCATTTGACAACATGGCTGAAAACATCATGCTAAAAAGCATGGGAGCAAGCACACAGCCCTGTTTTACTCCACTGGTGACTGGGGAGGCATGAGAGCATTGTCCACTATTCAGAACCCAGGCAAACATGTCATCATGAAATTGATGTACAATACTGATGAACTTCTCTGGGCAACCAAATTTTGACATAATTTTCCATAAGCCCTCATGACTAACAGTGTCAAAGGCTTTGGTCAGATGTATAAATGTTGTGTACAGACCTCTATTCTGCTCCTGGAGTTGTTGGGCAGCAGACACCATATCAGTTGCTCCGCAGCCCTTTCTGAAGCCACACTGGTTCTCAGGTAGATGACTGTTTTCCAGGTGAAGGATAATTTGATTTTTTTTTTTCATTTCAATTGAAGAAGCATTTATTATTTTTTTAAATTTTTCATTTTTAACACAATTCATATCATGTAAAATAATTCCAACTTTTGGTCAGGTGATACTACTTTTAAAGTATTTACAATATGGACCACAAATGAATTTTTTTTTTTTTAACATTAACCAACTGAGACACAAATAATAACTCTGTATGCTAACTTCTCAGGCCCTTGCCCTAACTGTCTCCACAGTATTACTAAGAAATAAAGGACCCTAACTTATTGTTGTTGGTCTAAAGCCCTAAGCCTAATACCTTAATTTTAGACTTAACCTCATATGTTCCCCTACCGACAATCTATAATTTAATGGATCTGGTTATTAAGCTTACAAACCTTTTGACTACAGGAAATTGCTACTAACAGTAGGGACACTGTGGGGAAACAATATCTCCCCAACTTCATGTCAGTTCCAGGCAGGAGTAGATGGTCAACTTGCATTCAGTCAGGCTTAAAGTCTGCTAGGTGTCAGTGGGAAAATTGAGTCAGAAGAATCCTACCTCAGCCCAAGCTGAACAACCAGTCTCCCACTCTTCCCATGAGATCACCTTTTGAATCTCACAGGCTTACTGGCATCATGGATTGGAGGCTCAGACTGCCTTTCTTGCTATCCATACCTGGAGTTAGACTCAGAAGAACAGTTAATGAATAGTCTCATGGCATCTTAAAATAGCAAGTTCCAATAACCAGGTTTCAGATATGACTATAATTTCATATTGGCTAAGGAACATCTTTTGAGGCAAGTCTTAAGTGCCTTACATGCCTTTCTATATATGTTCTAGTTCCTGATTAAATAGCAATCATAAAATCAAATTTACCATTAAAACCTTAACTTTTCCATCAATGCCAAATTTTACCCGAGGTTACCTGCCTCTAGGAAACTTGGACTAAAATTCTTTTCCCCAAACTAAAGATGTCTCTGATTTAGTCTCAATAATTAATTCAGTCAATTGTTTTAATACTAAATGCTTTTACTTCATTTTGTAACATGTCCAGACTATGCCTATCATTTCGTCATTAGATAAGCATCTTCTTTCTCTTCCAGCTCTCACTGCCCTGGTTGTAGGCCACAGCTTAGGGAGACTAGGTATCAACTCAACAAGTACTTTTTTTAAGTTGGGACCCATTATGTGCCAGGCATTCTGCTGGGTCCTCGAAACAGATAAAAATCAAACTGGTCCTGCCCTGATAACACATACACAAATAATTTCATACAAGTTAAAAACAGAATGTACATAGGATCACCTGTCTGGAGCTGGAAAAAATCTTAAGGGCTCTCTAGTTCAATACCCTCATTTTACAGATCAGGAAACTGAGACCCAGAAAAGTTAAGTGACTAGGCCAAGGTTACCGAGGTAATGATAGTGGTGAGATCTTATACAAGATATGCCTGGTGGTCTTCCATCGCCAAAAAACGCCATTCCATCAGAGAAACAATGACAGGACTTGACTTTGTTTTGAGTGAGGGAGGGCTGTGCAGGACATCAGCCTCACTTCTCCAGAGCCATCTGAATCTAGAGACCAGATATTCCTCAGGATGACTGGAGATGACCCAGGATGAGGCAATTGGGGTTAAGTGACTTGCCCAAAGTCACACAGCTAGTGAGTGTCAAGTGTCTGAGGTGAGATTTGAACTCAGGTCCTCCTGACTCCTGCACTGGTGCTCTATCCACTGCACCACCTAGCTGCCCCTTAATATATATCTTAGACAAAGATAGTGTTTTCCCCATTATTCCGTGTTACCTAGCAACATCAATTTATATAAGATATATACCGAATAAATACAAGGTAATTTTTGGGGGGTGAGTGGGATCAGGAAACACTTCACACAGACAGTGTCAACTGAGCAATTCTGAAGGAAACAAAGGCTCTGAGGAAATGGAGGTGAAATGAGGTGGAGAGTGAATTCCAGGGACAGGGCACATGCAGCATCAGGGAGAAGCCATGGCAGGGCAATGGACCGCAGGCGTCACACGTCTGTCAGGGCCCTGGAGCCAAGGGTGTCTACACCAATACAGGTGTGATGCGTGTGTGCATCTTCCCGAGCTGAAATCTGGCCTCCGAGTGACCCTGGGCAGGCCACTTGACCCTGTCTGCCTCAGTTTCCTCATCTGTCAAATGAGCTGGAGAAGGAAATGGCCATCGCTAAAGAGTGGGCGGAACAACAAGTTCACCGGAGGGCTGGTCTTGGATGGGGGAGGCGGCAGGGAAACCGCAGAGTCCGGCCCTTCTGGAAACCCGCTCTGCCAGCTCGCAGGACCGCTCGGGAAGACCTCCAGGGCCCCGGAGATCGCGCCTAGACCAGCGCCAGCTGCGTCCCGGAAATGGCTCCGCGGCTCGCGCTAGGCGGCCGGAAGTCCGGGGGACCTTCTAGCCCGCCTCAATACTCTATGGCCTGGGAGGACCGCGAAGCCGGAAACTGGCAAGGGGCGCCTTCGGAGCCGGTGAAGGGCGGAGCTGCGGGGTCGGGGGGAAGGGCAGAGGTTGGGACCCCTTCCCAGGCTCCGGCTCCCGCCCGCACCTCCGCAGAACCCCTGCCCACGAGAGCCCCCGGGGGCGCCGGCATGGCGGGAGTCCTAACGCCAGCCTTTCCTCCCGGAAGCCCCGTTCACCCCGCGCAGGACTGCTCTGCGGGGAGACCCTGACCCGGACCGTGACCCTTGACCCTCGAGGACCTCGGATGGGCCGCAAGCTGGCGCTGCTGGGCGCGCTGTACCTGGTGCAGGGCCTGCCCCACGGCCTGCAGGCGGGGCTGCTGCCCCTGCTGCTCCGCTCCCAAGGGCTCTCGCTGACCCACGTGGGGCTGACCCGCGCCCTGCACGCGCCCTGGCTGCTCAAGGTGGCCTGGGCCCCGCTGCTGGACCGGCGCGGCTCCCCGCGGGCCTGGCTGGCCCTGAGCACCGGGGCGCTGGGGCTGCTGTGCTCGCTGCTGGCGGCGCTGCCCCCCGGCTCCGGGCCCGCGTCCTCGGGGCTGCCGGCCGGGGCTGCGGCGCTGCTGCTGCTGCTGAACGCCGGGGCCGCGGTGCAAGACGTGGCGCTGGACGGGCTGGCCGTGCGGTTGCTGGCCCCCGCGGAACTGGGCCCGGGTAACACGGTGCAGGTGGTGGCCTATAAGCTGGGGGCCACCCTGGCGGGCGGGGGGCTCCTGGCGGTCATCCCTGGCCTGACGTGGGGGCCCCTCTTCCTCGGCCTGGCGGCGGTCTATGGGCTGGCAGCGGCCCTGGCCTGGGGGGCCCCTGCCCTGCAGCTCCCCCCGATGCCGGCCGCGGAGTGCCACGACCACCCCCCGCGAGGGCTCCGGTACCTCCTGACTGTGCCAGGGACCCCGTGGATCGCCGGCTTTGTCCTCCTCTACAAGCTCGGTGAGTGACAGGGCCTCGGTTTCCCCCTTTGCAAAGTGGGCCATCGAGGGAGCAGCCCCTGATCTGCTGTGACCCCTCGGCTCCCTTCCTTTTTGTGAACCTTGGTTTCCTTCTGAAATGGGGGCATGACTGAGTGGTCTTGAGATCCCCCTCATCCAGAGAGACGCATGATGCTGTGGAGAGCACAGGATTTGTATCAGAGGGTCAGGGTCTGAATCCTGGCCCTGCCACTAAATGGCCCTTGCTCTGGTGCCAGTCACTTCCCTGGGCCTCCTTTGTGAGATAAGAGATTGACCCCAGTGCTATGAAGGTCTTTAGCAGGGAGGGGAAGGCTGCTGGAGGAGGGTGGGCACCTGAGATTCCTGGCTCAGCTCTCCCACCATGTCCTGTGTCTGTCCCCTGCCCAGGTGAACAGGGGGCCATCAGCCTGTTCCCTCTCTTTCTGCTGGACCAGGGTGTGTCAGCTGCAGAAGTGGGACTATGGAATGGGATGGTGGCTATGGGCTTCTCCATTGCTGGCTCTGCCCTAGGTGGGCTCCTTCTTGCCAGGCATAGGTGAGAGAAGCATCATAGAGGTGAAGGGTGAAGGGGTGGTTGGGTCAAGGCTAACCCTCACTGAACCCCCCCTCCACCTGTGCCCAGGCAGCCCCTGGCTCTCCTGAAGCCCCTTCTGCAGCTGCGCATCGGAGCCCTGGCCTTCCAGATGGCTCTGCTCTCCTGCTTCCCTAGCTCCAGTCTTGGAGGCCTCTTGAAAGGTGAGGAAGAAAAGGGATTGAGGGCAGGCAGAGATGCTACAGAAAGGGACTGGGCTGTGGATGGTGAGGTCACTCAGGGCAGACTTTGGGGAGGCACAGAAGGCTGCAAGGGGACTGTCAGCTGGCACTGACCCTTCATCCCCCTCAGGAGCTGCCTTGGTGAGCCTTGGTCCCCAGCACTTTCTGAGTGGAACTGTGACCACCCTCACTTTTGCTCTTATGATGCACTGCAGCCAACGAGCCCATGGCTCCATCCAGGTACTGGGGGTGTGGGGGAGGTGATATTCTTGGGTCCCCTGGATTGACAAGCTCCTTGAAATGCAGATGAGGCTGCTCCTTCCCCAAGATGACAAAGGCCTCAGATGAATGGCAGCCAAGGTGCACCCCAAATGGCAGAACCACGCATCCTGGGATGCCTTTTTGTTCTGGGACCCTTGCAGTACCCAAGGAAACCCTTTTGATGTGGGAAGGGGAGGTGCATGTTAGGATTGGTAATTTCTAGGGGAAATTGTGGGACTTTGGGGTCCCTTTAGGCTCTGCTCTCTCCTCTTCCCAGTCCACTCACTACAGCTTTCTGGCCACCCTGGAGCTGCTGGGAAAGTTGCTGCTGACCACAGGGGCTGGAGCCCTGGCAGATGGACTGGGTCTGGGGCTCTGCTTCACACTGTTCATTGCCCTCTCCCTGGTGGCCCTGCTCTATCTAGACTTGGCTCCCAGTCATCTGACTTGAACAAGGAGAGGAAACAAAGGGAACATTCCCTCATCCCCTGCTTCCCACACTCCAAACTGGGGCTGGGTCCTGGACCTATTTTTGGTATCATTAAAAACAAATCCATGCACTTTTTATTTCCTGCTTTGATTGTCCTCCTCTTAGACAGTAAAGGATGGTTGGGCATGTTTCTAGTCCAGTACCACATGCTTCTTTCCTAGCAGAAAGCAGGCATCTGATTGGCCAACACTTTTCCTCACTGAGGATGGCAAGAACTGTCTGATGGGAATGATGAGGTGAGACCCTTTCAGGCTTGTTTCCAGGGAAGAATCTCTTGTAGCTAGGCAGAGCAGACTGGGGAAGCTCACGTGGGCGTACCAGAATCGACGATCCTGCCCATACACCTCTGCTGGGTAACAGGGACTTCCTGTGGGCATGAGATGGGGCATGAGTGCATACAGTGGCATGAGACCCAGGGCCAAAGAGCTTATTACCACCCTACCACATTGGAAACTGAAGTGGTCCCATCCACACTGATGTCCTCTGTGGACCTAGAGAAAGTGAGAACTTCTGTCAGGGGAACTGGTGCTGAGAACTGCTCAGGAACATTGAGTTGGGTCCTAATGATGGGTAATAAGAAAAAGGCAAACAGGCATTATGGGGGCAGGAAGCCCAGCTCTCACCAATGCCATGGAAGATCCTGGCAACAACTCTGCCTGAGAACTTTTCCTCCTGCCAGATGGACAGCAGATGGCGAACATCAGAGCAGATTGAACTCTCCCAGACCTGGAGCTAGGTGTGCAGGAGGGTAAATAGGAAGAGTTAGACCAGACTGACCAGGCTTCCCATCCCCTTCCACCAGACAGGCAGATAGCTCAGGGCACTAGGCAGCTGGGCCAAACCAAATAATGGATAGAATCTTAAAGAACAATTTCCAGCTTAATTAGAATGTAAGACCCTCTTGTCATTCAGTTATTTCAGTCATGTCTGACTCTTTATGACCCTATTTAGGGTTTTCTTGGCAAAGGTACTGGAGTGGTTTGCCATTTCCTTCTCCAGCTCATTTTTCAGATGAGGAGCTGAGGCAAACAGGGTTAAGTGACTTGCCCAAGGTCACATAGCTTGTTACTGTCTGATACTGGTTTTGAACTCAAGGAGATGAGTCTTCTTGACTTCAGGTCTCATACTCTCCTCTGCACCACCTAGCTGCCCCCATATGAGATGCATGTGCCATAGCCTCTGGCAACCACCCTGCAAAAGGAACAGATGCTGGGAGACAGGTTTATTAATAACAAATCACATGCATAAAACCTGGGCCATCTCCAGTTATCCTGATAAATATTTGTTTGGTCACTGGATCCAGATGGCTTAGGAGAAGAAAGTGAGCCTGGTGACCTTGCACAGGCCTCCATTCCTCAAAACAAAGTCAAGTGCAAATCATGTTATCATTTCTCTGATGTCATGGTCTTTGGCAGTGAAGGACGAACATAACAATTTTTCCCAGTTTTGACCTTGTTATCTCACTTCTCTGGGCTTTGGTTAACTGATGTCAAGTGCGGAAGTTAGACCAGGTAGCTGGTGACACAGTGGAGAGGGTACAGGGCCTGGAGTTCGGAAGACCTGAGTTTGAATCCTGCCTCAAATGCTAACTGGTTGTGTGACATCGGGCAAGTCACTTAACACTGTTCGCCACAGTTCCTCATCTGTAAAATGAGCTAGAGAAGAACATGGCAAAGTCCTACTACTATTTTGTTCTGGAACCCTTGCAGTACCCAAGGGAACTCTTTTGATGTGAGAAGGGGAGGTGCATGTTAGGATTGGTAATTTCTAGGGGAAATTGTGGTGCATTGTGGGACCTTGAGATCCCTTTAGGCTCTGCTCTCTCCTCTCCCCAGTCTACTCACTACAGTGGGTAGAATAAAAGATAAGGCTTTTTTTTTTTTTTGACAATTGGATTAAAGATGATAGCCAAACTTGACTCTAATTAAGTTTGTTGCTTTCCTTACATTCCCTAATTAAGTCTCATTGTACTCCCTTCCTATTGAAGGGACAAGGGTTTGGACCAACCAGGGAATTGCCCTCTGCCACTGAAAGACAGTCTCAAATCCCATTGATTCTTTTGAGGGGAGTAGTTCGAGAAGAATGAAATAGGGGCTTGATTTCTCAGCTCTTCTTGAATTCTTATCCACATTCTGTTTTGCCATATTTTTCCCTTGTTTAAGATTCCTGTAAATGTCACCTATAATTATCTTGGAACAAAGAGTCATGTTGGTAGGCATGGGGGACTATATCACTTTGGATATTTCTCTGTCCAAACTAGAAATGGCTTGGATGTGGAATTAATGATAAATTAAATACATTTGTTTCTGATAGACTTGGGCCTTAAAATGCAACGTGCAGTCTCAATAGTAATATTGTATTCTGACAGATTACCTCATTCATCTGAGCTTGAGGTCCAACTATATGCTTGAGAGCTCTACTTGGATTTCCTGTGGTACCTCCAACCGAACAGTTCCAAAACAGAATTTACCAACAACTCCCCTCAAAACCCTAGCTGGCTTCTGTCATTGCTACCACCATCCTCCAAGTCACCCAGGCTTGAAACTTTGGAATCAAGTTCTGTGAAGCAGAGGAATGAAGATGGAGTGCATTCTAGACATGGGGGCAGCCTGTGCAAAAGTGAGATTTGAAGACACCTAGGGAGTAAGCTGCTGAAAGGGGTAAGGGGAAGGCAGGCATTCCTGGAATAAGGAACATCATGCACAAAGGCAGGAAATGTTCAAGGGACTGAGGTTCAGATTATATAACAGGAATGATGGGAGATAGGGGAGTGTCAGGCTGTGAAGAACCTTGAATACTAAGCAAAAAGGTGAGAACTTATCAGTAGGCATTAGGGAGACAGTGAAGGATTTTGAGCAAGAAAGGTCTTAAGGGCTCACTAGCTGTGACTGTAGCTAAGCTATAACTTCTCAGAGTCCCAGTCTCCTCTAGGAAACAAGAGCGATACCTGCACC
Source organism: Bettongia penicillata ogilbyi (assembly GCA_023548195.1). NCBI lineage: Eukaryota > Metazoa > Chordata > Mammalia > Diprotodontia > Potoroidae > Bettongia > Bettongia penicillata. Next base: position 2,311,888 of record JAJHZJ010000384.1, read on the forward strand.
ACACAGCTCACAGGCCTGTTGTGAAGAAAACACCATAGACATCTGAGTTAGGGTTATGCAGAGGGAATATCTATCTGCAGAGTGTGAAGGATGGATGGAAAGAGGAGACTGCAGCCAGAGTCCAGGTGAGTGAGTGGTCCTAAGGTAAGTAGGCCAGTTTGGCTGGAGCATAGAGTACTGGCGGTAAGTAGAGGGAAGTAAGTTTACAGAGTCTGTTGGAGGATACAGACATTAGCTAGAGGTGAGGAAATTGGCCTCAGGAAGCCAAATAGGGCAGGGAGAGCAGCATAGACATATGTTTTACTAGTAGAAGGTAGAGCCAGCTGGCAGATGTTTCATCTGTCCCAAGAGGAGGTTTGTCTTTTTCTGAGCCAGAAGCTAAGAATCAGACCACAGCTGCACCAGTGGAAGAGGGAGCACCCTAAAGCAATTAGGATCCCAAGACTGGCCAACAGATGTGAAGGAAATACATGTTGAGGGATAAGAAGCAGTGGTGGCTGGGTCCAGCATCAGGTAGCCTGGGTGCCTCTCTTAATCAGAATAGCTCATAATCACAGAATGCATTGGAATATGCAAAGCACTTGCCTCACCACCTCCCAGTCTGGTAGGTAACGTAAGTACTGTTACCTCAGCTTTATAGACAAGAAATCCGGAGTTTGGGAGAATGAAGTCATAGTCACAGACCAGAGACTCTAGCTAGGCTTCATCACCTCAATAAAAAATGTCATAGGGACTCTACAGAGAATGATACCAGAATTTCTTAAACTTAGAAGGCTTCTCCCTCTTTCTAAGAAAGAGTTACTTTCGTAGAAAAACTGGGACAAACTAAGTACAGTTGCGGGGGGCGGGGGGGGAGGAGGTTCTGATTATAAACTGAAGGAGATTCCATCCCATAAGCCAAAGAGAAGATGCCAAATGAGGCCATAAGGCTTGCTATTTGTGGAGGCCGAAAAAGTGGAGGAGCAGACAGCTAGGGATGGGTGACCCACATGGATAGTGAGCCACACAGGGTGGTGAGGGAATATGGGGACATCTCAAAGGCTGGAAAGTGCTCCTGGCTAATGGAGGCTAGAGTGAGGAAGAGTACCTGCATCTAAGATCCTAGAAAAGGAGAGAGTACAGCTCATTTCCTGGATATTTTCTAACCTGAGAAGGAAAGGAATTTTCAACTGGTTAACTAATAATCATTGAAGCTCCAATGAGTACATTTTGTTCAAAATTTTGTACCTTAATACCCCCTTCTTAGAAGGGCCTTTCTATCTTAAGGTGAAGAAATGGTAAGTCCCACTCTTTCCTTCAGCATACTTTTAATAAGCTTCTTGGGTCCATACTGTGTGCAGGATACTTTGGTAAGTAAGCCTTGAGAATACAAAGGCAGATATAATAAGACTTTGTTCACAAAGATTAGTCTAACAGAAAGAAAGACCAGCATCCAAATCATGATGATGCAAGAAGCAAAGTGCCATGAAGAATTTAATGAAGGCTCTGGGAATCTCACTAGGAAATTAGAAGCAGAAAAATCTCATATATACCAAAAAAAATAATGGAGCTTTCTATGCTAGCCAAGGACTGAAAACAAAAAGAATGCTTAATGACAAGGAACAGCTGAATATATGAATGTCATGAGGGAGGGACTTGCAAAATTAAAACCTCCCAGGGTACAGAGAAACCACTGGGAAGTTTGGGGGAAAGACCCAGTAGAAATGAATAAAAGTATTATGTTATTATTCCTTCCGAAATTTTACTTTCCTCGCTTATCAATCCCCACCATATAATTGACGCCAAACTCTCCCCTACTCCTGATCCCCCTGCTATCTTGTCCCATCACTGCTCATCCCTTTTTCAGCCCTAACCCTGGATTACCCCCATCATCTGCATCTTCAGCTCTTATCCTCTGGGTGGAGCTAGAGGAATCACACAATTTCTGTTTTTCAGATTTAAATGGGCCCACCAAGCAAGGCAATCCTTTTATTGTTCTCTAAGAGATTTCCTGTTGCTCTCCATAGAAGCTATTCCAAACCTGTCTTCAAACCTGAGGCCCTATGTCAGGAGCTTCCTCTTTTGTCAAGACCCCTTGACATCCCCCATCCACTACTCTTGTCTCCTTTTTTCCCAGCCTCTGATGAAGAGGTGACCTTTGTCAAAGCCAAAACTTCTCTACATGTACCCTTCACCTCATCTCATTTTTATCTGGTAAGCTGCCCCCTCAATCACTCCTTCCTATAATGTTCCATTTCTGCTAGTTCCTTCCATACTGCCTTCAAACATTCCTGACTCTCCACCCTCAAAAGAAACTTTCATTAGAACTTAACCTAGTTTCCTGCATCTGATCTGCCTTTCTCAGCCAAGCCCCTAGAGAAAGCTATTGCCTCCACTTGCTTTCATTTTCTCCTAAACACTTTGCAATCTGACTTCCACATTCATCACTCAAGTGAAACTACTCTCTTGAAAGTCAACAGGGAGCTCTTAATTGCCAAAGCAGAGGATTTATTCCTAGTCCTCATATTTCTGTATGTCTCTGTTCATTTGGTATTGTTAAGATCCTACTCAATATTCTCTTTGACACCGTTCTCTTTTGTTTCTTATCTAACATGTCTGACCACTCTATCCCCATCAGCTTTGCTGGCTCACCATCCATATTACACCCCAAGACTCTGTCCTGGATTGTCTACTCCTCTCTAAATTGTCTCTTCACCAGAACTCATCTCAGTGAGAACTTTCATGGGTTTAACTCTCATCCCTACACAGATGACTCCCAGAACTCTCTCCAGAGTCCCAGACCTGTATCACCAACTGCCTGCTAGACATGTCACACTGGCTGTCCCATGGGCATCTTAAATTCAAAATGTTCAAAACAGACTCATTTTCTTCTCCCCCTAAACGCAACTCCCTGGCAAACTCCTCTTCAGGGTTCCAGCAGGTTTCCGTTATCCCAGTTTTATAACCTTATATCACCCTCAGGTCCTTTCTTTTATCCTACATACCAAGCAGTTCTCAAGTCTTACTGTTTCTGTCTCCACATCATCTCTTGCCTCTAAGCATTTCTCTTACATAGCCACCACCTTAGCTCAGGCCTCTTCACGTTTCCACTACTGCCATGGCAGTATGCCATTGATCTCTTTGCCTTGAGCCTCTTCTCACTCCAATCCATCCTCCACAAAGCTGCCAAAGTGATTCTTCCTTAAATATAGATCTAACAGTTTTAATCCTTTAATTCAATAAACTCTTACTGCTTTTAGCATTATACAGAAATGCCTTTGCTTATCATTTACAACCTGACTCCAACCCATTTTTTGAGCTTCATACGTTCACTCTTCTGCATTCTGAGATCCAGTCAAACTGGTTTTCTCTCTTTCTCACAGGACATACCATCTCCCTTCATGCTTTTGCACTAGTTATTCCACACTCCCAGAATGTCGTTCCTTCCCATCTCCCCTTCAGAGAATGTCTCACTTCCTTCAGACTTGACTCAAGTCCCATCTTCAATATGAAGCCTTACATATGTAGATATTGCCTCCTCAGAATATATGCTCCCTGAGAGAAGGGAGTGCTTAACTTTTTTTATCCTTTTATACCAGCATCTGTTACTGTTACCTGTAGTGCTTATCACGGTGCTTGGCGCATTGTAGGTGCTTAATAAGTTCTTGTTAATTAACTGTTTAGTAAATTGTACTCAATAGCATTCACCAAGGAACATGACAGAGGATCTGCCTGGAGAGGGAGGGACTTCCTCACTCAGAATACTCCATATCTCTCTAATGAATTCAGCTCTAATTCGCCACAGTACAGTGTTACACTTCATGGAGACTGGTAGGCTAGCCAAGATTTTGAAGTATTTGCCAGATATAGAGAAACTGGATGGGACCTATGAAAAGATGGGGAAGAGTGGTTTAAAAAGAATGGCCTGCCAAGTTGTTTCTCCTGTCCAGCAACAACCAGGGGAGGCCAGGAATGTGGGACAGTGCTTCCTTATGAATTGCAAAGATGCCTGTGGATGGGTGGATTATATAGCTCATGGCCAACCTGTTCTTTAGACAGATGTGAGAATGCAGTATCTGTGAGTGCTTGGATTTCCAATTCCTGTGATCACTGTTTTGGGAGCTGGATTTGAAAAAAATTCCTGACTCTAGGCAAGGCAGAAAAATGCCATTTACTGGAAAAATGGCCTGTCTAAAAGTTTCATTTGCCAGTACAAGAAACACGGAGGTGCCACATGCATACAAAAATTCACAGCAGCATTTTTTTTTTGTGGTAACAAAGGTTTGGAAACAAAGTAGGTGGCCACTGAAGAAAGAATAGCCAAACAAACAAATTACATGATATTTCTGTGTCCTAGAAAATAAATATGAAGACTTTAGGTAATTAAGGAAGACAGGTGAACAGATGCAAAGTGAAATGTGAAGAAACAAGATAACAATGACTACAATGGTGCAGAAAGAAAGAAAAATAAACTGAACACAGGAATTAGAAGGATCAGGCTTGGCCCCGGAAGACTGTTGAGAAAAATGCATCTCCCTCCTGTCATTGCAGGGTCTGGAATATTGCACACAGGGCTGATGTACTGGCTAGTTTTGCTGAACTGTTTATTCTCTTAAAATCTCTGATACAAGGGATGACTTATTAGGTAGGGAAAGAGGAGAAATATATTTTAAAACAAAAGATGTCAATAAAAATAAGGCAAAATTAAAGGAGCATTTTTTTTTTTAAAGAATAAGGTGGTGAATTGCCTGCCTTCCCAAAGGGAATGGGTGGGGAGGGAGGGATGGGGAGAATTTGGAACTCAAAGTTTTAGGAACAACTGTTTAGTATTGCTGTTGCTACTAGGAAAGAAGACATACAGTTAATGAGGAATTTTCTCCTGTCCCTACAGGAGAAAAGAGAAGATGGAGACAAGAGAAGGGAGGGATGACAAGAGAGGGCAGATTGGAGATAAGGAAAATTAGATGCTTGGGGTATTGGGGTGGGGGGGAGGGGATAAAAGGGGAGAAAATTTAGAACCCAAAATTTTGTGAAAATGAATGTAAAAAGTTAAATAAATAAATTAAAAAAAAAAAGAATAAGGTGGTGATAACACTACTTGCCTGGCAGATTTGTTTTAAGGAAAGAATTTTTAAACCACAAAAAGCATGACAGGATGAAAAGACTAGAACTGAATAGAAAATTTGACTTTCACACACAAGTATCAAGAGAAGCATGAAAAGGTAAACAGGAAAGAGAATCACAAAGGACTTTCTAAAGCTGAATTATTTACATTCCTACATGAAAAGATAATATTTGTAATTCTTGAGACTTTTCTTAGTAAGTAGGTGGAGGGATTATACACCCACACACTCACAGAGTACAGGTTGAGTTGAATCAGAAGAAATATCCACAAAAAAAATAAAATTAAGGAGAGAGGAAAATATTGGGAGGAGAAAGGGAGAAATGGAATGGGGCTATCGCTCATAAAAAAGATAAGAAAAATCTTTTTCAATGGAAGAGAAGAGGGAGGAGGTGAGAGGGGAAATGTGAAGCTTGCTCTCTTCACATATGGCTTAAGGAGGGAATAACATGCTCACTAAATTTGGTATTAAAATCTATCTTACTCTACAGGAAAGTAGGGGAGAAGAGGACAAGTGGGGTGAGGAGAATGATAGAAGGGACGGCAAATGGGAGAAGACAGTAACTAGAAGTAAACACTTGGGAAGGGACAAGGTCGAAAAGAAGGGGGGGACAGGGTAGGATGAAGGGCAATATAGTTGGTCTTACACAACATGACTATTATAGAAGTCTTTTGAAAAATGACACGTATATAGCCTGTATTGAATTGCTTGCCTTCTCAGTGGGAATGGATGGGGAGGGAGGGAGGAAGAGAAATTGGAATTCAAAGTGTTAGAAATGAATGTTGAGAACTGTTATTGCATATAACTGGGAAATAAGAAATATAGGTAATGGGGTAGAGAAATTTATCTTGCCCTACAAGAAATGAGAAAAGGTGGAGATAAGGGAAAGTTGGGGTGTGATAGAAGGGAGGGCATATTGAGAGAAGAGGTAATCAGATGAAAGATGTTATGGGGTGGGAGCAGGGAAGAGATGGGGAGAAAAATTGGAAATCAAAGTTTTGTGGAAATGAATGTTGAAATCTAAAAATAAATAAACTATAAAAAAATTATAAAAAAGCATGACAGGAATGATAGTTATTTTGTGGGGATGAGCAACTCCCCTGGTTTTTAGAGGAGAAATAAATTAAGAGATAACCCTTCCTTCACAATTGTTAGGAATTTTATGGTTGTAGAGATCAGAGAATATTAGAACTGGAAGGGACCTCACAGAACCAACTTTTGGGATGTTGTCAAGATAATTTAGAACTAAAAGCAACTTGAGAGGATGCCCATCATTTGAGGAATGACTGAACAAGTTGTGGCATATGAATGTAATGGGCTACTATTGTGCTATAGGAAATGAGGAGCAATCAGATTTCAGAAAAAGCTAGAAAGACTTATATGAACTGATGCTGAGTGAAGTGAGCAGAACCAGGAGAACATTGTACACAGGAACAGCAACATTGTGTGATGATCAGCTATGATAGACTTAGCTCCTCTTGGCAATACAATTTGGTCTTCTTTGAAAATGAAGGACGAACTAATGATCCAACACATTTCCAAAAGACTTGTGATGGAAAGTGCTACTGTTTGAATGGAATGAAAAGTTTTCAAACTATAAAAAAAGAGAAGAATTTAATTGAAGCATTTAAAAATATATACAGAAGGAAACACAAACAGGACATTTTGAATTTATTATTTAAGAAAAGGCAAGTTATACCCATAATAGAGACTCACAGTTTCATGTGCAATCCTTTTTTCTCTTCTACTTTGTATGTAGAATTCTGTTGGAGTATTTTTTTTTGTTTTTTTGTGGTTTTTTTTGTGTTTGTTAAGTTTAGAATTTAAAATTTTATTTTATTTTTTAAAGAAGACAACATTTATTAAGCACTTTAGTGTGAATAGGCACAGACAAACATTCTGCCCTCAGAGGGGGCTTAAAGCCTAATATGGGTTTATGTAATACAAAAAAAAGGATGTAAAATAAAGGAACAATGATCACCATTTTTTACTTTTCCAACTCTTGACCAGCTGTCATTCCCACCCACCCTTAAACATAATTAATATCGGTTTTTAATTAACAGGCAATCCCTTTAGATATGGTAAGTCACTTGATTAATACTCTGAAAACAAGGTACTACTGAATTTTCAAGTAATAGTCTCTCCCTTTAGTGACTAGGCAATTCAATCATTATTAATTAGTTCTCCACAAAAACCCTTAACCCAAATAGATGTGGGGAACCACTTGATTAATATTTTGAAAATGGGGCAATCCCTGAAGATGATGAATTACTTTTGTTCTTCTGGAAGCCTATAAAATAGGGGCTCGCTATCCCTATCTTTATTACTTTGTATCCCTAATTTCTCCACTCCCAATTTGCCTGGGAATCCAGGCTGTCGATGACTGTTTTAGACATAGTACTAATAACCAAGGCCCCCAGTCCCCCCAAAATATCCAGCTGGGCTTTCTCTCCATGACACACAAATCTCGTCAAGTAGATGTTTAAAGTTACAACACTCAGTCACATTCTCAAGACCTTTTCCTACATGGGGAAAAGCTTCACATAATGTGAGACTTGGTTTTACTAAAGTCTCTTCAAGACAGAAAACACATAACCAAGGAATGGAATGGAATGATTTTTTCCTATTAAGACGAAAACAATGAAACTCAGAACTGGGTCACTTGATCCTTTCTCTTATTATCTCCTCGCAGTTCAAAATGTTTACACCTCTTAATGGCAAGCATCCTCTTAGACCTGCAGTTGGGTTCCACACATTCAAGCCTCAGTACAATATTTTTTGTGGTCTTTGCCTTTTTCCAGAAAATTGGTTTTGTTTGACCACCATAGTCACTGTGCTTCAGATCGTATCTCCTTTTCTCCTGTGTGTACAAGGAATCCTTGTCTTTCAGCCCTCCCTCAATCAAAACAAAGTCATGTGCAAGTCATGTCATTATTTCTCTGATGGCATGGTCTTCTTCAGCAACGAAGGACAAACACACACACACACACACAGACACACACACACAGGGAATCCTTGCCTTTCTTGTGCTGTGCCACTTCGTGAGGCTGGTGCCACATTTTTGCAGAAAGTTCTGCAGGTTTTAGGGATGTTCACTGAAGGGCAGTGATGTGCTTCCAACTGGGCTTCTTGGACATCCAGACCTCTGGGATCCCTCAGGCAAGAGCTCATTGACCAGCGGTCGGCCGAGGACAACGACAAGCTAAAGAAGACAACAGGCTTCGAAGGATGATGGTGAAAGACTTTAAAATTTTATTTTAAAGAGTGAAAGGTTTTTGATAGTAGAACTGTCTCAATTTTGTCTTTGTATTTCCAGAATTTGACACATAGTAGATGCTTAATAGATGTTTGCATGCTTGTTGTATCGATCAAAGAATGTATGATTCTAAAAGAAAGATGGTTGGTCACACAGTAGTGTTCTTGCGAGGTCAAGAGGAAGGCCCCTAGTACAACTGGGTGGACTGACTGTGGTGAATTTATGGGAAGACAAGGCCAAAAGGCAGGAATACACAGGTTGGATTTGCACTGATGAAATCATGGTTCCATTGGAGTAACTGCATAATGTAAGGCCTTTCACTTCTGATCATTAAATCTCATCCATTTCATTTGGCCCAATATGCTAGTCTGCTAAGACTTTGGGACCACTACATCTTTTCTAGATGTTCACTGACTATTCCCTTAATAATAACATATTCTAGAATTCTGTCAGGTATTAAAATAAATTCACTGACCTATAGTTTGTAAGTTCCACTCTCTTTTCTTCTTTTGAAAATTGAGACAACTAGGATACTGTTCTTCATGATCTCTTAAAAATTACTGATATTGGCTCAGCAGAAAATTGAAAATTTGAGAGACTATTTGGTCCATACCATACTTGAATGATGTCTCCCTAGTCAGAACATAATAGAAATATAGTATTCACTGTTGATCACCCTATTTTAGGATGGATAAAGATAACCTGGAGAGAAGTCAAGTAGGTGAGGGGAATAAGGACTATGCTATATTAAGACTGATTGAACTGTGATTCTTTAGCCTGGAGAAGAGACTTAGCGGGGAGGGAGACCTGATAGCTGGTATCAGATACTTGAATGGCTGTCAAATGGATGAGGCTCCAGAGAACATCACCAGGAGCACTGGGGCAATGCTATAGATGCAAATTTTGGCTGAATGTAAGAAGAAACTTCTAAACAATTAGAGCTATCCAAAAATGCAATGAACTGACCCAAGCTAAAAAGATCTTACTCAAGGCCCTCAACAGGAGGCTAGATTGAGATCTGTCAGGGATATTGTAAAGCAGGGGTGTCAGACACACAGCCCTTGAGTCACATGCAGTCCACAAGACTCCTGAGTATGACCCAAACCAGAATAAATGTAATTGGGAAATATTTTTTTTCCTTTTCAAAAATTTTTTAAATTTTATTTATTTTCAGTGTTCTACAATCACTAGCATGTAACTTAGATTTTTTTCCCTCCCTCCACCTCCTTCCCCCTACCTCTCCCCTCCCTCCCCAAGATGGTATACAGTTTTATATAGGTTCTACACATACATTCCTATTAAATACATTTTCACCTTATTCATGCTGCATAGAAGAATTAAAATGAATGGGAGAAATCATAAAATAAGTCAAAATGTAATACAAAAGAAAATGATCTGCTACATTCTGCGATTGAATTCCATAGTTCTTTCTCTGGATGTGGAAGGCATTTTGCCTTAAAAGACCATTGGGAATTTTTTAAAGTCCTTGCATTGCAATGAAGTTCTAAGTCTACCAGAAAAAATCCTCGCACACTGTAGTTGTTGCTGTGTACAAAGTTCTCCTGGTTCTGCTCCTTTCACTCAGCATCAGATCATATAAGTCTTTCTAGGCCTCTCTGAAGTCTTCCTTTTCATCATTTCTTATAGCACAATAGTATTCCATTACATTCATATACCATAATTTATTCAGCCATTCCACAACTGATGGGCATCCCCTTGATTTCCAGTTTTTGACCACCACAAAGAGAGCTGCTATAAATATTTTTGTACATGTGGGACCCTTTCCCATTTTTATGATCCTCAAAGCAGTACTGCTGGGTCAAAGGGAATGCGCCTTTTTGTAGCCCTTTGGACATAGTTCTTAACTGCTCTCCAGAATGGTTGGATCAGCTCACAGTTCCACCAACAATCAGTGTTCCAACTCTTCCACATCTTCTCCAACATTTATCATCTTCCTGTTTTGTAAAAATACAATAAAACATAGACAACAATACATTTAAAACAATATGTGGCCTGCAGGGATTCTTATGAGTGAATTAGGAACCCACATATTCTGATTCTGAAACTTACTTGTGCTGTTCTCCTAAACTTTCATCCCCAAGTGATACTAGCTATTTTTAAGGGTAGTGGTGGGTTTCTTGGAAAACAGGCTGTTATTGACTGTATTACAACAATGTCTCCCACGTAAATAAATACCCTTTAAAGAAAGCTGAAAAGTCTATCTTCATCTTCCATTTATACACATATGACATCCCTCAAAGGGAGAGCTAGGTGGCTCAGTGGGTAGAGCCCTGCCAGCCTGCAGTCAGGAAGACTTCCTGAGCTCAAATCTGGCCACAGACATTACTTATCCACTGTAAGTGTCCTGTTTAACCAGGCAGCTAGGTGGTGCAGTGGATAGAGCACCAGTGCAGGAGTCAAAAGGATCTGAGTTCAAATCTCACCTCAGACACTTGGCACTCACTAGCTGTGTGACCTTGGGCAAGTCACTTAACCCCAATTGCCTCATACTGGGTCATCTCCAGTCATCCTGATGAATATCTGGTCACTGATTCAGATGACTCTGGAGGAGAAGTGAGGCTGGTGACCTGCACAGCCCTCTCTCACTCAAAACAAAGTCAAGTGCAAGTCATGTCATTATTTCTTTGATGGCATGGTCTTCGACAACAAAGGATGAGCACACACACGCTGTGTAACTATGCTCTTTCCAGTAAACCACTTTGGGGAAAGCAGGTCTATCTTCCCCATTCTGAAAAATCCTTCACTAGATCCTGTCATATCATCAGCCATCATTCTGTATCTCTTATTTTTTTGTAGCCAAACTCATTTGAAAAGCTTTCCACACTCCTTATTTCCCATCTCCTTTCCTTCTCTTCTAAACCTCTGCAGTCTGGCTGCCTACCTCATCTCTCACCAAGATCTGTTCTCTCCAAAGTTACCAGTGACCTCTAAATTGCAGGATGTCATGAGCTTTTGCTGGATGATCACTCATGTCATGCCACCTAACTCTACCCCTCTCCCCCACCAAATCCTGGGATCCCTTCTCTTTTCTCTCTATACTGCCTCCTTTGGTGACCTCCTCAGCTCTCATGGGCTCATATAATCTCAATTCAATTATAATCTCTATTCAGATGGTTCCTAGACTGATATATGCAGCCCTAGTTTCCTAATTTTTAGTCCCTCCTCACCACTCGCTTAATGGACATTTCAAAACAGATGTCCCAGAAGCTAATCTCAACCTAATGTGTTCAAAACAGAATTCCTTATCTTCACAGCAGCCCAATGTTGCTAAGATACAAATGCAAGTCAGGAACTTGCAGAGCTCAGACTTTGGTCTTGGAGGGATGGGGGATGTTTAGATTTTGTCCTGGGTCAGATCAGTCTGTGAGCATTGAAAGTTTAAAGGTCCCTGCCCTGAAAGCTGTCCCTGAAATCCTAGAATAACACAAACTTCAAAAAAGCAGCAGCAGGACCATCCAAAATCTTTCCTCCATTCAAGACTCAAGTGAGAAAGCAGGTGAGAAGCCTAAACAAAAAAAAAAAGAAAAGAGGAGTTCCACTATCTAAAGTTAACATGGCGACGGAAGCTAAACATACAAACCCAGAAGAAGAGAATGATACCAAAACATCTACAAAACTTCAAAGAAAAACAGAATGTGCACAAATTAAACTGGAATTACTGGAGAAGAAGAAGAATTTTAAAAGTTTAAAAATATATTTGTCAGCGTAATGAGACTTCTAGAGGAAAATACTAGATGAGAAATGTGAGCTATAGAAGAAAGAATTAGAAAGAGAATTAACAATTAGGAGCAAGAGGTACAAGCCTTGCTTAAGCAATAAACTCCCTGAAAATTAGAATGAGCCAAGTAAAAGCCAGTGATTCCACGAGACAATAAGAAATATTAAAACAAAGTCAAAAGATTAAAAAAAAGCGGAAGAAAATGTAAGATGTCTCCTCACAAAAAGCAAGGAAAACAAATCAAGGAGAAGAATTCAAGAATTGTTGGACTCTTTGAACACTATGACCAAAACAAGAGCCTTGATATCAAATTTCAAGACATCCTAAATGACAACTGCCCAGTTCACTTAGAACCAGAAGGGAAAGTAGAAATAGAAAGAATTCATGAGTCATTTCCTGAAAGAAACCTCAAAACAAAAACTCTCAGAAAAATCATAGCCAAAATATGTAGATTCAGATCAAAGGAAAACTACTGCAAACAGCCAGAAAGAAAGTTGTCAAGGAATAAGGTGCCAAGTCAGGATCACATACAATTTAGCAGATTTAGTTCTGAAAAGGAGCAGATTGGAATATATTATTCATAAAGGGAAATGATGATACAGGCTTATTGCCAAGTGTTACTTTGCAGTTATACCACAAGCCTTAACAGAAACATAAAAAGATAAAACACAATAGTCAGTGATAAAGAACTAATCAAATATAAACTGCTTACAATATGGGGAGATGCTGTATGTGTCCACTCTGAACCCTATCATCATAGATCACAGAAGGAGAAAGTAGTTGCTTAGGGATAAAGATAGAAAAAGAAGTGATACTTTTGAGGGAATATACTATATACACAACCCAAAGAATCAGAGCACATGGATAATAAGGTTATAATGTGGATCACAAAACACAAAAGTGAGATGGGTCATGAGTGGACATCTGCTACGATGCAAGCCTCATTTTTTAAAGCACGAATATAAATTCCTGACTTACCTTACAGACTTTGCCCAAGAGTTAAAGAAAGTGATTAGCAGCACAGTTACTGAGACCAACAAAAAGGAGAATAGGTTGGTTAAAGTGGAAGTGACAGAAATCTTGGGAAAGTATATAATGATGTTATTCTAGAAGTCATGAGATGGAGAAGCATGTGAAAATAGAATGTTCATATGGCCCAGGTTTTTTTTTAAAGCGAAAAGCTCAAGAAAGATGGGATACATTCAAGAATAAAATTCCAGTGAGGAAGAAAGGAAATACAGATAAAAAGAACTATTAGAACTTCACACCCTAATAACTATCAAATTTGGATCAAAAAAGTACAAGGCATGTAACTGAGAAGGAATACTAGAATGGAATAGTGTTGTAAAGAGAACTAAAGTTTGTGAAAATGCTAAGTACAATAGATTTAAAAACAATATTCATAGTATAAAGTAAAAGGAAGGGGAATCATATTTTAGCTATTGTTGAAAGAAAGTAAGACTGCCCTATTATTTTGTTTTAGTTGGGACTGAGGATAGAATAAGCATGGATATGAGAAAATTGGAACTGATTATAGGTGAGGAGATATTAAGAGAATACCTACTCACTTAAAATGAGTTTGAATCTACTAAATTGGATCAGTTACACCTCAGGATGTAAATTAAGGAAATCATAGATGTGACTGCTAAACCACTCTCAATGATTTTTGAGTAATCTTGAATAATTTCAGAGATGCTGAAAGAACACAAATGGAAAAAAATGTCATGATTTTTTTTTTTAATGGGAAGAAAGTGAATTCTAAAAAGTGTAGGCTGGCAAGTTTGATGCTGAACTCAGATAAAATTCTGCAACATATTGATCCTCATACTAATAGCAATGATTGAGAGTCAGCATAAGTTCAAAAACTCATTCCAGATGAACCTCAGTTCTTTTATTGTTTGATGGAGTTACTAGACCTTTATTTTAGAGATTAACGATGTAGATACAGTGTACCTGGATTTCAACAATGGCAAAGTCTCTCACTTATGAACAAAATGGTGAAATGTATAGATTGAATGTTAGTACTGACAGCTGAATTCAGAACTAGTTGAATATACCCAAAGAGTGTTAGTCAACATACATTTGTTGAGTATCTACTACATGTCAGGCACTGTACTGGAGATACAATGAAAAACACCTTGAGGGAGGTCAGGAAAAGTTTCCAATGGAAGGTTGGATTTTAGCTGGAATTTGAAGGAAGCCAGGGAAGCAAGGAGGAAGCAATGAAGATGGAGAGCATTCTAGGCATAGGAAACAGCCGGAGAAAATGCTCAGAGCGTGATGACAGTGTCTTATTTGGGAACAGTAAGGAGGCCTGTATCACTAGATTGCAGAGGGAGGGAATAAGGTTTTGTTATTCCATCATGACTTTTCATGATTTTTGTATTCATCCTTTGTTGCCGAAGAAGACCAGGCCATCAGAGAAATTATGACATGACTTGCACTTGACTTTGTTTTGAGAGAGGGAGGGCTGTGCAGGTCACCAGCTTCACTTCTCCTCCAGAGCCATCTGAATCCAGTGAGCAGATATTCGTCAGGATGACTGGAAATGACCCAGGATACACTGGGAGACCTTGGGCCCTTTAGGCCAAAGTACTCAGCTAGGATGAGGCATTGCCCATTCACTGAATAAGCCTGTTTAAGAAGTAGTCAGGTCATGTCCCCTTTAATGAGGTCAAGAAAAAGAAAGACATCAGGCTGGGTGGGAAAAAGCAAGAGTTACTATTGATAGTCACTAAAGCTAGGAGGGGCCAGAGGAGCCCTTAGGCAGGGCAGGGCAGGGCAGGGCAGGGCAGGGCAGGGAAGGGAAGGGAAGGGAAGGGCAGGGCAGGGCAGGGCAGGGAAGGGAAGGGAAGGGAAGGGAAGGGCAGGTCAGGGCAGGGAAGGGCAGGGCAGGGCAGGGCAGGGCAGGGAAGGGAAGGGCAGGGCAGGGCAGGGCAGGGCAGGGAAGGGCAGGGCAGGGAAGGGAAGGGCAGGGAAGGGAAGGGCAGGGAAGGGAAGGGAAGGGAAGGGAAGGGAAGGGAAGGGAAAGGAAAAACACTTCATGACCATATAACAGGTAGAAGCTGCTGGTTCTTTTGTGAACTTGATTGTAATTGCTTGGTATTTGAACTGGTTGTTTCTGAATGCTTGCTGTATTTTTTTTTTTTTTATGTGGGAATTCTAGATTTTGGTCTTGACATTCCTGAGATTATTCCTTTTGGTGTGTGTATCAAGCTGGATTGATGGATTCTTTCTTTACTTTATTCTTTGCTTCTAATAGATCTGGGAAGTTTGCAGTTATGGTTTCTTGAAATATAGTATCCAGACTTTTAAAAACCATCTTTTTCAGGAAGTCCAGTGATTCCTAAATCTCTCTCCTTGGCTTGTTTTGTGATCTGTTGTTTTTGCTATCAGATATTCTTACCAGCCCTTGTTTGATACACTCCATCTGTAGGCAAGAGAATGTCATTCCTGGGTTTTAAGATATAGTCCAGCATACTAAATCCTTTTTTTTTTTAGGTATCATCTTTGGAACTCATCGTTCACTTCCCCAATCGGCCTTTCTATTCTGAAGTCTTTGCCCTCAGTCTATAGCAGTGATAGTAACACTCCCTGTATCCTTCTGCTGTACTTTTGAGTCATGGCAGACCTCTACCTCCCAGACTTAGACTCTCTTCTATTTTTTCAGTTTTTTCCTGCTATACTTTAATCATATAAGGAGTTATGAGAACAGTCCCTGCTTTTAAGGAGTTTACATTCTAATGGTGGATATGTCCTCCAAGAAGGATGATATGATTTGGAGCAAAAGTGACAAAGAAAGCCCCGTTTTTCAGGATTGTGTGAGAAGGGAGACTATTGGTTGCACAAATATTAAATGAAGGGGATATATCTGTGGAGGTCTTTGCCTGCATGGGAAGTCTTCAGAGAGAGGCTGAATTATGGCTCTCAAGTATGCTTTAATGGGAATTCCTTGCAGGGTATGTCTTGGCCTAGATAGTCTAACTTCGAAATTCTGTGATTCTGTGGCAAAGATCTTGGGAGCTTCAGAGTGAGCAAGCTCAGTGTGAGCCAGCAATGCAAAGTGACTGCCAGTCCATTAGATGGCATTAACAGAGTGTCCAGTGCAGGGGAGTCTGCTCCACTCTGTCCAGGTTAGACAGCAGGAACATTGGGTACAGTTTGGGGCATCATATTTTAGAAAGGACAGTGACAAGCTGAAGTATTCAGAGGAGAGAAATCAGCATGTTGAGAGGGCTTGAAGGTCAATAGACCTGGTTGTGTTTAGCTTGTAGGAGGAAAGATTTAGGGGGAACATACTTACCTTCCATCTGAAGGACTGTTGTATGGAAGGATTCAACTTGTTGTCCTTGGCCTCAGAAAGCAGAACTAGGAGTATTAAGTGAAAGGTACAAGGAGACAGCTCAATGTAAGGAAGACATTTCTTATAATTAAGAGTTTTCCAAAAGGTGGAAGGTTTCATCTTGTGATAAGCCAGGATTGTCCGTGACTAGTGTAATAGAGAAAATACATGGTTCAAGTAAGGGTGTGGTTATTTACCTTCTGAAGTCTCATATAGGCCTTATGTTCTATGACAGTGTTGTCCTATGTAGGAATGTCTTTTGTGGGTAATTGTCCTGGGTTCTTGTAACTCATTGGCCTGCCCTAGAGATGAGTAGTCTGGTTCTATTTGTTGTGGTCTTTTTTTGTGTGGTCTTCCATATTGGGTTTTTGTCCAGGGACTAGTGTCTTTGGTCTGCTACCTTCCTTTGAGATTTGTTGCCTTTAGGGTCAGGACATCAGTGTTTACAAAAATATTCCGAAGTGACTTCGGCCTGTGTTCTCATCAGGCTGGCCTTGTCTTTTTCTTGAACAGCAAGCAGCTGGTCCCACTGGGACAGGTAGAGGGAGATGTCAGCAGGCAGGCCTTATGTAAATGTTTAATGGGCAGATAGTCCACAGGTAACCTGAGCTCCAGGTTTCTTGCTCGCAGATCTGCCAACCAAATGCAATTAAGAAGGATGTTTGTGTCTGAGCCTCCATCTTTTTGACAGCTATTCACTAACTTGGACCTAAGATCAGTGGGAACCATTGGAACCCCTGGAAGGGTACACAGCCAGCAGAGTCAGAACAAAGGTTGTAGAAGATAAGAAGGTCATCATCTGGGCAGGACAGACATTGAATGGGCTTCACTTGCAGGAGTCATAGGCTTCCCAGCAGTTCTCAATAGAAACTCATGCTACTGTGCCAAGGCCTGGCCAACAAGATAAAGAAACTAACCCAGGCCCTGGCCCAGTGGCTGCAGGCCCCCCTTCTCCCACCCCCTTTCCTGGAGCAGCTCATCTTCCAGTGGGAGCAACAACAGAATCCTCCAGGACTTCCCTGGAAAATAGCTATGGCTGATGGCTCTCAGGTAGCAGTCTTGTTTCCAGCAAGTACTGCTTCAGCATGACAGAAAACCAGGTATAACACTTCAAGGTTTGAAAAGCACTTTACAAATATTATCTACTTTGATTTTCACAACAGTCCTGTGATTTAGATACTATTATTATCTTCACTTTATAGTTAGGGAAACAAAGGCACAAAGTGACTTGCTCAATGATTGCAAAGCTAGTAATAATTGTCTGAAGCAGAATTTGAACTCATGTCTTCCTGATTCCAAATCCAATACTAGTCTATCCATGGATACATTGGAAAGGGGAAGTTTGTCCCTCCCTGGGCTGATGGGACTTCCTGAGCCCAGGCTCCCACCCCTAGTTGCACATTGCCTCAGCCAATGGTTACCTGGAGGCAGCTGAGCTGTTGCTGGAGCACAAGGCCAACTTGAACGCCAAGGACCAAGATGGCTGGGAGCTACTGCATGCAGCAGCCTGCTGGGGCCAGGTGAGTAAGGATGGGAAGTCCGGGCAGGAGGCTAGTGAGCCCTCATTCTAGATGGAAGAGCAGAGCTAGGTCCCAGGGCAGGACCCCAACGTGATCTCCAGCTCCCACTTCCCACTCACCCCTTTAACATATCTGCAGGGTATTCCACTGCCCCAAGCCCCCCCCACTCTCTCTCCTCTTTCCACTGCCCAGTACAGATCTCAAACCCCAGCTGCATGAAGGAATTGTCAGGGGCAGCTTGGCTTGTCCTCACAGGTGCATTTAGTGGAGCTGCTGGTGGGCCATGGAGCTGATCTGAATGGGAAGTCACTGCTGGATGAGACACCCCTAGGTGAGTGAGTGAGCTCCCTCAGGAGTCAGTTAGAACCCTAAGGGCATTGCCAAGGGAAGGGTGCAAGACTCATGAATCGGAGATGTTCCCTTTGCTGTTCCCCTAGATGTGTGCGGGGATGAAGAGATGCGGGCCAAGCTGCTGGAGCTTAAACACAAGCATGAAGCTATCATGCGCTCCCATGATCGCCACCGCGGCTCAGGCTCTCTGCTGCAACGCAGAACCTCCAGTGCAGGCAGCAGAGGGTGAGGTCATCTTCACCTTGGATCCATGGCACAGCCCAGCCTGCCTATCGCAGGGCCTGCCACTGGGGGGAGCCCATACCCTGAGACTGCTCAGCTACTTCCCCTTTCCTCCCAGCTTCCCCTAGCATCCCCTCTGATGCCTAGTCCTATCTTCACCCCCCTCCTCCTGTTGGGTCCCCTAATCTCTCCATCTCCAGCACCCAGCCTCCTTTCTCTCCTACTGGTTCTCTTAGTTTATCCATTTCCTTTCCCCCTTCTTCCCACATTCTCATGGAAGACCCCATCTTGGAAATCACCATCCCCCTTCTATCAAGAGCTCTGCCCCTTGCCTTCAGGATCCAAGTGTCCCAGAATTCCCTGGAGTGGTTGACTGGCGTATGCTCCTGAACTGACATGAGAGCTATTCCAGGGGCCACCATCCAGCCCTAAGCTTTCTTTTCCATCCTCCTCATCCCTCTAGAGGCAACCAGATGGCACAATGGATGGGTGCTAGGCCTGGAGTCAGGAAGACTTGAGTTCAACTCTAGCCTCAGATACTTACTAGTTTTGTGTTCCTGGGCAAGTCACTTAACCTCTGCTGCCTCAGTTTTCTCAAGTGTAAAATATGTATCATAATTGCACTTACCTCCCAGGTTTGTGGAGAGATGTAGTGAGATATATGTAAAGAATTTAGTAACTGGCACATAGTAGGTACTTAATTGGTTCCTTCCATTTCTTCCTTCTGCAGCCTGCCACCCAGTCCCTAGTGGTTTCTCCCCCTTGTCATCCCTGTTCAGACAGGCTCATCACCCTTCCCATCTAGGTTTGAAACCCTGCCCCTTAATGCCCATAGCCTCTGCCCCTCAGGGAATGGCTTCCTGTTCTCAGCCTTTTCCAGAATGCCTTATACTATGTCAACTGTTTACCAAATATTTGTTCCAAAGAAGCAAACAGAAGCAGTTTCCCCTTCACCAAAAGACTTGCTCAATAAACAACCAGAATGGGGCTCACCTTAAATGGCCCTTGGATCAGGGATCAGAACCAGGCAGCACATATACGTGTAGGAGCTTATTTATTTTCAATTCTGTACTTCCTGAAGGCTTAGTTCGAGAAGTTTTTATAATCATAGAGTTAGCCCCCTCTCCCTAACACCCAACTCAGGCCCCCAGTGTCCTTCATTAACCAAAATTATAGTTCCACAAAACAAATAGAGTCTCCTCATGATGTCTGCCTTTCTGCCAACAGTAAACATAGGGTATCGCAAAATCGGGACAGTCAAGATAGTGCTTCTAACAAGGGAAGACCACAGGAAGATAAAGGGACTGTCCAATTGGCCATGTCCTTGGCAGAAGAATATCCCCAGTCAGCAAAATCCAGCAGGAGGGCTTGGGTTCACTTCTGAGCAAAGCAAATCATGTCTGTTGTGCCAGAGCATGCAAAGCATGCGTAGGTTAGGCTCAGGGTGGGTCAAAAATGTCTTTCTCCTGATTGGCTCATCTAGGTTCTTGACTTTTTTCAAATGAGGGAGACTCAAGATGGTTTACATTCTCCTCCTTTTGCTCAAGGGTGCCCCAAGGTGCCACCTGCAGACCAAGAGAGGCATGGGGAAAACTTCTCTCTTCCTCAGGGAGTGGGAAGAGATGCCCACTTAGAGAGGGAGTCTTTAGATGATCCAAGAGTGCACACCCACAAGTTAGCAGCTGTGAGAGTAGACTTTCTGGCTACTGACCTGACAGGGCTCTTAGAAGACATTTTAATTGATAACTGAAAAAACAATATAACACAGGAATTTGGTTAAAGACAGGTAGTCATGGTCCATTTTCCAGCCACACAGAGCCAGGTTCAGATAAGACAATAAAGTTTTCTCATAATTCCCAAAATTGCATAATTACATTAGGTCAGGTACAGATTAGACCACTTATAAGGCTCACAGTGGACTAGCTTTGAGAAGAGAGATTTGCATGTCACCAAAGTAACCAAGGTAACTTGAACATAAACCATACAAAGCAATACAGTCATTATCACCAATGTGAAGTAACATCAAGTCTCTTTGTATCCCAGTAACCCATTCCCAATGTCCATTGAAGCAGCACCTTCTGAGTCCCAGGTGTCTCATGTAGTAATCTGGTTCCTAGATATCCTTTCTTGGACAAAATGTTTCTCTGACCAGTTCTAAAAGGAATTTCTGTTTCTCTGGTTCCAAATCTTGAAGTCTCTAGGTAATTCTGACTTGGTATAATTCAGTACAATCATTTGAATTTGGTTCTTGAATTTTGAAACTAAGGAGAATTTCACTTTATATATCATTTACTGCTTCTGTCCTTACTGAAATCTTGTATTTGGTATAAGAATCTTTTTAAAACTTGAGGGTCCAGCCACAAAATGAGCTCTTCTGCCTTTTAAAATTATCAGACAGATACTTTGATAATGGGTAAATAACTTCACTTTCTTTACCACTATCCATATAATTTAAGCGTAAAAATTCAATGCTGAAACTCATTTCCAAAATCAGCTTACAGCCTGAATTTCCATGATAGCTAAATTTTGGAAGCCAGTCCTTAAAGGAAACAGTCTCATCCTGTTGCTTTTCTCAAAATTTGCTATCCCATTTAATTAGAAATCTATCACATTACAACTTTGTCTAATCATTTCCCCCTTAGGAGGATGTTTTCCCCATATTATTACTTGGCTACAAATGTAAGTTAAAATTATAAGATATTCATACTTACATCCTATTATAGTAACTCAGAAATGTTCCAGTTTCAATATATTATTTAATAGATTTAGTACTGTACTTATAAAACTTCTTGATTTTTAGAAATTTACTATAAAATAAAAAAAAGGACATAGTTTTAACAATGTCATATAGCATAACAGATAGGAAAAACTTTAGCGCTCTTTCATTCCAGGTATAAGTCATATCTGACAGCCAATGTTGGAGCCACAAGATATTAATAACAGGGTTCAGGATTAATCAGGTGGGGAATATCAGAAAGGAAACAACACAATTGGGAAATAGAGTCTGGAGGATCCTACCTAGGCCATGTCTAAGGTTGTCCTCAAAATTTTTCCAGGCACAGACATCCCCCTTTAGAAGTTCTCAGCCTGCAGCACATGGCATTCTAATTTTGACTTCATGATAATTCAGACAACTATCCCTGTAATCAGAGCTCAAAACAATAGAAAATTATAATCATATGAAATTTTGAATTGCAAGTTCAATAATCAGGGCTCCAGGGGAGTTCAGTTCTCAAGGATCACGTAAGTATTTACCATAATCTCACATTGCTAACAATAAGATTTATCAAAAAAAAAAAATACTACTGCTCTCAGAATCTCTTTAAACAATGGGAACATCTTAAGATGAGTCTTAAATACTTTACATACATTTCTGTGTATGTTCTAATTCCAGATAAAACAAACCTAAGTAAAATCAGATTTCCCATTAAGATAACACAAAAAAGCTCATAAGTTACTACGCTTCGCTAACATAACTGCCTGCACTGAAATCCCATTCCTTAAACAACGAGGTTCCTGACTTTAACCTCACAGACTGACAAATTTACATCTTTGTTTCATAAGCTTCTCTGATTTTGCTCCTTACCCTAAAAGAATGAGATACTTCAGGAATTGAATCATATATATGATAAGTTCAAACACTAACTTAACTCTTGCTTAGGCCATAGAATGACTATAAATTCAAATAAAACAACAAGATCTCTTCTAATTTACAGCTTAGAGGAATTTAGCAATAAATTATCTTGCAAATGAAAATTTAGTAGGCCTTTTAAAAATCACACAAGAGATTTTTTTTATTTCTTTCTAAAAGTGTTTCATATTCTTAAAAACAGGTTAAAATAGCTCTTTTTTACCTTAAAGCAAAATTAAACCTTTAAAATTGGAATTTATTAAAACTAAGTTGGTGTAAAATGTCTTTAGTAACATAAATTCCCAAAGTACTATAACAGACTAAATTCCTAGTCATCACAAAATTCCTAGTTATCACAGAATTTCTACCTATCATAAAATTCGTAGTCAAAATGGTGTTGCCATGGGGCTAAGATTCTGTTTTTATAAGCTAAGGAAAACATACCCCATTAAATTAGCCTTACCACAATAACAAAATTTACCAGACCTTTAAAATTTTACTTAGTGTCTTTTCTTTCCTTTGTCCTTAAATATATCATCAGAAATTAAGAAAATATCAACATTCTGGAATCTCACATAAATAGTGAATGTGGTAGTTCACAAACCTTCAAATTAACACCTATATAAATGAACATTCTTAGATGAAACAGGCTTGAAAATCACACCCCTGTATTGCGCAAGGATTCCCATTCATGAGTAGGAATTCCACCACAGAAAACTCTTGCACAAGGCTGATGAGAACTTTAGATGAAACTTTCTCTTAAATATAGACAGCATGTGCAAGTATATACTAACCTATTCATTCTCCCCTACATTTTTTGTGGGAGAGTATGTGCAATTCTTAATCTGACATTTAGATCATAAGAGGAATTGCTTTTTCAACAACATAACTGGTACAATTGTTTCCCAAATTACACAATTTAGAAATATAACACTATCTGAAACAATATTATGTATTTCAAACTTGGAACAAACCCAATATCATGTTAGGTGAATGCACTTCCAAGTTATCTTGCCAGAAGATCATTCATCTCATCATTAATATGGTGAAACTTCATCTTTAAACCATCTTATATATTTCCATAATAGCCAAGATTTTCAAATGAAAATTTGCTATTGTAATCAACATCATTATTGACTAAATATATATCTCATCAAATATTTAAGTTTCAATTATCAAAATATTTTTATTTCATCCTTGTAAAGACCCAATCCACATGCAAAAAGATCCAGATTAAAAAATGCTTTGTCTAGCACCATTTCTACCTCACAATGGTTTCTCAAATTTTACAATATGACAGAATTTTAGAAATAAAATACAATTTAGAAACACAATAATAATAGAAAAAGTAAACTTCAGATGATATTAATTGCAATTCCAGAATGTCACATGTAGAAATTATTGAACTTATTGCTTTTGGTATTTTGAAACCACTCGAGTCATCAGATATGGAACAATTACATTAAATTCTGTCATCATAATATTGTGTCTAGCACATGCCACTCATTGGGTTAAGCACTTTACAATATTACTTTGGTGGCACAATAACCATCATTTTTCCCTCTATAAATTAGGAAATGGGGCAAATAGAGATAAAATAGCTTGCTATAAACTACAAAGCTGCTGCATTTCTATAAATGGAACAGAGAACAGAGCCTAGGCTGGCTGGTTTCTTCACCTCATACTGCCATGCCAGGCATTGCTTAGAGGTTGGGGTGGTGATAATTCTTGGTGTCAGGGCTCAGAGAAAGCTGTCTGTGGGCCTGATCCATCCCTTACTTTCACCAGGAGGGGAAGGACCTGGGATGAGAGGAGTTAACAAGGATCCATGATGTTCTTATGAGAGCTAGCAGCCGAAAGACAAATTCACCCACACCCAGTAAAATTGAAAATCCAGGAAAAACCTGATCCTATGGCACTGAGTCACCAGGATTGTCGGAGCAGTTGTCTCACCCCTCCATCATTCTCATCCAAGTCATGGCACCAAGCTCTGTCAACCATTTACCAAAGCACTGTATAGTGAAACAAACAGAATCAGTTTTCCCCTTTAATAAAAACTTTCTCAAGAAACAAAGAGAACGGAATTCACCTTAACAAACGGTTTGATCAAGGAACAGACAGAATCAGGTAGTACGTGCGCTTATATGAATTTAGTTATTCTCACTGAGCCAGAAAATTATGCATTCATGGGAGTCAGGAAATAATTCCGAACTCCCTGAAGGCTTAGTTTGAGAAGATTTTATAACCATAGAGTAAGACTCCACACAACCCCAACGCAGGACCCCAGTGACCTTCATTAGTCAAAATTGCATTTCCACAAAACAGATAGGGTGACCCCCAGGATGTCTGGCTTTCTGCCAACAGTAAACATAGGGTGTTGTAAAATGGGGGGCATCAAGATAGATTGTGATAGGTTAAGCTCAGGGTGGGCCAAAAATATCTTTCTCCTGTTTGGTCAATCCAGGTTATAGGCATTTCTCAGGTGAGGGGGGCTCAGTCTGGTTAACAACAGATACAAGGGACCTGTGCTGACATCAGAGGTGCTCTAGACATCCTTCACTCTTGCCCTGATTCATAACTTCCCCAGCTCAGCCGCAGGCTCTAGGCCAGAGTCCAGAGGGATGAGGTCCTAGGTAGGTGTTCCTTGGGGTAAGGTGCGGAGTTGATGGCATTTCTCCTGTCCTGGGCCCTGGGCCAAAGCCCAATTCTGGCCTGGCTCAGGAAGCTGGGAAAGCTGAGGGGGGGAGGGTCAGATATCAGAGATATAAACTCTTTCAGAGACCAAAGGAATCCCAGAGCAGGCAGGGAGCACAAGGAGGTATCCTTGTGTCCCCCACTTCAGGAAGGTTGTACAAAGAGTGAGTGTGACAGAGTGTACCCACCTGTACCATAAAGAACATTCACGTTCGACCACGGTGTGACAACAGCAGCCATCCGCTGCTGCTGAAGCCCCAGGAGAGAATGAGGATAAGCAGACAGATGCTGAGCTCCAGCTCCAGGCTCTGGTGAGGGGGCCAGGCCAATGCCCTAAGGCCCAATCTCCTTCTTTACCTCATCTTTTATATCACTCCCATTCTCTGAAAATACCCCTGACCAACCCTTTGAGGGTCAGGGCCTTTACCAGATCCTATCTGTCTCCTCTTCATCTTCTTAATCTATTTCAGACCATGACTCTGTGGGTCTAGGTCTTCAGGTAGATCACATTCATCTCCTGGTTCTATGGAGCACAGTTGGCCTGCTGTCATCTCCTTACCAATTTTGCGCTGGACCTGGGCTGGATCAGGTTCCCTGCTGCCCGACTCCTTTTTCTCCATATACCTGTGATCTCTGCCTGTCTACCTTTCCACTTTTCCTGATTTCCCCATCTTCAGGGGCCAGGGTAATGCACACACAACAAGTTTGGGATTAGGCTTGGGTGGTGGGGAAGGAGGGCCGGATAGGGAGACTGGGGTTAAATTTAGTGTGGCTTGGTGCAACTGCTGCTGAAAAGGTCATTAGGGAGGGGAGCAATCTGGCCCCTCCCAGGGTCCAAGCCCATATTAACCTTGTACACTGGGAGAGGGAAGGGCTGAGTACAGAGAAGCCTGCTGCCCACTTGCTTCCAAGAGTGCAATTTCACTGAGCCTTCAAGCAAGGGCAGATTCAAAGCCAGCTTTGGTGGCCTGGGCTGTCTCTGTTAGTTGGCACAGAGAGAGGTTTGGGGGGATAAGCAAAGGTAACTCTAGGCAGGGCAGAGTAGTGGTCAGCCTTAGAACTGAAAACATGCCAAGGCCAACTGGGCTCACCTATATGCTATTATTTGGAAACAGAGCCAAACTTGGTTGGAGCTACCTGAGGCTGGGAGGGCCCCTAAAGGAAGGAAAAGGGAGGGGTGGGGCTAGATGAGGATAAAGGACACCTAACTCCTCCTCCTGCCCACTGATGGGGCTGTCTGAGTGCCCTGCCAAGGATAGGGAACTTGGAGAGAGGACCTAGGAAACCTGGACATTACCCACAAGGTGAGTGTGGGGTAGCGGGAGAGGGCTGGACTGTGATCACACCCCAGGCAAGTGTGTTAACAGTGGGTTGGAAGTTCACAAGAGTCCCTCAAGACTGGGAAGAAAATGCACCCATACATCCTCTGATCTGTAGCTCCATGGTCAGTGCATCGGAGGGGGTTCCCCTCCAGATCAGGGGCTACAAGATGGCTACGCTATCCATCATTCTTCAGACACCTTCCCTCCCCCAGATTAATCCCTCTAGAGGGCAAGGTTGTATCCTGCCTTCTCTTCCCCCAAACTCCTTGGTGCCCAGGAAGCCTGGAGGAGTTAGTCTGGCAGATTAGAGAGAGGAGGTGGGGCCCCTGACAGCCTATCAATAGCTCCTTCCCACCTTCTCCCACCAATCAAGGCCTGAGAGATTGGGGAACTAAGGATAAGAGCAGGGAACAGCACACCTCAGGTGTCCTCCTGGGACTGGATCTGAGCCCTCTCTGCCCCAGTCTATCCCAGTTCCTCTCCTCCCTGATTCTGTACTTAGCCTAAGGCTTGGGATCCAACTCTACAGAGGCTCAGGAAATCCCTGTTATTTCTCTTCCTGACCACCCCTCTGGCACTTTCGCCCTGTGCCCGCACTTTCCCCCTGTGCCCATTCTTTCCCTTGGACTTGCTCTCATCCCTTTCTCTGCCCTCTTCTCCTTCTCTGTCTGTGTTCTCCTGAGTCCATGATCCTGATCCCTTCTCTGTTCCATCAGTCCTCCTTTCCTTGACCCTGTGACCCCTTCCCTAGAATATTTTCTGCTCCTTTCTGTACCCTTGCCTGAGTCTCTGCCTCTCTGAATCCACCATCCTAGTTCCTCTAGCTGTCTCTGGACCCAAAGCTGTAATTAGCTGAAACCCATTTCATTTGGGGCAGGAAGTACAGAGGACAGTCCCAGGGAGGATGCAATTGTATCAGTAGAGGCCCACCACATCCCCAGAACATCAGTGGTGATGGTTGCACAAAGAACTCCCTTTCCTCACCCCAGTGACGGAGTCCTCCCCTAAGCCCCACGTCTTCCAGGGGCTGAGCTTCCATCCCTCACCACCTTTCTTTTCCCTTCCCAATGTCTCACTTCTCTTTCCTTCCCTCCTCTCTCCCTTTCCCCTTCTCCTTCCCCCTTCTCCTAACCCTCCTTTCCAACATGTCCTGCTCTTCCCTTGTCCCTGACCTATTCCCCCTTTCTTCACCTCACTTGCCTCCCTCTCTACCCCCTCCCTCCTTCCCTATCTGCTCTCCTTTCTTGGACCCTAAACCCCATTTTTCCTCCTTCCCCTCTGATTTTCTCCTTCTGCAATATCCTTATGTGGTGCCCTTCTCTTGTATCCCTTCCTTCTCTTCTTTTCCCTCCTGTTCCCCTTTCCTGCTCTCCCTCCTTCAGCCTTCTTTTTCTACCCCTCCCTCCCTCTCCTTCCCAGAGCCTAGCTGCCTTACCCTGTCCTGAGGGGGGACTGTATAGGAGGCTAGGATGGGGTGGGGAACTCTGAGTAGGCTTCACACATTCCCCCCATGTAGGACCATGGCAAACAAGAACATCAAGCAGCAAGTAGTGAATGGGCTTCGGGACAAGGTGCTGACCTTGGACACCATGAACCAATCAGTGAAAAACATTGAGTATGCCGTGCTAGGGCCCATTGTACTTCGGGCTATGGAGCTGGAGAGAGAGCTTCAGCAGGTACTATCCTGGATTCCTCTTACCCTTCACCCCCTTCCCAGACACTTGCTCAGTCCAAACCTGTAATCTCTGCCTGGGTAAGCACTAACTCTCCCAGTGACCTTACCTCATTCCTTCCTTCCTTCCTTCCTTCCTTCCTTCCTTCCTTCCTTCCTTCCTTCCTTCCTTCCTTCCTTCCTTCCTTCCTTCCTTCCTTCCTTTCTTCCTCCTCAGAAAAGCTGTAGGGCTGGATGGGAGAGGCTGAATGAGGAAAGAATTCATCCTGTGCTCTCTCACCCTTTGACAGGGGCCCTAAAGTTTTTCTAGGCAGAATGGATCAGGCACTGGGACAGAGGCCAGCCCCCTTCTCCAAGGTTATTTGGTTCTGGGAGCCCAGACAGTTGGGAAGGGAGAAGAGGGAGGGCTCTCATCTTCTCTCTCTCCAGGGTGTGAAGAAGCCCTTCACAGAGATTATCAGGGCCAATATAGGAGATGCTCATGCTATGGGTCAGAAGCCAATCACTTTTATATGCCAGGTGAGAGACCTTGGCCCAACCCCCCAGTACTGTTTAGTATCTATCCCTTCTCTCCCTAGCGGGACTCAGTTTTGTGGCCTTCATGTTGTACCCTTCCCTTCTCTCACACAACTCTTAGGTCTTGGCCCTCTGCCAGTACCCAGATCTCCTAAATAGACCAGCCTTCCCAGAAGATGCCAAGAAACGTGCAAAGAGGATCTTGCAGGCCTGTGAGGGCCACAGCACAGGTGAGTGCTTTCCCTGCCTGTTCCCACACTTCCTCTCTTACCCTCTCAAGCAGCTTGTCACTGAATTTGTAGCAGAGGAATCTGATTTTGAATGTTAGCTGTGCTAGTTCCTACCTGTGTGGCCTGGGGCCTGAGTTTCCTCAGCTGTAAAAGGAGGGGGTTGGATGAGATGGCATCTGAGGCCCCTTGCAGCTTTGAATTTGTCACTGATTCTGAAGGGGAGACATGGTCCCCTCTTCAAGACTGTATAATCTAAAGGGGAATGTGACCTTGTCCACAGTTCCCATGCCCTTCTTTCTGACCCATGTCCCTCTTAACCCTCCATCTCCACCTGGACTTAGGGTCTTACAGTGCCAGCACTGGCATCCAGATGATCCGAGAAGATGTGGCAGGATACATTGAGCATCGGGATGGGGGCATTGCTTCTGATCCTGAGAACATCTTTCTGTCCACAGGGGCCAGCAGTGCCATCCTGGTACACTTACCTCTTTCTTTCTCTCTTCCCTTTCTCCCATTTGATTTCCTTAGACCCCTCCCCAACCAACACCCTGCTCAGCCCTTCCCTTAGCATCACAGAGACACCCATTTTACTTAAGCCTGGCACAGCTTATGTCAAGTTGGCAAAGAAAGGGGAGGGAGAGGGTGGGTTCAGCTTCCTGATCAGGGCCAATGGGCCCACAGCCTCAGAAATTCACTGAATTCAAGAGGGATGAAGTAAAGAATATTGCCAAGAGGGAACCACTGACCCCTGACTCAGTTTTTATCTCCTCCAGGCTGTGCTGAATCTGTTGGTGTCAGGCAAAGGGAAGAATAGGACAGGGGTCATGATTCCTATTCCCCAGTACCCATTATATTCAGCCAGCCTGGCTCAATTTGATGCTGTCCAGATCAACTACTATTTGGATGAGGAACATCACTGGGCACTAGATGTGACTGAGTTGCAAGAGGCACTAGACCAGGCCAAAGCTCACTGTCAGCCTCGAGTCCTGTGTGTCATCAATCCTGGCAACCCCACAGGTATATTTCCCTCACGCTTACCTCATCCACCCCCCTGCCAGTCTGGCCCCATTGTCTTTCCTTTCCTCAGGCTCAGGTTCCCTTGGGTATCACCTTCCTCAAGTCCTGGGTTGGAAATCCGCCTATGTATCTCATCCCATGTACCACCCTAGCCTTAACACCAGGACAACCTGCAATCCACCTCTATCACCCATCTGCTCCCTTGTGACCTCCTATGATCTCCTCCTGTCCCCTTTTTTACTCCCTAATCTAAAACCCAGGGCAGGTCCTGAGCCGTGAGAACATCGAAACTGTCATCCGATTTGCCTATGAGGAGCATCTCTTCCTGATGGCTGATGAGGTGTCTAGGCAGGGGCCTTAGGAGGGATTGGTTAGGGTTGGGTGAGGGGAAGCCTGGGGATATCTTTGAGTGTGACTGTAACCTCCCTTCTGTGTGGACTCTCAGGTTTACCAAGAGAATATATATGCTGAGGGATCCCAGTTCCACTCATTCAAGAAGGTGCTGATGGAGATGGGCCCACCCTATGCCCAGGAGCTAGAGCTTGCTTCCTTCCATTCCTGCTCCAAGGGCTACATGGGCAAGTAAGACACGGGGTCTGTTCCTCTTTCTTGGACAGGGAAAAATAGGAATGCTCCCTATCCCTCCAAGTCAGGGAGATATGGGAATCCCCCTCCCCAAATAATAAGAAACCAGTGTTCCCAGACAATAAACCCAAACCATCCCTGTGCACTGCTCAGACATAACTAGACCCTAAGTCCCTCTGGAAGTTCTCTCCCAATTCCTTAGTCCTTCTGATCCTCAGACACTCTTCTCAGGTGTGGGTTCCGTGGGGGCTACACAGAAGTCGTGAATATGGACCCTGCAGTAAAGCAACAGATGTTAAAGTTACTGTCAGTTTGGGTGTGCCCACCAGTACCAGGGCAAATTGTCATGGACATAGTGATGAATCCCCCTCAACCTGGGGAGCCCTCTTATGAGCAGTTCCAACAGGTGAGTAGGACCAGGGTCAAGGGAGATGGTGGGATGGGATGGGGCTTTCAGGCTGGGGAAACTTCCTCCCAGTAATAGATCCAGGGATAAGTGGTGCCAGGGATCACAGACAGGGTTCTAGATTTAGAGCTGGAAGTGATCTTTCACATCACCTTATCCAATCCCTTCATTTTGGAGGGGAGGAAACTGAAGCCTGGAAAAGGGCATGGACTTGCCTGAAGTCTTGCACCTAAAAAATGGAAGAGCTGGGACTTGATCCAGGTTCGTTCTTACTCCAAATCCAATCCAGCAAAAGCAGAGAGCCCTAGGGGTTTTGGGTGTCAGGGAATGTTGGACCTGGTTTGGATCTACCATGAGCCTTGTCCTCATGGAGCTCACAGTCAGATGGGGAATAAGGGATGATATTACACAGGCACATGAGAGAAGAGTAAACAAGGTGTTTTGTGATGCCATCGCGGGGAAGTTGTAACCAAGCCAGGGCACCTGGCTGGAGGTGGTGCCTGAGGACTTGGGCTTTAAAGGATGAGGAGAAATAAAAAGAACACAGAAAGGCCCCTATTCCACAGTGAAGCATCTGAGGAGGAATTTTCCAGAAGCACTTTGGAAACATTGAGGAAAGAATTCAGCATACAAAGAGTTCAAGAGAGGGTGTTCCAGGCACAAGGAAGAGTATGGACAAAGGCATGGATTCCAGAGAGCACAGTCTATTCATACAGGGCAGAGAGTAATCCAATATGTGGCAATGGCACATAGTGCAAGGAAAAGAGTAAGGCATGTTGGGAAAGTTGGTGTGCCAGGTCATGGAGGACCTTGAATGCCAGGTCAAAGGAGAAAGGAGAGGAGAAGATCTGCTAGGGAAGGCAGTGAGGGCACATCCTTGCATGATGGTGGGCGTAATGAGGAAGAGATGGAGGAGAGAGATGTTGAGGAGACGAAACCAACAGGATCTGGTAACAGGAAAGGAGAGTCAAGGGAGGAGAAGAAGGGACAATCACAGAAGTCTAGTACCTGGGGGGATGGCGAAGACAGAAAGAGGAGGCAGTTTGATTGGCGGGAAACACTGCTAGACATGCTGGATTTGACGTGGCAGTGATACCCCCAAGGGAAGGTGTCTGCTCAGTTCTTGGGGATGTGATCCAGGGACAAGGTGCTGACCTTGGACACCATGAACCAATCTGTGAAAAGCATAGAGTATGCCGTGCTAGGGCTGATTGTACTTCAGGCTATGGAGCTGGAGAGAGAGCTTCAGCAGGTACTATCCTGGCTTCCTCTGACCTCAGAGGAGAGACATCCTCAGAGGAGAGACACAGGCTTGGGAGTCATCTGCAAAGGTGGGATGTCAGGAAATCATCAGGTATCACACACCTGCTCTACTGGTACAAAGGATGAAACAATCCCTCCTGGCAAGGAGTTTACATTAGAGTGGGGGAGACAAAAGGCTGAATGGGATTGTTAAAGGAGAAAGTGTAAATAGAAGTGAAAAGCGGCCAGGAGCAGAACCACACTGAGGCCAGAAGAAGGTTAGGGAGCCAGTGGAGACAGAGGAGGAATGGACAGTGTCAATGGGAGCAGAACTGGTATGTGATTGGTCAGTGGCTGAAGCTGAGCTGGGTAGAGACAAGAGAGTCAGGAATCAAATAGAAGTTTAATTAATGACAGAGGGAGGAAAGATGTTTGCAAACTGAAGTCCTCCTGAGGAGAGCTGGTGGCTAATGGCCGGGATAGGGCTTTTCTTCCTGAAAACCACAAGAAGGCCAGGCCTAACAATCATTCTTAAGTCTTCAATAAACAGTTCCCATAGCAGTCCCACATGTGCAGGCATCTTTGGGACAATACAGGCTTTCTTGGGTCCTGTGGGGACAGTCTGTAAGATAATTGTCTCAAGTCATAAAGTCAGATGTTGAGCCTTGGGCTTGTTCAGTGGAGTATAGAACTAGAGTTAGCATGGCAGGAACAGGAGTGCAGCACCTGGTTCATTTCACTTAGCAGTTACAAGAAACAGGGATTGTGAGCATGTCAGGAGATGTAGATGATCACTTCCTGCTGCAGCATGTCAGCTGCTTCTGACTCTCAGGTCCTTGGGAAATAGGGAATCCCCCAGAGAATACATGATGCTGGTAAAAACAAGACATTTTGCCAGAAGATGAGATCATTCAGAGGTTGAGTGCAAAGGATAATTGTTATGCCAAGCTCAGAACACAGCTTGGTTGCTGGGCATTAGCTCTGGAAAACAGGATATCTCCTAATATCTTTGTATAAGACAAGAAGTCAGTTGGGTCAGGATGAGATGTTGCCTGGGGGTTAGTTCCTTGAGGGGACCTATTGGGGAAGTATGTCCCAAGAGTCACAGCTACTCATTGTTTGCTTGCAAGCAGAAAGGGATAGGAGCCAAGAATGTAAAGAGAGAAAATGCCCACACATACTTGAGTCTGGGTCTTAGGGGTTGGGCACATAACAAAAGAGAAGAGGAAAAAAAAAACTAGGACAACATACTCAGCCCTCATCAGGAATCTTGGGACAGATATATGTCTACTCAGGAGCTTTCTTCATGAGTCTTCACCCACAAGTTTGGCAGTTGTGGGAGTAGCCCAAAAGATCTGGTAGGGGTCTTTAGAGAAAAATCCTTGCATCAATTTTGAATCTGAGTTCCTGGTCAGCATAACATAGAGCCCTGGTTGAGTCTCTAAACAACACATAAAGATGATCCCATTTCCCAGGCACACGGTACTAGATTCAAAAAATGCAATAAAATTTTTCTAACAATTCCCATAATTGCATAATTACATTCAGTCAAGTACAGATCAAAGACTTAGAGGTCTCACAATGGACTCATTCTGAGAAGGGAGATTTACCTGTAACCAAGGTAACCAAGAAAATTTAAACATAAACATTGTTTTTAAAAAGATCAAAGAAATATATGATGGTTATCACCAATATTAACTAACATCAAGTCTCCTTGTATCCTAGTAACCCATTCTTAATATCCATTTAACCAGGACATTTTGCGACCCAGATGTCTCATGGAGTCATCTGGTCTATAGATATCTTTTCTTGGACAATATACTCATTCTTAGGACAGCTCTAAAAGAACCTTTTTGGTGAGGTGTGCTTTTCTGGCTCCAAATCTAAAGCTTTCTAGATAATTCTGACTTCGAATCGTTACTTAAATCTGGCTCTCCAATTTTAAAACTTCAGAGAATTTCAGTTTACATACCATTTGTAGTTTCTATCCTTACTTAAACTCTGATATAAAAATTTTCAGTACTCTATGAGATACTTTTCTATTTCTTAGCCAGCACTAGATAACTTTGATAATTACCACCTTATAATATAATTTAGGATCTGATATTGCTAACCCTGCTTCCTTTATGTTTTAATTAGTTTCCTTGCTACTCTTGCCTTTTTGTTCTTTTTTATTATACTGGCCCTGCCCATCTATGAAGAATTTTTACTTTTTCAATTATTTAAATCTCTTACAGTTTCTGGGTTTGTTTTGGCAAGTGCATTTGGCCAATACTAGATAGTATTTTATACTGTGTAGAGTTATTTTAAATGATATATCTCTTACTATTTCTTCTTGCAGGGTTTTGTTCTAAAACTGTTAATTGATCCAACTTTTTCGTTGAGTCTTTGGGATTTTCCAAAAATATCATTATATGATCTGCAAAAAGAGATAATTTTAGTACCTCATTCTCTATTCCATTTCTTTTTCTTCTCTTATTTCTAAGATTTCCAATACAATGTTGAATGATATTGGTGACAGGTAATCCTTCACACCTCAGGGCTTCTAAGTTATCCTTGTGACAAATAATGTTTGCTGGTGGTTTTAGATAAACATGCTTTCTATCAATTTAAGGGAAAAAACATTTTTACTTATATTTTCAAATGTTTTTAATAGAAGTGAGTGTTGCACTTTATCAAAACTTTTCTGCATCTATTGATATAATCACATGATTATTTTATTATTGATACAATCAAATATGTTAATAGTTTTCCTTATGCTAAAGCATCTCTGCATTCCTGGTATAAATCCCACTTTGTTATAATGTATAATCTTTGTAATATATTCTAATCTTTTAGCTGGTAAATTATTTAGAATTTTTGAATCCATATTCATTAATGAAACTGGTCAGTAATTTTCTTTCTCTGTTTTTATTATTCCTGGTTTTAGGTATCAGTATCATATTTGTTTCACAAAAGGAGTTTGGTAGGATGTCTTCTTTGTCTATTATTTCAAATTATTTATTTAATATTGGAATTAGTTGATCTTTAAATGTTTGATAGAGCTGACTTGTACCTAGTGTTTTTCCTTAGGAAGCTCATTTATTACCTGTTTTTCTGCCTTTTAAAATTATCAAACAGATACTTTAAAAATGGAAAAATAATTTCAATTTCTTTACCATTATCAATACAATTCATGTGTAAAATCCTCAATCCAATTTTGAGAACTTACTACTAAAACATACTCAAAGCCTGAATTTCCATGATAGATAAATTTTGGAAGCCAATCATGCATCTGTTTATAGTTCTTAGAGAAAACAGTTTAATCCTATTATTTTTCTCAAAATTTACTATTCCATTTAATTAGAAAACTTTCACGTTATATTACTTTGTTTAATAATTTTCCCCTTGCAAGGGTATCATCCTATCATCCCTATATTATAATGTGATCAAAAATATAGGTTAAAATTCTAAGATGTTCATACTTGCACCCTATTATAGTAATTCAGCAATGTTCTAGTATCTGTATTATTTAATATATTTAGTACTGTACTCACAAAAGTTGTTGATTATAGAAATTTGCTATAAAAGGAAACAGGACACAGTTATAACAATGTCATATATCATGGCAGAGTGGAAAAATTCCCTTAGTGCCATTTGATATCAGGCATGAGTCATATCTAAGAGCCAATCATATAGACACAGTGTATCAAAAGCAAGGCTCAGGATTAACCAGGTAGGAATTTTCCTTTTCAGTAAGGAAATAGCACAATGGGGAAATAGAGTCAGTTGCATCCTACCTAGTCTGTGCCTAAGTCATTCCCCAAAATTTTCCTAAGCACAGACATCCCTCTTTAGCAGTTCCCAGGCTGCAGCACAGGCCATTTCCTACTAGTGGCTTCATGACAATTCAGACACCTATCCGTGTAATCAAATCTCAAAACAATAGTAAGTTACAGTCCCAGGAACTTTTACTTTAAAAAGCAAAATTTCACTAACTACAACTTAGGGCATGAATATATTTCCTGATGTTTTTCTAATACTTAACATTTCATTTATCCTTCACTTATAAATTAAAACTACCCATATTCTGGGACTTCAGACATACAGCAAATACCTAATAATTGACTCATCATTAATATGTGGAAGTTACATCTTTAAACCACCATATGTACTTACACAGTAGCCAAAAATTTTCAAATGAAAATTCACTATTACAGTAACATTATTATAGTATTATAGTAAGCATTATTATCTTTTTTATAACAAAATATACCTCATTAAATATTTCACAATTTTCAAATATCTATTTTTTAATCACATCCTTTTAAAAGCCCAATTCATATGTAAAAGCATCAAGATTAAAAAGCTGTTTTGTCTAACAGCATTTCTGTTACAGTGGTCTCTGAGATTTCACAGTATAAGAGACTTTAGAAATACAATAATAACATAAACGACATAATGTAACATAAAACAAAAGTTCAGATGACATCAATTCAGTTAATTGCATTTCTAAATTATCACATATAAGAATCATTAATCTTATTACCTTTGACATTTTAAAACCAATTTAGAGTTATCAGGTATGGAACAATTACATACAATTAAAGAAATAATAATGTAATGCCTAGTATATGCCAGTCATTGTATTAAGCACTTCACAATCATTATAATATTTTGATCTCACAACAACCATGGGAGGTAGGTACCATTATTATCTTTTTCATTAGGGATCAGGAAACTGGGGCAAGATAACTTGCCCAAGGTTACACAGCTAATGAGTTTCTGCAACTGGAAGGAAAAAGGAACTCCAAGGGCAGAGTCTGGCTGCCCCAGCCCCCAACCTTGTACTGCCATACCAGGGGATGTCAAGGACCTTCCCAGGAAGCAAATGAACAGAGCCTAACAAGGGCTTTTTGGGGTGAGGCAGAATCCCAGAGGTTTGGGGGCTGGTGCCAGGAACTCCCCATTGGTGGTAGTTCCTATTGGCAGGACAAGGAAAGTTGGTGCTGGCCATGGGGCCTGAACACCCAGATGGCTGCAGTTTTGGGGACAGATGCTGCTGGGACTGGGTCCACTTGCAGTTGTGGGGGCAGGGTGGGCAGGATGTTCTGCACTTGGGTAATGGCCCCAGGCTTGCCTAGAGGGGTGGGCTGCAGGATGCCCAAGGGCATAGGGCCATTGGGGCCACTCCAAGTAGGGGGCATTGCAGCTGCTGCTCCCCTTCTACCAGGTGGGCATGGCTGGAGAGGCAAGTTTCTCTACATTTTTCTAGCAATTTTTCCCCAGTATCTGTATTTGGGAATCTGAGATGAGAGGGGTTAAGAGGGAGAGACAAGGTCTCTGCCCTGGAGGATTTTCAGAAGAGACATAGATTGTAATGGTCTTGTTAGTAATCCCCACAACTGAAATACACCCAAGACCCTGGGGAACAGAAGTGGGGGAAGGCAGAGAGGTTTAAAATTGAGAGTGTGGCACCAGTGTCAACAAGGGCAGATACCACTTACCCCTAAATAAGCAAGGAGACATCTCCAACAGGAGTTATGGGCATTAAAGGCATAGTATGGATATTCCCCTCCTCCTGCCACTCCTCCTCTTTTTAAAATTTTTAGTCAGTTTATTAATTTTTAGTTTTCAGCATTGACTTCCATAAGTTTTAAATTTTCTCCCCTTTCTCTTCACCCCTCCCCTTGTCATCCTTCCCAGAGCTGCATTGTGTTGAGTGATCAGTGTTGTGGGGAGGATCCTTCAGTATTTTTTGGGCTGCTTTCCCCTTTTTGTCAGCATCCACCCTAGTCTTCATTCTGTATTCTGTAGTTTACATCTCTTGATAATTAAATTACTTTCCTTTCCTAATGGTGCGGAAGGGATACAGGGAAAGATAGGCTATTGAAATTGCAAAGTAGCTGCAAGGAAAAATTTCTTTTTGTCATCTCTAAGTTCTTTCTTTTTAATTTCATCCTTTTTCACCAGAGTGACTGCCAGTAATGCTGTAGTCTTGAGGAGAAAACTAATGTCAGAAAGTTGCCAATCATCTTAATTTATTTAGAGACTTGTGGGTGAAGATTATTAGCAAAATAAAATAAAACTGAAATGTCAACAAAGAGTTAACAAAAGGTTCCTATAACATGCAAACCATTTACTTATTTTTTTTCTTTCTTCACTCAAATTACTTCAAAACTAGCTGCCTACCTTCATTTCTCTAAAACAATGACGTTACTAATCTTGTCATTTACTTTTAAAAACTTTTGTAAAATTTAATCCTTATTTTTCCTTCAAACAAATTCTACCTCAAACTTACTATGTCAGAAGGGAGTGAGTTCCTGGAATTTCCCCAAAGTCTCAAGAGTTCTCAAATGTAATCTTCAAATGATTAATCTTCAGATTTTCAAAATTTGTTAAGATGTTTTTAGTGGTTCTACAACTTTGATTATCTGACTTTTTCCTTGTAATTCCAACATAGCCAAACCTGAAATAACAGTGGAAAAAAGTGTTTTACAGGTTTTTCCTCTTTTCTTAGAACCTAATCTCCTGCAGAAAGCCTAAAGAGGGGGTTAGTCCTGCTTATTGGGGAAACTGCTTCAAACATGAAAGTTCATTAATCTTTCCCAGTGTTCTAAACACTCAGACTACAGCCCTTAGAAGTTTTTCTGATTAGCTGCATTTTAAATCTTTGAAAGTAACAGAATTTAGCTCACAGAACAAATACAACACAGACATTTTACATATTACAAAGACACAGACACAGACAAAATGAGAAAACATATGAACATGAGTCTCGGTCACAACAAAAACATGACAAAGCATGCAATTAAAATACTCATTTCAACTGTTTCTGGGGTACAAGAAAAGTTTACACAGTTTTCAAATTCAACATGGGTGTGTGATGAAGGAGCAGAAGGCACAAAGAGAGGACAATTAGCAAGAGGTGTGCTGAAAGGATATTCTTACAGATTGATCTGGGATAAACCTGGTCAAGGGAAGGGCCCTGGAGTTTTCCTCACAAAGAAAAGTGAATTCAACCAAAGAGTGAGCCTTGAAGATTGGAGCAGGAACAAGGACAGCTGACTTACCAGACCAGGGAGGGTCTGACTCTGGAGAAATGAAATTCCAAGGGTGCCCAATCTGTTTCCACTGGTACCAGAAGGTCCAGTGTCCCTATTCTGAGTTCAGTCTCACTTCTGACACCAATTTAAATATCAACCAGACTAGTACCCATCTCTAACCTGTAGGAGGTCAAATGTGAACAAAGCAGGCTAGGGAATCACAAATGAAACAAGTTTAATTAATTTCAGAGTGAGGAAAAGAGGTATACAAACTGAAGTCCTGAGGAGGGTTTGTGATTTGTGGCAAAGGTAGAACTTTTATTCCTGAAAACCATAAAAAGCAGGGCCTAACAATCATTCTTAAGTCTTGAATAAATAGTTCCCATGGCAGTTCCACGTATGCAGTCATCTTTGGGATAATACAGGCTTTCTTGAGTTCTGTGGGAACAGTCTCTAAGTTGATTGTCTCAAGTCATAAAGGTTGGTTGTTGAGACTTGTGATTGGGGTCTAGAACCAGAGTTAGCATGGCAGGAACAGGAGTGTAGCACCTGGTTTATTTCACTTAGCAGTTACAAGAGCACGTCAGGGGATGCTGATTGATCACTTTCTGCTGTAGCATGTCAGCTGCTTCTGACTCTCAGTTCCCTGAGAAATAGAGAATCCTTCAGAGAATACCTGGTGCTGGTCAAAATAAGGCATTTTGGCAGAGGGTGAGATCATCTAGAGATTGAGTGCAAAGGATTGTTGTTATGTCAAACTCAGAGCACAGCTTGGTTGTTGGGCCTTAGCTCTGGAAAACAGGGTGTCTCCTAATATGTTCACGACAGAGAGGTAGAAGAACCTAGGGACAATGTATGTTGCCTCAGCTTCAGGAGGAGGAGGAAAAAAGTAGTCCATCACTCATAGTGTCTAAAACTGAAGAGATGATGAGGATGGAGAAATCTCTATCAGATATGACCATTAGTTCATTGGTGACCTCTGAGAATTTCAGCAGAGTATTGTTGGGACCTGGTCAGCTGTCCATTCCATGAAACTCTTCCCTCCTATGAAGTTGTGGGGTGGGGGTGGCTAGCATACTGGCGAAGCCCTGACTCTTCTTTCAACCCCAGGAGAAGAAGGATGTGTTGGGAGACCTGGCAGAGAAAGCTTGGCTCACAGAGAAAATTTTAAACAAGCAGCCAGGCATCCACTGTAACCCAGTGCAAGGGGCTATGTACTCTTTCCCTCGCATCGAGCTGCCTCCCAAAGCATTGCAGCGTGCAAAGGTGAGGCAATTGTCCCATGGGGTGGGGAGTGGGGATGGGCTATTAGAGGCTGGAGTGATCCCTGATCCTTCTGTGTGTGTGTGTGTGTGTGTGTGTGTGTGTGTGTATGTCCTTGTCTCCTCCCTGTTGCTGACCAGGAGCTGGGCCAGGCTGCTGACATGTTCTTCTGCATGCAACTCCTGGAGGAGACCGGTATTTGCGTTGTGCCTGGCAGTGGCTTTGGCCAGAAGGATGGCACCTACCACTTCAGGTAGAGGGTGGGAGGTTCCACTGAGAGATTCAGGCCACTGACTGAAGGGCTCCTTCCAGAGCACTGAGGGGAGATGCTAACCACTGACCTTTCCTCTGCTTCCCTTCTACCCCCAGGATGACCATTCTTCCCTCTTTGGAGAAACTGGAGATCCTTTTAGAGAAAATGAGCAAGTTTTATGCCAAGTTTACTCAGGAATATTCCTAATGGACAGAGACTGAAGGGAAAAGAGAGGAGGAGAATTACTTGTTGTTCATTATCCAGCCCTTCTTTGTAAATAAGTCTTGGGATCCCTACCTGTCTATATTTCCTTCTTTTCCCTGTGACTCCTCCCTTCCTTGGGGGCTGTTGGGTAAATGGTGAGAAATACAAGGTGGTGGGTGGGCAGTGCCCAGTAGTATCAGCACAGACTTGGATATGTGTCTCTTCTGTGGATTCCAAGTGAGAGCCATAGTGATCCCTGAGAGGTACAAGGGTTGAGGGACTGAGCCCCTGGGTCCCTCTTTCAGAGCATCCTAATAAAGATATTGAAAATGTTCTCGTGCTGTTAATCCTTAAGAGGAACAATAAAGGGACATGTGATTTTGCGACTCCTGAGGACCATGTATGTGCCTGGGCTTGGGGCACATGGCTCATGTAGCACAGCCATAGACAGCAAATCCAGGAGCCTGACCTCCTCTTCCCTACATCTTCCTTCACTCAACCTGAGAGTTGTTAGTCCCCTCCCCCCGCCCCAACTCCTTAGAGGTTGACCTTCTCTGAGGCTTCCACTGTTCCCACCAACTGTTTCTAGGTCAGTACCCTTCTTCCTGGCTTCTATCAGACTTATTGGTGCAGCTTCAAGGACCCTCTCCCCCTAGATTCCTTGTGTTCCTACCACTGTATATCTAGAGTCTCCACTGGATAGACACAGGGACAGCCTTCCACCATCCTTCAGGGTGAGGAATAAGCTAGTTTCAAAATCTAATTCAACAAACAGTTATAAATAGTCTCCTATGGGGGGGGAAATTGTAATTAACCCTCAGGAGGCAAAGGGAATATGAAACACTCCTCCCCCCCCCGAATGTAATAGAAAAATGCAGACATTTGTCTGCTAAGAAACAAAGGCATAACAGGGCAATCTCAAGGACTAGCTGGAAAAGAGAATGTCAGGTAGAAGTGACAAGCAAGTGATAGTGTGAGTTATGGGAAGGAGGGAGAGTGGTTTTGGCCAACCTGGGGTCCCATCCTGGCTCTAACACTTAGTACCTGTAGGAACTCTGACTTCCCTGGACCTCAGCTCATTCACCTATAATATGAGGGAATGGTATTGGATCATCTAAGATTACTTAAGGTACCACCTCCTGTAATCCTGAGTCAACTTTCCCTGCATCTGCTCCTCCTGGGGCACCTTTGGTTTCAGGCCTTTCACTTTTCACTGCTTTTGAAAATAAAGGACTTTTGAAAATAAAGAAAGAAGTGGAGGAAAAATTGGTAAGAGAAATGAGAGTGATCTAAGAAAAACATGAAAAATGAGTCAACAGCTTAGTAAAAGACACACAAAAAAATTCTGAGGAAAATAACACCTTAAAAAGCAGATTAGGCCAAATGGTAAAAGAGGGATAGAAAACTAAGAAGGAGAAGAATGCCTTGAAAAGCAGAAATGGCCAAATGTAAAAAGAGATGCAAAAATTCATTGAAGAAAAACTCATTAAAAAGTAGAATTGGTGAAATGGAAAAGGAAGTATAAAAGCTCACTGAAGAAAATAACTCCTTAAAAATTAGCATTGAGCAAATGGAAGCTAATGACTTCATGGAAAATCAAGAAAAAATAAAATAAAATGAAAAGAACTTAAAAAGACAATGTGAGAAAAATATGATGAAAGGAAATATACAATTAGTAATCATAACTGTGAGTGTGAATGGGATGAACTCTCCCATAAAATGGAAGTGGATCACAGAATGGATTAAAAATCAGAATCCTATAATATGTTGCTTACAAGAAACACATTAGAAGTGGAGAGATACACACAGAGTAAAGGTAATAGACTGCAGCAGAATATATTGTGCTTCAGCTAAAGTAAAAAAAAAAAACGCAGTCTTAATCTCAGACAAAGCAAAAGCTAAAATAGATCTAATTAAAAGAGGTAAGGAAGGAAACTACATATTGCTAAAAGTTACCATAGACAGTGAAGTAACATCAATACTAAACATATGCACCAAGTGGTATAACATCCAAATTCTTGGAGGAGTTAAAGGAATAGAGGGTAAAACTATACTAGTGGGGGACCTCAACTTTCCTTCACCTCCACTTCAGAACTAGACAAATCTAGTCTCAAAATAAGAAAGAAGTTAAGGAGGTGAATAAAATTTTTAGAAAAGTTAGATATGGTAGACCTCTGGAGAAATTTGAATGGGAATAAAAAACTTCTTTTTCTCAGAAGTACATGTCACCTACACAAAAACTGAGTATGTATTAGGGCATAAAAGCCTCACAATCAAATGTAGAAAGGCAGAAATATTTTAGGGGCCACTTTTTAAATATATAAACTTTTTCTTCTGCAGATATTTTCTTCTCCTTTGTTTTCTTACTTAGTACACGTTAATTCACAAAACATCTAGTTGTTCACACAAGATACCTGAGTAAAATCAAAACAACACAAATGCCCAATCGCAAGAACCGCACACAACTAGAATATTCTTTTATTTGTGTAAGTGTAGTGTTCACTTTCAGAATGGACTTTTTTCAAGTGTAGAGGTAACACTGTAACCCAAAATAATAGTACTTTCATTCAGTTTTGTGGGTATGTGAAATAGCACCATTGGGCTAATTTAAGAATAAAACTGTTTTCACCCTTCTTGGTTAAATTGTAAACCCTGGAGAATCATAATTTTAAAAAAGTAAAAAGGTTCATTTTCTCCTCAAAATCTTAACTTTAGAGAATCAAGAAAAAATTAAATTCATGTCAATACAGAAAACTGAAATAATCCAGAATTATTAAATGTATCCTTTTCAAATCATGTTGCAATAAAAATTATGTATAATAAAGGGTCTTGGAAATATAGGGAAAAAAAACCTAATTGGAAACCAAATAATCTAATCCTAAAGAATGAGTGGGTCAAACAATAAATCATAGAAATAATCAATAATTTCATCAAAAAGAATGACCTCAATGAAACAACATACCAAAATTTATGGGATGTAGTCAAAGCAGTTCTTAAGGGAAATTTTATATCTCTACATGCTTTCATGAATAAAATAACCAAAGAGGAGATCAATGAATTGGGCATGCAACTAAAAAAACTAGAAAAAGAAAAAAATCAAAACTTTCCAAGTAAATACCAAATTAGAAATTCTGAAAATCAAAGGAGAGATTAGCAAAACTGAAAGCAAGAAAACTGTTGAACTAATAAATGAAACTAGGATCAGGTTTTATGAAAAAACCCAATAAAATAGACAAATTTTTGCTTAATTTGATTTACAAAAAGAAAGAAAACCAAATTTCCAGTGTCAAAAATGAAATACGTGAATTCACCACCAATGACGAGTAAATTAAAGCAATAATTAGGAGCTATTTTGCCCAACTGCATGCCCATAAAAGTGACAATCTAAGTGAAATGGACAAATATTTACAAAAATATAAATTGTCAAGATTAACAGAAGAGGAAACAAAATACATAAATAACCCTACTTTAGGAAAATGTAATTGAATAAACTATCAATGAATTCCCTAAGAAAAAAACCTCCAGGGTCAGATGGATTTATAAGTAAATTCTACCAAACATTTTAAGTACAATT
Organism: Bettongia penicillata ogilbyi; assembly: GCA_023548195.1. NCBI lineage: Eukaryota > Metazoa > Chordata > Mammalia > Diprotodontia > Potoroidae > Bettongia > Bettongia penicillata. The sequence goes on from JAJHZJ010000384.1 coordinate 2,356,054, forward strand.
AATTTCAATTCTATCTAAACTATCTGGAAAAATAGGTAAAGAAGGAGTCTTACTCAATTCCTTTTATGACACAAATATGGTGCAGTTCCCTAAGCTAGGAAAAGGCAAAATAGAGAAAGAAAATTATAGAGCAATTTCCCCAATGAATATTGATGCAAAAATATCTAAATAAAATATTAGCAAAGCTATTACAGCAATTTATTATGAGGATAACATAATATGACAAGGTAGGATTTATACCAGGAATGCAGGGCTGGTTCAATATTAGGAAAACTATCAGCATAACTGACCATATCAATAACAAAATTAACAGAAATCATATTATTCTCTCAATAGATGCAAGAAAAGCTTTTGACAAAATACAGCACCCATTCCTACTAAAAATAGTAGACAGTTCAGGAATGAATGCTTAAAATTTCCTTAAAATGATAAGTAGTATATGTCTAAGACCATTAGCAAGTATTATATGTAATAGGAATAAGCTAGAAACATTCCCAATAAGATCAGGGGTGAAGCAAGAATGCCCATTATCACTACTATTATTCAATATTGTATTAGAAATGTTAGCTTTAGTAATGAGAAGAAAAAGAAATGGAAGGAATTAGAAATAGGCAATGAGGAAGCAAAACTATCATTCTTTGTAGATGATATGATGGTGTACTTAGAAAATCCTAGAGAATAAAATCAAAAACTCTTTGTAACATCAACATTAGCGAAGTTGCAGGACATAAAATACACCCACATAAATCAACAGCATTTCTATATATTACCAACATAGCCCAGGAGTAAGAGTTAGAAACAGAAATTTCATCTAAAATTACTGTAGGGGTAGCTAGAGGGCACAATTAATAGAGCACTGGCCCTTGAGTCAGGAGGACCTGAGTGCAGATTTAGCCTCAGACACTTGACACTAGTTGTGTGACCTTGGGCAAGTCACTTAATCCTGATTGCCTTACCTCCTCCCCACAAATAATAATAATAAAATAACTGTAAACAATGTAAAATATTTGGGAATCTACCTGCCAAGACAAATCCCGGAATTATATGAATAGAATTACAAAACACTTTTTATGCAAATAAAGTCAGATCTAAACAATTGGGAAAATATTACTTGCTCATGGGTAGACCCAGGTAATATAATTAAAATGACTATTCTACTTAAATTAATTTACTTTTTAAAAAATTATTAATTTTTAGTTTTCAACATTCACTTCTATAACATTTTGAATTCCACATTTTCTCCCCATCTCTCCCCTCCTCCCACCCCAAGACAGGACGTAAATCAATATAGGCTCAACATATAAATTCGTATTAAACCTATTTTCACATTAGTCATGTTGTAAAGAAGAATTAGAACCAATGGGAGAAACCAAGAAAGAAGAAACAAAAAAGAAAGAGAACAAATATGCTTTGATCTACACTCAGACTCCGTAGTTCTTTGTGACAATATTTTCTATCATGAGTCTTTTGGTCTATCTTAGATTCCTGCATTGCTAAGAAGTTCTAAGTCTATTGAAGTTAGCTTATGATGCAGTTGTTACTGTGTACAATATTCTCCCGGTTCTGCTCATGTCACTCAGCATCCCTTCATATAAGTCTTTCTAAGTTTGTCTGAAGTCTGTCTGCTCATCATTTTTTATAGCACAATAGTATTCCATTACATTCACATACCACAACTTGTTCGGTCATTCCCCAACTAATGGGCATCCCCTCAATTTCCTTTGTCACCACAAAAAGAGCTGCTATAAATATTTTTCTACATGTGGGTCATTCTCCCATTTTTATGATCTTTTTGGGATACAGACCCATTAGTGGTATTTCTGGGTCAAATGCCATGCACAGTTTTATAGCACTTTGGACATAGTTCCAAACTACTCTCCAGAAGGGTTGGATCAGTTCACAACTCCACCAACAGTGCATTAGTGTTTCAATTTTCCCATGTCTTCTCCAGCATTTATCATCTTCCTGTTTCATCATGCTAGCCAATCTGATAGGTGTGATATGGTACCTCTGAGTTGTTTTGATTTGAATTTTTTTCATATGACTATAGATAGCTTTAATTTCTTCATCTGAAAATTGCCTATTCATATCCTTTGACCATTTATCAATTGGGGAATGACTTTTATTCTTATAAATTTGACTTAGTTCTCTATATAGTTTAGAAATGAGGCCTTTGTCAGAGACACTAGTTATAAAAATTCTTTCCTAGTTTTCTCCTTCCCTCCTAATCTTGGTTGCATTGTCTTCATTTGTGCAAAAAACTTTTCAATTTAATGTAATCAAAATTATCCATTTTGTACTTCATAGTGTTCTCTACTCTTGTTTGGTCATAAATTCTTCCATTCTCCGTAAATCTGACAAGTACACTCTTCCTTACTCTCCCAGTTTGCTTATAATATCAGCCTTTATATCTAAATTGTGTATCCATTTTAACTTTATTTTGGTATATAGTGTAAGATGCTGGTCTATGACTAGTGTCTTCCATACTATTTTCCAGTTTTCTCAGCAGTTTTTGTCAAATAGCGAGTTCTTATCCCAGAAGTTGGGGTCTTCAGGTTTATCAAACAGTAGATTACTATAGTCATTGACTATTGTGTCTTGTGCACCTAATGGTTTCCACTGCATCTGTTTCTTAGTATCAAGTAGTTTTAAAGCTTACTGCTTTGTAATACAATTTAAGATCTGGTATGGCGAGGCCACCTTCCCTAGCATTTTAAAAGATTAATTCCCTTGATATCTTGGACCTTTTGTTCTTGCAGATCAATTTCATTATTTTTTTCTAGCTCTATAAAATATTTTTTGGTAGTTTGGTATGGCACTGGATAAGTAAATTAATTTAGGTAGAATTATTAGCTGAGCCTACCCATGAGCAACTGATATTTTCCTGATTATTTAGATCTGATTTTATTTGTGTGAAAAGTGTTTTGTAATTGTGTTCATATAGTTCTTGGGTTTGTATTGGCAGGTAGACTCCCAAGAATTTTATAACGCTACCGTAACTTTTCTCTTTCTATCTCTTGCTGTTGGGCTTTTTAAGCAACATATAGAAATGACAATGATCTCTGGGTTTATTTTATATCCTACAACTTTGCTAAAATTGTTAATTATTTCAAGGAGTTTTTTACTTGATTCTCTAGAATTCTCTAAGCATGTCTTCATATCATTTGCAAAGAATGATAGGTTTGTTTCTTCTTTGCCTATTCTACTAAATTGTATTATAAAGCAGCAAACATCAAAACTACTTGGTACTGACTATGAAATAGAGTGGTGAATTAATGGAATCCATTAGGTGCACAAGGCACAATAGTCAATGATTATAGTAATCTACTGTTTGAGAAACCCAAAGACTATAGCTTCTGGGATAAAAGCTCACTATTTGATATTTGATAAAAACTGCTGGGAAAACCGGAAAATAGTATGGCGGAAACTAGGCATAGACCAATATCTTACACCTTATAGCAAGATAAGATCAAAATGTATACATGATTTAGACATAAGGGTGAAACTATAGGCAAATGAGGAGAATAAGGAATAGTTTATCTGTCATATCTATGAAGAAGAAAAGAATTTATGACCAAATAAGAGATACACAACATTATAAAAGGCAAAATGGATAATTTTGATTACATTAAATTGAAAAGTTTTGGCACAAACAAAACCAATGCTACCATAATTAGACCGTATTTAATGGAAATGCCTGAAATTACGAGGACAGAATGGTACACCAAACAACCCAGTAAGAAAAGTAAACATTTTGGTTCTCTTCCTCTGCTAATTAAATAGGCAATTTTGTGAATTGTGAGAAAATCTTCATTGTATTGTTTGAACCCAGCCCCGCATGGCTGGGAAACTGAACCATCTATGTGCCTTTAGCTAGGGACCTATGGTGTGCTGTTTCCTCTCAATTATCAAATCCTATGTCTTTTGGAACCTCTGTCAGGTCTGTTTGACTACTCCCATATCTACCAGCTTGTGAATATGAACTCCTGGATCCATCTACCACATCTAAAGATTTCTCCTGCTCCTGAGTGGATATCTGAGCCCATAGGAGACCTTGTCCTCTGGTTTGGAAGGGGCCTGAGAAAGATGACATCAGACATAGACAGTTTTCCCAAGATTCTGGACCAGACCTCCTTCCCTGAGCCCCTTACCCACCCAAGACTGATTTCCTATATCTTTGGTAGCTTTAGTTTACTTTTACTTAGTTGCTCTATACCCATCATACTCCTCACTCTCCCTGCCTTGATCGCCCTTGCAGCCTGCTCCTTTTGCCTGTTTGCAATTGCCCAACAGTGGCTGCCCATCTCTGGGGATGTCCAACCAAAGGAAAAGAGCAAGTCCTTCTCCCATTGACCCCCTCACCCCATGAGGCAGACCTAGTCTGACAAGAATTCAACCTTCTCCTTAGTACCCCCTACTTCAGGAAGCAGTTGGGAGAAACCTGAATCTGCCTAGATTTGAATAGTTCTCAAGGTCCTGTCTTTTTAAATACTGTCTGGGTTCCACAGCCCCTCCTACTGCTTTCTACTATTTATCAAATCACTCTTCGGGAACCTGGAAACCTTGACCCAGCTAGGTGTAACGACACAATCTGAGTTTGTCCTGGTGGGCTATCCTTGGATCCTACTAGGGATCCAACTAGGGTTGACTGTTTTTTTAAAAAATATATTATTCATTTATTTTTAGTTTTCAACATTCATTTCCACAAGATTTTGAGTTCCAAACTTTCTCCCCATCTTTCCCCTCCCCCACCCTGAGATGGCAAGCATTCTGATTACCGTTTCCCCAAGTCTGCCCTCACTTTCTCATCGCCTCCTGTTATCCCATTCCCCTTTACTTTCTTGAAGGGCAACATAGATTATCTTCCCAGCAAAATACTTGACTTTCTAACTCTTTGTCAAGGTAGGACTCTGCTTCCGGTGGGGGTTGGGGTAAGTATATGGTCCCAGGCTTCAGGGATTTTGTATCAGCTACTCAACCCCCCTTGTCTGTGGACCCAGAGTTCTCAAAGCTGACTTTTGCTGCTGCTGCCACTGCCACCACAAAACTTCCACCACCCCTACTGCCCTGAGGCTGGTGCCAGACTTGGCTAGATGGAGAACTCCTCTTTCACCCAGGTCCCACAGAGTTTTCCCAATGACCTTTCTAGGTTTTGGGGGTTGAGAAGTCTGGAAACTGACAGAGCTGCCAATGACTCAGTCCCCTGAGGCCTGCTCTGACCTGTTTGTGCTGGTGCAGCCCATGTTGGACTGTGCTCTGCTCCCTGTCTGGTATGAAAGACCTTTCTTTTCAACTTTCCAGGTTGTCTTGTACTGGAGATGTGTTTCACTCTAGTCATTCTGTGAGTTTGGTAGCTCTGGAATTTGTTTAATCATTTTCTACAGGTCTTTGGAGGGTTTTGGGGAAGAGCTCAGAGAAGTCCCTGCTTTTATGTGATCATCTTGGCTCTGCCTCTAGAGTTGACTTTGGCCAACAAACGTTCTACCACCTTGGCAAAGAAAATAATGTTGTTTTCCCTTGGTCTTCCCACACCAGTTGCAGAGATTAGTGCATCAACTCTGGTCAACAAAGGAAGGGTTATTAGAGCTTGCCTTCCCACCTCCTGAGGAAGAGTGAGGTTTTTCCATACTTTCTTTGGTCTACAGGTGGCACCGTCAGCTTACCTTTGACCAAAATGAAGGAATGATAATCATTTAAGATCATTTGAACCTCCATAACGGTCAGAGCCTGAACTAATCAACCAGATATGCTTTCTGAGTGAACTAAAAATGTCCTATCAGCAACTATAGGACCCGGATGAGGCTGACCAGGAGCATTCTGTTTGTGACCATTAAGGACAGAATGTCTGCAACCAGATATTGACTTGAATAATGGAACTTTCTCTTGGTAGTCTATGGGCATAGGCTATAATATAGGGGAAAACACAGATATCCTGGGAATGTAATTTCAGCAGACACTTTGTCAACTGTCTTGTCTTGTTGCATTGACATCTTATTCAACCAAGATATCCCCTTTCTCCTACTATGGTTAAACACATATGACATCCTAAACTTGAGTGACATGGCCATCCTGAGTTGGGATGGTTCTAAAACGTCTTGAAGGCTGGTCATTCTTTTATCAGTCAGCAGGTTTTTATATGGCTACATGGTCATGTAAGCTAGCTGTAAGAGAATAAAACACCATGAATTTATATTTACATATCACCTAGATGGTTTGCCTCCTAACCAAACTTTCGGGTTGACAGTGCAGACACGTGAACGCATGTGCTGGGCCTGGAGTCAGGAAGACAACTTCCCGAGCTGAAATCTGGCCTCCGAGTGACCCTGGGCAGGCCACTTGACCCTATCTGCCTCAGTTTCCTCATCTGTCAAATGAGTTGGACAAGGAAATGGCCAACGCTAAAAATAGTGGGACGGAACAACAAGTTCACCGGAGGGCTGGTCTTGGATGGGGGAGGCAGCAGGGAAACCGCAGAGTCCGGGTGGGGAGGGCCCCTCGGCCTGGCCCTTCTGGAAACCCACTCTGCCAGCACGCAGGGCAGCTCGGGAAAACCTCTAGAGCCCCAATACTTTGTGGTCTGGGAGGACCGCGAAGCCTGAAACTGGCAAGGGGCGCCTTCGGAGCCGGTGAAGGGCCGGGGTGGGGTCCCTTCCACGCGTCCCGCTCCCTATTCGCTGAACCCCTGCCCACGATATCCCCGGGGGCACCGCCATGGCGGGAGTCCTCACTCCTCCTTTCCTCCTGGAAGTTCGGCGCACCCCCACACCGTGCTCCCCTGACCTGTGAGAATGGTGCATCTCCCTCCTGTCATTGCACAACACGTGGAGGACCACGCGTCTGCAGGCTGATGAGCTGGCTCCTTGTGCTGAACTGTTTTTTCTCTTTCCTATAGAATATCTGATACAAAGGATCATTTGGTAGGTGAGGAAGGAGGAAACGCATATTTTAAAATAAAAACATCAGCAAAAATAAGACAAAATTAAAAGAATAATTAAAAAAAAGAGAATAAGATGGTGATAATACTACTTGCCTGGAAGGAAAGATTTTTTAAACCATAAAAAGCATGACAGGAATGACAGTTATTCTGTGGGGATGAGCAACTCCCTTGATTTTTAGAGGAGAAATACATGAAGAGAAAACCCTTCCTTCACAATCATTTTATGGTGGTACAAGCTCAGAGAATATTAGAACTGGAAGGGACCTCACAGAACCAGCTTTTGGGATGCTATCAAGATGAGTTAGAACTAAAAGCAACTTTTTTGTGTTGGCCAAGAATTGGAAATTGAGGGGATGCCCATCAACTGGGGGATGGCTGAACAAGTTGTGGCATATGAATGTAATGGGCTACTATTGCACTGTAAGAAATGAGGAGTAGTCAGATTTCATGAAAAGCTAGAAAGACTCATATGAACTGTTGCTGAGTGAAGTGAGCAGAACCAGCAGAATGTCATACACAGCGACAACAACATTGTGTGATGATCAACTATGATAGACTTAGCTCCTCTCAGCAATACAATGTTCCAAGACAGTTCCAAAGACTTGTGATAGAAAAATGCTATTGTTTGAATGGAATGAAAAGTTTTCAAAAAATTATAAAAAGAAAAAGAAAGAAGAATTTAACTGAAGCATTCTAAAAATATACAGAGGGAAACACTAATAAGACAACTTGAAAGTAATATTTTAAATTTATTATTTAAGAAAAAGCAAGCTATACACATAATAGCATTTTTCACATATAATCCTTTTTTTCTCTTCTGCTTTGTATATGGAAATCAGTTGGTTTTGTTGGGGTTTTTTTTTGCTGTTTAAGTTTAGATTTTAAAATTTTATTTTAAAAAGGTGTAAACTTTTTGAAAGCAAGGACTGTCTCAATTTTGTTTTTGTATTTCCAGAGTTTGACAGATAGTACGTGCTTAATAAATGTTTGCTTGCTTGTTGTATTGATCAAGGAATGTGTGATTCTAAAAGAAAGCTGGTTGGTTACACAGTAATAATATCCTTGTAAAGTCAAGAGGAAGGCCCCTAGTACAACTGGGTGGACTGACTGTGGAGAATTTATGGAAAGACATGGCCACAAGTCACATGGCAAGGTCAGATATACATAGGCTGGGATTTGTACTGATGAAATCATGGTTCCATTGGAGTAACTGAGTAATGTAAGGCCTTCCATTTATGACCATTAAATCTCATCTATTTGATATGGCACATTATGCTAGCCTGCCAAGACTTTGGGATCACTTCTTTTCTAGACCTCCACTGGGCTATTTCCTTAATGATAATATATTCTAGAATTCTGCCAGGAATTAAAACAAATTCACTGCCTATAGTTTGTAAGTCTCATTCTATTTTCTTTTTCTTTTTTTTTTTTGAAAATTGAGACACCTAGGATATTGTTTTTCATGACCTCTTAAAGATTACTAATTACTTGGCAGAGAACTGAAAAGAACTTGAGAGGCCATGTGGTCCATACCATACTTTAATGATGTCCCCTAGTCAGAACATAACAGAAATACAGTATTTGCTGCTTATCACTATATTTTAAGATGGACAATGATAAACTGGAGGGCAATCAAGTTGGTAAGGGGACTGAGGATTATGTTACGTTAAGATTGTTTTGGGGAAAAGCCAAGATGGCAGAGTAGAAAGACACATATACTCTAGTGCTTCCTCCACAGCCCATAAAATACCTGTAAAAAATGACTCTCAACAAATTCTAGAGCAGCAGAAGTCACAGAATAACAGGGTGAAAGAAGTTTCCAGCCAAACATAACCTGGAAGGCCAGCATGAAAGGTCTATCTCACAGGTGGTTGAACAGAGTGGAGCCCAGCCCTGGACACACCACACTGGGAGAACAGGACCTGAACAGACCTCCAAGGCAGAATTCCCAGCAGGAAAGGTCCCAGATCCCTTAACCCACAAGAAAGCTCCAAAGATTAGTGTGGGAGGGTTTTCCCAGCTGTGAGAGAGGGGAAGAGTGACCCTAGTATTGGCCCCAGGTGGTGGCAGAGGCAGTGGCAGAAGCAGCAGCAGTAGCAGGTGGCTAAGGTGGTAGGGGAAGCAGCTTGGGTGCATTGTCCCAGTGGCTCAGCTTAAAGCTTCTCAGGGAATTGAGCAGCTGATCTGAACCTCAGCCTTGAGCAAGGTCCTGGGGGGAGGAAGAGCACTAAGACCCTCCTCTTGACAAAGGATTCAGAAGTCAAGTACTGGCTGGGAAAGTGCCCAAAAAAGGGAACAAAAATAAGACCATAGAAGGTTACTTTCTTGGTGAACAGGTGTCTCCTTCCATCCTTTCAGATGGGAAAGAACAAGGCATACTGTCAGAGGAAGTGAAGGCTTCTGCCTCCAGTACCTCCAAAATGAATATGAAATGGGCTCAGGCCATAGAAGAGCTTGAAAAGCAAGTCAGCAGCTTGTTAAAGGAGAACCAAAAAAATGCTGAGGAAAATAACACCTTTAAAAAGAGGCTAACTCAATTGGAAAAAGAGGTCAAAAAAGCCAATGAGGAGAAGGAGGTTTTAAAAAGCAGAATTAGCCAAATGGAAAAGAAGGTTCAAAAGCTCACTCAACAAAATAGTTCTTTAAAAGAGAGAGTGGAGTTCAGGGAAGCTAATGACTATGAGATAAACCAAGAAGTTAGAAAACAAAACCAAAAGATTGAAAAAATAGAAGATAATGTGAAACATCTCATTGGAAAAACTACTAACCTGGAAAATAGATCCAGGAGAGATAATTTAAAAATTATGGGACTACCCGAAAGCCATGATCAAAAAAAGAGCCTTGACATTATCTTTCATGAAATTATCCAGGAAAACTGTCCTGATATTCTAGAATCAGAGGGCAAAATAAATATTGAAAGAATCCATCAATCACCTCCTGAAAGAGACCTGAAGAGAGAAACTCCTAGGAATATTATGGCCAAATTTCAGAGTTCCCAGGTCAAGGAAAAAATATTGCAAGCAGCTAGAAAGAAACAATTTGAGCATTGTGGAAATACAATCAGGATAACACAAGATCTAGCATCTTCTACATTAAGGGATCAAAGGACTTGGAATATGATATTCCAGAAGTCAAAGGAACTGGGATTAAAACCAAGAATCACCTACCCAGCAAAACTGAGTATAATACTTCAAGGAATAAATGGCCATTCAATGATATAGAGGACTTGCAGGCATTCATGATGAAAAGACCAGAGCTGAATAGAAAATTTGACTTTCAAACACAAGAATCAAGAGAAGTATGAAAAGGTAAACAGGAAAGAGAAATCATAAAGGACTTTCTAAAGGTGAACTGTTTACATTCCTACATGGAAAGATAATATTTGTAAGTCTTGAGACTTTTCTCAGTATTTGGGTAGGTGGAGGGATTATACATACTCACACACACACAAATATAGACAGAGAGTACAGGTTGAGTTGAATCAGAAGAGATGATATGCACAAAAAAATAAAATAAAAATTAAGGAGTGAGGGAGGAAAATATTGGAAGGAGAAAGGGAGAAATGGAATGGGGCAGACTATCATTCATAAAAGAGATAAGAAAAATCTTTTTCAATGGAGGAGAAAAAGGAGGAGGTGAGAGCACATATGGCTTAAGGAGGGAATAACATACTAAATTTGGTATGAAAATCTATCTTACACTACAGGAAAGTAGGGGAGAAGGGGACAAGTGGAGTGAGGTGAATGATAGAGGGGAGGGCAAATGGGAGAAGGGAGTAACTAGAAGTAAACACTTTTGGGAAGGGACAAGGTCACATGAGAGAGTAGGAAAAAAAGGGGGACAGGGTGAGATGGAGGGCAATATAGTTAGTCTTGCACAACATGACTATTATGGAAGTCTTTTGCAAAATGACACATATAGCCTATATTGAATTGCTTGTCTTCTCAGTGGGGATGGGGAGGGAGGGAGGGAGGAAGGGAGAGAAGTTGGAATTCAAAGTATTAGAAATGAATGTTGAGAATTATTATTGCATATAACTGGGAAATAAGAAATACAGGTAATGAGGTATAGAAATTTATCTTGCCCTACAAGAAAAGAGAGAAGATGGGGATAAGGGAAGGGTGGGGTGTGATAGAAGGGAGGGTACATTGAGGGAAGGGGCAATCAGAATGCAAGGTATTATGGGGTGGGAGGAGGGGAGAGATGAAGAGAAAAATTGGAACTCAAAATTTTCTGGAATGAATATTAAAATCTATAAGTAAATAAACAAATAAGTAAGATTTTATAAATAAAAAATTCTTAAACAAAAGGGACTCTATGAGGCTTCCAACTTATGAATCCCAAGGGAACTTCCAATGTGCTCAAGAAGGAGAAAGGGGAGTCTAGGAGGCAGATGTAAGGAGCTGTCCCCTAGGGCACAAGTAGTGGAAAGGCATAGGGAGAGATAACAGACAGAATACTCTGCACAAGGAACAGAAAAGTCAGCTGGCCTGGATCACGGTGCGCTGGAGGAGGAGCAACGTCCACGGATCCTAGAAAGACAGGTGGGGGCAGGGGTGGGTATGCAGTAAGACTTTTGGGACTCTGGGTAAGATGATGTTGCCTCTTCCCTTGATTCATTATGATGCTTTTGGCTGAGGTATGTATTTTCATTTTTTATTACTTTTAAAATATATCTATTTGTTACATTTTGATAAGCTTAGTAATCAATAAAAGCAAACTTTATATATGTAAAAAAGAAGATTTTTTGAACTGTCATTCTTTAGCCTGGAGAAGAGACTTGGTGGGGAGGGAGACATGATAATTGTCATCAAATACTTGTAGGGTTGCTAAGTGGATGAGGCTCCAGAGAACATCACTAGGAGCGCGGGGGCAATGCTATAGACACAAATTTTGGCTGGATGTAAGAAAAAACTTCCAAACAATTAGCGCTGTCCAAAAGTGAATAAAATATGATTTGGAACAATAGTGACAGTGAAAAAGGAAGCACAGCATGTTTCAGGATTGTTGGAGGAGGGAGACTATTGACTGCACAAATATAGAATAAAGGGGATGTGTCTGTGGAGCTCTTCACCTGCATGGGAATTCTTTAAAGCGAGGCTGAATTATGTCATTCAAAAAGCCCCAAAGTGTCCAATATAATTCAGTTCTATCTTTTGTTAATTGAGACCAGCACTGGCAGTATTATAATACTGCTGATAATACTTTATAAAAGGCAGTGGTCTTGTTATTTGGGGTGCTAATTTTAGTTTTTGATTTACCCTTTACTCAATAATTTTAGGATCCTTTACTGGAGATCAAGAAAATAAAGACCAAAATGATCCCTATGCCCAAAGCTGGCTCAGAGAGAATTGCTGACCTCAGCCAAACCCTTGGGATTCTGAGAATGAGAACTAGGAACAGAAAGAAAAACTCACCCACACCCAGGAGACTCCAGGAAAAACCTGATTGTATGACACTGCATCACTACCTCTCCTTCAGTCCCATGCAAGTCATGGCACCAAAAAAAGTTAACCGTTGATCAAAGGATTGGTCCAACGAAACAAACAGAATCAGTCTTCCCCTTTACCAGACTTGCTCAATAAACAAACAGAAGAGGGTTCACCTTAAACAAAGGTCTTATCAAATTATAAACAGAATCCGGCTATACATGTGCTTGTAAGAGTTAATTTATTTTCATTGATCCAGAGAACCGTGCATACGTTAGAGTCATAAAATAATTCTGAACTACCTGATGGCTTTGCTTGAGAAGTTTTAAAGCATCCTCAACCACTTCCCCCAACCCTGAACTCAGAACCCCAGTGCACTTCATTAGCCAAATTATAGCTGCACAGAACAAATAGGATGGCCCCAGGATGCCTGTTTTCTGTCAGCAGTAAATAAAGGGTGTCAAGATAGTGCCTCCAATGACGGAAGGACATAAAAAGATAAGGAAAATGTCCAGTGGGCTATGTCCTTGGTAGAAGAAGGTTTCCAGTCAGCCAACTCTAGCAGGAGGGCTTGGGTTCACCCAAAGAACAAAGCAAATCATGTCTGTTATGCTAGAGCATGTAACGCATTGTGGTAGGTTAAGCTCAGGGTGGGCCAAAAACTTCTTTCTCTTAATTGAGCAATCCAGGTTACAGGCCTTTCTCAGGTGGGGGGTGGTTCCGGCTGGTTCACAATGATACAAGAGACCTATGCTGACATCAGAGGTGTTCTAGATGTCATGTACTCTTGCCCCCATTATTGCCTTTCAGGCACTTACCCAGATCAGCTACAGGTTCCAGGACAAAGTCTGGAGGGAGGAGATCCTACGTAGGTATTTCTTGGAGTGAGGGGTGGGCCTGGTGGAATTTCTCCTGTCTTGGGCCCTTTGCCAGTGCCCAGCTCTGGCCTGGCTCAGGAAGCTGGGAAAACTGACTGGGGGAGAGTGAGGTATCAGGGATACAAACTCTGGTTTCCAGTGACCAAAGGGATCACAGAGCATACAAGGAACTTAAGGGGGTGTCCTTGTGTCCCCCACTTCAGGAAGGTTGTGCAGAGAGTGAGTGCGACTGAATGTACCCACCTGTACCATAAAGAACATTCATGTTCAGTCAAAGTGTGACAACAGCAACCATTCACTGCCGCTGAAGCCCCAGGAGAGCATGAGGATAAGCAAACAGATGCTAAACTCCAACTACAGGCTCTGGTGAGGAGGCCAGACCCAGGCCCTAAGGCCCAATCTCCTTCTTTACCTCATCTTTTATATCACTCCCATTATCTGAAAATACCTCTGACCAACCCTTTGAGAGTCAGGGCCTTTACCAGATTCTGTCTGTCTCTTCTTCATCTTTTTAATCTATTTCACACCATGATCCTGTGGGTCCAGGAGATCTTCAGGTAGATCACATTCATCCTTTGATTCTATGGAGCACAGTTGGCCTGCTGTCATCTCCTTACCCATTTTGCATTGGACCTGGGCAGGTTCCCTGTGGCCTGACTCCTTTGTCTCCATATACCTGAGACCTCTGCCTGTCTACCTCTCTTCTTTTCCTAATTTGTCCATCTTCATAGCACAAGGAGATCAAGATTGTGCTTGGTTGGTGGGGAGGGAGGGCCAGATAGGCAGGCGGGGGTAAAATTTAGTGTGGGATGGTACAGCTGCTACTGAAAAGGTCATTAAGGGGAGGGGAGCAATCTGGTCCCTCCCAGGGTCCAAGTCCATATTAACCTTGTACATTGGGAGAGAGAAGGGCTGAGTAGACAGAAGTCTGCTGACCACTTTATTCCAAGAGGTGAGACCTAGGGGAGGAAAGATGCACTTTCACTGAGCCTTCAAGCAAGGGCAGATTCAAAGCTAGCTTTGGTTCCCTATTAGTTTGCACAGAGAAGGATTTGGGGGGATGGGCAAAAGTAACTCTAGGCAGGGCAGAATAGTGGTCAGCCTTAGGACTGAGAACATGCCAAACCCAGCTGGGCTCACCTATATGCCACTATTTGGAAGCACAACCAAACTTGGTTGGAGCTGCCTGAGGCTGGGCTGGGCTACTTACAGGTGGCCCCTAAAGGAAGGGAAAGGGAGGGGTAAGATGAGGATAAGGGACTCCTAACTCCTCCTCCTGCCCACTGGTGGGGCTTTCTGACCGTCTCCCTTCCTGCCAGGGATAGGGAACTTGGAGAGAGGACCTAGGAAACCTGGACATTATCCACAAGGTGAGTGCGGGGTAGGGGGAGAGGGCTGGACTGTGATCACACCCCAGGCAGGTGTGTTAACAGTGGGTTGGAAATTCACAAGAGTCCTTCAGGATTGGGAAGAAAATGCACCCACACATCCTTCTGATCTGCAGCTCCATGGTCAGTGCCTCGGAGGGGGTTCCCCTCCAGATCAGGGGCTACAAGATGGCTACGCTATCCATCATTCTTCAGACGCCTTCCCTCCCCCATATTAATCCCTCTAGAGAGAGAGGTTTTATCATGCCTTCTCTTCCCTCAAACTCCTTGGTGCCCAGGAAGAATGGAAGAGTTAGTCTGGCAGATTAGAGAGAGGAGGTGGGGCCCCTGACAGCCTATCAATAGCTCCTTCCCACCTTCTCCCACCAATCAAGGCCTGAGAGATTGGGGAACTAAGGATAAGAGCAGGGAACAGCACACCTCAGGTGTCCTCCTGGGACTGGATCTGAGCCCTCTCTGCCCCAGTCTATCCCAGTTCCTCTCCTCCCTGATTCTGTTCTTAGCCTAAGGCTTGGGATCCGACTCTGCAGAGGCTCAGGAAATCCCTGTTCTCTTCCTGACCATCCCTCTGGTGCTTTCCTCCTGTGCCCGCACTTTGCCCCTGTGCCCATCCTTTCCCTTGGACTTGTTCTCATCCCTTTCTCTACCCTCTTCTCCTTCCCTGTCTGTGTTCTCCTGAGTCCATGATCCTGATCCCTTCTCTGTTCCATCAGTCCTCCTTTCCTTGACCCTGTGTCCCCTTCCCTAGAATATTTTCTGCTCCTTTATGTGCCCTTGTCTGAATCTCTGCCCCTGTATCCCCCATCCTAGTTCCTCTAGCTGTCTCTGGACCCAAAGCTGTAATTAGCTGAAATCCAGTTCATTTGGGGCAGGAAGTATAGAGGACAGTCCCAGGGAGGATGCAATTGTATCAGTAGAGGCCCACCACATCCCCAGAACATCAGTGGTGGTGGTTGTGGAGAGCAAAGAACTCCCTTTCCTCACCCCCCTACACCCTCCCAAGTTGGCATCCAAGGGCCAAAGTCCCCATTCCACTCATGTTCTGCCTAGCTCTGTTCTTGCCCTTTGTTTTTCTTCCTAGTCCTACTATCTCTGGGGACCTTCCTACTCCTACCCCCAGGGAGTTGAAACTAAGCAGGCGAAAGACCTCCAGATGCATGGCCTAGGCAGGTGACACCTTCCAGTTCCACAGGCTACTCAGACTCTCAGGCCTGCTGTGCACATCACCTTTTCTGTCCATTTCCCTGTTCTTGGTATCTGAAGTCTCTGTGCCCTCTGACAGAAGTCCGGAAACCAAACATTTAGAGAAAGAAGGAACTCCCCTTCCGGGAGGCTTCCAAGGACTTACTCCAAAGGACAGAGCCAGGAGAGCTCCTCTGATTTTGAAGCAAGGGCTGTGAATTGCCACCACCTCCAGGCCTGCAGGGGATGGCAGGAGGGAGGGAGCAGAGTCTGGGAGATCAGAATAGGGTTCCCACCCCAAATATACATCAACCCAGGAGCTCATCAGTACAGGAGATATAGAATGATGGCATCAGAGTTCCCCTCCTTCAGCCAGGGTTCCTGGGGCCCTGCCCAGCTGCCAGGGAAACGGAGGCCTGATCAGACAGAAAGATGAAGGGGCTGAGCCTCACCCGAACCCCGATGGGGTAACAGCTCTCAGGAAAGTGGCTGATCTAGAACACGTCCTCTCAGACGCTCTTTCTCTGGACACCCTCAGGCTCTCCCTCGTCTCTCAGCTTCTGCCATTCGGTCCCTCATCTCTCTCATCTTTCTCTTTCCCACTTTTCCAACTCTCTCCCTTTTCCGTGGCTGTCTGGGTCTCTCTGCATCTCCCCTCAGTTATATAACTGTCTTTCTGCTCCTGCCAGTGACAGGAATCTTCCCCTAAGCCCCAGCTCTACCTTCCTCCCTCCCCTACGTCTTCCAGGGGCTGAGCTTCCATCCCTCACCACCTTTCTTTTCCCTTCCCAATGTCTCACTTCTCTTTCCTTCCGTCCTCTCTCCCTTCCCCCTTCTCCTTCCCCCCTCATTCCCTTCCCTCTTCTCCTAACCCTCCTTTGCAACAAGTCCTGCTCTTCCCTCGTCCCTGACCTATTCCCCCTTTCTTCACCTCACTTGCCTCCCTCTCTACCCCCTCCCTCCTTCCCTATCTGCTCTCCCTTCTTGGACCTTAAACCCCATTTTTCCTCCTTCCCCTCTGACTTTCTCCTTCTGCAATATCCTTATGTGGTGCCCTTCTCTTCTATCCCTTCCTTCTCTTCTTTCCCCTCCTGTTCCCCTTTCCTGCTCTCCCTCCTTCAGCCTTCTTTCTCTGCCCCTCCCTTCTTCTCCCTTGGACCCTCCCAGAGCCCAGCTGCCTTACCCTGTCCTGAGGGGGCACTGTATGGGAGGCTAGGATGGGGTGGGGAACTCTGAGTAGGCTTCATACATTCCCCCCATATAGGACCATGGCAAACAAGAACATCAAGCAGCAAGTAGTGAATGGAATTCGGGACAAGGTGCTGACCTTGGATACCATGAACCAATCAGTGAAAAACATTGAGTATGCCGTGCTAGGGCCCATTGTACTTCGGGCTATGGAGCTGGAGAGAGAGCTTCAACAGGTACTGTCCTGGCTTCCTCTGACCCTTCAACCCCTTCCCAGACACTTGCTCAGTCCCAACCTGTAATCTCTGCCTGGGTAAGCACTAACTCTCCCAGTGACTTTACCACCTTCCTTCCACCTCCCCTTGAATGGACTGGTGAGGCACCTACTATGTTCTTAGTCCTGTCCAACCTCTGCTTCCCAATTCAACTTCTCTCAGCCCTGGCCATACCTACTTCTTAAGGTTCTCTGAAACCAGGGACACAGTGCCTTCCATCCTAAGGATGTCACTTTTCCTGTTCCACAGCTACATACCCTTCATACCAACCTTTGCCCATGCCCTGGATCAGGGGCTCCATGTCCCCATGCTTGAGAATTTTTTTCTGTAATTGAGATTACCCAAGAAATACAAGGCCTTTGAGTAATAGGGTTGGAGAATACACATAATATAGGGCTAAAGAGCGTTCAGCCAGAATTTCCCCAGGTGTCCCATCCCCTATAACGCCAGGTCTCTCTCTCCAGGCAGCTCTGGACTGTGGGCAGAAAGAGAAAGTTGACCCAAACTGTTTCAGTACCCTTCACAATTGTGGGGTTTCAGTTATGATGGGCACCTCTTGGATCCTCCTGGCCACTGCCTTCTCTAGTCTCCTTATCCCCACTCCCATCTCCCTCAGTACAGCTGCAGGACTGTAAGGGAGAGGCTGAATGAGTAAGGAATTCATCCTGTGCTCTCCCACCCTTTGCCAGAGACACTAAAGCTTTTCTAGGCAGAATGGATCAGACACAGGGAGAGGCCAGCCCCCTTCTCCAGGGTTATTTGGTTCTGTCAGCACAGATAGTTGGGAAGGGAGAAGAGGGAGGGCTCTCATCTTCTCTCTCCAGGGTGTGAAGAAGCCCTTCACAGAGGTTATCCAGGCATATAAAGGAGATGCCCATGCTATGGGTCAGAAGCCAATCACTTTTATGTGCCAGGTAAGAGACCTTGGCCCAAGACCCCAGTCCTGTTCAGTACCTGTCCCTTCTCTCCCTGGGGCGACTCAGTTTTGTGGCCTTCATGTTGTACCCTTCCCTTCTCTCACACAACTGTCAGGTCTTGGCCCTCTGCCAGTACCCAGATCTCCTGAATAGCCCAGCCTTCCCAGAAGACGCCAAGAAACGTGCAAAGAGGATCTTGCAGGCCTGTGAGGGCCACAGCACAGGTGAGTCCTTTCCCTGCCTGTTGCCACACTTCCTCTCTTACCCTCTCAAGCAGCTTGTCACTGAATTTGTAGCAGAGGAATCTGTTTTGAATCTTATCTGTGCTGGTTCCTACCTGTGTGGCCTGGGGCCTGAGTTTCCTCAGCTGTAAAATGAGGAGATTGAATGGGATGCCTTCTGAGGCCCCTTGCAGCTTTGAATTTAAGACACTGATTCTGAAGGGGAGACATGGTCCTCCCGTCAATAACTATATAATCTAAAGGGGAATGTGGCCTTGTCCACAGTTCCCATGCCCTTCTTTCTGACCCATGCCCATCTTAACCCTCCATCTCCACCTGGACTTAGGGTCTTACAGTGCCAGTGCTGGCATCCAGATGATCCGAGAGGATGTGGCAAGGTACATTGAGCATCGGGATGGGGGCATTGCGTCTGACCCTGAGAACATCTTTCTGTCCACAGGGGCCACCAGTGCCATCATGGTACACTTACCTCTTTCATTGTTTCTTCTCTACCCCCCCAATTGATTTTCTTGGACCCCTCACCAGCCCACACCCTGCTCAGCCCTTCCTCTAGAAGCCATCATCACAGAGGCCCCCGTTATATCCAAGCCTGGCACAGCTTATACCCAGTTGGCAAGGAAAGGGGAGGGGAAGGAATGGGTACAACTTCCTGATCAGGGCCAATGAGTCCATGACCTCAGAAATCCAATGAAAGTTAGGGGGATGACTTAAAGGGTATTAAGAAGAGGGAACCTCTGACCCCTGACTCAGCATTTATCTCTCTTCTCCAGGCTGTGCTGAGCCTGTTGGTGTCAGGCAAAGGGAAGAATAGGACAGGGGTCATGATTCCTATTCCCCAGTACCCATTATATTCAGCCAGCCTGGCAGAATTCAATGCTGTCCAGATCAACTACTATTTGGATGAGGAGCATCACTGGGCACTAGATGTGGCTGAGTTGCAAGAGGCACTAGACCAGGCCAAAGCTTACTGTCAGCCTCGAGTCCTGTGTGTCATCAATCCTGGCAACCCCACAGGTAGATTTCCCTCACCCTTGCCTCATCCACCCCCCTGCCAGTCTGGCCCCATTGTCTTTCCTTTCCTCAGGCTCAGGTTCCCTTGGGTATCACCTTCCTCAAGTCCTGGGTTGGGAATCTGCCTATGTATCTCATCCCATGTACCACCCTAGCCTTAACACCAGGACAACCTGCAATCCACCTCTATCACCCATCTGCTCCCTTGTGACCTCCTATGATCTCCTCCTGTCCCCTTTTTTATGCCCTAATCTAAAACCCAGGGCAGGTCCTGAGCCGTGAGAACATCGAAGCTGTCATCCGATTTGCCTATGAGGAGCATCTCTTCCTGATGGCTGATGAGGTGTCTAGGCAGGGGCCTTAGGAGGGATTGGTTAGGGTTGGGTGAGGGGAAGCATGGGGGATATCTTTGAGTGTGACTGTAACCTCCCTTCTGTGTGGACTCTCAGGTTTACCAAGAGAATATATATGCTGAGGGATCCCAGTTCCACTCATTCAAGAAGGTGCTGATGGAGATGGGCCCACCCTATGCCCAGCAGCTAGAGCTTGCTTCCTTCCATTCCTGCTCCAAGGGTTACATGGGCAAGTAAGACACAAAGACTACTCCCCTTTCTTAGTTAGGTAGACACAATCTTCCTGTCCCTCCCAGCCAGGGAGATATGGTAATCCCTCTTCCCAATTAATATACTATCGTTCACAGATCATAAGCCCCAACCATGCCTATGCACTGGTCAGACATAACTAGGCCCTAAGTCCCTCTGGGAGCCCTTCCCCAATTCCTTAGCCCTTCTGATCCTCTGATATTTTCCCAGGTGTGGGTTCCGTGGGGGCTACACAGAAGTCGTGAATATGGACCCTGCAGTGAAGCAGCAGATGTTAAAGTTGCTCTCAGTTCGGCTGTGCCCACCAGTACCAGGGCAAATTATCATGGACATAGTGACAAATCCCCCTCGACCTGGGGAGCCCTCTTATGAGCAGTTCCAGCAGGTGAGTAGGACAAAGGCCAAGGGAGATGGTGGGATGGGATGGGGCACCTTCCAGACTGGGTAACCTTCCTCCCAGTAATAGATCCAGGGGTAGGTGGTGCCAGGGATCACAGACAGGGTTCTAGATTTAGAGTTGAAAGTGATCTTTGTCGTCATCTTGTGCAACCCCTTCAGTTCTTGGGGATGTGATTCTATGACATCCTCAGAGGAGAGACACAGGCTTGGGAGTCATCTGCAATGGTGGGATGTCAGGGAATCAGCAAGTATCACACACCTACTCTACACAGGTACAAAGGATGAAACAATCCCTACTGGCAAGGAGTTTACATTAGAGTGGGAGAGACAAAAGACTGAATGGGATTGTTAAAGGAGAAAGTGTAAATAGATGTGAACAGGGCCAGGTACCTACTCACTCTGAGGCCAGAAGGAGGTTAAGGAGCCAGTAGAAACAGAGGAGGAATGGACAGTGTCAACTGGACCAGAACTGATAAGTCATCAGTCAATGGCTGAAGCTGAACAAAGCAGCCTGGAGCCAAGGGACTCAGGAATCAAATAGAAATTTAATTAATTTCAGAATGAGGAAAAGAGGTTTGCAAACTGACATCCTCCCGTGGAGGATTTGTGGCTTATGGGAGGAGCAGCGCTTTTATTCCTGAAAACCACAAAAAGTCAGGGACTAATGTCTTGAATAAATCGTTTCCATGGCAGGTTCACATGTGCAGGTATCTTTGGGATAATAAAGGTGTTCCTGGATTCTGTGGGAACAACCTCTAAGTTTATTGTCTCAAGTCATAAAGGTTGGTTATTGAGTCTTGTGATTGTTCCATGGGATACAGAACCAGAGCTAGTATGACAGGAACAGGGGTGCAGCACCTTGTTCAGTTCACTTAACAATTACAAGAAATAGAAACTGTGAGTATGTCAGGAGAGGCCGATTGATCACTTCCTGCTGCAGCATTTCAGCTGTTTCTGACTCTCAGGTTCCTGGGAAACAGGAAATCTCTCAGAGAATACCTGATGCTGGTCAAAGAAGACATTTAGCCAGAGGGTGAGATCATCCAAAGGTTGAGCACAAAGGATTGTTGTTATGACAAACTCAGAGCACAGCTTGGTTGCTGGGCATTAGTTCTGGATTACAGTTTCTCCTAATATCGTGATATAAGCCAAAAATACCAGTTTGGGCAGGATGAAATGTTGCCTAGGTGTTAGTTCCTTGTGTGGACCTATTGGAGAAGTGTATCTCAGGAGTCACTACTTCCTATTGTTTGCTTGTACTCAGAAAAGAGAGAGGGTCCAAGAATGTAGGGAGAGAAAATGCCAGCACACACTTGAATCAGGAGAGAGGGTCCAAGAATGCAGGGAGAGAAAATGCCAGTACACACTTGAATCAGGAGCTTAGTGGTTGGGCAGATAACAAAAGGAAAGAGAAAAAAAAAAACTAGGACGGTATACTCAGCCCTCATCAGGAATCTTGGGACAGCTATCTTATCTGGATGTTGGCTGCTTCTTGGTCCATAATAAATCAACCTTGAGTTCCCCTGGAGGCTTCAGTTGTCCACTCAGGGATAGGGGCTTTCTTCAGGTAATCCATGATTCCTCACCCACAAGTGTGGCAGCTGTGGGAATAGCCAGAAGGACCTGGTAGGGGTTCTTAGGGAAAAGTCCTTGCATCAATCTTTGAATCTGAGTTTCTGGTTAGCATAACATATATCTTTAGTTGAGTCTCTAAACAACACAAAGATGATCTCAAATCCCAGGCACACAGTACTAGGTTCAAACAGTCCAATACAATTTTTTCTAACAATTCCCATAATTGCATAATTACAATAAGTCAGGTACAGATCAAACTATTTAGAGGTCTCACAATGGACTCTTTCTATGAAGGGAGATTTGCCTGTCTCCAAGGTAACCAAGAAACAAACATAATCATCCTTTTAAAAAGACCAAAGCAATATGATGGTTATCACCAATATTAGCTAAGATCAAGTCTCCTTGTATCCTAGTAATCCATTCTCAATATCAATTTAACCAGGAAATTTTGAGTCTCAGATGTCTCATGGAGTCATCTGGTCTATAGATATCTTTTCTTGGACAATAGGCTTATTCTTAGGACAGCTCTAAAGGGGACCCTGCTCCTCTGGGTCCAAATTTAGAGGTTCCTAGATAATTCTATCTTAGTATAATTTAGTACATTTACTTAAATATGGTTCTCCAATTTTGAAAAGTCAGAGAATTTCAGTTTATATACCATTTGTAGTTTCTATCCTTACCTAAATCCTGTACCTGATATAATAATCCATTTTCAAAAATTTATGAGCTACTTATCTATTTCTTAGCTAGCACCAGGTAGTTTTGATAATTATTGCTTTATAATATAGTTTAAGATCTGACATTGCTAAACCTCCTTTTATATTTTTATTAGTACCTTTGCTACTTGACTTTTTGTTCTTTCTTTGTGTTATATTGGCCCTACTTATCTATGAATAATTTTTATTTTTCCTATTATTTAAATCTCTTATTGTTTCTGGACTTGTTTGGGCAAATGCATTTGGTAAATGCTAGAAGGTATTTTATACTGTATAGAATTATTTTAAATGGGTTATCTCTTACTATGTCTCCTTGTAAGATTTTGTTCTAAAATATTTTCCAAATATATCATTATACTATCTGCAAAAGACATAGTTTTATTACCTCATTCCCTATTCTATTTCTTCTTTGTCTCAATATTATTGCTAGGATTTCTAATGCAATGTTGAAAAATGTTGGTAATAGTGGACATCCTTGTTTCACACTTGAAGGCTTCTAGTTTAACCCCATGATAAATAATGCTTACTGGTGGTTTTAGAGAAACATACTTTTTTAAAAATCAATTTAAGGAAAAATCCATTTATACTCATATTTTCAAGTGCTTTTAATATAAATGAGTGTTGTACTTTATCAAAACTTTTCTGCATCTATTGATATAATCACATGATTTTTTTTATTATTGATGTAATCAAATAGTTTTCCTTATAGTAAAGATTCCCTGGTATAAATCCCACTTGGTCATAATGTAGAATCTTTGTAATATATTGTAATCTTTTGTCTAGTATCCTATTTAGAATTTTTGCATCCATATTTATTAATGAAATTGGTCAATAATTTTCTTTCTCTGTTTTTACTCTTTTTGGTTTTAGGTATCAATATCATATTTGTTTCATAAAAGGAGTTTGGTAGGATCCCTTCTTTGCCTATTTTTCCAAGTTATTTATTTAATATTAGAATTAGTTGATATTCAAATGTTTGATAGAATTCAATTGTACCTAGTCCTTCTTTTTTAGGAAGCTCATTTGTAGCCTTTTTTTCTGCCTTTTATAATTATCAGATACTTTAAAAATGGAAAATAATTTCACTTTCTTTACCATTATTAACACAATTCATGAGTAAAATCCTTAATCCAATTTTGAGAACTTATTACTAAAATATAATCAATGCCTGAATTTTCATGAGATAAATTTTGGAAGCCAATCATATACATCTTTCTATAATTCTTAAAGAAAACAGTCTAATCCTATCATTTTTCTCAAAATGTACTATTCCATTTTATTAGAAAACTTTCACATTACATCTGTGTCTTATTAGTTTGTTTAAAACTTCTCCCCTTAGAAGGGTATCATCCCTGTATTATAATTTGACCATAGATGTAAGTTAAAATTCTAGGAATTCAGAAATGTTGTAATATCATTCTATTATTTAATATTTAGTATTGTACTTCTATAACTCCTTGATTATGGGAATTTGCTATAAAAGGGAAAAGAACACAGTTATAACAATGCCATCTATCATAACAGAGAGGAAAACTCCCATAGTCCCTTTTGATTCCAGGCAAGGGTTGTATCTGAGAGTCAATCACAGGGTTAACCAGGTAGGAATTTTTCTTTTTAGAAAGGAAATAGCACAATGAAGAAATAGAGTCAGGAGCATCCTACCTAGTCCTTGTCCTAAATCATCGCCAAAATTTCTCCTAGGTGCAAAGATTCACCTTTAGCAGTTCCCAGACTGCAGCACAGGCCATTTTCTACTAGTGGCTTCCTGATCATTCAGACAGCTATTCCTGTAATCAAAACTCAAAACAATAGTAAAGTTATAGACCCAGAAATTTCACTTAAGTACCAAAATTTTACTAACCACAACTTAGAGCTTGACTGTCTTTCCTGATGTTTTTGTAATACTTAACATTTCATTTAGCCTTCACTTATAAATTAAAACAACCCATATTCTGGGGCTTCAGACGTACAACAAATACCTGACAGTTGACTCATCATTAATATTTTGAAGTTACATCTGTAAACCACCATATACACTTTCATAATAGCCAAGAATTTTCAAATGAAAATTCACTATTATAGTAAACATTATTATTATCTTTTTAGTAACAAAATATACCTCATTAAATATTTCACAATTTTCAAGTATCTGTTTTTTATCACATTTTTTAAAAAGTTCAATTCATTTGTAACAGCATCAAGATTAAAAAGTTATTTTGTCTAACAGCATTTCTGTAACAATGGTCTCTCAGATTTCACAATATGAGACTTTAGAAATATAATAATAATATAAATGATATAATGTATTTAAAACATAAAAGTTCAGATGACATCAATCCAGTTAATTGCATTTCCAATGATCACATATAAAAATTATTAGTCTTATTACCTTTGACATATTAAAATCAATTTAGAGTTATCAGGTATGGAACAATTACATTAATTAAAGAAATAATAATGTGGTGCTTAGCGTAGGCCAGTCATTGTGTTAAGCACTTTACAATCAATATAATATTTTGCTCTCACAACAATCCTGGGAGGTGGATACCATTATTATCTTTCTCTTTACAGATCAGGAAACTGGGGTAAACAGAGATAACTTGCCCAAGATTACAGAGCTAATAAGTTTCTACAACTGGAACAGGGAAGTGGGGGTTCACCAAGAGAGGAGAATGGCTGGCCCACTCCCAATCTTGTACTGCCATCATAGTTGCTGTCAGGGGTGTCAGGATTGTAACACCAACCCGATACCCATAGCAGCTGCTATGGATGTGCATACATAATTCCAGGTTAGATTCACAAAATATAATAAACTCTCTTCCTCAAAGGCAAAACCAAAATATTTATTTAGAACATCACTATTAGGATACCAGCATGTAAGATTTAGCAAGGTACTCATCACCAATCTAGAGAACGACTGACATCTTAAGCATTTTTTGTGTTAGGCCTCCCCACAAACAAGTTTCTCTAGGCAAAATTCCTCCCTCCACTGGCTCATGCTCCTTTCTCTCCTCAACATTCTATTAAAATTATGTTGGGCATGCTCCTCCCACTAGGGCTCCAGCTGTGAGCTGGGCCAGAGTTCACAGCAGGTCACATAGGCCTATTCATGGGCAGGGAAGCACTTTCCCAGGCAGCAGTTGAGCAAGGCCTGTCAAGGGCTTTGGGGGGGGGTGAGGTAGAATCCCAGGTGATTGAGGGGCTTGTGCCAGGACTGTCCCATTAGTGGTAGTTCCTGGTGGCAGGGCAAAGAATGTGGGTGCTAGCCATGGAGTAAAACCAGCCTGATAGCTGCAGCTTTGGGGTCAGGGCAGGATGTAGTGCACTTGTGATGCTCCCAGGCTTGCCTAGAAGAGTAGACTGCAGAATGCCCAAGGGTATAGGTCCACTGGGGCCACAGCCAGTCAGGGGCATTGAAGCTACTATTCCTCCTCCACCAGGTGGGCATGGTTGAAGGGGCAGAAAATGATTCAAGTTGCCCTACATTTTTTCCAGCAATTTTTCCCCCAACACCTATATTTAGAATCAGATCTAAAATGAGAGAGGTCACAGAGAGGGTCTGTACCCTGCAAGAGTTTCAGAAGAGACATGGGCTATAATGGTCTTGTTAGCAATCCCCACAACTGAGATACACCCATGGCTCTGGGGAGAGAATTGGGGAAGGCAAGGGACTTTAAAACTGAGAATGTGGCACCAGTGTTAACAAGGGCAGATACCTATTGTACCTGAATGAGCAAGGGGACATCTCCAACAGGAGTTTTAGGGATTAGAGGCATGGTCTAAATATTTCCCTCCTTGTGCCACCCTTCCTTTTCTCATCCCTCCCAGAGCTGCATTATGCTGAGTGATCAGGATTGTGGGGAAGATTTCTCAAAAGGGGATGTTTTCCCCCTTTTGTTAGCATCTACCCCAGCCTTCATTCTACATTCTGTAGCTTACATCTCTTGTCAATTAAATTCCTTTCCTAATGAGGAAGAAGGAACATGGGGAAAGATGGGCTATTGTAATTGCAAGAGAGTTGCAAGAAAAATTTCTTTTTTGCATCTCTATGTTGTTTCTTTTTAATTTCATCCTCTTCCACCAGAATGATTGCCAGTCATGCTGCAATCTTGAGGAGGAACCCAATGTCAGAAAGTTGCCAATCAGCTTAATTTGTTTAGAGACTGGTGGGTTTAGATTATTAACAAAATAGGAGAAAAACTGAAATGTCAACAAAGGGTAGCAAGAGGTTGCTATGAAGTGCAAACCATTTACATATTATTTTTCTTTCTTCACTCGGATTACTTCCAAACTGGCTCTCTTCCTTCATTTCCCTAGAACAATGAAGCTATTAATCTTGTCACTTACTTTTAAAAACTTTTGTAAAATTTAATCCTTATTTTTCCTTAAAACAAATTCTACAGTGTGGTCCCACAAAACTT
This sequence comes from Bettongia penicillata ogilbyi, assembly GCA_023548195.1. Lineage (NCBI taxonomy): Eukaryota > Metazoa > Chordata > Mammalia > Diprotodontia > Potoroidae > Bettongia > Bettongia penicillata. The sequence goes on from JAJHZJ010000384.1 coordinate 2,383,214, forward strand.
TACAATATTTCAGAAGGCAGTAAGTTCCTAAAGTTTCCCCGAAGTCTCAGGAGATCTCTCCTAAAATCTTAAAATGATTAATCTTCAAACCTTCAAAATCTGTTAAGATGTTTTTAGTGATTCTAAAATGTTGATTATCTGACTTTTCCCCTGTAATTCCAATATAGCCAAAATTGAAATGACAGTGGAAAAAAGTGTCTTACAAGTTTTTCCTCTTTTCTTAGAACTTAATCTCCCACAGAAAACCTAAAGTGGGAGTTAGTCCTGCTTATTGGGGCAACTGCTTCAACCAAGAAAGTTCATTAATCCTTCTCAGTGTTCTAAACACTCAGGCTACAGCCTTTAAAAATTTTTCTTATTAGCTGAATTTTAAATATTAGAAGGTAACAGAATTGAGCTCACAACACAAACACGACAGACATTTTATATATCACAAAGACACAGACAAAAAGATAAGACAGATACAAACATCAGTCTAGCTCACAACACAAGCATGACAAAGCATGCAATTAAAATGCTACTTTCAACTATTTCTGAGGTACACAGTTCAAGAGAGGCTTACACAGTTTGCAAATTTAGCCGGGGTGTGTGGTAAAGGAGCAGGAGGCACAAAGAATGGCCATTTAACAAAAGGTGTACAGAAAAGATATTCTTACCAGACTGATCTGTGATGAACTTGGTCAAAGGAGGAGCATGGGATTTTTTCTCACAAAGATAAGTGAATTCAACAAAAGAGTGATCCTGGAGGATTGGAGCAAGAAGAAGAGCAGCTGGCTCACCAGACAAGGGGAGTTGTGACTCTGGAGAAATAAAACTCCAAAGGTACCTAATCTGTTTCCACTGGTACCAGAAAGCCCAGTGACCCCATACTGAGTCCGATCCCACATCTGACACCAGTTTAAATGTCAACCAGATTGGAATCCATCTCTAATGTGTGGGAGGCCAAAGCTCAACAAAGCAGGCTAGAGAATCAGGAATCAAAAAGAAGTTCAATTAATTTCAGAGTGAGGAAAAGAGGATTGCAATCTGAAGTCTTCCTGAGGAGGGCTTGTGGCTTGTGGCAGGGGTAGGGCTTTTATTCCCGAAAACCACAAAAAGCCAAGGCCTAACACTATCATTCTTGGATCTTGCCTAAACAGTTTCCATACAGGCATCTCTGGGACACTACAGGCTTTCTTGAGTCCTGTGGGAGAAGTCTTTAAGTTGATGTGTGTCTCAAATCATAAGTTTATTGAGTCTTGTGATTGTTCAGTGGGGTATAGAACCAGAGTTAGCATGGCAGGAACACCTGATTCAGCATCTGATTCAGTTCACTTAGCAGTTACAAGAAACAGGGATTGTAAGTATGTGAGGAGATGCTGATTGATCACTTTCTGCTGTAGCATGTCAGCTGCTTCTGACTCTCAGGTCCCTGGGAAATAGGGAATCTTTCAGAGAACCCCTAGGGTTGGTCAAAGGAAGACATTTTGCCAGAGTGTGAGTGCAAAGGTTGTTATGCCAAACTCAGCCCTCCCCCTGAAGTTGGGGGGTGGGGGTGGCCAGCATACTGACCAAGCCTTGATTCTTCTTCCAACTCCAGGAGAAGAAGGCTGTGCTAGCAAACCTGGCAGAGAAGGCCCAGCTCACAGAGAAGATTTTAAACAAGCAACCAGGCATCCACTGTAACCCAGTGCAAGGGGCTATGTACTCTTTCCCTCGCATCGAGCTGCCTCCCAAAGCATTGCAGCATGCAAAGGTGAGGCAATCATTCCTTGGGTTGGGCTATGAGGTGCTGAGGTGGGCTGGACTTAAGGGGTTTGATCTCTGATGCTTCTGTGTGTATGTGTGTATATGTGTGTTCTCTCTGTTGCCACCCAGGAGCTGGGCCAGGCTGCTGACATGTTCTTCTGCACACAACTCCTGGAGGAGACTGGTATCTGCGTGGTGCCTGGCAGTGGTTTTGGCCAGAAGGATGGCACCTACCACTTCAGGTAGAGGGTGGGAGGTTCCATTGAGAGGTTCAGGCCACTGACTGAAGGGCCCTTTCCAGAGCACTGAGGGGAGATGCTAGCCACTGACCCTTCCTCTACTTCTCTTCTACCTACAGGATGAACATTCTTCCCCCTGTGGAAAAGCTGAAGATCCTTCTAGAAAAACTGAACGAATTTTATGCCAAATTTATTCAGGAATATTCCTAATGGACCAAGATTGAAAGGAAAAGAGGGGAGAACTACTGGTTGTCCATTATCTAGCCCTTCTCTGTAAATAAGTCTTGGGATCCCTACCTGTCTGTTTCCCTCCTTTCCCTATGCCTCTCTCTTCCTTCCCTTGGGGAGATGGTGAGAAATAGGTTGTGGACAGTGCCCAGATATACTAGGCACAGATTTGGATGTGTGTTCCCTCTGAAGATTCCAAGTGAAAGCCACAGGGATCCCTGGGAGGTACCAGGATTGAGGGCCTGAGCCCCTGGGTCCCTCTTACAGAGCATCCTAATAAAAGATATTGAAGATATTCTGGTGCCCCTACTCCTTAGGAGGAACAATAAAGGGGTACATAACTTTGCAACTCCTTAGGTTCATGTGTGTTGGGCTTGGGACATGTGGCTAATATGGCACAGTCATAGAGAGCAAATCCAGGAGCCTGACCTCCTCTCCTTTACATCTTCCTTCACTCAGCCTGAGAGTTATTAGTCCCCTCCCCACCAGCTCCTTAGAGGCTGGCTTTCTCTGAGGCTTCCACTGTTCCCACCAACTATTTCTAGCTCAGTACCCTTCTTCCTGGCTTCTATCAAGCTGATTGGTGCAGCTTGAGAGATCCTCTCCCTCCAGACTCCTTGTGTTCCCACAACTGTATACCTAGAGTCTCCACTGGATAGACACAGGGACAGCCTCCCACTATCCTTCAGGGCGAGGAACAAGTCAAGTTTAAAAATCTAGTTCAACAAACATTTGTAAATAGTCTCCTTTGGGGGGAAACATGGTGATTAACCCTTAGGAGGCAAAGACTACATGACAGCCCCCCACCCCCACCTCCAGAATCTAGTAGAAAAATAAAACGTCTGCTAAGAAAAAAAATGCATGACAGGACAATAAGGACTATCTGGAAAAGAGAATGTCAGGTAGAAGTGACAAGAGAGAGATAGTGTGAGGTATGGGAAGGAGGGAGAGTAGTTTTGGCCAATCTGGGCTCCCATCCTGGCTCTAACACTTAGTATCTTAGTATCTGGGAACTCTGGCTTCCCTGGACCTCAGCTCATTCATCTGTAAAATGAAAGAATGGTACCAGATCATCTAAGATTCCTTTAGATACCACTTCCTGTAATCCTGAGTCAGCCTTCCCTGCATCTACTCCTCCTGGGGCACCTTTGCTCTTTGGTTTCAGGGCTTTCACCTTTCACTGTTTTTGGAACCTTCTTTTATCATTGAACCATACCAGAGTCCTCTAAATGTCTTCCAAACGGCCCTTCCCCCCAACCCACACACCTTCAGCCTACTTGATTCCCTGAGTTCTGATCAGCTACAGAAACAATGAATTCCTTCTACTACAAGCTCTATAGTCTAGCTCTTCTTCAATCTTCTTCTAGTTTTTCTTCTTGATTCACATTAGCTTGCTACCCACCCCAGAACACAAGGTGTGTCTTCTAGAGTCTGTTCACAAGGATCTAGAATCAAACATAACTTACTAGAAAACAATCATCAGGTTCCTGGACAAAAAGAAAATATCCCCATCCCAGACTTGGGGCCTCTGAAAGTTCAATAGTGCCTAGGCTCTAATGGACTCATCTTTGATTCCTTTCCTACTTGATGGTCCATTCCTTCATGTCCTTGTGGTGTATTCCATTGTCTCTAGCCATAAAAGGCCCCTGCCAATTTGAGCTTTGTCTGTCTATATTGGCTCAGGTTAGTTCATTGATCTAGGCTATAGTCCCTAGCTCTACAGTCAATATGGAAACTTCCCCTTTGGGTTTTGCTTCACTATCAATTGTAACAAGAACTCTCTGAGCCAGATTCCTACTTCTGTGCCTCTTTACTTTTGATTTAGGCAAGAATGAGGAAATGTGGGAGGCAGAATCAAGATGGTAGAGTAAAGGCAGGGACGTGCCTGAACTCTCCCCAAGTCTCTCCAAATATCTTTAAATAATGACTCTAAAGAAATTGTAGAGTGGCAGAACCCACAAAAAGATAGAGGGAGACAATTTTCTAGTTGAAGACAACTTAAAAGGTTGGCAGGAAAGACTGTTGTAGTGTGAGAAAGGAGCACAGTCCAGTGTAGACAAAACCAAATCAGACCAGGCCCCAGCAAACCAGAAGCAGAACTTGGGAACCACTGAATCAGCAGTAGCAGCTGCTTCTGGAACTCTTAGCACACAAACGGTAAGAGGGATGAACAACTGGTCAGAAGGAGATTACAGGGATCTTTTTGCTAGCACAGAGCCAGGACTCTGTTGTTTTGACCATACTCTGATCTGGGTCACAGTCCTGGGTGGTAGACCCAGGGTGAAGAAAAGCACTGTCATAGCAGAGCTTATGACTACAGTGAATCCGGAACCTTCCTCAGAGTTCTAGGCCAGAAAAGAGGGCTTATGGTCACTCACAGATCAGAGCACAAGCTAGAAGTGTAGTAAACACTAGATTATACCACCTTAGAAGAACTGAAAACTTACAGGTCCCTAGAAGTACCTCTGAACATTGTTGGACAAAACTCCTGAAGCTTAGGACAGTGTACCATCCAACCTGGAAGAAGAGCCCCTCTTTAACAAAGAGTTAAAAATCAAGTAATAGGCTATGGAAATAAGCAAAGAATGGAAAAAAATTTTGATGATAGAAAGTTACCATGATAACAAAGAAAAATCAAAATACAAAACACAGAATAGGGTAAAGAAGTCAAAACTCTTATATCCAAAGCCTCCAAGAAAAAACAGAAATTGATCTCAGTCTATGGAAGAGTTCAAAAAGAATTTTCAAAATCAAGTAAGAGAAGTGGAGGAAAAATAGGGAAGAGAAATGAGAGTGATGCAAGAAAATAATGAAAAACAAGTAAACAGTTTGGTAAAGGAGACAAAAAACATGTTGAAGAAAATAACACCTTAAAAAGCAGACTAGGCCAAATGGTAAAGGAGGTTCAAAAAGCTAATGAGTAAAAGGATGCTTTCAAAAGCAGAAATGGAAAAATGGAAAAAGAAACACAAAAATTCACCGCAGGAAAAAACTCACTAAAAAGTAGAATTGGAGGAATGGAAAAAGAGATACAACAGATCACTGAAGAAAATAATTCCTTAAAAATTACAATTGAACAAATGGAAGCTAATGACTTTTTTTTGGACAATCTGTCAAATTTTATTGTGTATGCCAAATAGAAGGGTACTATGTACAGAGGAGATAGAAGAGGATCATTTCTTAGTCTCCTCCTCCTTGGAAAAAGTCTTGATGATGCCCTTTTTCTTAGCCTGTAGATGTTCTTCCTGACGCTTTTGTGCCTCCTTAGTCTTGGACCAACAAGCTTCAGCCTGGTCAGCCAAGAGCTTCTTCTGGGCCTTGTCTGCCTTCAGTTTATGAACATGCTCCATGAGGATCTGCTTATTTTTGAACACATTTCCCTTCACCTTCAAGCACAGGCTGTGGTGCATGTGGTGGTCAATCTTTTTGATTTCACAGTATCTTTGGAGCAGATGGTGCAGAATCCTCATTCACCTCATCCAGATCACCTTCTCAGGCATACGAGCATTGGCAGTACCATTTCTCTTTCCAATATCCATGTGCCTGCCCTTCTGTCGAGCCAGAGTGTTTTTCTGACATCTGGCATGAGAGTGCACAATAACGGGCTGCCGGATGATAAGCTCATCTTTAATCAGCTTCCTGATCTGCTGACAGGAATTGGCATTGGCTATTTCATTGGTCTTGGTGGGGTCAAGCCATACTTTCTTCTTTCACATCTAAGGATACTAGAGGTAAGCCTCTTCTGAAGCCTGAGCATACTCATGGCTGCAGTCACAGCACAAAAAAGGAAAGGAGAGAGAACTGGAAGCTAATGACTTTTAAGAAATCAAGAAACAATAAAACAAAATGAAAAGAATGAAAAAATAAAAGACAATGAGGAATATCTCATTGGAAAACATTGGAAAACCTGGAAAACAGATCCAGAAGAGATAATTTTAAAGTTGGATAACCTGAAAGTCATTGTCAAAAAAGGAGCCTAGACATGATCTTTCAAGAAATTATAGAGGAAAACTGCCTTGATAATCTAGAACCAGAGGGCAAAATAAAAATGGAAAGAATTCACTGATCACTTCCTCAAAGAGATCCCAAAATGTGAACTGCCAGGAACATTATAGCCAAATTCCAGAGCTCCTAGGTCTAGGAGAAAATATTGTAAGCAGTCAGAAAGAAACAATTCAGGTATCATGGAGCCACTGTCAGAATAACACAAGATTTATCAGCTTTTAAATTAAAGGACTGGGGGATTTGGAATATAATATTCCAGAGAGCAAAGGAGTTAGGATAACAACCAAGAATTACCTATCCAGTAAAACTAAGCAAAATCATTCTGGGAAAAAATGGATATTCAATGAGACAGAAGACTTTCAAGAATCCTTGATGAGAAGACCAGAGCCGAATAGAAAATTTGACCTTCAGATACAAGATTCAAGAAAAGCATATAAGGCAGACAAGAAATGGAAATCATAAAGGACTTAGTAAGGTTAAACTGCTTACATCCTATGTGGGGAGATGATACTGTAACTCATAAAAACTTTTTCAATGTTAGGGCAGTAAGAAGGAGTATATATAGACAGGGGACACAGTTGTGAGTTGACTGAGTTGACTATGAAGGGATAATATCTAAAAGAATAAAATTAAAGGGTAAGAGAGGAATGTACTGGGAGAAAGGGAATGGGAGTAAATTATAAATAGTAAATGGGGTAAATTATATCGCATACAAGGGGCAAGAAAAAATTTTTATAGTGGAGAGGAAGAGGAGGGAGGTGAGGGAGAGTGAGTGAACCTTATTCTCATCAGAATTGACTCAAAGAGGAAATAATACACACTCAGTTGGGTATAGCAATCTATCTTACCCTACAGGAAAGTAGGAGGTTAAGGGGATATGAGAAGAGGTGGGTAATCGAAGGGAGGGCAGATTAGGGGAGGGGGTGGTCGGAAACAAAACACTTTTGAGGAAGTACAAGGTAAAAGGAGAGAGAGAATAGAATAAACAGGGGGAAGGGGGAGAGGGAAATATGGTGGAGGGTAAGTTTCTCTGATAAAAGTCTCATTTATCAAATATATAGAGAACTGAATGAAATTTATAAAAATGAGTCATTACCCAATTGATAAATGACCAAAATATATGAAGTTTTCAAATGAAGTTATCAAAGATATTTACAGTCATATGAAAAAATGCTCTAACTCACTATTGATTAGGGAAATGCAAATTAATTCTAAGGTCCTATATCATACCTGTTAGATTGACTAATAGGACAGAAAATGAAAATGACAAATGGTGGAGGGTAAGTGGGAAAAGTGAGATATTAATGCACTGTTGGTGGAGTTGTGAACTGTTTCACCCATTCTGTAGAACAATTTGGAACTATGCCCAAAGGGCTATAAAACCAAGCATACCCTTTGACCTAGCAATACTACTAGGTCTGTATTCCAAAAGAGATAAAACTGAAAAAGGAAAAGGACCTTTATGTACAAAAATATCTATAGCAGTTCTTTTCTGGTGGTAAAGAATTGGCAATTGAAGGGATTCCCATCAATTGGGAAATGGCTGAACAAATTGTGGTATGTGACTATGATAGAAAACTATTTTGCTATAAGAAATGATGAGCAGGATGCTCTCAGAAAAACCTGGAAAGATTTACATGAGTGGATGGAAAGTGAAATGTACTGTGTACAAAGTAACAACAATATTGTAAGTTGATCATCTGGGAATGACTTAGCTATTCTCAGTAATACAAAGATTCAAGACAACCCTAAAGGAATTATGATGAAAAATGCTATCCATCTCCAGAGAAAGAACTGATGGTGTCCAAATACAGACTGAAACATACTTTTTAAAAACTTTATTTTTCTTGAATTTTTTTTTTGGTCTATGTTTTCTTTCACAATATAGCTATTATGCAAATGTTTTGCATGACTCCACATACACAACCTACATTGAATTGCTTCCCTTCTCATTGACAGGGGTGGGGTGGGAGGAAAGGAGAAAATTTTGAACTCAAAGTTTTTAAAATGAATGCTAAAAATACTTATAACAAGGGAAAAATGAAATACTAAATAAATTTAAACAACCGCCAAAAACTAATGAGGAAATGTGGCAAAACCAAGATGGTGGAAAGAAGCCAGGAAGTTCCCTGAGTTCCCCCCAAGTTTCCCTTGGAAATAACATTAAATCAAGCCTCTAAACAGATTGTAGAGTAACAGAATCCATAAAAAGACAAGGTGAAGCAATTTTCCAGCTGAAGATAACTTAGGACTTAAAGAAAAGGTCTGTCTCATTTTGGTTAAAGAGCAACACAATCCAGTGCAGATGGTATCTGGGCAAGTCAATGGGAGACTCTTAGCCACAGTACAGATCAATAACTGAGACCCTTTGGTCCTGGCTCAGCAGGCCAGCTGAGAAGCCTCCAGCCCCATTGCAGAAGGCAAATTACAAACCTCAGAACCCTAGCACAACAGGCACAAGTAGACCAGGCAACCCAAGCACAGCAGGCAAGCTGTAAGCATCTGAGGCCCCAGCATAGAAAGCCAGTGACCAAGCCCCTAATCTCCAGCAGAAGAAACTTGGGGCAGTGTCCCCTCTGCCTAAGGAGCAGAGGTCAATTTTAGAACTTACAAAATAGGATAGAAAAAAAATGAGTAAGCAACAGAAAAGAGCTTATAGAAAGCTACTCTGGCTACAGGGAAGATCAAAATAAACTCAGAAGAGAACAAAAATGTCAAAATAAATCCTCATGTGAATCCTCAAAGAGGAATATGAATTGATTTCATGCTCAAAAAATTCCTGTTGGAAGAAAGATTTTAAAAATCAAGTAAGAGAGACAGAAGAAAAATTGGGAAAAGAAATGAGAGTTATGCAGAAGAGTTATGAAACAAAAAAGAATTAAAAGAGTTTGGAAAGGGGAACATAAAAATTGTCTGAAGAAAACAATTCCTTGAAAAATACAATTGGTCAGATAGAAAAAAAAAATCCACTGAAGAAAACAACTCCTTTAAAAGTAGAACTGGCCAAATGGAAAATGAGGTACGAAAGCTAACTGAAGAAAATTATTCCTTAAAAATTGGAATTGGGCAAGTGGAAGCTAATGACTAAGTCAGACAAAATTAAAAAAATAAATGAAAATGTATACCTCATTGGAAAACAACTGACCTGGAAAATAGATTTAGGAGAGATAATTTAAGAATTATTGAACTACCTGAAGGCCATAAAATAAAAGATCTTGGACAGCATCTCTTAAGAAATTATCAAGAAAAACTGCCTTGATAACCTAGATCCAAATGGTAAAATCATCATTGAAAGAATTCACTGATCACCTCCTGAAAGAGATCACAAAATGAAAACTTTGAGGAATATTATAGCCAAATTCCAGAATTATCAGGTCAAGGAGAAAATGTTGCAAGCAGTCAAAAAGAAACAATCCAAATATCATAGAGTCACAGTCAGGATTACACAGGATTTAGTAGCTTCTACGTTAAAGGATCAGAGGGCCTGAAATCAACTACTCAGCAAAACTGAACATAATCTTTCAGGGGGAAAATAGACATTCAATGAAATAGGGGACTTTCAAACTTTCCTGATGAAAAGACCAGAGATTAACAGAAAATTGTTCTTCAAATACAAGACTCAAGAGAAACATAAAAATGTAAACAGGAAACAAAAAAATAACTATGTTATTCAACAAGAACCTTGTTACATCCCTACATGGTAAGATGATACAACTCTTGAGAAATGTATCTCTATTAGGGCAATTAAAAGAAATATACACAGAGGGTATGGGTATAAATTGACTTTGATGTATTATAATAAAAATTAAGGGGTGACAAATAGAATTGTACTGGGAGAAGAGGAAAGGGGGAGACATAATAGGGTAAATTACATTACATGAAGAGGCACAAAAGATCTATTACAGTAGAAGGAAAGAAGGGAGGGAGTAAGCATTGTTTGAACCTCACTCATCAGATTTGGCTGAAAGAGCAGATAACATACACACTCAGTTGTGCATAAAAATTTATTTTACCCTATAGAGAAGTAGGAGGGGAAAGGGGGAAGAAAATGGAAAGAAGGGGCTGACAGAAGGGAGGGCAGATCGGGGGAGGTAGTGGTCAGAAGCAATACACTGATGAGGGGAACAGGTTGAAAGGAGAAAGAAAACTATAAACAGGGGGAAATAGGATAAAAGGAAATGCACATTTAATAATCATAACTTTGAATGTGAATAGGATGAATTCTCCCATAAAATGGAGTTGGATAGCAGAATGGATTAAAAATCAGAATTCTATAGTACATTGCTTACAAGAAACACATTTGAAGCAGAGAGATACACACAGAGTAAAGATAAAAGGCTAGAGCAGAATATATTATGCTTCACTTGAAGTAAAAAACATATCCTGACCTTAGACAAAGAAAAAGCAAAAAATAGATCCAATTAAAAGAGATAAGGAAGGAAACTACATATTGCAAAAAGGTACCATAGACAGTGAAGTAATATCAATACTAAACATATATGCACCAAGTGGCATAGCATTCAAATTCTTGGAGGAGAAATTAAGTGAGTTAAAGGAAAAAACAGATAGCAAAATTATACTAATGGAGGACCACCATTTTCCCCTCTCAGAACTAGATAAATCTAACCACAAAATAAACAAGAAAGAAATTAAGGTGAATAAAATTTTAGAAAAGTTAGATAAGATAGACCTCCGGAGAAAACTGAATGAAAATAGAAAGGAATATACCTTTTTTTCAGTGGTAGATGTTACCTACACAAAATCTGATCATGTATTAAGGCATAAAAACCTCACAATCAAATGCAGAAAGGCAAAAATATTAAATGCATCCTTTTCAGATCATGATGCAATAAAAATTATCTGTAATAAAGGGTCATGGCAAGATTGGCAAAAACTAATTGGAAATTAAATAATCTAATCATAAAGAATGAGTGAGTCAAACAACAAATCATAGAAACAATAATTTCATAAAGGGAATGACAATAATGAGACAACATACCAAAACTTATGACATGCAGCCAAAGCAGTTCTTAGGGAAAACTTTCTATCTCTACACGCTTTCATGAAAAAAATAGCCAAAGAGGATATCAATGAATTGGGCATGCAACTAAAAAATCACGAAGATAGTATGGTGTAGCAGGCAGAAAGTGGATTTAGTCTGGAAGATCTAGATTCAGTTTCTGCCTCTGACGTGGGCAAGTTACTTAAGCTTTCAGGCCTCAGTTTCTTTAACTGCAAAATGGGAGATTTGCACTCTATGATCTCAAAAACCTTCCCAACTCTACATCTACTATCCTATGATCATGGTGCATCCATGAAGATAAGGTGTGTCTTGATTTGGGGGCCACAGATTGGCCTCCCAACGTGGAGTTGGCTTGTCACACTCTACAATGCTAGGAAAAAAATCTCCATCACTGCTAAATTTCATGGCCTTTTCACAATCTTTCTTTCTTGACCTCTTTGCTGCTTTTGACATGGTTGATTATCACTTTCTCCCTTGGCTTTCATGACATTCTTCTCGCTTACCACTGATAATCACTCTAAAGCTAGGGAGGTCCAGGAGCCCTTGGCAGGGGCCCCTTGGAGTACCAGTTTCAGAGTGCAGTAGGTTTAAGGTTTTGAGAGAGGACAGGGGAAAGGAAAGGGAAGGGAAGAGGAGGGGGGGGAAGGGGAGGGAAGGAAAGGAGACAGTAAAACCAGGTCAACTGGGCAAATTTTGGCCATCCAAATTTACCTTCCTTTGGAAAGGAGAAGGAAGGGGAGGGAGAGGCAGACAGGAGAGTAGGAGGTAAAGTACCCAGCTGGCATTCAGTCAGCTGCATCTACTCACAGGATCGTGTTTGCCCCACCCAGCCTGATGTCTTTGTTTTTCTTGACCTCATTAAAGGGGCCATGCCCTGGCTACTTCTTAAACAGGCCTATTCAATGAATGGGCAATGCCTCACACTAGGTGAGTACCAGCAAAGACCTTGGCCTAAAGGGTCCAAGGTCTCCCAGTGCATCCTGGCCCATCTCCAGTCATCCTGAGGAATATCAGGTCCCTGGATTCAGACGACTCTGGAGAAGTGAGGCTGGTGACCTGCACGGCCTTCCTTCACTCAAAACAAAGTCAGGTGCAAGTCATGTCATCATTTCTCCGATGGCATGGTCTTCTTCGGTAACGAAGGACAAACACAATCTCTCTTACCTGTCTGATGGCTTCTTGGGTTAGTTTGCTGGACTTTCATCTATTTCTCCAACTCACTAACTCTGGGTGGCCCCCAAAGCTGGAGCCTGTGCTCTCCATCTCTGTCTCTTTCTCTCCCTCCCCTTTCCCCCTCTCATCTTTTTCCTTCCTCTCTTTCATTCTTTCCCCTCTTCTCTCTCTCCCCCAATATCCTCCCTCCCAAATGAATACTTCCTTAAAAGAGAGTATAGTTAAGCAAAAAATAAATCAATATATTGACCATATCAGACTGTGTATATCTCTTTCTGCCCCATAGGGCACCCATTTCTCTATTGAGAATCTCTATCTTTAATACCAAAACTCTCACCAATAAGGAAACCTATTCTGGTCCATCTGATTATGAGTGCTCTTCCTCCCCCAAAAACTTTGTATTTAATTATCTTAGTGTGAAAGCATATTTCAAAACTTCTTTTTGTCTCTCTGTAAATAATTAAGAAATAGTGTTCTTCTCTAAAGGCAGTCAGGTGGTACAGTGGATGGAATGCTGGGCTTGACTTAGCACAATGCTTGACTCATAGTAGATTCTTAATAGATGCTTGCTCCCTTCCTTTCATTTCCAGACTTCTGGGAAAAGCCCCCTGGAAAGATGGGTGATAGGACAACCACAAAAGAGCCTTTCTTAGCAAAATGGATTAAGGATGGTCTCAAATATTTTAACATAGAATAACTCTTGATTTATTCATATCTTTGCCTTCCCTACCCCTAAAGCCATGGGGTTACAGATCCACTCAAAGGCAATGTCTTCTTTACTATTAGATCTACTCTTTTCCAAGGAAAAAGGATTAAGATATGCATGGGAGGGAAAGAGTTACCTTTGCTTAACTCCAGGAGTAGGGGAAAGTGCATTGGAGACTTGGTTACTCAATAATTTTAGAATGTTAATCCAAACTGTATTTTAACATATTTTTTTCAGGATTCCTGTAATTGAAGTCTTCTTGGGGCAGATTCATGTCAGAAGGTAATTGTGTCTGTGCCAGTTCGGATGTCTCTTTCCAAACTAGAAGTGTTTTGGATATAGATTAATGCAAAATTACACTATTTCTGAGAGAACTGAGGCTGAAAACACATAGGACAGCATTAATGGGGTTTTTTTTTTGACATATGTATAATATCATTTTAGGATTTTCTGAAACCACCCTGTCAATTATTTCTTACAGGGAAATAACATTCTATTACATTCATGTCCCATCATTTCAAATTCACCCAATTTGAACCTTCAGTTCACCCAACTGAGGGCACCATCTTTGTTTCCACTTTTTGGTTACAACAAAAGAACTGCAAAAAATATTTACATGCATAGTGGCCCTTTTTCTCTCTTTTTTTGTACTCTTTGGGGTATAGTCCTAATGCGATATTACTAGGTCAAAGGATATGCAGACTTTAGTTTTTCGGGACATAGTTCCAAACTGATTTCCAGAATGGCTACACCAATTCACAACTCTGCCATTCTCCTGATGTGACTTTCTCCCCATAGCACCTCTAAGAATTGTCATTTTCAGTTTTTGTCATCTTTACCAATCTCAAAAGTGTGAGCAAGAACCTCAGAGTCCTCTAATTATTAGTGAATTGGAGTATTTTTTTGTGTTTGTTGATAGTTTATATTTCTTCCTTCAATCTTTTGACCATTCTTTTCCTTGAGGAATGGCGTCATGTTTGAATCAGTTCCTTATTTTGGATATCAGACTTTAATCAGAGAAACTTGTTATGAAAATATTTTTCCCATGTAACTGTATCTTTTAATTTTAGTTGCATTGATTTGGTTTATGCAAAAATTTTTCAATGTTAAGCAACCAAAATTGTCCATTTCTCTTTTATAATCCTCTCACTGGCTGTTCTCCATGCCTGGCATGCTTTCCTTCCTCCTCTCTGCCCCCTCGTTTCCTTCAAGTCCAGCTAAAATCCCACCTTCCATGAGAATCCTTTCCTGATCCTCTTTCATGCTAGTTCTTTCCCTCTATTGATCTCCAATTTATCCTGTATATATCTTGTTTGCTTTCATGGGGCCTCCTCTATTAGACTGTGAGCACCTTGAAGGTAGGGAATGTCTTTTGCTTTTGTTTGTGTCCACAGAGCCTGGCACATAGTAGTTTCTTAATACAAGCTTATTGACAGACTATGCCTATCATTTCATCATTAGATAAGCAGCTTTTTTCTCTTCCAGCTCTCACTGCCCTGGTTGTAGGCCACAGCTTAGGGAGACTAGGTATCAACTCAACAAGTACTTTTTTTAAGTCGGGACCCATTCTGTGCCAGGCATTCTGCTAGGTCCTGGAAACACAAAATCAAACTGGTCCTGCCCTGATGACACATACACAAATAATTTCATACAAGTTAAATACAGAATGTACATAGGATCACCAGTCTGGAGCTGGAAAGAATCTTAAGGGCTCTCTAGTTCAATACCCTCATTTTACAGATCAGGAAACTGAGGCCCAGAAAAGTCAAATGATTAGGCTAAGGTCACCCAGGTAATGACAGTGGTGAGATCTTATACAAGATATGCCTGTTAGTCTTCCACTGCTGAAGACGATGCCATAAGAGAAACAATGACAGGACTTGACTGTTTTGAGTGAGGGAGGGCTGTGCAGGACACCAGCCTCACTTCTCCAGAGCCATCTGAATCTAGAGACCAGATATTCCTCAGGATGACTGGAGATGATCCAGTATGAGGCAGTTGGGGTTAAGTGACTTGCTCAAGGTCACACAGCTAGTGAGTGTCAAGTGTCTGAGGTGAGATTTGAACTCAGGTCCTCCTGACTCCTGCACTGGTACTCTACCCACTGTACCACCTAGCTGCCCCTCAATATGTCTTAGACAAAGATAGTGTTTTCTCCATTATACTGTGTTACCTAGCAACATCAATTTATATAAGATATATACCGAATAAATACAAGGTAATTTGGGGGGGGGGGTGAGCAGGATCAGGAAACACTTCACACAGAAAGTGTCAACTGAGCAATTCTGAAGGAAACAAAGGCTCTCAGGAAATGGAGGTGAAATGAGGTGAAGAATGAATTCCAGGGACAAGGGACTTGCAGCATCAGGGAGAAGCCATGGCAGGGCAGGTGTCACACGTCTCTCAGGACCGTGGAGTGGAAGGGTGTGTATACCCATAGGTACGTACACCAATACAGGTGTGATGTGTGTGTGCATACCCATACACACATGTGCTGGGCCTGGAGTGGAAGACAACTTCCCGAGCTGAAATTTGGCCTCCAAGTGACCCTGGGCAGGCCACTTGTCCCTATTGGCCTCAGTTTCCTCAAGTTCACTGGAGGGCTTGTCTTTGATAGGGGAGGCAGCAGGGAAACCATAGAGTCTGCGTGGGGAAGGGGCCCCTCCGCTTGGCGGCCTAGCCTTTCCTCCCAGAAGCCCCGTCCACCCCCTACACGGACTCCGGGACCTCCTGGCTGTGCCAGGGACCCCGTGGACCGCCAGCTTTGTCCTCCTCTACAAGCTCGGTGAGTGGCAGGGCCTCGGTTTCCCCATTTGCAAAGTGGGCCATCGAGGGAGCAGCCCCTGATCTGCTGTGACCCCTCGGCTCCCTTCCTTTTTGTGAACCTTGGTTTCCTTCTGAAATGGGGGCATGACTGAGTGGTCTTGAGATCCCCCTCATCCAGAGAGACACATGATGCAATGGGGAGCACAGGATTTATATCAGAGGATCAGGGTCTGAATCCTGGCCCTGCCACTAAATGGCCCTTGCTCTGGTGCCAGTCACTTCCCTGGGCCTCCTTTGTGAGATAAGAGATTGACCCCAGTGCTATAAAGGTCTTTAGCAGGGAGGGGAAGGCTGCTGGAGGAGGGTGGGCACCTGAGATTCCTGGCTCAGCTCTCCCACCATGTCCTGTGTCTGTCCCCTGCCCAGGTGAACAGGGGGCCATCAGCCTGTTGCCTCTCTTTCTGCTGGACCAGGGTGTGTCAGCTGCAGAAGTGGGACTATGGAACGGGATGGTGGCTATGGGCTTCTCCATTGCTGGCTCTGCCCTAGGTGGGCTCCTTCTTGCCAGGCATAGGTGAGAGAAGCATCATAGAGGTGAAGGGTGAAGGGGTGGTTGGGTCAAGGCTGACCCTCACTGAACCCCCCCTCCACCTGTGCCCAGGCAGCTCCTGGCTCTCCTGAAGCCCCTTCTGCAGTTGCGCATCGGAGCCCTGGCCTTCCAGATGGCTCTGCTCTCCTGCTTCCCTAGCTCCAGTCTTGGAGGCCTCTTGAAAGGTGAGGAAGAAAAGGGATTGAGGGCAGGCAGAGATGCTACAGAAAGGGACTGGGCTGTGGATGGTGAGGTCACTCAGGGCAGACTTTGGGGAGGCACAGAAGGCTGCAAGGGGACTGTCAGCTGGCACTGACCCTTCATCCCCCTCAGGAGCTGCCTTGGTGAGCCTTGGTCCCCAGCACTTTCTGAGTGGAACTGTGACCACCCTCACTTTTGCTCTTATGATGCACTGCAGCCAACGAGCCCATGGCTCCATCCAGGTACTGGGGGTGTGGGGGAGGTGATATTCTTGGGTCCCCTGGATTGACAAGCTCCTTGAAATGCAGATGAGACTGCTCCTTCCCCAAGATGACAAAGGCCTCAGATGAATGGCAGCCAAGGTGCACCCCAAATGGCAGAACCACTCATCCTGGAATGCCTTTTTGTTCTGGGACCCTTGCAGTACCCAAGGAAACCCTTTTGATGTGGGAAGGGGAGGTGCATGTTAGGATTGGTAATTTCTAGGGGAAATTGTGGTGCATTGTGGGACCTTGGGGTTCCTTTAGGCTCTATTCTCTCCTCTCCCCAGTCCACTCACTACAGCTTTCTGGCCACCCTGGAGCTGCTGGGGAAGTTGCTACTGACCACAGGGGCTGGAGCCCTGGCAGATGGACTGGGTCTGGGGCTCTGCTTCACACTGTTCATTGCCCTCTCCCTGGTGGCCCTGCTCTATCTAGACTTGGCTCCCAGTCATCTGCTTGAACAAGGAGAGGAAACAAAGGGAACATTCCCTCATCCCCTGCTTCCCACACTCCAAACTGGGGCTGGATCCTGGACCTATTTTTGGTATCATTAAAAACAAATCCAGGCACTTTTTATTTCCTGCTTTGAGGATTGTCCTCCTCTTAGATAGTAAAGGATGGTTGGGCATGTTTCTAGTCCAGTACCACATGCTTCTTTCCTAGCAGAAAGCAGGAAATGGGCATATGATTGGCCAACACTTCCTCACTGAGGATGGCAAGAACTGTTTGATAGGAATGATGAGATGAGACCCTTTCAGGCTTGTTTCCAGGCAAGAATCTCTCTTGTAGCTAGGCAGAGCAGACTGGGGAAGCTCACGTGCAGGTATTTCCGCCAGAATCGACGGTCCTGCCCATACACCTCTGCTGGGTAACAGGGACTTCCTGTGGGCATGAGATGGGGCATGAGTCCCAGGACCAAGGAGCTTATTACCACCCTACCACCACATTGGTAACTGAGGTGGTGCCATCCACATTGATGTCCCCTGTGGACCCTGAGAAAGTAGGAACTCCTTCAGGGGATCTGGTGCTGAGAACTGCTCAGGGACATTGGGTTGGGTGCTAGTGATGGGTAATAAGAAGGTAAACAGGCATTATGGGGGCAGGAAACCCAGCTCTCACCAATGCCATGGAAGATCCTGGCAACAGCTCTGCCTGAGAACTTTTCCTCCTGCCGGATGGATAGCAGATGGCGAACATCAGAGCAGATTGAACTCTCCCAGTCCTGGAGCTAGGTGTGCAGGAGGGTAAATAGGAAGAGTTAGACCAGACTGACCAGGCTTCCCATCCCCTTCCACCAGACAGGCAGACGGCTCAGGGCACTAGGCAGCTGGGCCAAACCAAATAATGGATAGAATCTTAACGATTTCCAGCTTAATTAGAATGTAAGACCCTCTTGTCATTCAGTCATTTCAGTCATGTCTGACTCTTTATGACCCCATTTAGGGTTTTCTTGGCAAAGACACCGGAGCAGTTTGCCATTTCCTTCTCCAGCTCATTTTACAGATGAGGAACTGAGGCAAACAGGGTTAAGTGACTTGCCCAGGGTCACACAGCTAGTGTCTGAGGCCAGATTTGAACTCAAGGAGATAAATATTCCTGACCTCAGGCCTGGTACTCTATCCACTTTACCACCTAGCTGCCCCGTAGTGCCCCTTCTCCTTCCCCAGTTTACTCATTCTCAGTCAGCCTTATGCTGGTCAGGTTCTGTTTTTTCTAAGATTCAGAGTTGCATGCCTCTCTTCCATAAAGACCCTCTGATCACCCTCCTTAGAGGAGGACACATGTCAAACTTCTTACATGAGTCATGTTTTCCCACCAGACTGGAGGCCCCTCCCTCTTTTTCCCCACAGGGCACCGGCTGTGACTGGAAACTAGTGACACTCACTCTGGCCTGACCAAAGTCATGATCTTGCTCATTGATTTCCCCAAAGGGACCCTCAACAAGTGCTGCTGTCCCCTCCTCAAAGTAACGGGTGAGCAAGATCTTCAGCTGCTCACTCCTTTCTTCATCTGCGTGTTCCATGCAGGGCCCACAGTTGGGGAATGCCACCCTAAGAAGCAGGGCAGAACACAAACTAAGTAAGACAGCCACAGGGTTTCTAAGTGATGTGCACAGATGCCCCACCTGTCAGTGGTTCTGCCCCCACCCACTAGAGGCCCAGTCCCCATGAATTGCATTGAAGGGGTGGGACCCTGACACTCCTTCCAGCCCTCAGGAGGAGAGAAAGCTTCAGAGAGAGACCTGGGGGGCCAACACTGTCTTCAGCTCCTGGTCCCTAATTTCCCATCACCTTTGGAAGGCCTGGAAGGTGGCCCGTAACTGGGTCAGAGCTTCTCTTTCTCGGGCTTGGATACGCTGGTGCAGAAAGTCACAGATTTCATCCAGCTCAAAGGCTGTCAGGTCCCCTGGGGACTGCATGTGGAATGACAGGTCCTTATACTCCACTAGGACCCCTGTACGTCGAGGAGCTCCTGTATCAAAGGAAGGCACAGGGGTCACTCAGGTAACACAGGAATAGTCATCTTTTTAATCCTAACTACCCAGAGGTCCCATCCCAGACACAGTCCCTTCTGTTCCCATTCCCCCCAAGAGGGCCCTATCAGGAAGCATTTCCACATGGAATATAAATATCTAGGGAATAGGAAGCCTCATTTTGAGACGTTCAGCCACATCTTAGGTCTGAAAGGTTGAATGGAGAAGAGGCCAAGACATAGGAAGGGAACAGGGTAGGTACAGAGGAAGAGCCCATATATTGCCCCCTTACCCTTTCCAGGTGCTACCTCCCACTGCAGCTGGTTCAGTGTCTGTCGCACAAGGGCCGCTTCCCAGCCCATGGAGTCAGCCAGGTCCACCACGTTGAAATCTAGGGAGCTCCCACCTTTGGCCGTGGCTGCCTGCTGTCGAGCGAGGCCCACAGCCACAGGGGGGCACCTGCCATGGGGCAGGAGGGAGACAGAGGTTTGCTTTGGCTCTTCAGCCCCCAAAATAACCATTCCTGAACTTACCACCACCTTTAGAAAAGCACTTTCCTTGGTCCTCTAGGTGATGCCAAACACAATGAACAGATTTGAGTTCTACCTTTATTCAATGGCAAACTCCACCCAATGCCACTAACGTGAGGCTGAATCTCAGGCCAGAGGTAGATGTGATTCAGAGCCACCCACCTCTTGTGCGATGTTAGTCATGTGGTCTCCTTACCTCTTGGCCAAGTCCTGGAGCTGTGCGGGCCCACCATAGCATTTCAGATGGCAAGCGGCGAAGGTTGGGGTCAGCAGCTTTAGCCAATTTCTGGGGTGTAGCTCTAGATAGCAGAGCAGTGTCTCAATGGCTGGTGCAGTACAAAAAAGGAGCAGCTGTGAGAGGCATGAGACCTAGAACCCAGGTCCTGCCCTTTCCCATACGGTCTAGGCTATTGACAGAGATAAGGCCTGTTTCACGTACTTCTATCTGTGACTGGTAGCTAGTTTCATGGGGAGGAAGGAGGAGGCCAAAACAGTATAAGAGAAAGGTTGACCAACGTGGATGCTACTTGTGTCACTGGGAGCAAATCCCCTGACTCTCCAGGCCCATTTCTTCAATTCATTTATTCCCATGTACAAAATGAGGGGTTAGATTTCCAGTCTCCACTAACTCTCCCTCCAGGTCATGTCTACTAACTATGGGTACCCTGAAGACTTCTCTTAAACTTATTTTCCTTGGTGACCTCATCAGCTCCTGGAGATTCAATTACCTCTATGCTGATGATTCTCGAATCTACATATCTAGCCCTAACTTCCATCTTTAATACCATGGGACATCCAAAACAACCCACATATCTTTCCTCTCAACCTCTTTCCCTCTTCTACTGTTCTTATCTTGGTGGAGACTGTCAAGGGTACCGCTATCCTTCCAGTCACCCTGCTTTGCAACCTACACTCATCCTCAAGAACTCCTTCTCATTTTCCCTGTTCAATCTGTTGTCAAATCCTGTCCACTCTACCTTCACTATTTCTCTTGTGCCTCCTCTAACACTTCCCTCCTCCCCCCAGACGGAGGCCCTCATCATCCCTCATCTTGCTGGTTGGTCTCCCTGCCTCATCTCCCATCTTCCTCCATTCTGCTGTGGGGCTGCCATGGCAATCATGTCATCTTCCCCAGAATCCAGTGACTCCCTTTGACCTCCAGGATCAAATACAAAACTTATCTTCATAACCTGGCTCCCTCTTCCCTTTCCACACTTCTTACACCATACCACCCCATGCTCTGTGATCCAGTGACACTGGCCTCCTTGTGGTTCTTTACATAAGACCCTCCAATTTCTCCCTATTCATTTTCACCTGCCTGGAATTCTCTATGTTTCCTTCCCTGGCTTCCTTCAAATCCCAGATTAAGTCCCACTTTCTATGAGAAGTCTTTCCTGATTCCCCTTAATACGACTGCCTTCTTGCTCTTGATCATCTCTAATTTATCTGGAATATATCTTGTTTGCACAGTTGTTTGCATGTGGTCTCCCCCATTAGAGATTTTTTTTTTCCGCCTTTGTTTGTATCCCCAGTACTTAGCATAGGGCTTGGCACACAGTAGGTGCTTAATCAATGCTTGTTGACTTGACTAGATGGCCTTTAAAGTCTTTTCCAGCTCTATGATCCTCTGAAATGAATGACATGGGGAAAAGAGCACTGTCCTCAAGACGGGGCCGGGGGCATTTGAGTCCTATTTCTGACACTAACCATGGGCAAGTCACTTAGGTTTCCTGACTTTCCATATTCTCATCTGTAATATTTGTATTAGTTTTAATAGGGTTGAAAAAACTACAGAAATAGAAGAGATTGTTGTTTGTAATAACTAAGGAAAACAGGACAAGGGCTTGTCTGTCCAGGAGACAAAATTTTAGGGTCTTACCCTCTTCACGCATGTCCAGAGCCTCTACCATCTGCTGAATAGAGAGGGCACGCTCATGGCCTGGGCAGGCTCTCTGTACACTGGCAGGAACCTTACTTTCTTCCTGGGGACCAGCATTCTGCATTCCCCCTCCTCCTGAGGTGGGCACTTCTTGTAGCTCTTGCCTGTGGGGAGTAGAGCTTTCCTTCTCCAAGGCCTCCCCACTGCTCACCTCAGCATCCTGTAGGAAGACACCTCCCCACCCCAACAAAGTCACCAAGGCTCCCCAAGTGAAGATCCTTACCCATAGGTCTATAGCACACATAGAAGCAGGGGATGAAGATGCACCTGTGTTGACCCCCTAGTCCCCATCCCATGTGGATCCCTCTTGCTCCCAAGACTCAGCTTGGAAAGAGATGGGACGTGGACTCCAGCATTGATGGTTTTCCCATCCTCAAACTCACCAGTACTTGCAGCTTCTGGAGGAGTTTTGAACAGGTGCATGGGGGAAACACCTTGTGCACCAGTTTCTTTACAGTCAGGTAGTCTACAGTGTCAGCATAGATGTGCTTCCGCAGTTCTCGGAGGTCTTCTCCCTGTAGTGAGGAGAAGAGGGGGTCAGTCTTCTTCCCAAGTGTTCTTACTAAAGAGGAATCAAGGAGGGCCCAAGATCATGAATCATAAGGTAATGCAAGTGGGTCATGGGACAGGGCCCAGGGCCAGGGACTTGAAAGGGAACTTGACACCACTATGCCTCCCAAGGTCTTTGGGGAACTGCGGGGGAAATACTGAAGGGCAGAAATAAAGTCTCGAGGAACCAGGCATTGACTGACTGACAGACTGACCTGGGGCTGCAAGAAGAGGTGGCAGTGGGCAGGCAGTCCATCCCTCCCGGCCCGACCAATTTCCTGCACATAACTCTCAATGCTTCCAGGGAGCCCGTGGTGCAGCACAGCTCGTACGTCTGGCCGGTCCAGCCCCATCCCAAATGCTACTGTAGCTACTACCACCCGTAGCCGGCCCTGCATGAAGGCCCTCTGTACCCGCCGACGCTCTGAGGCTGACAGGCCTGCATGATATGCTTCTGCCACAGCCTCTGGCAGCTGCCCTACAAAAAGGAACAGGGACGTTGGGATGTTGTTATTTATTAATAACATATCACGTGCACAAAAAACAGTGATGTTGAATAATCATAGTATTTACATAGCACTTTAGTGCAAATAGTATTATTTCCATTTGACACAGGAAGACACATACTTAGAGAAAATCATAGAATTTCAGAATTTGGAGACCATCTAGTAGAGACTCCTCATTTAACAAAGGTAGAAGTTGATGACACAGAAATGAGGGGGCTCACTACAGTCACACAGCTGGGGGAATTCAAACTCTGGTCTTCTGGTTCCAGGTTTAGTGCTGACACTCACATCCAGGTGCTTTGGCATCTTTTCCCACTACACTGCAGTGCCTAGAGGCCAGATCAGGGAAGGATTCCTAGGGGAGCTGAAGCTGGATGCTTTGTGGGAAAAGCCCTTCCCTAAAAGGCGTATGTTTGGACTTTGACCTAAAGCTCTGGCTCTGACCTAGGGAAGAATGTTTTGAGGGTCCAGGGGTCAGACCAAGACATAGGGAGCTAAGGCCTTGGGACTCTCTCTCACCTTGGCTGAGCTTGTATACTTGGCTTCTTCTACTGGGGGAGGGGCTAGAAGGACCTGCCATGGCTGGTGGGAGTACAGTATTTTCCCCATTCTTGACATTGTTATCTCACTTCTCTGGGCTTTGGTTAACTGATGTGTCAAGTGAGGAGGTTAGACCAGGTAGTTGGTGATGCAGTGGAGAGAGCACAGGAGTCTGGAGTTGAGAAGACCTGAGTTTGAATCCTGCCTCAGACACTGTTTGTGTGACATTGGGCAAGTCACTTAACCTCTTTCTGCCTCAGTCTCCTAGATTATAAAATGGGGATAGTAACAGCACCCACCTCCCAGTGCTGTTGTGAGGACCAAATGAGACTTGTTAAGTGCTCTGCAAACTTTGTGGCACTGTCGTCATCATTTGTCATCAGGGCCTACTTCCCTCACCTCTGGGTCCTGGGGATTCCTCAGAACGTTTTCGATTCTGAGACTCCTGAAGACAAGTCCGGAGCAGCGCAGCCACACGTACGGTCTCATCCCTCCGGTTGCAGTACACAATGATGGATCCTAGACTTCTAAACCGTTCTCCCTTTAGCAGGGTCACAAGGGCCTGTGTAAAGAAAGGACCCTTCTCTTAGGGCTGATGGGAATCATACCTGGTTGTAACCTGGGGAAGCACATTAAAAACCTCCTTTTTCATTTCTCTAGAAATATTATTAAATAATACTTCTCCAGCCTAAAACCCTTTACAGACTTTTTCTTCCTAGGCAAGTGGATAGAACAAAAGTTAAGGGAAACAAGTTTTTTGGAGAACTGGATTAAAGATGATAGCCAAACTTGACTCTAATTAAGTTCATTGCATTCCCTACCCCTGAAGGGGCAAGGGTTTGAACCAACCAGGGAATTGCCCTCCGCCACTAAAAGGCAGCCAGCCAGTCTCAAACCCCATTGATTCTTTGAGAGGATTGGTTCAAGAGGAATGAAATAGGGACTTGATTTCTCAGCTCTTTTTGAATTTTTACCCACATTCTATTTTGCCATATTTTTCCCTTGTTCAAGATTCCTGTAAATGTCACCTACAATTATCTTAGGACAGAGAGTCATGTTGGCAGGCATGGGGGACTATATCACTTTGGATATTTCTCTGTCCAAACTAGAAATGGCTTGGATGTGGAATTAATGATAAATTAAATACATTTGTTTCTGATAGACTTGGGCCTTAAAATGCAAAGTACATGGGTGGAGCCAAGATGGCAGAGTAGAAAGACACATATACTCTAGCACTTCCCCTACAGCCCACAAAATACCTGTAAAAATGACTCTCAACAAATTCTAGAGTAGCAGAAGCCACAGAACAACAGAATGAAAGAGGTTTCCAGTCAAAGGTAACCTGGAAGGCTGACAGAAAAGGTCTATCTCACGGGATGCTGAGCAGAGCAGAGCCCAGCCCTGGACACGCAGCACACACACATACATACACACACACACACACACACACACACACAGAGTTGAATCAGAAGAGATGATATCCATAAAAAAATAAAATAAAAATTAAAGGGTGAGGGAGGAAAATACTGGAAGGAGAAAAGGAGAAATGGAATGGGGCAGGCTATAACTCATAAAAGGGATAAGAAAAATCTTGTTCAGTGGAGGAGAAAAGGGAGGAGGTGAGAGGGGAAAAGTGAAGCTTACTCTCTCCACATATGGCCTAAGGAGGGAATAACATGCTCATTAAATTTGGTATGAAAATCTATCTTACTCTACAGGAAAGTAGGGGAGAAGGGGACAAGGGTGAGGGGGATGACAGAAGGGAGGGCAAATGGGAGAAGGGAGTAACTAGAAGTAAACACTTTCGGGAGGGGACAAGGTCAAATGAGGGAATAAAAAAATAAGGGAGGACAGGGTAGGATAGAGGGCAATATAGTTAGTATTACACAACATGATTATTATGGAAGTCTTTTGCAAAACGACACATATGTAGCCTGTGTTGAACTGCTTGCCTTCTCAGTGGGGATGGGGAGGGAGGGAGGGAGGGAAGGAGGGAGAGAAGTTGGAATTCAAAGTATTAAAAAAGAATGCTGAGAATTATTATTGCATATAACTGGGAAATAAGAAGTACAGGTAATGGGGTATAGAAATTTATCTTGCCCTACAAGGAAAGAGAGAAGGTAGGGGTAAGGGAAGGGTGGGGTATGATAGAAGGGAGGGTACATTGAGGGAAGAGGTAATCAGAATGCAAGGTATTATGGGGTGGGGGGAGGGGAGAGATGGAGAGAAAAATTGGAACTCAAAATTTTGTGGAAATGAATGTCAAAATCTACAAATAAAATATAAAAAATGCAAAGTGCAGTCTCAATAGTAATATTGTATTCTGACAGATTACCTTACTCATCTGAGCTTGACGTCCAACTATCTGCTTGAGAGCTCTACTTGGATTTCCTGTGGTACCTCCAACTCAATAGCTCCATAAAAGAATTTACCCAACTTTCCTTAAAACCCAAGCTGGCTTCTATCATTGCTACCACCATCTTCCAAGTCCCTCAGGCTTGAAACTTTGGAGTCAGGTTCTGTGAGGCAGAAGAATGAGGAGGGAGTGCATTCTAGACATGGGGGCAGCCTGTGCAAAAGTGAGGTATGAAAAGACACTTAGGGAGTAAGCTGCTGAAAGGGGTAAGGGGAAGGCAGGCATTCCTGGAATAAGGAACATCATGCACAAAGGCAGGAAATGTTGAAGGGACAGAGAGCAGAGTGTCTTGTCAAAGGTTCAGATTATATAGAGAGGAATGATGGAAGATAGGGGAGTGTCAGGCTGTGAAGAATCTTGAATACTAAGCAAAAAGGTGAGAACTTATCAGTAGGTATTAGGGAGACAGTGAAGGGTTTTGAGCAAGAAAGGACTTGTCTTAAGGGCTCACTAGCTGTGACTGTAGGCAAGCTATAACTTCTCAGAGTCCCAGTCTCCTCTAGGAAACAAGAGTGATACCTGCACCACACAGCTCACAGGCCTGTTGTGAAGAAAACACCATAGACATCTGAGTTAGGGTTATGCAGAAGGAATATCTATCTGCAGAGTGTGAAGGATGGATGGAAAGAGGAGACTGCAGCCAGAGTCCAGGTGAGTGAGTGGTCCTAAGGTAAGTAGGCCAGTTTGGCTGGAGCATAGAGTACTGGCGGTAAGTAGAGGGAAATAAGTTTACAGAGTCTGTTGGAGGATACAGACATTAGCTAGAGGTGAGGAAATTGGCCTCAGGAAGCCAAATAGGGCAGGGAGAGCAGCATAGACATATGTTTTACTAGTAGAAGGTAGAGCCAGCTGGCAGATGTTTCATCTGTTCCAAGAGGAGGTTTGTCTTTTTCTGAGCCAGAAGCTAAGAATCAGACCACAGCTGCACCAGTGGAAGAGGGAGCACCCTAAAGCAATTAGGATCCCAAGACTGGCCAACAGATGTGAAGGAAATACATGTTGAGGGATAAGAAGCAGTGGTGGCTGGGTCCAGCATCAGGTAGCCTGGGTGCCTCTCTTAATCAGAATAGCTCATAATCACAGAATGCATTGGAATATGCAAAGCACTTGCCTCACCACCTCCCAGTCTGGTAGGTAACGTAAGTACTGTTACCTCAGCTTTATAGACAAGAAAACCGGAGTTTGGGAGAATGAAGTCATAGTCACAGACCAGAGACCCTAGCCTAGGCTTCATCACCTCAATAAAAAATGTCATAGGGACTCTACAGAGAATGATACCAGGATTTCTTAAACTTAGAAGGCTTCCCCCTCTTTCTAAGAAAGAGTTACTTTCGTAGAAAAACTGGGACAAACTAAGTACAGTTGCGGGGGGTGGGGGGGGAGGAGGTTCTGATTATAAACTGAAGGAGATTCCATCCCATAAGCCAAAGAGAAGATGCCAAATGAGGCTATAAGGCTTGCTATTTGTGGAGGCCGAAAAAGTGGAGGAGCAGACAGCTAGGGATGGGTGACCCACATGGATAGTGAGCCACACAGGGTGGTAAGGGAATATGGGGACATCTCAAAGGCTGGAAAGTGCTCCTGGCTAATGGAGGCTAGAGTGAGGAAGAGTACCTGCATCTAAGATCCTAGAAAAGGAGAGAGTACAGCTCATTTCCTGGATATTTTCTAACCTGAGAAGGAAAGGAATTTTCAGCTGGTTAACTAATAATCATTGAAGCTCCAATGAATATGTTTTGGTTAAAATGTTGGACCTTTGTATCTTAAGATCTTCTTAGAAGAGCCTTTCTATCCTAAGCTGAAGAAAGTTAGTGGTTAGTCTCACTCATTCCTTCAGAGCAATTTTATAAAGTTAACCTGTGTGCAGGACACTTTGCTAAGTAAGCTCTGGGAATACAAAGGCAGATACAATACAGATCTCGTTCAAGAAGATTACAATCTAAAAGCAGGAATAACCAGTATACAAATCATGATGATGCAAGAAACAAAAAATTTAATGAGGGCTCTGGGAAATTAAACTACCAAAGAAATCAAAAACAAAAAACTCTCATGAATACCAAAAAAAAAAAAATGGCACTGTCCATGGTAGGAAAAGACTGAAAACAAAAGCAATGTTTAATGACAAGGAACAGCTGAACATCTGGATACATGAATGTAATAAGGGAGGGCCTTGCAAAATTAAAACTTCTCCCAAGGTACTGAGAAACCACTGGGCAGTTTTGGGGGAAGACACAGCAGAAATGAATATATGTATTATGCTACTATCCCTGCTGGAATTTTACTTTCCTTCCTTACATATCTCGGCCATATAATTAGCCAAATACTCTCTCCTACTCTTGAACCCCCTACGACCTTGTCCCGTCACTGCTGACTTCTTTTTAAGCTCTATCCCTGGATTACTCCCACCATCTGCATCTTCAGTACTCATTCACATGCTGCTGGATGGAGCCAGAGGAATCACACAATTGAGCTGCGTGGATACACCATTACTTTCTGTTTTTTAATGGGCCCTCCCTGCAAGGCAATCCTTTTTATTGTTCTCTAAGAGATTCCCTATCTCACTCTCCATGGGAGTTATTTCAAAGCTTCTCTCTTCAAACTTTATATACCTTTTCCTCCCTCCCCCACTCTCTGCAGCTGGCCTCATACTTTTCTATGATTGAAGCTGTATGATATCCATCACCCCTTACTCCTCCACTCTTGTCTCCTTTTTCCCAGCTTCTGATAAAGAGGTGACCTTTCCCTCTATCAAAATCAACCCCTCTCTACATGTACCTCCCACCCCATTTCATTCTTTCTCCAATAAGCTGCCCTCTCAATCACTCTTACCTCTAATGTTCAGTTTCTATCTACTAATTCTTCCCCACTGCCTTCAAACATATCTGACTCCCCACCCTCAAAAAAACTTGCATTAGATCCTATCATCCCCTTAAGTAAGTTTACTGCATCAGCCCTCCCTTTCTTGGCCAAGCTCCTAGAGAAAGTTATCTATATCCAATGCTTCCAGTTGCTCTCACTCCCTCTTTTCTTTAAAAATTATTTTATTTTTTTCCCCAGTTATGTGTAAAAACAATTTTTGACATTTATTTTTAAAACTTTGAGTTCCAAATTCTCTCCCTCCCTCCCCACTCCACCTTTCATTGAGAAGGCAACCAATTCAATATAGGTTATACATGCTTCGTCATGCAAAACATATCCATAACAGTCATGTGAAAGAAAACATAGACAAAAAAAACCTCAAGAAAAATAAAGTAAAAAAATATACTTCAATCCAAATTCAGATACCATCAGTTCTTTCTCTGGGGATGGATAGTATTTTTCATCATAGGCTCTAAAGAGTTGTTTAGGATTGTTGTACGGCTGAGAATAGTTGTCATTTCTAGCTGATCGTCTTACAATATTGCTTTTACTTTTTACACAGTACATTTCACTTTGCATCCTCTCATCATTTTTTATAGCACAGTAGTATTCCTTCATAGTCACACAGCACAATTTGTTCAGTCATTCCCCAGTTGATGGGCCTCCCATCAATTTCTAATTCTTTACCCCCAGAAAAGAGCTACTATAGATATTTTTGTATATATGCATCCTTTTCCTCTTTGTTTTTTCTCTCTTTTGGAATACAGACCTAGTAGTGCTATTGTTAGGTCACAGGGTATGCATAGTTTTATAGTCCTTTGGGCATAGTTAGAATTGCTCTTCAGAATGGTTGAATAATCAGTTCACAACTCCACCAACAGTGCATTAATGTCTCATTTTCCCCACATCTCTTCCAACATGTGTCATTTCCTTTTTGTGTCCTATTAGCCAATAAAATTGCTATGAAGTAGTACCTCAGAATTGTTTTAATTTGCATTTCTCCAGTCAATAGTGGGAGTATTTCTTTATATGGTTATAGATGGCTTTGATTACTTCATCTGAAAGCTGACCATATCTTTTGATCATTTATCAATTGGGGAATGACTCATTTTTCATAAATTTGACTCAGTTCTTTATATGTTTGAGAAATGAGGCTTTTATAGAAAATCTTGTTTCAAAATTTTTTTTCACATTCACTATTGCTAACTGTATATCCCTCCATCCTATTCCCCATTCATTCTATTCTTTCTCTCACCCTGGCCCTCCTCAAAACTGCCATGGTTCTGACTATTCCTTCTCCCAATCTGCCCTCCTTTCTATCACTCCTCTCCCCTCTTATCCTACTTTCCTGTAGGGCTAGATTGTGATACCCAATTGAGTGTGTCTGTTATTTGCTCTTTGAGCCAATTCTGATGAGAGTAAGGTTCACTCACTCCCCGTAATTTCCCCCCTCTTCCCCTCCACTGTACAAGGTTTTTCTTACTCCCTGTATGAGATAATTTACCCCATTTTTACCTCACCCATTCTCTTTCTCCCTGTACATTCTTCTCACCCCTTAATATTTTTAGATACCATCCCTTCATATTCAACTCACATCTGTGCCCTCTTTCTAAATATATACTCTTTCTAACTATTCTAAGGAGAAAGGTCTCATGAGTTACAAATATCATTTTCCCATGTAGGAAGGTGAACAGTTTAACCTTATTAAGTTCCTTATGATTTTTCTTTCCTGATTACCTTTTAAAGCTTGAGTCTTGTATTTGAAAGTCAAATTTTCTATTCAACTCTGGGTTTTTCATAAAGAATATTTGAAAGTCCCCTATGTCCATTTTCCCCCCTGAAGGATTATATTCAGTTTTGCAGGATAGTTAATTCTTGGTTGTAATCCTACCTCCTTTGCCCTCTGGAATATTACATTCCAAGTCCCCTGGTCCTTGAATGCAGAAACTGCTAAATATTGTGTTATCCTAACTGTGCCTCCATGACACTTGAACTATTTCTGGCTGCTTGTCAGGCTCCTTGACCTGTGAACTCTGGAATTTGGCTATAATATTCCTAGGAGTTTTCAATTTGAGATGTTTTTGAGGAGGTGATCAGTGGATTCTTTCAATTTCTATTTTACCCTCTGGTTCTAAATTATCAGGGCAGTTTTCCTCAATAATTTATTGAAAGATGATGTCTAGGCTCTTTTTTGATTAAGACTTTCAGGTAGTCCAATGATTATTAAATTATCTCTCCTGGATTTTCCAGGTCAGTTGTTTTTCCAATGAGATATTTCACACTGTCTTCTATTTTTTCATTCTTTTGATTTTGTTTCTTGGTTTTTCATAAAGTCATTAGTATGCACGCTCCATTCTGACTTTTAAGGAATTATTTTTTTCATGGAGCTTTTGGACCTCCTTTTCCATGTGGCCATTTCTGCTTTTTAAGGCATTCTTTTCCTCATTGGTTTTTTGGACCCCTTTTACCATTTGGCCTACTCTGCTTTTATAGGTGTTATTTTTTTCAGCATTTTTTGGGGTTTCCTTAGCAAGCTGTTGACTCGATTTTCATGATTTTCTTGCATTACTCTCATATCTCTTCCCAGTTTTTCCTCTACTCTCTTACTTCATTTTCAAAGTCCTTTTTGAGCTCTTCCATGGCCTGACACAATTCCTATTTTTCTTGGAGGTTTTGGATGTTGGAGCTTTGACTTTGTTGTCTTCTTCTGAGTGTGTGTATGCATGTTGATCTTCCCTCTCAACATAATAACTTTCTATAATCAAGAATTTTTTCTCATTGTTTGCTCATTTTCCCAGCCTATTACTTAACTGTTAACCTTTTATTTAAATAGGGCTCTGTTTCCAGAGTGGAGGGCACACTGGCCCAAATTTCAGGAGCTTTGTACAGCTGTTTACAGAGATATTTCTAGGGACAGTTCTTCCAAGGTGGTATGATCTAAGGAGAGGTATGTTTGCTACTTTTCTGGCCTGTGCTCTGATCTGTAAGTGGTCACAAGCACTCTTTTTTTGTCCTGAAACTTCAAGGATTCTCTGTGGCCACAAGCTCTGCTAGTGCTCTTCCTTGCCCTGGAACTGCTACCCAGGGACTGCAATTGGGATATGAGTATGGGCAAAGCAACAGAGTGTCTTGGCTCAATGCTAGCAAAAGGACCTCCATAATCTCTTTCTGACCAGTTGTTCAACTCCCTTACGTTCTATGGGCTGTGAGCTCCAGAAGCAGCCCCTGCCACTAACACTACCAATTCAATCATTCCCAAGTCCTGCCCTTGGTTTGCTGGGATGAGGGCTGTGCAGGCATGGCCTGCACCAGACTACACTTTCTCACCTTGGTGCAACAGACCTTTCCTGCTGACTTTCCATGTTGTCTTGGAAATTTGTTTCATTCTGTCTTTTTGTGGGTACTGCTGCTCTTGAATTTGTTTACAGTAATTTTTTAAGGATATTTGGAGGGGTTTGGGGGACAGCTCAGGTGAGTTCCTGCCTTTACTCTTGGCTCCATCTTTCCTCTCACTTTCTCCTTAACCCTTTGCAGTCTGACTTCCTACCTCATCACCCAAATGACAATGCCCTCTCCAAATTGACAGGGATCTTTTAATTGCCAAAGCAAAGAATTTGTTCCTAGTCCTCATATTTCTATATGTCTCTGTTCATTTGATACTGTTAAAAGCCTTCTCCTCCTGAATATTCTCTTTGGGTGATACTATGCTCTTTTGTTTCTCATCTAACCTGTCTGACCACTCTATCCCCATCTCCTTTACTGGTTCACCATCCATATCACATCTCAAGACCCTGTCCTAAATTGTCTACTCCTCTCTCTCTAAATTCTTTCTTCACTATCTCATCTCAATCACAACTCTTATGAGTTTAACTCCCATCCTTACAAAGATGACTCCCAGAACTCTCTCCAGAGTCCCAGACCTGCATCACCAGGTACCTGTTAGACATTTCACACTGGCTGTCCCATAAACTCAACATGTTAAAAACAAACTCCTTTTCTTCCCCCTAAACCCAACTCTCTTGCAAACTTCTGTTCAGGGCTCCAGCAGTTTTCCATTATCCCAGTTTTGTAACCTTGTTTTCATCCTCAAATCCTCTCTTTCTCTTATCCTACATACCAAGTAGTTCTCAAGTCTTACTGTTTCTGTCTCTACACCATCTCTTGCATCCAACCATTTCTCTCATTCACATAGCCACCACCTTAGTTCAGGCCTTAACCACTTCTCCACTACTGCCATGGCAGTATGCCATTGATCTCCTTGCCTTGAGCCTCTTCTCACTCCAATCCATCCTCCACAAAGCTGCCAAAGTGATTTTTCCTTAAACATAGATCTAACAGTTTCAGTCCTCTAATTCAATAAACTCTTATTGCTTTTAGCATTATACAGAAATTCCTCTGCTTGTCATTTACAACCTGGCTCCAACCCATTTTTTTGAGCTTCATACATTCACTCTTCTGCATTCTGAGATCCAGTCAAACTAGTTTTCTCTCTTTCTCACTGGTCATCCTGTCTCCCTTCTTCATGCTTTTGCACTAGCCATTCCACACTCCCAGAATGCCATTCCTTCCCATCTCCCCTTCAGAGAATGTCTCACTTCCTTCAGACTTGACTCAAGCCCCATCTTCAACATGAAGCCTTACATATATATATAGACACTGCTTCCTCAGAATATAAGCTCCCTGAGAGAAGGGAGTGCTTAACTTTTTTTATCCTTTTATACCAGCATCTGTTACTGTTACCTGTAGTGCTTATCACGGTGCTTGGCACATTGTAGGTGCTTAATAAGTTCTTGTTAATTAACTGTTTAGTAAATTGTACTCAACCAGGAATAGCATTCACCAAGGAACATGACAGAGGATCTGCCTGGAGAGGGAGGGGCTTCCTCACTCAGAACATTCCATAGCTCTCTAATGCGTTCAGCTCTAATTCACCACAGTACATAGTGTTACACTTCATGGAGACTGGTAGGCTAGCCAAGATTTTGAAGTATTTGCCAGATATAGAGAAAATGGATGGGGCTTGGGAAAAGCTGAAATGGAAGAGTGGTTGTTTCCCCTGTACAGCAACAAGCAGGGGAAGTCAGTGCCTTGAACAGTGCTTCCTTGTGAATTGCAAAGATGCCTGTGGATGGGTGGATTATAGCTCGTGACCAGCCTGTTCTTTGGACAGATGTAAGAATGCAGAACCTGTGAGTGCTTGAATTTCCAATTCCTGTGATCACTGTATTGGAAGCTGGATTTGAAAAAAAAAATTCCTGTCTGTGGGCAAGGCAGAGAAATGCCATTTGATGAAAAAATGTCCTGTCTAAAAGTTTCATTTGCCAGTACAAGAAGCAAGGATAAGACTTCAGAGGCAGCTTGCTCACAGAATTGATCTTGCCTAATCACTAGCCAAAGGGAAGCTCTTTCTCCCTAAAGGCAGGGAACTGAGCTCCACAGATTAGGTTTATTAAGGACAAAGGATCATCATGCAGAGCTAGGGCACTGTATCAAAGAGAAAAGAAAATTGAGTCCTGGAGTCAGAAAATCCTAGTCGTGTGACATTGGGAAAGTCACTTCCTCTCTCAGTCTCTCTTTTTTAAAATGGGGATGGTTCCACTGCTAAGCACTCACACCAAGGAGGTGCCACATACTAAAATTCACAGCAGCATTTTTTTTTGTGCTAGCAAAGAACTGGAAACATAGCAGGTGGCCACTGAAGAAAGAGTAGCTAAACAAACAAAATACATGATATTGCTGTGCCCTAAAAAATAAATATAAAGACTGTAGAGAAGCAAGGAAGACTTAGGTGAACTGATGCAAAGTGAAATGTGAAGAAACAAGATGACAATGACTGCAATGGTGCAGAAAGAAAGAAAAATAAACTGAACACTGGAATTAGAAGGATCAGGCTTGGCCCTGGAAGACTGTTGAGAAAAATGCATCTCCCTCCTGTCACTGCACAGGTAGGGGACTATGGGTCTGGAATACTAGGCTGATGTACTGGCTAGTTTTGCTGAACTGTTTATTCTCTTTCTTTTAAAATCTCTGATCCAAGGAATGACTTTCTAGGTAGGGAAAGAGGAGAAATATATTTTGAAACAAATAGGATATAAAAACAAAAGATATCAATAAAAATAAGACAAAATGAAAAGAGCAAAATCTTTTTTAAAAAAAAATAAGATGGTGATAACACTGCTTACCCAGCAAGATTGAATTTTATGGTGGTACAGGCTCAGAGAATATTAGAACTGAAAGGGACCTCACAAACCAGTTTTTGAGATGTTGTCAAGATAAGTTAGAACTAAAAGCAACTTTTTTTGTGGTGGCAAAGAATTGGAAATCGAAAGGATGCCCATCAACTGGGGGATGGCTGAACAAGTTGTGGCATATGAATGTAATGGGCTACTATTGTGCTGAAAGAAACGAGGAGCAGGCAGACTTCAGAAAGACCTGTAAAGACTCATATGAACTCATGCTGAGTGAAGTGAGCAGAGCCAGGAGAACACCGTACATAGTAACAGCAACACTGTGTGATGATCCATTACAATAGGCTTATCTCAGCAAAACAGTGATCCAAGACAATTCCAAAAGATTCGTGATGGAAAATGCTCTCCACATTCAGAGGAAGCACTGATGGAGTCTGAATGCAGAACGCAGCAGACTGTTTTCACTTTTTTCTTTCTTACGGCTTTCCCCCACTTTGTTCTGGTTCTTCTTTCACAGCATGACTAATGTGGAAATGTGTTTAACATGACTGTTACACGGATAACCTATATCAGACTGCTTACTGTTTGGGACAGGGGGAGGGAGGGAGGGAGAAAAATTTGGACCTCAAAATCTTACAAAGATGAATGTTGAAAACTATCTTTACATATAATTAGAAAAAATAAAATACTTTTAAGTGCAGAAAGAACTAAAAGCAAACTCTAGTCAGGTCCTGGGACTTCCGTTCGGGTTCTTTTCCCACGAGAACAGCAGGTTTCCTCACAGTCTGGATTAGGGAACCAATTCTAGCGGGGCTAACTTTGTCTTTTGTCTTTAGGAGAAGCAGGGTAGGATCCTACCTGGTCTTTGTCTCTATCCAGGGAGACCGAGAGGTATAGATTGGGGGGGATGGTGGCCAAGTGTACCCCAAAGATGGCTTCCTCTGGGATTCCCAGGTGCTGGCCTACATCCCTGGCAGTGGTCCGGGTGGCAGTGGCTGTGAGGCCCAGGAAACAGCGCACACCCAAACGCTCTTGCAATACCTGGCAAAGAAGAGTTGGCCAAGACTCAGAGGTAAACTGAATAATTCTAACTCTATCTCCAAAGAGCCCAGCCATGGGGTTCAGGGCCACTTCTTTGTATTAGCTTGTCACGGGGAACCTCAGTTTTTCCTTGTAATTTCACCCTCCCACTTCCAACTGCTTCTTTGACCCTCCCTTCACCACTTCACAGGGCCTACCTTACAAAGCCGTAGATAGCAGGGCCGGAAGTTGTGAGACCACTGGGAGAGGCAGTGAGCCTCATCAATGCAGGCAAATGCCACAGGGGGCAGCCGGGTCGCAGGTGGGAGGCAGCTGAAGCCTCCAGCCCCAGCCCCAACCACCGCCTCTGGGGACAACAGCAGCACCTGTGCCTTGCCAGTCATCACCTGCAAGAGGCCACATCGTAGTCAGTCAATCAGACAGACACACAGACATTTACCACATGCTTTTTCTCCCAGAGTCCTCCCCCAATAAAGCCAGCCTTCCCAGGTAGGATTTTAGGAGCCTGAGTGAATCAAACAGTACAATGTCTACAGAGGGACCTGGATGATAGCTATGGAGCAAAGAATTCCCAGGGCTTCATTCTTTGGCCAAGTTGGCAGTCTGGGGCAGCCTGGGAAGATAGAGACCAGGCTCCAAAGAAGCTCAGGCAAGGTCTCCTTGGGTGGAATACTGAAGCCCCTCTTTTTTCTAGCTCCCAGATTACTGACCTTCTCCATGGCCATCTCCCTTTGCTTCCTGGTCATGTTGGAGTGAATACAGACAGCTTTCAGGCCTCGGGGCAGTCCTGACACCTGCTGGTTGCACAAGCTCTCAGTGGTGGAGTCCACTGAGTGG
The DNA here is from genome assembly GCA_023548195.1 of Bettongia penicillata ogilbyi. Lineage (NCBI taxonomy): Eukaryota > Metazoa > Chordata > Mammalia > Diprotodontia > Potoroidae > Bettongia > Bettongia penicillata. The sequence continues at coordinate 2,420,013 of JAJHZJ010000384.1, forward strand.
CCTGCTTCACTCCTACCCTGAGGAAACCCAGAGAAGCAGGGGCAGAGCAAAAAGTTTCTGGCCTTGTGCAGCTCGGGGCTCCGCTCTGCCCAGAACGACTAACCAAGTCTTGGGCCAACGATGCTAACATAAGATGCCCAAGGATGGTGAAACAGAACAGTGACCTTAAACCTTCTCAGTCCTGTTCTGGGCCATGAAGGGGAAAGGAACAAAGGCAATTCCCTGCCGAAGGAGCTTGCTATCCAGGTAAGGTAGACAAGATGTGGGTATGTGCATAGACACGTGCATCCACAGAGAAATATGTAGATATGAGTAATGAAACAATGACAAGTTGAGGCCCTGGGCACTGGGGGCACACAGACAGAGAAGCAGGAGTCAGGAGAGGTTGCTTGTAAAGGATAGGCCTGGAGCTGGCCTGTAAAGCAGGTGAGGGGCAGAGATTGGCCAGATTTGGGGGCCTGTGGGAACAGTGCCAATTCTTTGAGTAGTGCTCCCCAGAAAGGAGTACCCAGGACTGAATCCCTTATGAAAGCCAGACTGAATGGAGAGGGTATAGAAAGTGTCAGAGACAGAACCCCAGTGTGGTGTCCTGGGAACGCCTCTGTCTTCTTTGACAGAGTCCAAGAAATGGGGGGTTTGGCGGTCACATGGAGAGACTGAAACTGGATGTGTCCTTCTCTGTGAAGACTACCTTTGCTGAAGGGCAGCTCTGCAGGGTGCCTGAGGCCAGAGTGTCTGGGAGTCAGAGTTTTGGGATAGGGCAGAGAGCAGAGACAAATACAGACAGTTCAAGGACACACAAACTTCCCGGGTCCTGAAGCCTTCTGGGAAGGCCCTTATGGACACAAAATATAAGCAAGGTTGGCCATCAAACAGTTTGGGGCAGTGGGGAGATCTGGCTCTTGGGTTCTCCTGTCCCAGGGTTGGACAATTTAGTGCCTGTGGCTCACCTGATCATCCATGAGTGATACAAGGGGTGACACAACCAAGGTAATGCAGCAGTTGCGCTGGGCATACAGGAGGGCTGGGAGCTGGTAGCACAGGGACTTCCCCATGCCAGTGGGCAGCACTACCAGGGTGGACAGGCCTGCAACAGACCACAAGAACCCTTGTCTCCTGAAAGAGGGAAGCAGCAGCCCCCAGGCACCTCTTCCACAGAGGCAACAGCACCCAATTATCTCTGCCTGATGCCCCATCACGAATGTCCTGTTTTCAGGATCCTTTAGTGCCAGCTTGGGGCACAGCTACTGACAGACCCACCAACTGGACAGGCCAGCTAGGTCTAGGTAGCATCCTTAAGGGCCCACAGCTGACTCCTCCCAGTTTATCCCTCAGGCCTCTGTGAGTGTGGAGAAAGCAGCAGAACGAGAATCAGGGAAGGGACCTACTACCAACACACTCCTCCATCAGTCAAACTGGAGGATGTTTTTTGAGGGACAGGAGTTTGGAGTCAGAGGGCCTTTGTCAGTTCTGGAGCTCTCTGGTTCCAAGGAGAGGGGAGATTGTCAGGGAGATTCCCAGTGCCAGGGAGATTGTCCTGTTGGGAAGTGCTCACCAGAGAGAATCCGCATAATGGCAGCTTCTTGCCCGGGGCGGAATGTGTGGTGACCAAACTGGGTCAGAGTCTCAAACACCTCTGATGGAGTCTCTGCAAGAAACATGACATCAGCCGGGCTCAGGGAACGAAACCTGGCAAAGCAGCCTCCCACCCCAGGCAGCCTACCGGGAGACAAGGGTAGGCGGGGAAGAAGAGGAGAAAGAAATAAGCATTTACCTAACACCTACCCTCTGCCAGGCATTTAGGGTTAAGGGTAAGGGCTTTACAAATACTATCTCATTTGGTCCTCACAACAGTCTTGGGTGACAGCTGCTGCTATTATCCTCTTTTTACAATTGGGTGAACTAAGGCAAACGGGGCTAAATGACTTGGTCAGGGTAACATAGTGAGAAGGTGTCTGAGGCTGGACTTGATCTCAGATTTTCTGGGCTCCAGGCCTAGCCCTCCATCCACCATGCCACCCAGCTGCCTCTGTGTACAAGAAGGCAAAAAACCGTCTCAAGTCAATGTAGGAGCTTCAGAATAATTCATAACAAACATAATAACAAACACTTGTGAAGCCCTTAGTATATGGCAGGCATTGTGCCAGGTGCTGAGAACATAAAGACAGAAGCTGACATTCCAGAAGGGCTGACAGCACATCCACAGATAAACCAAAGGAGCATAGAACAGACACCTGGTTCCCTTTGAGGGGAGGGCTCCAGCGGCTGGGGACCAGGAAAGGATTCAGGCAGAAGGGGCCACTTGTGTAGAGCCTCTTACAGGAAACAGATTCAAAGATGTAAAGGTGAGGGAGAAAGTGTTCCAGGCCTGGGGGCAGTAAAAAGGCATGGACATACGGGATGGAACGTTCTGTGTGAGGGAGAGCAAGGCCAGCATGGCTGGACAAGAAGGTGAATGGAGTTCAGTAATGTGTAAGAAGGCTGGAAAGGTAGGGTGGGACCAGCTTGTGATGAGTTTGAAAATCCAAACAGAGAATTTTATATGTGGTCCTAGTGGTAATAGGGAGCTGCTGGAGTTTACTGAGAGGGTAGGTAGCATGGTCAGAGATGTGTTTTTAGGGAGATCATTTTGACAGCCGTATAGAGCAGAGACAGGAAGACCAGTAATTTAGAGGTAATTAGGGTCTAAGCAGGTGGTTGGTTGTTGTCCTTAGTCTTCAAAGAGGACCAAAGAGGTCCAACTGTGGCTGATCAGACCAACATAAGCTCAGAATGCTCTACCTCAGGTTGGGCACAGATAGTCCATGTGAATATTTGGGGTGGTTATCCCAAATTTGCACATTCTGCATTTACTTTGCGCTGTCTCAGTTCTGCTTTGCTCAAAAAGCACAGCACCTTTTCTTATGTGGGCACGCCATGCTGAGCGGTCCTGTGCCAGTGTCTCCTATGTTGCACAGTCAAATCCAAAGTTCTTGAGAGTGTCCTTGTATGGTTTCTTCTAACCACCATATGATTGCCTGCCCCATGCAAGTTCTCCATAAAATAGTCTTTTTGGCAAGCATACATTCTGCATTCGAACAATGTGGCCAGCCCCTCAGAGCTGCGCTCTCTGAAGCATAGTTTGAATATTTGGCAGTTCAGCTTGAGCAAGGACCTCAGTGTCTGGTACCTTATCCTGCCAGGTGATCCTCAGAATCTTCCTAAGACAATGCAAATGGAAACAATTAAGTTTCCTGGGATGGCACTGGTATAATGTCCATGTTTCATAGGTATACAACAATAAGGTCAGTGCAACAGAACTGTAAACCTTCAATTTGGTAGTCAGTCTAATACCTCCTCTCTCCCAAACACTGAACTAGCTCTGGCCACGCATGCATCAACCTCATTGTGAATGTGTACATCCCTGGAAAATATACTACCAAGGTAAGTGAACTTATCCACAGCATTCAAAACTCCATTTGTTGTAACTGATGGTTCCACATATGGATAGTGTGGTTGTGGCTGATGGAGCACCTATGTTTTCTTAATTATTAGACCAAAATTAGCACAGGCAGAAGAGAATTGATCTATACTTTGTTGCATCTCAGCTTCAGAGGCTGCAATGAGTGCACAATTATCTGCAGACAGAAAATCATGCACCAACACTCCCTCCACTTTGGTCTTGGCTTGTAGCCTTTTCAAATTGAAGAACTTCCCATCAGTACAGTAGTTGACCTTGATGCTGGGTTCATCCTCATTGAAAGCATTTAACAACATGGCTGAAAATGAAAACATCATGCTAAAAAGCATGGGAGCAAGCACACAGTCCTGTTTCACTCCTTTGGTGACTGGGAAGGCACAAGAGCATTGCCCATTATCCAGAACCTGGGCAAACATGCTATCATGAAACTGATGTACAATATTGATGAACTTCTCCAGGCAACTAAATTTTGACATAATTTTCCATAAGCCCTCATGACTAACAGTATCAAAGGCCTTGGTCAGATGTACAAACATTGTGTACAGACCTCTGTTCTGCTCCTAGCATTTCTCCTGGAGTTGTCAGGTAGCAAACACACCATATTGACTGTTCCTCAGACCTTTCTGAAGCCACACTGGCTCTCCGGTATATGATCATCTCCTAAGTGAAGGATCAGCCTATTAAGGAGTCATCATCTTCCAGGTGAAGAATTATTATTATATTACTATTAAGGAGGACTCTAGCAAGAATTTCGCCAGCAATGACTAAGAGATTGTCACAGGACAACCAATTCCCTTTACCCTTATAGATATGGACAATGGAAGCATCTTTGAACTCCTGAGGGATAACCTCCTCTTGCCATGTAACCTGGAAAATTTCAGTCAGCTTTTGTATGAACAATGGCGCCCCTAACCTTGTAAATCTCAGATGAAATAGAATCAGCACCAAAGTGCTTTGCCACATGAAAGGCATGTAATGCTTCTGAGTGCCACAGACTGGCACTCAAAACCTCTTTTTCAGTTGGAAGTTCAGTTAAGGAGGAATTGATTTCAACCTGGGGTAAACAGTCAGTGGCCTCAGCCTTGATTGATGATGGTCTGCTGAGAACACTATGGAAGTGTTCAGCCCATCTGTCTAGGATCATGTCCTTATCACTAATCAATGTGGCTCCATCAGCATTGAGTAGTTGTGATGTACCACAGGTTTTTGGTCCATAAATAGCTTTCAGTGAATCATAAAAGCACTTTGGATTGTCTATCAGCATAAAACTGAACTTCATCTGCCTTCTTACTGAGCCAGGAATCCTGCATCTCTCTAAGCTTTGCTTGTACTTTGCTTTTGATGGAATTAAATGCTGCCTTCTTAGAGGTGGATGAATTATCCTGCTGGTAAAGCCTGTGGAGTTCTCATTTTTCATTTAGCAGCTTCTGAATTTCCCCATCATTTTCATCAAACCAGTCTTGGTGTTTGTGAGTGTTCTGACCCAGATGAGCAAATGCAGTGCTGTACACCAAATCTCTGAACGCTGCCCACTCCTTTTCTGCTCCACTGTTGCCAACTGTGTGTTGGCTCAACTTTCCCTCCAAGTCAGCAGCAAACTGTTCATGCTCAGAGAAGAGCTCTAATTTGTTCACATTATTTGGGGTACAGGGTATATTCAGGGAGGACCAATACCAATACCTTTGGTGTGATGGCTGCCAAGCCCTTTTCAGGCTCTTTACACCTTTGGTGTCCACTTGTTTCACCTAACTCTCACTTGTGGCTCCAAGAAGCTGTAGCATGTGCAGTAGTCACACCCTGGTAAACCGTTTTGGCAGACGGGCCAAACCAGGTTGAGGGTAACCAAGGGGTCTCAAACACATTGGTGAGTTAGGAGGGTTGTCTACCCCAAGCATGTGCTTGTAGAATAGGTGGATGAGAACAATTTGTTCCAATGGCCATGAAGGCAGATGAAGCAGGAGATGTGGAGTGCTTGGAGCTTGGTTAGACACCGAAGACGCCAAGGTATAAGCAGGTAGTAGTTATGAGAGTCCAAAGAAAAGGGAGAAATATAAAGCAACAAGGTTTGACAGCTGATAAAATACCCTGGGTGAAGAAGAGAGAGGAAACGAAGATGAGGGGTGGGCCCAAGGGGTAGGGTGGATAAGGAGCTCTGTTTTGAACATTTTAGGTTTGAGATGCTTCTGGGACATGTATTCTGAAATGTCCAGTAAGCGGGTGGTGATGAGATTAGGAGATTAGAGCTGCTAACATCAGTCTAGGAATCACCTGAATAATGATTCTTTGAGAGCTGAGGTCACCCAGTGAGGAACTATAGAGAGAAAAGGGAGGGGACCCCAGGATTTGGGAGCGGGTTAGAATTAGGTGGCATGACATGAGTGATGATCCAGCAGAAGGCCATGACATCCTGCAATTTAGAGGTCATCAGTAACTCTGGAGAAAACAGATTTTGCAGAGTGATAAGGTCAGAAGTCAGACTGCAGGGGGTTCAGAAGAGAATAAAAGGAGAGGAAGGGGAAACAAGGAGTTTGGCTATGAAAGATACAGGATGATGGCAGATGGGATGACAGGACCTAGTGGGGGCTTTCAGGATGGGAAAGACAGGTCTGCTTTCCCCAAAGTGTTTTACTGGAAAGAGCCCCAGATTTGAGTCTTGGGTTTGAATCTAAGTTCCTTCCATCACCAATCATGTGGTTCCAGGTAAGTCACTTCACCTTTACAAGTCATAGGTTTTCTTATTCATAAAAAGGGATCAAGGATCCTTGCCCCTGCCTGCATCAGGAAGTTATTCATAATGATAATCTATATTTAAGTAATTTTAGATTTGCAAAGCATTTTACAAATATCTCATTTTGTCTTCACAATAGCTCTGGGAGGTACAGGCTGTTATTATTTCCATTTTACAGATGAAGAAACTGAGGCAGACAGAGATATTAAGTAAATTTCCTAGAGTCATAGAGCTACAAAGTATCTGACAGATTTGAATTTAGAGTATAATCCATGGCGCCACCTAGTGGCCCCTGTGGTTGTGACAATCAAATGAAATCATGTTCATAAAAATTCTTGTAAGCGTACAGCGCCAGGCAGCGGCCCTAGGTGGAACGCAGCCTGCCATCCCAGGCTTGTAGCTGCAAGGCCCCTGCAGAGGCAGAGAAAACATCACATCTGCTCTACTCTGTGTCCTACAAGCTGGACACATCTCACCTGCCACCTGCCTAGAGGGCCCCAAGCCATACAGTGGCTCCACAGCACGGGGAAGAAGGGGAGAGTCAAACACTGGCTTCTTTGGGGGCACCAGATGTTCCAGCTGAGACTGCTTGCTCCTGCTATCACTCCCTGGGATGAAGGAAAGGACAAAAGAGACCACTTTAAATACAGAACAAGCCACCTTTGGGTTGCAAGTCGACAAGAAAAGCCGCACAGGCAGAGCAGACCCTCCCCACAATCCCCAGAGCCCAGGATGTCCCATGCCGGGAGGAGGCGCTAAGAGAGGACACCCTCCCTGACTCCCTGCTGAGAGCCCTCATAGCCTGGAATGTCCCCACAGAGAGAGGCCAGGGAACAGGGCAGGGAATAAACACAGAAGTTCCCACGTCTGGTCAATGGATCCCCACAACCCTGGATCCCCCACAGGGCCGGGATGAAGGAGGTATAGACTTCTCTTTTGAAGAACTGAAGAGTCTGACCAAGCCTCTTCCATTCTGTCTCCACTCCCACCCTGCCCTGCCAGCCCAGCTCACCAGGAACATTGCAGGTGGTGGCAGTGAGTCTCTGTGCCACCTCCTGCAGCGTGGGAAGGGGAAGCTCCTCCTCGGTCTCCTCCTGCTGTTCCAGGGCCTTATTATCCCCCTCCTTAGGAGGTTGCTGAGAAGTGAGAGCTGCGGGGGAAGGAACTATCTGTGGCATTTCCATCCCCTTCCTATAGGCTCCTCCCCCACCCTCTAACACTATGGTCTCCAAACTTTTTTGATTGTGCACCCCTACTAATAAAAAGTATTTTGAGCAGAAACCCTCGATGTACTTATACTTACACATGAGACACATGTATATTGTGCAATTTACTCTGTTCTGGCCTAAAGAGAAATGGGGGCAGAGGAGCAGAGGGCTTTTTACTGTCCCCAAGGGCAAACACAGCCTGCCCTCTCAAGAGCAGCTGCTACAGCCATGAGGTGATATGAGACAGAAGATGGGTAGGCAGGGTGGGGTGGGGGCTCGGGGAAGAATGTTCCTACTGCTGTCTATGCAGCTGCTGTTGTCAGTGCCTGAACAAGCAGGTAGGTTCTAACTGTCCAAGGGAGCTGACCACAAGGGCAGCCATGGGAAGGATTGAAAGTATGCATGGGGGGAGGGGGTGCGTTCGCGTGTGCGTGCATGGGTGTGTGTGTGTGTGTGTGTGTGAAAGATAGGTGTAACTATGAGAGACGCTGACTGCAGCAAGGGAGGGCAAAATTCAGTTCATCTTCCCACCTTCTGGTTCTTACACGGTGGGGTCAGGCCAATGATACTAATTTGAAGACAACTGCTCTTACTCACACAAATTCCGGGCCTGTGTCTCTTCCTAAAAATTTTCCCAGGTATGAAGAGGTCAGTATGGGCCACAGGGGCAGGGGCTTCTAGTACTGATGCTGTCCTTCATTGCTGAAGAAGACCATGCCATCAGAGAAATGATGACACGACTTGCACTTGACTTTGCTTTGCGTGAGGGAAGTCTGTACAAGATCTTTCCTGAGGAAGGAGGAGGTGATCTACTTTCTGCCTTCTCTCCAGTACAAGGGGCTGGGTAAAAGGTCCTCAACTATTCCTTCCAGGTCTGCATGCCAAGAGTAGTGTATAGTCATGTACTAATCACTGGCCTTTCATGTTCCCTGAATGAACCAGATTGTAAAGTCTTTGAGGGAAGGAACCACGTCTGATGTATTACCCTCTTCCCCTTTTACCCCAGTAACTAGCAGTAATAAGATAATATTATGTCCAAAGAAAAATGGACCTGGAAATACAAGGCCTGGGTTTAAGTTGTAGGCCCGTCATTTACTAGTTGTGTGACCACTGGCAAGTCATCTCTTTGAACCTCACATTCCTTCACTTGTGAAAAAGAAAATAATTCTTGCACTGTCTGCCTCACAACCTAGTTTTAAGAAAAGTAGTCTCTAACCACAGAAATGGGAATTGTTACCATTACAGAACAGGCCTTCAACAAGCACTTGTTGAGTTGAACTGAAACTACACAGTCCTCCCCCTGCCCAGTCTCATAGGGGCGGGAGCATGGGCTTCCTTCACAGAAAGCCTCTGCCCTTGGACAGAAGAAAGGGCAGGATCTGGCAGGTGATGTAACTATTTCAGAGCAGAATTTCAACCAGGCCTCGCAGTTAACCCCACGTTAGCCTGTGAGGCCCTACCTCTTCCAGGGCACTGTGAAGCCCAGTGCCCTGCATCCCCACACTTAAAGCAGGATTCTTTCCCCTGATCTCTGGGCCAGCCGCCTCCAAACTGCTCGCCTTTCATCTGCCACTTCTTTTTCCATATCTGTTGGTGAGGAGACATGAGGGAGGTAAAACTGAGGCTCTGGCACGTCATCATACCAATGTCTCTGGAATATAATTATTCTTGGGGTCTTGATCTCCCATGACATGGTCTGGTAACACTTTTATCTCCAGCCTCTGTGAGAAAGCTGCTTTTCTGTGGGCCTGAGCTGAGGTTTGTGGCTTACCCAGGGTCAAACACAGAAGTCAGGCCACTTACCTGCTTACGTAGCAGGTTACCCCGCAGACCAAAGCCCTTAACGTAACATTTCTTCTTTAAATTGAGACGTACAAAGTTACCACTGGCCCTGGAGAATGTCCTGAAAGAGACCCAAAGTGAGGGACCCAGAGGCCCCACTGCCTGTGTGACACAGCCTCTAAACCAATCTTAGCACGCCCTGCTTCCTGCTGAACCCAGGGCCTTGAGACAGAGTAACCACCAACTTGGAGTCTGTCTTCCCAACCCGACCCATGGGCGGTACCTGGCGGCTCTGGCCCTGATGACAGTCTTGGACATCTTCTCCACCACCGTTTCTCCCAGAAGGTCTTCCTCAGGGAGCTCCAGGGCTGCCACTCTCCCAGACTCCTTGCTGTGCTCCCCATCAGGCTCAGGTACAGGCTCACTTCTGACCCTCATCTTCTCAGTACCCATTTTCTGACGCTTTGGGGTTTTTTCTTGGCTCCCATCCCTTTGTCTCTTCTGAGTGGGATTTCTTTGCAACATCCTGACCTTACTCTTTGAAAGGGCCTCTTCTTTCCTAGGGAGTTGGCCACAAAGTAGCCTTGTTTCCAGGGTCTCAGGCCATGGCAGATCACTGAAATCATCACCCTCAGGGACTGATCTCAGGTGTGTCTCAGCAGGGTGCTGGGATTCTATGCTCTTCTGGTCTAGACAAGGGTCTTGGGTCTCAGCTGGTGAGCTCAGAGGACTGGAAGGCAAACTGGAGTGTTCTATCCTTCCTATCTTCTCTCTGGCCCCATCCTGGCACCTTTGCAACCAGCCAGGATCCAGGGAGCTTAGCCTCTGGCCCAGGGTGTGTTGTAAGTGCTTCATCTTTCCAGGTTGAGGAACGGCCCTTGGTCCATAGCCCCAAGGAGGCATGAGGGGGTTAGGCATGGCAGTGTCTTCACTGGGATTGGGTATGACTTCTGTTGGGGCAGAGGGAACTGATAAATGAGGCTTGGGTGAGGAGCACTTCTTTGGCTGCTGTCTGCGTGGAAGCCGAGGTATCCGGCCTGAGGATGATCCTGCCTGTGAAGGGGACCAACTACCTCAGTTTCCTTTCCATAATCAGAAAGGAACAGCCCTTTGATTTCATCATCACATCAACACCAACCCTTTTAGCCATCTGCATGACCTAGGGCTACAATCACCCCTACCATCCTGGGAAGATTCAAGACCTACCCAGGAACAGAGAGATCCATCAAGAAAGAAACCAGGCCAGATACATCGGTGTGCTAATTGTGTACTACAGGTGAGAACAACTCCGTCTCCACTGCGTGGGTGAAAAGTTTGGAGAAGGCTTCAAAGACACAGTTCCTGAAAAATGGCATAGCTTCCTTCTCCCTGGTCCATCCTGGCCAATGATTCCCACTTTCTGTGGACTGTTAAGTCCCTAGTAGGCTGTCCTAAGATTCTTTCCTCCCTGGGGCCCCAAAAATGTACCTGCAGGGCAGCTTTCAGATTAGACTTGAGCTTCATCGTGCAGCTCTGCAGAGGCTCCTGGAAGAGGGTTGGCGGGGTGGGCAGTGGCGGCTTCGTCACATTCCTGTTCAGATGGGCGCCCCAGCAGTCCAGCTCTGGAGCCTGCTGAGAGGAGACAGAAGAACATAGGGCTGAAGCCAAAGCAAGGTAGACAGAGGAAGAGTTGGTGAGGTGGGACTGCAGAGAGGCTCTCACCCTGAAGGAGGATAAGCATAGTATGGAATGACACCCTGGGAGAGTGGAGAGGACATTCATTCAGAGCCAGAAAAGGCCTGGGTTCAGATTCCAGATCTGTCACTCATTAGCTTTATGTCCCTGGGGAAATGCTGGGCCTCCCTCTGGGCCTCAGTTTCCCCATATGTAAAACAAGGTGGTTGAATATAATCAACCCTGTCTTTTCCAGCTCTAACATCTTAGGAGGTTGTTGCTGAAAAGAGGGATCTTTATGTTTGGGAAGCAAGGTCTATGCCCCACATGAAGAAAAAGAGAGTTTTAGAATCTCACAGAAGATTACCATCCCCCTTCCCCTACCCCTGAGTAGTTACAAAACCCTTCCTCAAGCCCAGAGTTACAGAGGGAAAGAGACATCTAAACAGCAGATTTGGGCACTGGTCTCACCCTCCCTATGGCAATACTAAAGGACGAGATAGCCTCTGAGACTGCTTCCAACTCTGAGATTCTGCAATGCTGCTTGGATGGAGGCTGGTGGTAACCTGTCACCAATGGTGACCCGAAGAGTAGAGGGTGCAGAAAAGGGCAGGTGAGAATGTGAACAGAGCAGAGCCAGAAACAGATGGACCCTATCTTGTATCTGCAAAATACTGAAAGAGAGAGACTTCCCATCCATCAGGTAAATTCTTTATAGCAGACTTATAGAAGGGTAGAAAAAAACATATTTGATGAAAGAGTACAGATGGATTACAATCTGTGCCAGTGAAAAGTATGCCCATAATGAAATTATGGCTCACTCTATTAAAATATCAGTGAGAGCCCTCCCTATTTATATCTCAAAGTGGTATGGGGAGGAGCAAACGAAATCCTGAATGGAAAGGTGCTCTGTGAAATATAAATGTGAAATATTGTCTACAGCAATGTCGGGAAGACTGAGGCTGGTTAAGGGGGTCCACAGTAAAGGAAAATGGAACCCTGGGTTAGCTAGGAGCTTGCACTGGAATGAGTAGAGGAGAAAGCTACTGGGAAGGCTCTTCAGGCCAAGGCACCAGCTAAGCCCCTGTATAAGCACCAACACTGAACCAAAGGCCACAGTCTCTAGGGACTCAGGCACAGACAAGACCTTGCCCCTACTAGCTCAGCATTCATACCTTTTCTAAAGCTGAAGGCTTATTTACCTGTGTGTAACCTAGGTGCCCAAATACATTAAGTTAAGGTCACCAGCAGGGCCTCCTAACTCATTCAAACACAGTCCTCATTCCCAATTCAGCACAGAGCTCAGGGAGGGAAGGAAGGAAAAGAAGAAAAAAGGAAGGATTTAAAGGATTATTTTTTAAAAAAAGGAAGGTGCATTTATTAAGCACCTAAAATGTATTATTATCAGGCATTATGCTAAATGCTTTACTAATATTGTCTCATTTGATTCTCATAACTCCTGGGAAGGAGATGATATTATCACCCCCATTTTACAGTTGAGGAACAGAGAGAGGTTAAGACAGGGGAAAGTTAAGTGACTTGCCCAGGGACACACAGCTAGAAAGTGTCTGCAGCAGGATTTGAATTCAGGCCTTCCTGACTTCCACTTGTGCCACTGAGCTGACCAGATAAGGAGTTCAACAGAAAGAACAGATTATTTGCAAGAACTAAATGGAAAAATAGGAATGCATTTTTCCCCCTACTGAGTACACCCAAATCCTTCACAAACAGTCACATACTTAGAGAACCCAGTTTTGGGGACTACAGGGCAAAAAGAAAAAAAATTTCTTAAATGAAATGGCTAGGACAAGGAGTAAATTCAGAAAACAGACTATTGATTAGACAAGGAAAATAAATACTTCATATCAAACCTAATGAGGAGCAGCAGTCTTTGGGGATTCTGAGGCAAATTTATATCAACCAAAGGAATAAAAATAAAAAATCTAAGAACTTAGGAGGAAACAAACAAGTGACTTGAAAAACTGACTTGAAAAATAAGTGAAATGAAGAAAGTTGATAAACCACTAACAACATAATTAAAACAAAACACAAATCACCAAAATGAGAAAGGGAACGATAACAAAGGGAAGTTTTATTTTTTTCATTTCCTAATTCATTAGAGAGCTAAGGTGAAATGGACGGTGATCTGCCAAAGTACAGAATGCCCAAGCTGACAACTTCAATAAATCAATTTCAGAGAAAGACTTAAAGAAAATCATCAACAAAAAACTCGCTCTCATATAATGTCTGAAGGACTTGATGAACATCCTACCTAACTGCAATGATATATTGTGCTGAACTTTGAGTCCAAACAGGAAAGAGTTGGTTGTCTACGAAATAATCTTATTTTAAAACCACAAATAATACTGAAAACTAGACACTCCACTGATAAATCCTGATGAAAAAAAAATCCTTAAAGAAATTTTAGGAACAGATCAAAAGAATGCAAAAAAAAATTATTTGTTCTGAGTATGTAGTATTTATTCTAAAATTGCTGGGACGGTTCATTATTTAAAAAAAAATAATCTGATTCTTTGGATCAACAGATGCAGAGAAGACCTTTAATAAAAATCAGCATTCATTCATTCATTCATGCTCAAAATTAAAAAGAAAGAATTAAGGAATTTTTCCTTATTCTAATAAAAAGTTACAGCTTGAAACCAAGAGCCAACATCATCATTCTCAATGGAGAAACATTAGTCGCAAACCTATAAAAAACCAGGGGTCAAACAAAGTTGTCACCATTCTACTCCACATAGAAATGTCAACAACTGCAGTGTCACAAAAAGATATATAGATAGATAGATAGAGATAATTATTGAAAGAGATGCTATTTGTACACAACACGGCTATAAAAATTTTTTAAATTCATACTTTGTATAACTGGCTAAATCGCTAGAGGTTTTGCGGGAAAAGTACACCAAAGGGAGTTCTTGGGGAAAATACAAATAGCTAGCTAGTATTTACATAATGCTCTGAAGTTTGCAACATGCTATCTATGTTATCTCATCTGATCCTCACCATAACCCTATGAGGTAGGTGCAATTATATTCCCCATTTCACAGATTAGAAAACTGATGCCAAGAAAAGTTAAATGACTTGCTCAGGGTCATACTGCTATTAGGCATCTGAGGTAGAATTTGAACTCAGGTCTTCCTGACTAATTTTAGTACTGACTAAAAGGAAGAGGAGACTAGCCCTTCCAGACTCAAAAGTTGCTACATAACTTAAATGTAATTTTATATTTGTCTAATGTAACATTTATTTTATAATTTAAATAAAATTATATGTTAACATTATTTATATGATTATATGAAACATGCCCTGGCCACAGACTAACTCGGCTTCCCCAAGCACCAACCTAACTCCAGCTGCCTTAGGTTAGTCCTCAGGAAGCAGATCAGTCTGACTAAGAGGCACGTCACCACAAAGAACCAATGAAACTAAGAAAAATGAAAAAGAAACCAGAGTCCTGTGCAGTCCCCCTTAGATTCTCTAAGTTACAGTCCAGACCTTTTTTTTTCTACCATGTCTCAGAAACCTCTTCACTCTTTATCCCTGAAATTCACACTTTAGCATGTGTGTTCCTGGGGCCTCTCCCTCTGATTGGATGGTTCCTCCCATAATCTCTACTAAATGATAATAATAATTAGCATTTATATAGCATGTACTACGTGCCAGACACTGTGATAAACACTTTACAAATATAATTTCATTTGATCTTCACAAAAACGCTATTATAATCCCCATTTAACAATTGAGGAAACTAAGGCAGATAGATGTTCTGTGATTTGCCCAAGGTCATACATCTAGTAAGGGCCTGAGGCCAGATTTGAACTCGTCCTCCAGCTTCCAGAGTAAGCACTCCATTCACTGTACCCCTGAGGTGCCTGTAAGGTCATCTCCTAGGCCAGTCATGTCTTCATTCCTTCCCAGGCTGCATTCCAGACTTTCTAAGTCCCAGCACCAGGTACTATCAGGGAGAACTCTTTCCCCCATTTTTTAGCTTATGTTTAACATGTTACATTCAATATAAGAGTCCCTCTTTGAAGCAGGGAATCTTTCTTCTTGTGTTTGTATTCCTAGCACCTGGCACACAGTAAGTGCTTAATAAATACCCTTTTTCTGACAGCGACAGTGGCAGCATGCTAGGAACACAATTTTCGGATAAACTTCAACACTGTCACTCTCAATATAAAATCCTTGTCCCAGGACAAGTGGATTAAGCTGCAGGAGCTGAGTCATTAATCTCAATATTCTCACCATAAACAAGTTAGAAGAAGGAAGTTGCAGCTAAATGGAAGGCGGCTCCAGAGAAGTCAGCAGGAAAGCAACTGATGAAGAAAGAGCTAACCTATGTCCAAAAGCGACAAGAAACATTATCTCCTAGGACAGGTGGTCATCATACTAGGTATTAATAATGAAGAGTATTTGCAAAAAGATGGCCATGAAAATAAATACCACTTACGGGCCAACATGGTTGTTGAGGATTAAGTTGTTTGATCTCCCTGCCTCCAGTCTCTGCCCACTCCAATCCATTCTCCACTCCACTCACAAAGTGATGCTGGCCTGATCATGTCACTTGTTTGTTTCCAAAGCCCTTCATAACCTGGCCCCTTCCCTGCCTTCCATTCTTCTATCTTAACTTTTCTTCAATAGTCCACAATCCAGTGACATTGGCTCCCTTGCCTAAAACTTGTCCAGACTCCTAAGTGTTTTCACTGGCTGCTCCACTCACCATCCCTATGCTTAGAATCCTCTCCCTCCTGGCTTTCATGGCTTTTTTTCAAGTCTCAACTAAAGTCTTTCTTTCTGCAAGAAACCTTTCCCAGTAGTCCTTAATCTTAGTGCCTTCCCTATGGGACTGTCCCTAACATATCTTTTTGTAGATAGTTGTTTGAATGGTGTTTCCCCTATTAGCTCCCAAAGTCCAGCATCAAGACACAAAGAGAAATTCCATTTAAAATAACTGTAGATAATATAAAATACTTAGGATTCTACCTACCAAGACAAACTCACAAACTATATGAACATAATTACAAAATACTTTTCAAAGTCAGATCTAAACAGAAAAATATTAATTGTTTATAGGTAGGCTAAGCCAGTATGATAAAAAAGACAATTCCACTTAAATTAGTTTACTTATTCAGTGCCACACCAAATAAACTACCAAAAATGATTTTACAGAGCTAGAAAAAAGTAATAACAAAATTCATCTGGGAGGTCAAGATTTCAAGGGAATTAATGAAAAAGAAAATGTGAAGCAAGGTGGTTTAATAGTCCCAGATCTCAAATGTACTATAAAGTGGTAATCATTAGAAGAATCTGATATTGGCTAAAAAAAGAGCAGTGGATCGGTGGAATAGATTAGCTACACAATACACCATAAATGACCATAGTAAATGACCATAGTTAACTTGTTTGATAAACACAAACACCTAGACTTTTGAGACAAGAACTCACTATTTGACAAAAATTGCTAAGAAAACTGGAAAGCAGTTTAGCAAAAACTAGGTATAGACCAACACTTCATAGCATATACCAAGATAAGGTTAAAATGGGTACATGATTTAGACATAAAGGGTGATGCCATAAGCAAATCAGAAGAGCACGGAATAGTTTACCAATCAGTTCTATGGATAAGGGAAGAATTTATTACCAAACAAAAAGTAGAGAGCATTACAGGATGTTAAATGGGTGATTTTTATTACATTAAATTAAAAAATTTTTGCAGAAACCAAACAAATGCAGCCAAGATTGTAAGAAAAGCAGAAAACTGGGGGGAAATTTTTACAGCCAGTATCTCTGATAAAGCCCTCATCTCTCAAATGCATAGAGAATGGAGACAAATTTATAAGAATCCAAGTTATTCCCCAACTGATAAATGGTCAATGGAAATAAACAAGCAGTTTTTAGAAGAAGAAACCAAAGTTATTTAGATTCATATGAAAAAATACTCAAAATTACTAGTGATTAGAGAAATGCAGATTAAAGTTACCACCTCACACTTATCAGATTGGCTGATATTCCAGAAAAGGAAAATGACAAATGTTGGAGAAGATGTGGGAAAATTCAGACACTAATGTACTATTGGTGGAGTTGTGAACTGATTCAACCATTCTGGACAGCAATTGGGAACAATGCCCAAAAGGTTGTTAAACTGTGCATACCCTTTGATCCAGCAATACCACTTCTAGGTCTGTATCCCAAAAAGGTTAAAAAAGGGGGGAGGGGATCTATTTGTACAAAAATATTCATAGCAGCTCTTTTTCTCTTGGCAAAGAATGGAAACTAGGGGGATGCCCATCAACTGGGGAATGGCTGAACAAGTTGTGGTAAATGATTGTGATGGAATACTCTTGTGCTATAAGAAATGAGGAGCAGGATGCTCTCAGAAAAACTTGAAAAGACTTACATGAACTAAAGATGCAAAGTAAGTAGAACCAGAAGAACGCTGCACGCAGTAACAGCAGTCCTGCACAAGGATCAGCTGTGAATGACTTAGTTACTCCCAGCAATACCAAGATCCAAGACAATTCTGAAGGACCTAGGATGAAAAATGCTATCTGCCTCCAAAGAACAAAATGATGGAATCTGAATGCAAATTGAAGCATACTGTCTTTTAACTTTCTCCTGTTTTGTCTTTTTTTATTTACAA
Organism: Bettongia penicillata ogilbyi; assembly: GCA_023548195.1. Lineage (NCBI taxonomy): Eukaryota > Metazoa > Chordata > Mammalia > Diprotodontia > Potoroidae > Bettongia > Bettongia penicillata. The sequence continues at coordinate 2,437,502 of JAJHZJ010000384.1, forward strand.
CATGACTAATATGGAAATATGTTTTACACGACTGTACAAATTGCTTGCCTTGACAATGATGGGGGAGGGGGAGGAAGGTGAGAGAATTTGGGACTCAAAATTGTAAAAACAAAGGACAAAAATTGTTTTTACAGGTAACTGGGAAAAAACAAAATATTTTTTAAAAAGTTTTAAACTGAGTTATCACTCAGAGAGTAACAGAAATGCACCTCCGACACTGCTGATCACCCTTTTCTCCTTGGTACTCCCTTCTCTCTAGATTTCCGTGATACTTATTTCTCAGTTCTACTCCTCCCTATGTGACTGCTCCTTCTCAGTCTCATCAGTTTTCCTGGATTCAATTACACAAATACTTCTCCAATCTATTTATCTAGCTCTGTCTCTTGATCTCAGACTCAACTCTGTCCCTTAGGCATCTCAAACTGGATGTCCTATAAATATCTTAAACTCACTATGCCTAAAATTGAACTCATTATCTTTCTCCCTAAGCCTTCCTCTCTTCCTAATTTCCTTATTAATATCCAAGACACCACCAGATTCCCAGCTACTCAACACAGGTGTGATCTTGAACTCCTCACTTCCACTCCCCTCAGACTTGCCTCTAATCGACTGCTAAGTCCTGTCGATTCTACCTACGTAACATCTCTTTTATCCTGCCCCTTCTGTCCTCTGGTGCTGTCTCCAGCTGTCCTGATCCCTATCCCTATCTGGCCATTGCACCCAGATGGCTCCGGAGGAGAGAGTGATGCTGGTGACGTCGTACAGTCCTGACTCCCTTAAATTCAATTCACTTGCAAGTCATGTCATCCCCTCCCTGATGTCATGGTCTTCTTCGAGATCAAAGGACAAACAGCCCCCACGAACAACAAGCTGTCCTCCGCCAGTCACCTTCGTCACCTCATGTCTGGATTACTAACTTGCTGATGAGTCTCCCTGCTTCTAGACTCTTCCTTCACTCGGTTGTCAAGGTGGTCTTCTGAAAGCACAGATCTGACCAAGTCACCCCTCTACAGGATAAATTCCAGGGGTTCTCTATTACCTCCAGGATCAAATACAAAATCCTGCTTGGCTTTAAAAGCCCATCATAACTTAGCCCATTCTACCTTTTTGGTATTGTTTAAACTTCCCTACTCACCATGCAGGAGGGTGACATTGGTTTCCTTGTGTTTCTCACACAAGACATTTCACCTCCTACTTCTGTGCATCCATTTACACTAGTTGTCCCTTCATACAGAAAATGCTTTCCCTCCTAACTTCCCTTAAGTCTCAGCTTTCCTGGGTCCTCTGAAAGTCCGTGCCCTCCCTCAGAGATTATCCCTGGTTTAACCTATGTAGTTCTTATTTACATAGTTGTTTACCCACTGTCTCCCCCATTAGAATAAAAGGGAAGCCTTTTATTCATCTGTTAACACAATAAGATACTTAGATGGGCTTAAATCAAGCAGTCCATCAATAAACATTTAATTAAGAGTCTCCTGTGAGCCAGGCACTGTGCAAAGCTGTAGGGATACAAAACGAGGCAAAAGATAGTCACTGCCCCTCAAGGAGCTTACGATCTAAGGGGGGGTGGGGAGACAACAGACAAACCAATATATACAAAGCAAGCTATGTATAGGATAAATGGAGAAAAATTACCAGAAGGAAGGTACAGAAAGAAGATTGCAGAAGTTCTGTGTACAAGGTAGGATTTTAGCTGGGACTTAAAGGAAGCCAGGGAGATCCGTAGTAGATTTGTTAAATGCTCAGCTGTCTGGACTGATCAGTATGGGTAGGCTATAGCATATAACCAATGAAGAACTTGAAATTAAATGAACTGTAAGATAGAAAGAAATGAGGTGGTAATGTGTCAAGAGCAAAGCACTTCATGTGGACCAACAAAATGATCCACTGAGGTTCCTTGTGAGTTAAACCTCCAGTCAACTGAGTGGACACCCGCACCAATTTATGGGAGGACATGGACAATAGCTGCACAGGCTAAACAAGCATGGATAGGGTGGAATCTTCCCTTTTGGACACAATCTTCCAAGTTAATGAAATCACAGGTGCATTTGGTATATAAAGCATATTTGGGTGTGTGTGCAGAGATACTTATACACAGATTTTCAATATAGTTACAATTCACAAATCAATCATATCATTTAAATATATGTCTATATAAACCACAGTTACAGCCATAAATCACACCATCCATTAAAGTCTCTCTGCAGTCTCTGCTGAAGAGATCCTCCACACTCAAAGGCTGCAGCAGCTGAGCATGAGAAGTGACAGGTCCTGCTGAGCTTGGAAGGCCTTCCAGTGACACAGAGGTGGATGCATGCCGGCAGTCGGAGGGGCTGCCCAGTTAAGTCCACGTACGTACAGCACCAGGTTGTTTGCAGTGACAAATCTTTTGGCAAGGAACGTCATGAAGACCAACCAGTAGGTTACAGAGGGTTTTAAGCTGTGTGTGAAGCATACACTCACATTCACCAGATCAGGGAACCTTGAAGTATTCAAGCATAAATCATACATGGTTTCAGTGTGCAGAAGTAGTTAGGTAGCACAGTGAAAAGAGGGCCAGGCCTGGGGTCAGGAACACTTGAATTTACATCTTCCCTCAGAAATGTTTTAGATATGTGAACCTTGGCAGGTCACTCAACCCATGTTTGCCTTAGTTTCTTCATCTGTAAAAGGGGGATAACCACAGTACCTTCCACTTAGAGTTGTTATGAGAATCAAATGAAATAACTGTAAAGCTGTTAGCACAGTGGTACACACTGAGAGCTATGTAAGCGTTAGCTATCATCTTTATCACATTATTTAATTACTGTTGTAGTTAAATTTATAATTAATCAAAATATAACTTAATTCCATTAATTTTTTTTAAAAAGATTAGAAAAATTTTTCATATTGAGTATATCTGACAAAAGCCTAAGACATAGTGTTATGAAGAAGATTTCAACATACGACGGAAATACACTGTTTTTAAAGGTCAAATGATATGAACACGGTTCACAAAGGAGGAGACAAACATGGAAGCGATCACTTGAGACAACCTGCAGTTTTCCAGTAATCAAAGCAAGGCAAATGAAAACTCCGGGGCACCACCTCACATCCAGTCATTTGACAAAAATAAATAAAAATAATAAAGCCCAGCATCAGTAGTAGACTCCAGAAAAAACAGACATGCTCATACAATGTTGATGGCCTTGCAACCTGGTGCAGGCTCCTTGGAGAACAAGTTAGCAGTACACCCTAAGAGCTTGTGAACCTATATCCTTTATTATAGTAAACTCAATGTTGGAAATGTACCCTAAGGAAATCAAAAGAGACAAAACTATTTCTACAAAGGTATGGATTTTTTTTACCTGTACTCTCTCTGACAACAAAACCTGTTAACCTAAAAGCAGAACTAGGAATACAGTTGGTTGGTTGTTGTCCTTTGTCTTTAAATCACCTAAGGATAAAATGAAATTTCAGTGTCTGACTGTGGCTGATCAGACCAATACAAGCTCAGAATGCTTTACTACAGGTTAGGCACAGATAATCCATGTGAATATTTGGGGTGGATATCCCAAATTTGCACATCCTGCATTTACATTGTGCTATCTCAATTCTGCTTTGCTTATAGAGCACAGCACCCTTTCTGATATGGGCATTCGATGCTGAGAGGTCCTGTGCCTGTGTCTCCCATGGTGCACAGTCAAATCCAAAGTTCTTGAGAGAGACCTTGAAAGTGTCCTTGTATCACTTCTTCTGACCATCATGTGGCCTGCCTCATGCAAGTTCTCCATAAAATAGTCTTTTTGGCAAGCTTACATTTTGCATTGAACAATATGGCTAGCCCATCAGAGTTGCACTCTCTGAAGTAAAGTTTGAATACTTGGCAGTTCAGATTGAGCAAGGACTTCAGTGTCTGGTACCTTATCCTGCCAGATGATCCTCAGAATCTTCCTAAGACAATTCAAATGGAAACGATTAAGTTTCCTGGCATGGCACTGGTAGACTGTCCATGTTTCACTGTCATACAAGAATGAGGTCAGCACAACAGCTCTGTAGACCTTCAGTTTGGTAGTCAGTTTAATACCTCTTCTCTCCCAAACTTTTCTCCAGACCCTCCCAAACACTGATCTAGCTCTGGCAATGCATGCATCAACCTTATTGTCAATATGTACATCCCTGGAAAATACACTGCCAAGATAAGTTAACTTATCCACAACATTCAAAACTTCTCCATTTGTTGTAATTGATAGTTCCAGATATGGATGGTGTGGTGGTAGCTGATGGAGCACCTGTGTTTTCTTAATTATTAGGCCAAAATTAGCACAGGCAGCAGAGAATTGATCCATACTTTGTTGCATCTCAGTTTCAGAGGCTGCAATGAGTGCACAATCATCTGTAGACAGAAAATGATGCACCAACACTCCCTCCACTTTGGTCTTGGCTTGTAGCCTTTTCAAATTGAAGACCTTCCCATCAGTACGGTAGTTGACCTTGATGCCGGGTTCATTCTCATTGAAAGCATTTGACAACATGACTGAAAACACCATGCTAAAAAGCACACAGCCCTGTTCCACTCCACTGATGACTGAGAATGCACAAGAGCATTGCCCATTATCCAGAACCTGGGCAAACATGCTACCATGAAATTGATGTACAATATTGATGAACTTCTCCAGGCAACCAAATTTTGACATAATTTTCCATAAGCTCTCATGACTAACAGTGTCAAAGGCCTTGGTCAGATGTACAAATGTTGTGTAGAGATCTCTGTTCTGCCCCTGGCATTTCTCCTGGAGTTGTCAGGTAGCAAACACACCATATTGACTGTTCCTCAGACCTTTCTGAAGCCACACTGGCTCTCAGGTATATGACCATCTCCTAAGTGAAGGATCAGCCTATAGTAAGGAGGACTCCAGCAAGAATTCTGCCAGCAATGACTAAGAGAGAGACACCCCTGTGATTGTTGCAGGACAAGCTACGCCCTTTACCTTTCAGCAGTGACTACTATTACATGTATGGTAGAAACAAACATGTATACATACTGTACACATGATATGCATATTTACACATACATTTTTATTATTTATGCTGCCTTATATGACTGATAAAGAATTCCATCCTGCCCCCATCATGTCAATTTCCCAAAAAGGACCTTGGTCAGATGGGTCCATAGGTATGATCATTAAAAATCACAACTTAAGATACATCTACAAACTTGGTCATCACTTCAATAAGACTACCCCATATTATATTATCAAATACTGATCAGGCTGCTCAAATTGACCACCTTCTTCATAGGTAAAAATTTTCTAACAAAAGTTTGTTAAAAGTTCAAAGAACAAATAGTAATCAAAGTATTACAAAAATTGGCTCCAAGTATACACGTAAGTACAGTGTCTAGTTATTAGGTCCATAAACTGGGATTTGAAAGTATTACTGATAAGATAAAATTGTTATTTGTCCATTAGAGCATATTCCTAATTATAAATAGTTTAAGATTTAATGTTTATTGGATTCATTTTTCCTGTAAAGCGCATGAGCTAATAATATTATTTCAAGGATCTATATAATCCCATCAGTGTGATTTCTCCCTTCCTATAAATGGTCTTTGACAGTCGCTGTGACTCTATGGCAAACCTGGGGATGAGCCTTCTTGAGCTTAACAAGGGCTCACCTTTGAATGACAAGACATGTAGTCATCAGCGGGTCTATACCTGATGTCTCTTCAGCTTGGTCAGACCTGTTGTCAAAACCTACATTTTTCTGAAAGCCTTTAAATCCCATTATCATCTCTATGTCATGAGACATCAAAATAGCATTTTCTTAGAGGAAAATTATCATTTAAAAAGAAACAGAACAGATTGTTAGCACGAGAAGATTTATCAATCTAGGACCAGACGGGACCTCAGATCCATCCAATTTAACTCTCTTAATTTTTTTTTAAATCTTATTTTAGACTCAAACACCAGAACACAAACACAGAATAGAAAGAAGAAACAAAAATCATATCATCAGCTTAAATATTGAAATGTAAATACAAAGTAAGAAAGAAAAAGCATGTCACATGCATAGCAGAGCATGAGAAGATTCAAACTATGTAACAATAAATTTTCATTTCAAGAAAACCTGTATGATAAACACTACATGTTGTATTGAGAACTGTCCCCCTTTTTTTTTTTGCTCCCTGTAAGCTTTCTTTTGTTCTCTGCTGTACACTTTTTTCCTTTGCTCTTTTTTCCCCCTAGCTTCCCCCTCTCCAGAAAGCTATAATTAAGTTTGGATATGTTTCTCTATAGCTATAGATATATACATACACATATACATATATACTAACTCTCTTATTTTACAGATGAAGAAACTGAACCCTAGGAAGTTCATTTGAGGGTCTTAAAGATCATCTAAACCAAACCACTCACTTGATAGAAGATACTTATCCACAGTCACTAATGATAGAGCCTGGACCCTTGTCTATTGACTTCCTGTTCAATACTCTTTCCACTGTCAAATAATGAGGAGTTTCCCCTAAAAGTATCCCATTTCCCTTTTAATCAGGAACCCTTTCTTGGGTAGTAGTAAGTCTGAGCAAGTTTCTGTGAGAAAATTAACTTATTCATTGCAGCTCTGGGTCTCTTCCATTTACCTGTTTTACAGATGCATCCTTCTGGCCTGAACTGCTGGACTGTAGAAGGCCTGTTGACTCCTGGCCTCTCCTTAGGGCTCGGTATTCTCGGTAGAGTTCTGGTTGGGAGAGAAGGGGGGAATCAAGATCTTGGTACAAGAGGAAGGAGACTGTGAAACACAATAAAAGTCAGATATACTCAGCAGCCCAAAGGACCTTTCAGCTGTCAAATACTATAACCTGGTACCTGGCTGTCCCAGAATTTGTCCACTCCATCAGTGTTGTAGCTCATCACATCCAATCACACAGCTTGTGGCATCATTCCTGCCCTATACTTTGATCCTATCTAGCCTAGGACAGCCTCTTCCCCATCCCCTAAAACAACCTCTTCTTGGCTGCTGCTGCTTCCCAAGAAAGTAATGTTTTCTGATCCAAAGCTAGGTGTCACCTAAACCATGAACTTTTGCTTCCTCCTCTCCCTTCCTCTCTATGAAAACATTTTGAGTTCACTATCTAAAGTGCACAAGAACCTTGAGGTCCATGCCACATAAATACCACATGAACAGATGGGGCAGTCTTGCTTTACTCAATTCAGTGCAGAAGAGTTCCACACAGATCAGACTTTGGAATTATCAATTCCCTGCTCTAATTTATCCTTACTGCTATACCTAGTACAAGAATAATGTTCTTTCCCTCATCTCCTTGTCATTAAGTTCCGAGTCCATTTGTCAATCTTAGGTTGAAACCATTCTAAAAGTCACCTGAATACCCACCCAGCAGCATCTCTTGATCCAGCTCACTAAATTTCAGAGAAGTAGACTCCTCCTTTACTGGGTACCTAGCCCCTCTGCCCAGCAACTCCCTGAACTAATATTCTAAAGCTTTCTCATGTTTTCTGAACTCAGTCTTTCTTCATGACTCTCCAGTTCACCCAAATGGCAACTACAGAGGCTCACATTCACCTCTTCGAAGATCCGTTTTCCCAGACTAGCATAAGGTATTAGCTTACCTACAATCAACTTACATTTCAATGACTGGCTCTCAGTCAGGTTCTGGTTATGCTCATCCACACACAAATTCTTCGAGGATTTTTTTTTTAAAAGACAGATTTAGGAGCAGCTAGGTGGCACAGTAGATAGTGCACAGGCCCTTTAGTCAGGAGGACCTGAGTTCAAATCAGGCCTCAGACACTTACTAGCTATGTAACCCTAAGCAAGTCACTTAACCCCAACTTCCTCCCTACCCCCCCAAAAAGTTTTCTCGATCTCACCCAGCCTGAAAGTGCAGTGCCTATTCATGGGGCCAGTCCACATTTCTGATCAGCAGAGAATTTCTGACCCACTGTATTTCTGACCTGGCTGATTCTGCCATACACTCACCTTTCATTTCCTCTGGTGCTGACTCCACATCATTCTGTAAGAGACATTTCTTGATTAGTTCATTACCATGTAATACTATAAAATCAATACTTTATTAAGTTCCTGGGGAGAGATAAAGACAGATCTGTGTCTTCAGGAAACTTATAGTATTGGTAGGGGTACGATAAGACATCAACAGAAATAACCATGATAGACAACTATACTTAGTTATAAATAACTGTATGTAATGTACTCATTCTGGGTCCCTTGTAGAAGAGATTTCTGAGGACAAGCTACGCCAATGCCTCTTGTAAAAACTTACTGAGGATCTCTTTCATATGCATACTCCAGTCTTTATTTAACAGGGCATTTGTTTACCCATTTGTTATGCTGAACTTCTAATAACTGCAGTTCGAATATATTCTATGAGACCAGGGTAGAAGGGCTATTATGTGCGATCTAGAAGAGTTTCACAGAGAAGGTGGCATGATACAGGTTTTAAAGGCAAGATCAGAATTCAGCAGGTGAAGGGAAGGACAGTGTGTCAGTCACACAACTATAGGCTGCACAGAGACTCCCTAGTCCATTTTATAGCTATATGGAAAGAGAGGACTAGTGTTAGGAAAACATTAGTTATAAAGTTAGAGATTTCCCTTCTGATTTCAAATCTCAGCTCTTGCCATTTGCAATGAGATCTTAGATATGAAGCTTGAGAGTCAAAAATAATCTCAAGATTAAAAACATGATGAGTGGCACCATAGTGAAAAGAGAAGGATAGGGTTTACAGAGGGGAGATAATGAGCTTGGTTTTAGGATCAGTGTTTCAGGAGAGGAGTCAGGATTCCAGATAATGGTGTTTCTCCTACAGCAGAAGTAATGGTTCAACCTCTGAGAATGGCTGAGGTTCCCAAAGGAGAGAATATAATGAAAAGAGGGCCAAACATTGCTCCTTGAGAAAAACACACATTAATATAGAGATTATATAGAGATTATAAAGAGCATGAAGGAAACAGAAAGGTACTCCTCACATTTCTATCAGAATATGGTGGTACTAAGGTCAAAAGAAGTAAAAAATATCCATAAAGAGGGGTTGATAGTGTCAAAAGCTATAGGGAGGTTAAGAAGGATAAAGCCTTCATGAAAAAAGACTCTTAGATTTAGGAATTAAGAGGCCATCAGTGAGTTAAAGAGAAGTTTGAGAACACTAACAAGAGGAGAAACCAAGAGTAACTAAAAAATAGAGACATCAATCTGGATGTTATTTTCAAAAAACTTTAACAGGCAAAGAACTGATTAGACAGTATCTGGAGGAACTAGAGGAGTCAAGGGAAGGCTTTAAGATTAGAGAGGTTAAAGCAGCTCTGGAGGAAAATGGGATGAAGCATCATTTCTTTTTGAATATTTTCCTCAGCATTCTACCTGTGCCTGGGTAGAGCCATGGTCCCTATAGTAGTTCAAAGTTTCTGTTCTCTAGACCACCCCAAGAAACTCACCAGGAGAGGGGGTAAGGGTTAAACTCATGCTGTTCATTTCATTTCATCATCAGCTGATGCTAACAGTTCCCATTGCATGTAGTATACTTGTTCTAGGCCTCTTTGAGGAAAAGGGTTCTGGGAACCACAAGTCCTGCTCATAGGCCAATGCCCCTAATAAAAATGTATTGCTGGTCTTTTTCATCCCCACAGTTGAGCCTTTCCATCTAAGAGGACATTTGTTTATTCATTTATTAAGCTAATTATTGCTTCAATTGTATTGCCATCTTCTCAAAGGTTCATATGTAATAGGGAAGGCCTTTTGTAAAATTAAAAATGTTATTACTTAATCATCAACAAACAAACATTTCAATATACAAATAACAAAAAGGGGTCCTATATGAAACCACAAACTTTTTAAAAGTATACATTAAATTTGATCCAGTGGTAACACAACTGCCCATTATGTCCCTTTCTGAACTTCTTTTGTCTTCTACTTTTTAAACGGTTTATTGATGCTTATTTTATTTTTGCATTTCTAGCATTAAAAAAGTAAGCCTTTTTAGCCTATAACCCTTTGAGAATGCTGGAAATTGGCTAAACGGAGCTACACAGAGTGACTGGCACAATACCACATGTCATTCAATTGAATATTTATCAAAACACTATTGAGTTAAATTTAGCCTAACAATTAAGACCAGGAAAACACAGGTTCTCCACCAGCCAGCACGTCACCATCCATGTATGGAACCATCAGTTGCAGCAAATGAATAGGTTTTGAATGCTATGGATAACTTCACTTACCTTGGCAGCATACTTTTCAGGGATATACACATTGACAATGAGATTGACACATGCATTGCCAGAGTTCAGTGTTCAGGAGGCTCCGAAGGAAAGTATGAGAGAGATGAGCTATCAGACTGCCTACTAAACTGAAGGTCTACAGAGCCACTGTGCTGACCTCATTGTTGCATGCCCCTGACATCTGGACAGTACACCAGCATCATGCCAGGAAACTGATCACTTTCATTTGAATTGTCTTACAAAGATTCTGAAGATCACCTGGTGGGATAAGGTACTAGACAATCAAGTTTTTTCTTGAACTAAAACTGTCAAGTATTCAAACCCTACTGCAGAGAGCACAGCTCCAATGGGTTGGCTAGTTGTTTGAATGCTAAATCATATGCTTACCTAAAAGACTATTTTATAGAGAACTCACACAAGGCAAGCACTCACATAGTGGTCAGAAGACTCAATACAAAAACACTCCCGGGGGGGAGGGGGAGGAGCCAAGATGGCGGAGTAGAAAGACTCATGTATGCTAGCTCCGAACCCACATCCCATAAATTTCCTGTAAAAAGAACTCCCCATAAATTCTGGAGCAGTGCAAGCTGCGCAGCAACGCAGCAGAGGAGATTTCTGTTCCAGAGAGCCCTGAAAAACCGACCCCAAAGGTCCGTTGCGCACTGGACAGCGGAGCCCACCCCTGCCCTGCCCTGGCCACGTGGCCCTAGAGGAGCAGATCCAAGCAGGCTTCAGGGACAGAATCTCCGGTGGCCGTGAAGATCCCTCCACCCACAGGCACTACAGGTCAGTGAGAGAGACTTCTGGGCTGGCCAAGATGGGAGCAGGGTGTCTCTGTGACTCGGGCCCCCTCGGGAGGCAGCGGCAGAGGCAGCGGTGGCCCCGGACTCCTGGAGCAGACAGGAGCTCAGGGCCATTACTGAAAGTCTCCACATAAACCCCCTGAGGGAACTGAGCCTGGGAGGTGGCCCTGCCCCGACACAAGCACTAGAACTTAATCTCACACTGAATAGCAGCCCTGCCCCCGCTGAAAGCCCTGAGGCTGGGGAGCAGCATTTGAATCTCAGACCCCATGCACTAGCTGGGCAGATTTAGGCAGGGGTGGAGAGGAATCTCAGAAGTCAAGTAACTGGCTGGGAAAATGCTCAGAAAAGGGAAAACAAATAAGACCATAGAAGGTTACTTTCTTGGTGAACAGATGTTTCCACCTTTCCTTTCTGATGAGGAAGTACAATGCTTACCATCAGGGAAAGCCATAGAAGCCAAGGCCTCTGTATTTCAAACATCCGAAATAGATATCCAATGGGCTCAGGCCATGGAAGAGCTCAAAAAGGATTTTGAAAATCAAGTTAGACAGGTGGAGGAAAAACTGGGAAGAGAAACGAGAGAGATGCAAGAAAAGCATGAAAAATGGGTCAATACCTTGCTAAAGGAGACCCAAAAAAATGCTGAAGAAAATAACACCTTGAAAAATAGGCTCACTCAACTGGCAAAAGAGGTTTAAAAAGCCAATGAGAAGAAGAATGCTTTCAAAAGCAGAATTAGCCAAATGGAAAAAGAGGTTCAAAAGCTCACTGAAGAAAATAGTTCTCTCAAAATTAGAATGGAACAGATGGAGGCTAATGACTTTCTGAGAAACCAGGAAATCATAAAACAAAACCAAAAGAATGAAAAAATGGAAGAGAATGTGAAATATCTCACTGGAAAAACAACTGACCTGGAAAATAGATCCAGGAGAGACAATTTAAAAATTATGGGACTACCTGAAAGCCATGATCAGAAAAGAGCCTAGACATCATCTTTCATGAAATTATCAAGGAAAACTGCCCTGAGATTCTAGAACCAGAGGACAAAATAAGTATTGAAGGAATCCATAGATCATCGCCTGAAAGAGATCCAAAAAGAGAAACTCCTAGGAACATTGTGGCCAAATTCCAGAGTTCCCAGGTCAAGGAGAAAATATTGCAAGCAGCTAGAAAGAAACAATTCCAGTATTGTGGAAATACAATCAGGATAACACAAGATCTAGCAGCTTCTACAATAAGGGATTGAAGGGCGTGGAATAGGATATTCCAGAAGTCAAAGGAACTAGGACTCAAACCAAGAATCACCTACCCAGCAAAACTGAGTATAATACTTCAGGGGAAATCTTTCAATGAAATAGAGGACTTTCAAGCATTCTTGATGAAAAGACCACAGCTGAAAAGAAAATTTGATCTTCAAACACAAGAATGAGAAGATGCATGAAAAAGCAAACAGCAAAGAGGAGACATAAGGGACTTACCAAAGGTGAACTGTTTACATTCCTACATGGAAAGACAATATTTGTAACTCTTAAAACTTTTCAGTGTCTGGGTAGTTGGCGGGACTACACACACATGTACGCACACACATGTACATGTGTGCGTGCACACACAGAGACCGAGAGCACAGAGTGAATTGAATAGAATGGGATCATATCTTAAAAGAAATTAAGGTAAATGGTGAGAGAGAAATGTGGGAGAGGGTGAAATGGAATGGGGTACATTATCTCTTATTCAAGAGGCAAGCAGGAGACTTTAGTAGAGGGAAAAAGAGGAGAGCTGAGAAAAAAACATGAAGTTTACAAAAACACTATCAAGGTCTCTCTAAAGAACTCTGAAATGGACTATGGGATATGGGAGACACTGGCACAGAACTACCCAGTATGATGTGTCCTCATCAAAGAAGGTGCTGTGTTTTATGAGTAAAGCAGAATTGAAATAGCTCAAAAGAAACATGAGATCTGAAAATTTAGAGAATCCCCCCCAAATGTTCATGTGGACTATTTGTTCCTGGCCTGTGGTAGAACATTCTGAGCTCCAGCTCCGTTGGACACATGGTAACTAGACTCTATAAAGTGATGTCAGTTTCCTCTTCAAGAAGAAAGGACAGCCAATTAAGTGCCTACATGGAACTCTGCTTGGTGCTGAAGATAGAAAAATTTAAAATGACCTGTTCCTGACCTCAAAGAGTCTATTAATCTAATGGGGGCATATGGTAAGTTATATAAATTAAGTACACCATAAATAGAGTATGATAGGAGCAAGGGAAATCGGAAGGGGGAATTAACATTTTCATTTGGTCCTGGGTATAGATGTGTATGCCAGAGAACACAAACAGGGGCATTCAAATTGCTGAAGGTGGCATTGGGTTTAAAGACATTCTTCCAAACCTACTGCTATAGATGAGAAAACTCCTATACCTTGTTGGGTTTCCTTTTATGTTCTTGAAGGAATGCCATCTCCCAGGCCTTAAGAAGGACCTTCACCTCCTGGCACCGCTCCATGACTAGTCTAGAAGCTGAGGAAGCAGAGGAAAAATCACCCAAAGATCAGGCTAGGCCCATCAGACGTTACTAACAATAAAAACAACACATTTATATAGTGCTCTTGAGATTTAGACATCACTGTCTTCACAAAAATTCGGTGGGGAAAGGAGTGTATGTAAATTGCTGTTGTACAGATGCGGGAACTGACGCTCAGGAAAGTGAAGCCACTTGCCTGGGATCACTGTAGTAACTCAAAACCAGGTTGTCTTCCTGCTTAGCAAGGCCAGCCCCCTCATTTCAAGACAGGAGGTTGCAAGTTGGCTCGGTGAATCAGAGATGATGGGCCTGGATTTAGGAAGACTGGAATTCAAATTCAACCTCAGATATTTCCTAGTTCTATGTCTCCGGGCCTCTCTGCCTCAGCTTCCTCAAATGTAAAATAAGGATAACAATAATAGCATCTACCTTCCAGGGCTGTTGTAAGGATCAAATAAAATAATATTTGTAAAAGCACTTAGCACAGCGCCTGGCACATAGTAGGAGCTCGAGAGACGGCTGTTCCCCTCTTCCTTCCCCTTTTTTCTTGGTGTCTTAGGCAGGGCTTGCTCAGACTTCCAGATCCCAAGTGGCTCTCCCAGGAGGGGTCCCTTCTGAGCTCCCAGGGGGAACGGGGGGCCGGAGATGCTTGCAGCCACAGGCCACACGCTGCTCCATCTCCGGACAGCACTAGAGTGGGTCAGGGTCGTGGGGGTCCGAGCCCAGCCTCCAGAGGCCGCCAAGGGCAGAGCCCTTTAGGGCAAACCGAGGGGTAGGGGGCGGGGTGGGGCTCCAACTCCTGGTGCAAGGGATGCCACAAAAAGCTTGACCTCGCGCCTCCCAGGATCTCTAAGCACTTTTAAGTCCTGACTTGGGACCCTCAGGATCCTTCTCTCCATTTTCCCCCTCCCAAGAGTCTGCCCCGCTTCGGATAAGGCAGAAGGGGGAAGGCGAGGCAGGAGCGCAAAGGTTGTCCCCGGGCCCCAACCCTCCGCCCGGACCGTCTCAAGCTCCTCGCGCCCCCTGGAGCCCCAGACACTCACGGAAGTCCCGCACGCTGGCCGCCACTCTGCTCAGCACCGGCGGTAACGCGGGAACTCTAAACTCTCCCAGGACTGCAACAATTAATCTCCCGCTCTGGCCTCGGAGGCTCCGCTCTCTCAGCCAATCCTCGAAAGCATCACGACGATAGGGGCGGGGCAATATCTCGTCATCTGTAGAGGGGCGGAATTAACCAATCCCAGGGGACTGAGGGGTTTTGACCAATGGGAGCTTCCTGCGTCACCATCCCCGCCCCGCCGTCCCTGGTGAGCCGGATCTATTTTTCGTGGCGGAGGGAGGTAGCCGGTCAGTCTGACACAGCAAGTGCGACAACTGGGCAACATCACAACGGCAACCACGGAGGCGAGGGTGGCGGCCGCGCCCGTGCCCGGGGTTAAGGCGCGGCTTGGCCCCGGGGCTCCGGGGTGATCAGGTCGGACTCGCTGGGTTTGCCAGCCGGGGGTGGGGGGAGGAGAGCCGTGAAGGCCTGAGGTTGGCGGGCAGTGGCGACCCAGGGCCTAGGCCCAGGAGGGACGGATCGGCCGCCTAGGACTCTGGAGAGTGGGAGTGGCGGACGTGGGCACGGTGGGAGGGGAAGGGGGACAAAGGGAGAGACCGACTGACCACCCACCCGCTCGGGGACGGTGCTCTGGGAGGAGTGCCCATGGGCTGGAGAGCAGATTGAACTTGGATGGACACGAAAGGTGCGCTGCAGTGGGAGGACAGAGCGGGAGTGGAAAGGATATTTGGAAGGGAGGGGCTCCGGCGGGAGGAATATGCTTGGAACTGATGGTGGGGGGACAAGGACTGAAGCAGGATGGCGGGGAGGGGGACAAGAATGGAGGCTGCCTGGGGAGAGAGGAGAAAACCTCAAGCGTGAGGAAGCGGACTTGGAACAGAAGCTGGAGAAGAGAGAAGCCAGGATGGGGCAAGCAGGAATGGAGACTATCGCGTTAATGGAGATTGCGTTCAAATTGTGACAGGTCTCAGGCTAGTAGGAATAGGATAGGAGAGCGAGCAGATCGATTGCACGAAGAGGAGGGAGCTGAGCTTAGGGGAGGGGCATTTCAGACCGAGCGAAATAGACAAAGAGAAGGATAAAGGTGAGAAGAGATTTTCTGGATGGGAGTGAGTGGCAGATACGATACAACAGCACATGATTATACTTGCATTAGGAGGAGGGTGTATAAAGAGAGGGGGGACTGCATAGCAAGCTGTTTCAGGTTTGGTAGTTGCTGAGTAAAGCATGAAGAGACCTATCTTCTCCGGTGATGGTGGAACAGAAGCTACTTGGGGGAATGTAGAAAGGATGGATAGGGCACCCAGGTGAGCTGCTGTTAGGTGAATGTACAGAAGAAATTTTCTAGAACAGTGGTCTCAGGACTCTTACAGTTTTAAAAATTATTGAAAATTTCCCCAAAAAAGCTTTTATGTGGATTATATTTATGTATATTTGCCACGATAGAAGTGAAAACATTTTAGTTTTATTATGAGAACGTCTCAGGGACCATACTTTGACAGCTCTGTTTTAGAGAAAGAATGGAAATGAAATGTTGTTTGGAAAAGAGGGGTGGGAATTGAACTTCCTGGGGTCCTGAAAGGGGTAGTGGGTCTTGGGGAGCAGTCATAGTTCTATGAGCTTACCTGGAATACATAACAACAGAAGTAAGGATATGACGTCTCCTTTTCCTCCTTTCTTCTTCCCTTTCCCTTACCTCTTGTTCCTGAGTCCAAATGGCAGCTTGAGCAGTTTTTCTGCCATTTAGCTGATGGTGGTAGTAGCACCATTACGCCTCTGCTTTTTGAATCCTTAGAGTGCTTGGGCTTTCCAAGTACCTCCTGGTCACCTAGGAAAATGCTTATTTTATGTTGAGCTGGGAGTTAATCCCTACTCTACCACTAATTCGATATGACCTTGGGCAAAACACATTCCTGAGCTAATTTCCCTTTTATAAAATGAGATAGAAGAGAGTAGGGGTTCTTAACCTGCGATCTTGTTTGTGGATCAATTTTAGGGTGTTCATGAACTTTTACCTTTGTTTTCACTAACCTCTGCTGGAAATTTAATATTTCCTTCACCTAAAAACATTATTCTGGTAAGTAGTCCATAGGTTTCACCAGATGCTGAAGGGGTCCATGACCCAAAAAGGGTAAGAGCCTCTGGACTAGAGGATTTCTAAAATATCTACCAGTGATGACTCCTCAGAAGTTTGGGGGGAAAATTGGGACAGTTGTCAGAGGTGGTTTGAGACTGGGAGACTGGGAAGAAAGATGGTACAAAATGAATGAAATCTGGAAGAGGGTGTCAGTAAATGTGAGTATAATCGCAAGGGCTGTAAGAACAGTGGAACAGTCAGTTTTGCTATAACATGACATTTGTTGATCAGTCATTTCAGTTGTATCTGACTCTGTGACCACATTTGGGGTTTTCTTGGCAAAGATACTAGTTTGCCAGTTCCTTCTCCAGCTCATTTTATAGATGTGGAACTGAGGCAGACAGGGTTAAGTGACTTGGCCAGGATCACACAACTGCATTAAGTGTCTGAGGCCAGATTTGAATTTAGGAAGAGTCTTCCTGACTTCAGGCCTGGCACTCTGTATCCACTGCACCACCTAGTTGCCATAACACGAAATAAATGTTCCTAAAAATCACTGCTATACAAAATCAAGCAGTTAAAACCACAAGTCTTTGAGGAAACATAGGTTGGGGCACAACATTCAAAAACTTTATCAGTGATACAAAAAAAAGATGAATCAAGTAAAAATAGCATAGTTTTATACATGTTAAATGAGTATGTGCTGCAATAAATAGGGGCATCCATGGTCTCTGGCTACTATTGATTGTTACAAGCCAGAAGGCAGCCTCAGTAGACTGCAGTTCCAGAACTTGGAGACACTTTACCTTGAAAAAGACCTGAAGTTTTCTCATGGAAGAGGGAATTATTGGAAGGGTTACAGGTTGTCATTTATTGTAAGGTGATGCTGTTTTCCACATTCTCAATATTGACGACAAAATTAAACATGAACAAATAGAAAATTGTTGCTCTCAAATTATTCCCTAGTACTTCAGTTGTCTCAGAATGTTTCAAAACAAATGTTACAGAACTGTAACATTATTCTTGTTGTTGACATGGTGTCTGAAATGACATTTAGAAAGTTGCTAGGATTGTTATTGTCTCTGAGAATACAGTCCCAACTCTTCCATAGATTAGACAACAGGCATTCCTGGTGGACTTAGTCCGAGTCATCATTGACACTAACTTTCTAGCTCTGATTCCTTATATTTTCTAAATACCTTTCTGATCTTTATTTTCTTGTTCTGAGGGGACTTTCCTACAGGAAGAAACTCACTGTTTAATTTAATCCAACTAGCATTTATGAAGTGCTTACTTTATGCTAGCCACTTAGGTGTTTCATGTTGATGAGTATGAGTAGTTTTCTACTCCCAACTCAGGTCAACATAAACCCATTATCATAGCTGTTCCTCAGAATACTTGGGCCATTGAGCCTTTATGTATATTGAGTTAAGACCCAAACCAAGAACTGTTTTTGGCTTTCTTTAATGTCTTCACATTCATCCCTCTTGGTGGCTTCATCTACTGTATGGATGGCTTCTATGTTCCAAGACTTGACCTTTCTTCTGAGTCCTTGCCCATACCTTTGGCAACCTGTAGAAGCTGTTCTCCCTTAATTTGTTTCAGGCTAAACATCCCTATTTCTTTCAACAACCCCATAGCTTCAGATTTCCCATACCATCCTAATTCCCCTCTCCCGAATATGTCTTGGAATTGGTTACCAGTGGTTTTCCTAAAATGATGTATTCAGACCTAAATACCATTCCAGATGTAAACCACCTAGAGCTACCACTCTCCAGGTAGTGGATACATAGTATTTATGTCTCCAAAGTCTGCATTAGCTTTATTGGTTTACATGTTGGTTTTGGTTGTTCAAAGACTATAGAATGGCAGCTGTACGTGGCCCAGTGGGTAGATGTTACATGACCTGGAGCTTGTAGACCTGTAAGACTGATTTTAAGTGTTGAATGTTTTTTTCTCTTGGCAGGTGCTTCCCCATCTGTGTCTCCTGGGTATCCAGTGTACATTGCTTGCAGCCATGCATTCCCTGGTATTCCTGTGTGCCCGTCAGGTGATCCAGGACCAGGTCTTTGCATGCCAGGCCCTGGCTTTCCTACCGCAGGAGCTTTATGCAGTGCTATTCAAGGCAGCCTTCTTAGACAGAAAAACATTGGTGCTGCAGAAGCTGGTACAGATGTGGCCTTTCCCTCTCCTTAGCTTCCAACAGCTACTGCGAGAGAATTCAGATTGCCGGATTCCACTACAGGAAAGGCCAACAAAGGAGAGCGTACAGGCTGTGATCCTGGGGCTCTCTGCACGATTAAGGGAGCCACCCCCGCGCAGGTAACTTAGGCTTGGAGAAGTTGATATATAGGATACTCAGCAAAAAAATCATATAAAATATTTTCCTAGGGCTGAAGGATGAGTAGCAGAAGCCCCTTGGAAATTTTTTTCTTTTTAAAATGAGTAACTTATTTAAGAACTTAACTTTAATAAGACAATCAAACTTTAAATTACAACTGAACAATTTAACAATAACTTTTCCTGTCTCCTTCTGTTGTGTTTGTTCATTTTATCCTATATTTGTGCATATGTTTTTCTTTGCTATAGTTTTCATCATTATATGTATTGATCCTCCAACTCTACTTTCTTCACTTTGCGTTTTTTCATATCTTTTTATTTTTCTTTATAGTCCTTATTATATTATCCAGTTCTTGGATTTACCAGAGTTTGCTCAGCTATTACCCAGTTATTGGACGGTAGTGTGATTTTCAGCTTTTCACAGTTACAGAAAATGCTTCTAGAAATGGCTTTTGATAAAGAAAACTTTATATCAGGTAGTTCTTTTTTAAAAATTATTTGATTTGTCAGGCATTTATTAAACACTTGCACTGTGTTAGGCACAGAAAATACAAAAACAGCCCCTCACTCAAAGTTTACATATTGTGTGGGGGGGTGAGAAATAGCTTAAAAATGCAAGGAGGCCTTTAAGACTGTAAGATCTCTTTCATAATGATGGCACTGTCAAAAAAGGACAGGATGTGCTAAGGATCACAGTTTTATTTAATTTTTTAAATTAATTTTATTTATTTTCCGTGTTCTACAATCACTACCATATAACTTAGACTTTTCCCCCTCCCTCCCCCCTACCTTCTCCCTCCCCTCCTGAGCAGCATACAGTTTTATATAGGTTCTATATATACATTGCTCTTAAATACATTTTCACTATAGTCATGCTATATAGAAGAATTAAAATGAATGGGAGAAGTCATATAACAAACCAAAACGTAATACAAAAGAAAATGATCTGTTAAATTCTGCTATTGAATTCCATAGTTCTTTCTCTGAAATGTGGAAGACATTGTACCTTAAAAGACCATTGGGGATTTTTTTAAGTCCTTGCATTGCAATGAAATTCCAAGTCTACCAGAAAAAACTCTCGCACGCTGTGGTTGTTGCTGTGCACAAAGTTCTCCTGGTTCTGATCCTTTCACTCAGCATCAGACCATATAAGTCCTTCCAGGTCTCTCTGAAGTCTTCCTGTTCATCATTTCTTATAGCACAATAATATTCCATTATATTCATATACCACAATTTATTCAGCCATTCCCCAGTTGATGGGCATCCCCTTGATTTCCAGTTTTTGGCCATCACAAGGATTACACAGTTTGTAGACAATCTGTACAAACATTTATTGGCACCCCTTACCCATGATCTTTGTCTTAAGACTAATGAGTGAGTAAATGCAGAAACTGAACTATATCCATATTGACAATTTTTCTGTAAATGAAAGCAAGATATGAAAACTTGGAGCTAAATGTAAGAAGGGCTCATAGACTTTCTTCAGAGAAACAAATTAAATGGCAGAGCAACTTTTCTCTGCAGTCATAGGCAATGTTTACAAAGGGTATATGCAAACAGACTGCTATCATAACCTGTGAACTGCAACTATCAACCCAGTAGCCCAAACCACCATAGTCCTTAAAGCAGAGACAGAGTACCAAACTTGAATAGTGAGTTTAAGACTTTGTTGGTCATCCTCACACCAATTGTAGCTATGACTAATGTTAAAATTCCTCCCCTGCTCATCCTAGCCCATAAAAACAGAGGTGGAAATTAAATTCAAAATAGAAGCCAAGATAGTTTGCAGTTCCTTTCTAAGCTTTCCTTTCCTCTTGTGAGACACAGCTATCATACCATCCCTCTTATCGCCAGAAGCCCCTTTCTACTTTCTACAGACTTGCATTATAGTCTTATAATTCCTAGGATTTGAATCAAACTCCTTAGCATGACCTTAAAGGCCTTATGTAATATAGCTCTCATCTATATTTCTAGCTTTATTTTACATTGTTTATTTTAATGCACTCCAGATTCCAACCCTACTATCCTAATAGCTACTTACTTAGGAAGTTTCACATGCTGTTTCTTGTCTCCATGCATTTGCACAGGCTGTCCCCTATCGTTAGAATGAATATTCTCCATATTCAAAGAAACTAGAATGCAGACTAGGTAGACTAGCAGACTGTAAAGATTAGTCATTAGTATTTGAATGTCACGATGGCCAGTAGAATGCCCCAGGGATTTGTGCTTGGTTCAGTGCTATTGAATATTTTTAGTAATGACTTGAGTAAAGGCATATATAGCATTCTCACAAAATTTACAAATGGTACCAAGCTCAGAGGGATAGCTAACATTGGATGGCAGAGTCAGGACCCAAAGAAGACCTTGCTAGACTAGAGCATTGGGCTGAATCTATTAAGATATAACTCACTAGAGATAAATGTATTAAGCCTTACCTGGGTTAAAAAAAGAGTCACCTTAAGTATGAAATATCGGAGTGATGGTTAGATCCCATTTTGTGGTTTTTCTTTTGTCTCAAAAAGATCCGGGAATTTTAATGGATTATAAAGCCCAACATGAGTTAAGAGTGTCAGCCAAAGAAAGTTAATGTAATTTCAACCTGAGAGCATCATTTCCAGGAATTAGGTTATAGTCCTCTGTACTCTTCCCTAATCAGGCCATGTCTGGAGTATTGGGCTCACTTCTTAGCACTAAAATTTAGGGAAGACATTGTTAAGTTGAGTGGCAACCAGTTTGGTAAGAGGACACTGGGGCCTTGTCATGTGAGGAGCTGTTGAAGGAACTGACCTGGTCATGTTAAGTTTGGCTAAGAGAAAACTTACTGGGGACATGATAATTGTCTTCAAATATTTGAAGAGCTGTCATGTGGAAGATGGATTAAACTTATTTATCATCACTTGACAGAATGGGTAAAAGTTACAAAGAAGCAAATTTATATTTGGCATTGTGAAAAGTAGCAATTAGAGTTGTCTAAAAGTAGAGTGGACTACTTTGAGTTGTGTTGGATTCCCCGTCACCCTCCATTGGAGGTCTTTTAGCACAGGTGACCACTTGTTAGGTATAGTATAGTGGGAATTCTTTTTGTATATAACTTGGACTGGATTGATGCCACAGTCTTTTTTAACACTCAGTTCTTTGAAGTTACAGATCCAACAGAGTATAAAATACTGAAAATACTAACAGTCCCAAAAGGAAAAAAAATAAAGAATTTAACATCGGAAATTAAGGTCAAAATATTATTTGCAGATGACATGATTGCTGGTGGCTAGTGCAGTGTATAGAATGCCAGATCTGGAGTTAGGAAGACCTGAGTTCAAAAACAGCCTCAGACCAGTTGCGTGACCTTGGCCAAGTCATTTAACTTCTGCTTGCTTCATTTTCTTCATGAACAAAATGGGGATGATAATAATAGCACCTACCTCCTAGAATTATTGTGAGAATCAAATGAGGTAATAATTACAAAGTACACAGTGCCTAGCACATAGTAAGCACTATATAAATGTTAGCTGTTATTGTTATAAACAATCCAAAGACTTCATCAAGAAAACAAATTGACTTCACTACAGGAATTATTCCTGTTCTTAGGTTACTACCAAAAAAGACCAAGGATACATAAAAAAGACGTTCTGTTCCCAACAAGATGTTATCAGATATTTAGGAATTAATTGGCCCAGACACTCATTTGATCTCTTAAAAAGATAGTTGTAAAACACTTGACCAAAAAAAAGCTGTAGAAAATAAGGGAAAGTCATTATTTACATTTGGATAAGAGCAACGTGGTAAAAAATGACTACCTTTCTGAAGTCAAAATGTCAGTAAGTTTATATGAAAAAAAGAGCTTGTGAGAGAAGATGATAGAAATGGACCTATTGTAAGGCAGTTGTCATCAAAACTACTTAATATTTTAAAGTGCTGGTTCTTGATTTCATCATGGTATGTCCCTCCTTATCTCTCCCAACTTATGATGAGGATCATATGTCCTTATTGTGAATTTTAGCCAAAAAGAAAAATCCGGTAGCCACATTTTTATTTTATTTTATTTTATTTTTTAATTTCAATTTATTTATTTATTTAACTTTTTACATTCATTTTCACAAAATTTTGGGTTCCAAATTTTCTCCCCATTTATCCCTTCCCCCCCACCCCAATACACCAAGCATTCTAATTTTCCCTATCACCAATCTGCCCTCTCTTCTATCATCCCTCCCTTCTCTTGTCCCCATCTTTTCTTTTGTCCTGTAGGGCCAGATGACTTTCTATTCCCCATTAACTGTATTTCTTATTTCCTAGTAGCAAGAACAATACTCAATAGTTGTTCCTAAAACTTTGAGTTCCAAATTCTCCCCATCCTTCCCTCCCTCCCATTCCCTTTGGGGAGGCAGGCAATTCAATATAGGCCCTATCTGTGTAGTTTTGCAAATGACTTCGATAACAGTCCTGTTGTATAAGACTAACTGTATTTCCCTCCATCCTATTCTGCCCCCCATTGTTTCTATTCTATCTTTTGATCCTGTCCCTCCCCAAGAGTGTTGACTTCAAATTGCTCCCTTCCATTGCCCTCCCTTCCATCATCCCTCCCTCCCTGCTTATCTCCTTCTTCCCCATTTTTCTGTACTGTAAGATAGGTTTTCATACCAAAATGTGTGTGCATTTTACTCCTTCCTTTAGTTGAATGTGATGAGGGTAAATTTCATGTTTTTTTCTCGGCTCTCCTCTTTTTCCCCTCCACTAAAAAGTCTCCTGCTTGCCTCTTGAATGAGATATAATTTACCCCATTCCATTTCACCCTCTCTCCTCCCACTACATTTCACTCTCACCATTTACCTTAATTTCTTTTAAGATATGGTCCCATCCTATGCAATTCACTGTGCTCTCTATCTCTGTGTGTGTGTGTGCTTGTGTGTATGTGTGCGTGTGTGTGTGTGTACATCTGTGTGTGGTCCCACCAACTACCCAGATACTGAAACGTTTTAAGAGTTACAAATATTGTCTTTCCATGTAGGAATGTAAACAGTTCACCTTTGGTAAGTCCCTTATGACTTCTCTTTGCTGTTTACTTTTTCATGCTTCTTCTCATTCTTGTGTTTGAAAGTCAAATTTTCTTTTCAGCTCTGGTCTTTTCATCAAGAATGCTTGAAAGTCCTCTATTTCATTGAAAGACCATATTTTCCCCTGAAGTATTATACTCAGTTTAGCTGGGTAGGTGATTCTTGGTTTGAGTCCTAGTTCCTTTGACTTCTGGAATATCCTATTCCACACCCTTCGATCCCTTAATGTAGAAGCTGCTAGATCTGGTGTTATCCTGATTTTATTTCCACAATACTGGAATTGTTTCTTTCTAGCTGCTTGCAATATTTTCTCCTTGACCTGGGAACTCTGGAATTTGGCCACAATGTTCCTAGGAGTTTCTCTTTTTGGATCTCTTTCAGGTGGTGATCGATGGATTCCTTCAATACTTATTTTGCCCTCTGGTTCTAGAATGTCAGGGCAGTTTTCCTTGATAATTTCATGAAAGATGATGTCTAGGCTCTTTTTTTGATCATGGCTTTCAGGTAGTCCCATAATTTTTAAATTGTCTCTCCTGGATCTATTTTCCAGGTCAGTTGTTTTTCCCATGAGATATTTCACATTCTCTTCCATTTTTTCATTCTTTTGATTTTGTTTGGTGATTTCTTGGTTTCTCCTAAAGGCATTAGACTCCATCTGTTCCATTCTAATTTTGAGAGAACTATTCTCTTCAGTGAGCTTTTGAACCTCTTTTTCCATTTGGCTAATTCTGCTTTTGAAAGCATTCTTCTCCTCATTGGCTTTTTGAACCTCTTTTGCCAATTGAGTGAGCCTATTTTTCAAGGTGTTATTTTCTTCAGCATTTTTTGGGGTCTCCTTTAGCAAGGTATTGACCCTTTTTTCATGCGTTTCTTGCATCTCTCTCATTTCTCTTCCCAGTTTTTCCTCCACCTGTCTAACTTGCTTTTCAAAATCCTTTTTGAGCTCTTCCATGGCCTGAGCCCACCGGACATCCACCTCGGATGTCTGGGATAGAGAGGCCGACCTCCACGTCTTTCCCTGATGGCAAGCATTGTACTTCATCATCAGAAATGAAAGGAGGAAGGAACATCTCTTCCCTAATAAAGTAGCTCTCTGTGGTCTTATTTTGCTTCCTTTTTCTGGTCATTTTCCCAGCTAGTTAACTTGACTTCTGAGATTCCTCTCCACCCCTGCCTGGATCTGCCCAGCTAGTGCTTGGGGTCTGAGATTCAAATGCTGCTTCCCAGTCTCAGGGCTATCCGTGGTGGGAGCGGTTGCTATTCAATGTGAGCTTAATCGGGTGCTGGGGTGGGGGCAGGGCCGCCTCCCAGGCTCAGCTCCATCAGGGGGTTTATGCAGAGACCTTCTGTAATGGAGCTGCTCCGCTGGCCACTGCTGTCTCTGCCGCTGCCTCTGCTGCTGCCTTCCAAGGGGGCCCAAGTCACGGAGACACTCCACTCCCCCTTCAGCCAGCCCAGATGTCTCTCTCACTGATCTGTAGCATCTGTGGGCGGGGGGACCTTCCCGGCCGCCAGAGATTCCGTCCCTGAAGCCTGCTTGGATCTGCTCCTCTGGGGTCGAGCGGCCAGGGCAGCTCAAGGGTGGGCTCCGCTTTCCGGGGCGCAACAGACCCCTGGGGACAGCTGTCCAGGGCTCTCTGGAACGGAAATCTCTTCCACTGTGTTTCTGCACGCCTTGCAATGATCCAGAATTTGTGGGGAGTTCTTCTTTCAGGAAATTTATGGGCTGTGGGTTCGGAGCTAGCATACATGAGTCTTTCTACTCTGCCATCTTGGCTCCTCCCCCTCACCTTTTTATTTTTTAAATCTAATTTTATTTTGTATTTAGTTCTGAATTCCTTCTTACCCTCCTCTTCTGTATCCATTAAGTAAGCAAAAAAATCCCAAAACTCGTTAAATATATTCTCATATTTTAGCCATTTCCAAAAAATAAATATAATTCAATTTGCACTCTTGAGTCTGTCACTTCTCTATCTGAAAGTGGGTAGAATGTTTCACCATGAATCCTCTGGACTGTGGTTGATTCTGTTGTGTTGCTCAGGGTTCCTGCATCTTTAAAAATTGTTTGTCTTTACAGTTGTTATTAGATAAATTGTCTGGATTCTGCTCACTTCATTTTGCATCTATTCATACAGGTCTTTCCAGGTTTTTCTAAAACTATCCCCTTTATAATTTCTTACAGAATAATAGCATGCCATCACATATGTATACCATAATTTGTTTAGCTATCCTCCTCTTTATAGGCACCCCTCAGTTTCCACTTTTGCTACCATGAAAAACAGCTGTAGCCATTTCCAAACTTAGCCAGGCTGGTCCTTGGAAAGCAAACATAAAGTCTGTTTATTAGACTGCATTCATATTCTTTTTACTTAGCGGTCAGGGCTGACACCGTATCATAATGAGGCACCCAAGTAGACCTTAAGTGGCAGAAAAACTAATACCTTGCCAAAGAGGGCTCCTAGAAATAAAACCAAATGTATACAAAAGATTAATGTTTGATAAATATATGGAAAATAAAAACCAGGAAATAGAGTCATTGGTTAATCAAATAAAGGAAAACCAGATAACATTTTCAGCCTTTTCCAGGCCACTGAAACACCTTAGCTTAAGAAGCGGAGCCAGGAGGTTAAGCAGAGCCTTAAAAGTAATGAGAATGTATGTACTCTCTGAGCCCATTCAGATTGTGCCATTCAGCATGTGGATATTGATCTAGGAGGTTGTCTTTACCACAAGTGCTTTTAGACTGATCTGGGACCCAGAAACTTTTATATTTCACTAGTTACATAAATGACAAGATCCTTCCTAGGGCATTCCTTTTTTCCTCTAGACCTTAAAGAAATAAGTAAACCTGAGACCTAATATTGAGGATTGTTCCACAATTGAGGCCAGTTATTTTTTGTTTCCATAGGTATCTAATGAGATTCTTTTGGAATGTCTGTGTATGATTCCCTTCATAACTTTTTCTTTTCTGGCTTTATTATAATCCTGTGAATTTTTTTGCCACAGTAAATCAAGTACACACTGAATGAATTGTACCTTTTGGAGCAGAATGAACTAGTAGTGGTTTCCAGGCTAGGGTTTCAAACTGTTCTCTCCTTTCTTTAGGAAGTTGCAGTTGCAGTTGTTGGACATGACAGGAATTCTGGATTCTGGCTATGAGGAAGACCTTACAACCATGACCATGTGGTCCCGCACTGTGTCTGTGATCCAAACCTGCATCATGGGTCAGCTAAACAAATCTTTAAGACAGAGACGTCGGCGGGCCAAGCGCAGAAAGGCGGTACCACCCCTCTATACTCCTACCCCTATAGAAGTTCGAGTAGATCTGCGGGTAACCCACAGCTCCTATGGGTTTCTAAAGGATACATTACAGACAAGTGCTTTTAGTCCTCTGCGCCTTTGTTGTCGAGATTTCCGGGCTGAAGAACTCCCTCTGAATAGCACTGTAGATATGTTGGAATTACTGGATCCCATGCACTTGCGTCGAGTGGACCTGTGCTTCAATAGCCTGGAGTTATCTGGCCTTTGTGAACTCATGGCTTCTGTCGTGAAGTTCACCAACTTGCTGAGCCTAAAACTACAGTACAGCTACGTGGACCTGTGGCAGCTCTCATCTGAGGCAGAAGACAGCTTCCGTTTATTTATCTCTGAGCTTAATAAGTTGAACCGCCTCAAAGAGCTCAATATGGGTTCCTCTTGCCTTTCTGGCCGGCTGTCTCAGCTGCTCAAGTAAGTGGGCCTAGGAGTACCCCTCACACTGCTTCGGTGTTCTGTTTGTACTCACTTGTACTCCTAACACTTGTCATTGTGTGATTTCTTCCATAGCACAGGCTGATTTCAATCAGTTCAGTTTTTGATTGCTTACATGAGAAAATGTTCCAGGATTCATCCATTGTAACCATTCAGGTTGCTAGAAATCTGTTTTGATAACAAAGTCACCTTATCTAATTCTTACTACTCTTATTTTCTTAAAACCATGCCAATTCTTTCTTCTGGTAAAAGGTTCAAAATGTTGATCATTAAAGAGAGAACTTCATAACATAAGGATTTTTGTCCTTATTAAATACCTGTTTTTTCCTTCTGTTCTTCCCCATTCCTTCAATGTCCCTTGGTCAGAACCTCTATCTCCCAACAGTGTGGCAAAGGTATTTAGCAGAAACAGTATCTCTCTTGTTCCTCTGGTGGTAAGAATTTCTGGGTTTTGATGTCAAATAATACCATGTCTTTGTCTCTTTGCAGCACCCTACAGGGTCCCCTCGAGAGCCTGGAACTGGCCTTCTGCTATCTCCTCCCCACAGATTTGAGGTACTTGGCCCAAAGCCCACATGCCACCCACCTTAAGAAGTTGGACCTCAGCGGCAACAACCTTTCAGGTGCCCTTCTAGGTCCCTTTCAGGCTGTGCTGAAGGCAGTCTCCGGCTCCTTGAAGCTCCTAAACGTGACTGAGTGTGAGCTCATGGACACCCATCTTATTTCCAGCTTAGCAAGCCTGTGCCGCTGTGTCCATCTCCGCTACCTTGGTCTCTATGGCAATCCACTCTCTACCTCTGGACTCAAAACCCTATTACTTCGGTCAGAGGTATTACCTGAGCTCCAACTGGTGGTATATCCATTTCCTGTAGACTGCTATGAGATTTTGCCATGGCCACCCCCTGCTGCTATCCTCCTGGATGAGGAGAAGTTTGCCCATGTTCAGGCTGAGTTACGCCAGATGTTACTGTCAGCTGACCGAGCTAATGTGCTGTGGACCACTGATGTCTATGGTCCTAACATGCCCGATTACTTTAGCTTGTAACTGGTGGGCTGCCTGCCAGGGGTGGAGAGGACTGCAGAGTCATCCATTCTTTCTGGACTTGAGAAGAGATTGCCAGTAGCTCCTGTGCTGACTCTTAATGAGGCACGCAAAGAGTCCTGAGGCCTTCTCTCCTGCTGCTTGTCATCCTTAAATACTAGGAATTCTAGCTTGTCTAGCAGAGGCATGGAGCTAACTTTATACTCTGGGGATGGGAGGGATTGGGGAGGGTATCTCTGTTGGAGTAATATTTAAAAGAACCCAACATGTTTATGAGAGCCTAGGAGAGCTAGGTTACCTTCTAGTATATCATATCCAAAGTGGGTCAGAGGGACTTACAGGTTCCTGTCAGTGACACCAGATAAATCAGGCCAGGTGTTCAGAAAACGTTGTCTTTACATGTGTCTGGTATATCAGTCCCAAGGCGGGGGTGGAGAGAGCCTTCGTGTTTCTCTCCTTTGTAAGACTTAATCTTATGTCCTCAGGACCTGCTGGGTTGATTTAGCCCAGAAGAGCACTTAAAGTCTTATTGTAGTGCTCAGTTGATGGTTGAGTGTACCAAGGAGACTCATGAGTATTCCCTGGCCAGTATGAAATGCTGGTATTAGGGTTTGATTTCAGCGTCCCTTAAGGATCTAACTCTAGCCATCCGGTAGGCTCAGTACGCTTGCTTAGTTCTGACCCATAGTGACATTTTTCTGTGGATAAATGACCAATATAAGCAAGTAGCATGAACTTGCTTAGTATAGCCCATTACATTCTGTAGTTGAACATTTGGGTGTTAGGGGATATTTGAACTGACCGATCAAACCATGAGTGTAGACCCAGAGTAGAAGTCTCTTTGTCTACTTCAATAGAGTTGTCTTTAGATTGAGTGAGGTCCCCCTACGTTTTTTGATGTCTTCTTTTTTGATATATATTTCCTATTGTATCTTCCAGATGATTGTGTAGGAGCTGGAAAGTTGTCCAAATGGGTTCCCTTTTGTCTTTTCCCGGGTTATTGTCTGAGTTCTTGTTTATTTTAGGGGAGAATGTCTAAGTGGTCCATATTTAAGGTTGGTTCCCCATGGGGGGAACTTCACATAGCATAGGAACTAGATGTGAGTCCCCCTTTTTGGCTGAAGTTATCCTTAAATGTGTACCCTCTTTTCATTCTACCAAGGAGGAATAAGGGGCTACTATAGTGAGGGTCAGGTTCTCTGGTTTCTTTGTATTTGTTATATAACATTGTTTGATGCATTGCATACCACAGCATTATACCTTTTCAAATTACAAAGTTTAATTCCAGTAAAATCCAAACAAATTTCTTATTGTTTGGACTTGATTCTGCAGAGTCAGTAGCTTGGCCACCATTTGGTACAGAAACAGAAGCCTGTGTTTCCATGGGGGTGATCCTTTGGTTGCTATAGGGAGTGTCCCATTTCTTGAAGGAACATTAATGCTTGACAAGTGAAGTTAGGTAAGACCTGCATCTCCTGCTGTTCTTTTAAGGGGTATACTTATATTGCTTATGCCTTCTACATTTGTATACCTCTTGCCAATTACAGCAGATTCCCTGGGTGAAAAAAGTAAGTGATAATGATAATAAAAATAAGCCAGCTTGGATTTTATATCCAGAAAGCAATTCAGTGCTTAACAATAAATATATTTATACATACATATACACCTTTTCTTGATCTAGCATGGTTCACATTTCATGTAGTTCCTTTTTTAATCTCAAAAGCATACCTTTTAACTCCAGACAAGTGAGAAGTCTTGAATGATTTTAGAGCCAAAATGGTCTCCCAAGTTATTCCGCTTCTAGTGTAACAGTGCACCATCCGCTAAGTAGCACATATGTCAGCAGAATATTTTCTTGCACTTTAAACTCTCACCTTGCACATGAAACTGTATTTTCATATCTTTGGACACATGTACACATTTAAAATTTACTTGAGTAATAGATTATTTTTCAAGGAATTCAAACTACTAATTTTTCTGAAGGGAGGAGTCACAAATATGTCTATATTTGGTTCCTGTGCACAGTTGTTTCTAATTCTTCCAAATGCTTAAAGTTTTCTCAGTACCTGTAAAATGAATTTAGACATTATCAGGAAGTGAATACTTCTTCAGTTTAAAAGTTAAGAAACTAATTTTCCTGTCACTCTTTCATACAGCCAGGTATAAGGGGTGGAATTCTTAACATGTCCTTGTTCATCTATTTGCTTCTTTTATGCTGGGGTTAATCCCTGAACTAAAGGTTATAGACATTAATATTCTGTCTATGGCTAGTATGGCATATATAGTCCTGCCGTTAGTTCACTTTTTATATTTATATTTATATTGGCATTGTTTTTTTTTATTCTAAATGTCTTAATCTCTTTGAAACCAAATTTCAAGGGAACTGACATGAATGATTCTGCTAGAACTAAAATCCTCTGTTATCCAAGGAGTAGACCCAGGGTAGGGCTTGTTAACACTTTTTTCTTGGTACTGATGAAACCAGTGGAACCCTTTGCAGAATAATGTTTTTAGATGCAGAGTAAAATGCATAGGATTAAGAGGAAACTAGTTGTATTGAAATTCAGTTCAAAAATTTTTTTTAAACAAGTTCATGGATTCCCAGGTTAAGATCTAGGTTAAAGGGGATATTGTGCCAACTTATATCATGGTTTAGTTATAGAAGGTAGGGGTAACAAAGTGTCTTCTGTTGTAACACAGGAAATCATGTGTCCAAATTCATTGTAGCTTTTCTACCACAAGGGGTTCATACCTTTTTGATAGATTTAGTTGAGTTACACACACATGTATCATGACGCAGGGTTATTATGGGAGCTTTGGATTTTCTTAGGGATCCGCATATAGAAGGTATTTTTTTATGCTAACAGTAAGTATGGGCTTTAACACAGGCATTGTCTATAATTTTTAAGGGGTCTTGCTTCAGAAGACTGTGGCCTAAGTTTGTGAAATGGCAAATCAGTAGGAAAGGTCAGTCCTTCATAGCTTTCTTGAAATTTGCTAACCTATGAATAGGCTAGGAACAGAGTGTTAGCTACCTTTTGGACTATGGGGTCAAACAAAATTTATAGTGGGAACCTTAGAAATTGTCTAGTCCAAGGGTGGGGAACCTGTGGCCTCATGACCACATATGATCCTCTAGGTCCTCAAGTGTGGCCCTTTAACTGAATCCAAACTTCACAAAACAAATCCATTTAATAAAAGGATTTGTTCTGTAAAACTTGAGACTCAGTCAAAAGGACCTAGAAGGCCAAGTGTGGCTTCAAGGCCGCAGGTTCCCCACCCTGGGTCTAGTCCAACCTCCTGATGTTACAAATTAGGAAACTAAAATTGAGAGAAGTTGGCAGAACTGGAGTTCAAACCTTTATTTTCTGATTCCCAGTTCATACATTCCCTGTGATACTATGAAGTTTATTTTTCCTGTTGAGACATAATAGTGATTTTAGCTCTTGGATAGCTCTTGGTGTAGCTCTAGGGCCTTGAAATGAGTATGTGACTATTGTGAAACATTATTATTACAGTTGCTAGGGGGCTTTAGAGTAGGCTTTGGCGGGAAAGGTAATCATGCTTACTGGATAAGAGGAAGCAATGTCCAGAGTCCTAGTGGCAGTAAAGGGTTTCTTGTGTTTTTTTGCTTTCTTTTACATTAAGGGACTCCCAGGGAATAAATGGGAATAAAGAGCTGCTATTTTCACCTCATGGGGAAGTGAAATGTTAATTTTCTATTCTTTGGAAGATTTCAGGGAAGGTGGCAAGGCAAAAAGTGGCATGGGGTATCTAGCCTAGATAAAATCCACAATGAGAAATGAAAATGTTGAAAACAACCATAACTGGCATATTTAAAGTCAACTTGCATATAAAAAAGAAATGTGGTTGGTCAGGGCACAATTTAAAAAATTCTTCTGTTCAAAGAAGAATATCAAAACTCCAAGAGCACGATGGCAGCTGGAGCAAAACTCTCTTGATAAATGATGAAAGACAAGAGAGATTAAATATATGTCTTTAAAGAAATGAAAGAAGACAAGAAATTTTTAAAAGGCTTAAAAGGAGAAAGAGGATATTCAAGAAACTTTACTGGGTAGTTCCGGGTCTTTAGCAATAAAGACTAGGATAATAGGGGATCAGATTTAGCATTGAGAATGTGAAGGATAATTCAGGCTTCAAAGTTGCTAAAAGCCAGGTCCAGTACTTGGAACAAGTATTTCCAAGGTCAAAGTAGGGCTTAAATGGACCTTGAACTTTTTGTTCTTAGGGTTTCTAGATTCTAACTGGGCCTGGCTTAGGATCATCTATGACACAAATGTAGGACCCAGGTGAGTATAGAAAATGAACTTGAGATGGTTTTCAAAGAATTGAGAAAATTTTTCCATATCTGAAAACAAAACCAGCTTTTGAAAATGAAATAATTCATTAGTTTCCGTTTAAGAAGAAACCTCACCAAAAGATTCCATGGCACGTAGGGGTGAAATTCCCAAACTCAGGTAAAGGGAGATTTCTCCAAGCAACAACAAAAACGTATATATAATGTGGTTCAGAAGTCTTACGTGATGTTTAAAACTGTAATAGCACAAAGCTTTAGTGCTTTAGCAATACCTTTGAAATTTTTGGCACACCCCATAGAAAAGTTTCAATTAGGTTACAACCTCTAATTTTGTATAGATATTATATGAGATGAAGGAAAAAGCCCCTAAACCTCATAAAACCAAAAGATGGGGTAAGATCTTAGGGTAAATTGAGTGCCAAAGAACTAAATATTCTTTCTGAAGTCAGAAGAACGTTTAGTAATAAGTGATACAGAAATCATCGTGAGAAACCCATATTCATTCACATGGGTCTCTGAAATGTGTTGGGGCAACATTGACATTTAAAAGCATAGCATGTTAAATTACTAAAGCTAGAATGGGGTCTTTATGTTCAATTATTAGATTAGGAAATAGATTAAGGTACACAAGTTCACATAAGATGAAATCAAACATGAGCAGTATAATGTTTGATATTAAGGTTTTATTTTTAAAAGGAAGATATCAATGCGTTGTTTTGTGTATTTAAGACAATAATACAAAAAGGATAGGGAGAAGGAACAAATGAAAGTATGGCCCTGGTTTCTAATAGAAGCTAGGTCTAAGGTCGTATAAATGTACACAAGTAGTTTAAAAGTACAATGAATAGTACTGTTTGGTTTAGACAGGTATAAGGAATACTTGTAAAACAAACTCATTCTGATTAAAAAGCCCTCCTTCCAAAAAGTTCATTTCTAGTTTTCAACAGAAATAGATTTTCAAAAGGATAGATATTTCAAATGTAATAGCTGTAACAGTAAATGTAAACAGACTAAAATTCTGTGGAAGTTAGGTAAGCCTGGTTAAAAATTAAATGTCAATGACGTGTCTTCATGAAACACTTAAAAATGGAACAGATAATAACTCTCATTTCCATAGTGTTTTAAGACTTAAAGGTCTCTACTTTCACAACAACCCCATTTTACAGGTGCATACATTGAAGCCCACATTAGTCACGTTAGTGTTATGATATTTTTATATATTTACATATAGAGTTGTTTATGTAATGACTACATAGCTAGCTAGTTCTAGCCAGTACTTGAAATTATGCTTCCTGACTCCAGGATCAGTTTACTTTTCATATCATACCACTTTCTAAAAATCTGGACTATCCATTAAAGTAACATTTATTTTTTCTGACTTGAATTCTGTTTTGAGAAAGATGAGAATGTTTTATGAATAGGACATAATGATAACAAAAGTAGAATGCTAGTGAATGGGTGTGCCTCAGTAGGGTACTATGTGGAAGAAAAGTTAACAGCATCACAAGAACACAGAGCTAATAATATTTATGGAGTCTTTCATCAGAAAATGACTCACCAAATAAGTAGAGAAATCATATATCTAACAATGTAAAGAAAACACTATTGTGTCATCTACTGAATCTGTTAATTCCATCTTAAATTCACTACCCCATTTTATAGGTGAAACTGAGAAACTTTAAAATATCAGATAATATTACATATAGCTATAATGTCAGAGAAGTTAAATGAAAAAATGGACGGATATATAATTATAACATACCTAGGTTGACCCAGTAAGACAAAAATAGTTGAAGTGGTCATTTATTATGAAAATACTTGGGAACTGTCTTGCAAAGAAGGACTTGTAGTTTTTTAAACCAACAAAGAACAAATAATACCAATCACAATTTTTTTCTAAGTGTGTCAGTATCCACTGCTTGATTTTTTTTTCTTGAGGCAGATATAATTTTGATCTTTTAACAGACTGCATGAAAAGTGGATGACCTGCTTCAGAACTTGCAGGGTTGAAGTCCTGCTTTTGACATATGTGGTGTTTGACTTTGAGCAGGTCGCTTAACTTCTCAGTGTTTTAGCCAACTCTCTAAGCATATGAGTTACAGTGAAAGTGCTAACCTTCTATTGGGAGAAGTTTCTTCACTAGGGAATTCCTTATACTGGTGAAATCAGAGGTGCAGTTCTTATCCCTATGATTTTAGTCTCAAAACAAAAGCCAAAAAACTCCATCAAATTATTCACCATGATGAAAAATGGTTTATCCAAAGTTTACAGAGATGTTCTTAATTTAAAGGGTAAGGAATAAGACAAATCACTTTATGTTAGTAATTTTCCTGATATTGAACCAGTCCTGCACTACCTGGTTGTAGTGTATGATCTTTGTGATATATTGTTGTGGTCTCCCTACTAGTATTTTATTTTTAATTTTTGTATCAGTATCCAAATATTACTCAAAAGCCATTCCCATTAAAAACTGGAAGCAAATGACTACTAGACATTACTGTGTGACAGAGTACTAGAAAAACTAGCAATTGAAGTAAAATATGAAAAAGAAATTGGAGGAACAGACATTGAAAAAGGAAAAGACATCACTGATATCATAAACCTAGAAATGCTAAGGGATTTTATTAATGACCAATTAGTAGAGCAAATTAACAAGTTATAGGATAAAATGTACAAAAATTGTTCATATTTGACAATAACAGGAGAGTCAATGATCCCATTTAGAATACTAACAAATATCAAATATTTGAATATTTACAATGATGAATAAATGAAAATTTTATATAGGAAACTAAAGCAGTGACAAAGGAAGACTTGAAAAATAGCAGGAATCTTCCTTGTCTGGTGTTGGGGGGAAAGGGATGCAACTAACCCAGTTGGTTTGAAGACTTAATATGACACTGGTGATACTGTTCACTTATGTAGAATTGGTTAATGTGCTTTACTTAGAAAACAGGGCAAGTAAATAAGCCCACCAGAGGTTGTACTTGAGTTAATGTGGAGAGGAATTCACTGAAAAAGTCCTTATAGGCATTATTTTAAAAGGTCAAATTATTAAAGCTTATACTTTGCAAGCAAGAATCTCATTTTTTAAGAAGTTGGAAAGTATATAAGCATACTTGTCCTAAATGTAAGAGACAAATTCTTGGTAATAGAATAGATTATTTGAAATAAAGTTATCAGGCTTGACTATATACAAATAAAACATGTATAGAATAGAACTAAGAAGGACAGCATTAAGAAAAATTTTCACCTTGGATATCTCATGAATTTATAAGCACAACATCAAGTTCCTAATCAGCAAGGCCCAAAAGATAAGTATAGACAATTCATAAGAAGGGAATCCAACATAGTGAATATTTGAAAAATAAATAAATAAAGTCACCAGCAATTACAAGTTAAAGATGCCTGTGATCATTGTTGAAACATTTGAAGGATGGTGGGTTAGGAAGATTGTTCTTTGTGGTCCCAGAGGGACCAGAAAAAAATGAGTTGAAGTTGTATTGAGGCAGATTTAAACCTGACAAAAGGAAAAATTCAAATAAAATTGTTCTGTA
This sequence comes from Bettongia penicillata ogilbyi, assembly GCA_023548195.1. Taxonomy (NCBI): domain Eukaryota; kingdom Metazoa; phylum Chordata; class Mammalia; order Diprotodontia; family Potoroidae; genus Bettongia; species Bettongia penicillata. The sequence continues at coordinate 2,474,254 of JAJHZJ010000384.1, forward strand.
GTAAAAGGGATTATCTGGGGAGGTAGTGAGTTTCCCAGTGCTGGAGATTTTCAGGCTTGATGGTCATAGTTGGGCATTCTGTGTTTAGGTATGGTTAGACTAGATACTCTCCAGAGTTCCTTCTGACTCTCTAATACTACATCATTTCTGCCAGTTTGGGGAAAACTATTAAAAATTATGAAAGCCCAGTGGTGGGATGGTGAGAAAAATGTTGCTGGCCTCACAGATGGATTTTTCTTTCTGAAATACAAATTGGCAGTGCCCAGCAAGAATTATAAACTTGACCATGTGATCTTAATATTGGGAATATCCCCCCAAGGGAATAACTCTAAAAGAAAAAAAACTTTGTTTAAAGCTTTATTATTTGTAATAGTGAGAAAACTGGAAATAGTCTAAATGTACAACTGCTGGGGAATAGATGGGGTGGGGTTGGGTCAGGGAGAACATGGCACATCAACATGAAGGTGACTCCATGCAATGTAGTAAATACTAAGAATATGTGGGAGTAAGAAAAGTGCAAAAAGGGAGTAATGCCATATGAAAAAATCTGAAGTGCCATATTTAAAAAAAAAAATGTATTGGTCAAATACCACATCCATGGAAGGAATATTAAATATATGTACAAGTCTGTGTAGATATGTTAATGCAGAGAATTTTAAAGATCAGAAGGAGAGATAAATTTGATAAGTTGCCATTGCTATGTGCATGTTTCAATGTACTTTTTGTTGTAAAATTGAATAGACACCAAATAAAATTTTTGGAAAAAAAATTCCTGCTCCAATTCTTGAGCCCTTAAGGAGGATGCTTTTAACCATTTTAATGGGTTTGTCAGTTCTAGAATTATGTGAAAGTCATGTCAGGATTGAATCTTGAACACTCGGCATTCCAAAAGTTCCCCCGCTTTGGCAAAGGGAACTAATCCCGTTAGTGCCTAAAGTACTGGAAGTACAGAAGGTTTATAGGTAAGGAATTATACTTTTACCCTTTGTTACCTTCTGTGTGGAAAATCTTTGGATGCTAACTATAACACATGGTTGGGGGTTCCTTAATCATTTTGATACAGAACTTTTGTGCATACTTCTCATAGAGGTTGTGGATATGCCCATAGATGCCTTGTTAGGTGCACAACAGACAATTGCCAGTGACTGGGTCTATTCTAGGATGAATTGGTTGACCCTAAGACGAATGAGCTCTTTACAAGGAAATTGTTCAACTTACTCCTCTTTCCTGTGCTGTTTCCAAAAGAAAGAATGGAGGAAAAAAAAGGTGATATAAATAACATCATCCTATGGGAGCCAGCGGTTGTATACTGTCCCACAGAATCAAAGAAGTCCTGGCATATTGCAAGGGGTACATAGACGTAATAATTTTACTGAGAAACCATCTTCCAAGCAATATATTAATATTTGTATAGCACTTTATGGTTTTCAAAGCTCTTGATCTCATTTGACCCTTAGGTCCTATTAACTCCATTTTATGGATGGCAGTTGTAGCCACTGAGGGGCATTTCACACACACACACACACACACACACACACACACACACACACACACACACATATATATTGCTCTGAAGTTTTGTCTACATACATATGAATCTCTTCTTCATGTTAGTTACATTCTTTGATCACATTTTTAGTCTTTATATCCTAGTCGAGTTTATCTTTTTTGAGGGTTAAACATATTGGAAAACAGCTTTCAAGTACCTGTAATAAGGACTGCTTTTTGGGAAAGAGAGAAGGAAGGAAATATTAGGAAATGGGGATGATATAAAAACAAGGCAGCCATTTTTTATTTTGAAACAGTTTTTTCAAAAGCAGATGGTGTCTAAGAATGGGATTTGGGTTTTTCAACCACATCTTAAAATATAGGAATGATAAAGTGTTCCTAGTTAGATGTGGTAAGAATGTACTTTTTTGGTGTATTACAAGTGTAACCAAAAAGACTTTTGAAAGGTAAAATGGGGAAGGAAAGAAGTTATTTATGTAAGTATTTCTGGCTTCTGTGGGAGAAGAGAGGTCTTGAGCAGAATAAGAAGGAAGTCATATAGATGACTTGGAGGAAGTTTAGGCCAGTAAAAGGTTGGATTTGGGGCGGGGAGAAATTTGTCAAACTTGGGAGAAAACAGAAAAATTTAAAAATAACAACCTCTAGGGCCAAAAACTGGTCCAAATTTTACTTTGGAGTTATAAGAGAAGCAAGATCAAGAACAATTAAGGAAGATACAAAAAGTTTGATGTACTCAAGATTATGAAAAAGATTGTTGGCAAGGTAAGGTAAAATAAAATAAGTAGAGGATTAGTAAATTGATAGTCAATGGGTAAGTAGGGCAAATCACTGGTAAATGGTTTTACCTTTTAAAAATCAATAGACTGTAAAAAGTTTTGTTTGACTAGGTATTTAGTATTGAGATGTAAATACCCACAAATAATTTCAAAAAAGGATAAAAATTTCAACCATTGTGGATAACAGGGCAAATTGTGTAGTGACTTGCATGGAGTAGGTAGCGTTTGTAATTTCTGATACAGTTAAATGTGTTCCCTTCATACCTCCTTCCTAGAGATGGGTGAAGCAACTAGAGAAATACCTCTTTACACTCCCTGTTGTTTGGGAGGATGAAGGCTCCCAAAAGAAACAGGAGTAAGGCTCAAAGGGAGGATCAAAAGGGTTCTAAGTGGAGACTTGACCCTCATGAGAAGGATAGAGAGTAGAAGAGAGCTACATAGAGTTGAAAAGGAGAGAAAAAAGGACCTTTATGAACAATTAGAGATTAAAACCAGATTTAACTTGGGACTCTTCCTAAAGACAGAGCTGGATTCTCTGAGGAAGAAGAAGTTAATTGTTCTTCTGAGAATAATATAAATAGAAGGTCATCCAGTAAGGGGCAAAAAAAGAGAAATATTAATTGGTGATTCTTTACTAATATACCAAGAGAACTGATTTGATAATAGAGATGCCTATTTTCTTTCTGGAGCATGTATCCAATCAAAATGGGTAACAACTATATAATTTTTTAAATTTTTATTTATTTTTAGTTTAGAACATTCAATTCCACAAGCTTTTGAGTTTTAAATTTTCTCCCCCCTCTCCCCTCCCCCCACCTCAGGATGGCGTGTAATCTGATGTAGGCTCTACATATGCATTCATATTAAAAATATTATCAGAGTCATGTTGTAAAGAAGAATTATAACCAATGGAATGAATCATAAGAAAGAAGAAACAAAAAAGGAGAGAGAGCAAATAGTAGACTTCGATTTGCATTCAGACTCCATAATTCCATCTCTGAATATGGATAGCATTTTCCACCATGAGTCTTTTGGAGTTGTCCTAGAACCTTGCATTGCTGAGAATACTTCTGATGATGATTCACGTAGCTACAATGTCAGTTCCAGAAGGAACCCAAAAAGTATTACCAGTAATTATGAAATCTTAGTCAAGAATATGAATATTATAAGGATGTTACTGAATGCCATAATGGATTGTATTTTCCTCACTTTTGCCCCCTGAAAGCAGAACACACACACACACACACACACACACACACACACAAACAAATTAATTTGGGAAGTGGACAGCTAGATAAGAAGGTGGTATCTGAGAATAGGATTTGGATTTCTGGATTACAATTTAGGGTTGACACATTCCTGGCCAGAGATGAAGTACACCTATTTAAAGCTGTTAAGATATTTATTAAATAAGGTCACATAAATTATCAGCATTTCTGTATTATCACCAATGAAACATCAGAAAGAGGAATTCCATTTAACTATAGAATATGTAAAATACTTGGAATCTCACTACCTAGATACAACTACAAAACACTAAATACAGACCTACATATTTGAAGAAATATTAATTTCTCATGGGTAAGAGAAACAAATATAATAATGACCATTACCTAAATTATGTACTTATTTGGTGCCATCCAACTACCACTGGATTATTTTATAGAACCAGAAAAAAATAATGAAAGTCATCTGGAGAAGGAATAGGTCAAGAATCTAGAGGGAAATTAGGAAAAAAGGAGGAAAGGAAGGAGGTCTAGCAGTAATTAAAACTATTTGGTACTGGTTAAAAAATAGGTTGATTCTACACCCAAAGGGCTATAAAAATGTGCATATGCTTTGACCCATCAACACCACTTCTAGGGCTGTATTCCAAAGAGATCACAAAAATGGGAAAGGACCCATCCAGCTACACAAAAATATTGATAGTAGCTCTTTTTGTGGTGACCAAGAATTGGAAATTGAGGGGATGCCCATCAACTGGGGAATGACTGAACAAGTTGCGGCATACAAGTGTAATGGAATACTGTTGTGCTATAAAATGATGAACAGGAGGACTTCAGAAAAACCTGGAAAGACTTATATAAACTGATGCTGAGTGAAATGAGCAGAACCAGGAGAATATTATACACAGTAAGAGCCAAAGTTTGCAAGCACTGTATCTGATAAACTTAGCTCTTCACAGCAATTCAAGGACCTAAAACATTTCCAAAGCACTCATGCTGCAAAACGCCATCCACATCCACAGAAAGAACTATAGAGTTGGAATACAGAATGAAGCAAACTATTTTCCCTTTTGTTATGATTTGGTTTGGTTTTTCTCATGGTTTTTCCCCTTCATTTTAATTCTTCTATGCAACGTGACTAATGTGAAAATGTGTTTAATAAGAATGTATGTGTAGAACCCATATAAAATTGCATGCTGTCTTGGGGAAGGAGGGGGAGAAAATATAAAACCTACGGAAGTGATTGTTGAAAACTGAAAACTAATTATTTAAAAATAGTTGATTGGTTGAACAGTTTAAGTACATAACCTATGGAAACAAATGAATTTAGCAGTCTAATGTTTGATAAACTCAGGGATCCCAGCTACTGGGGTGAAGGCTCACTATTTGAGAAAAACTGCTAAGAAAACTAAATAGCAGTCTATCAGAATTTCGTTTATTTACACTAATACTTCACACTGTACATCCAGATAAATACCACATGAAAGAATGACTCAACTAATTAGAACAAGGAAGAAATTATCTTTCAGATCTCTGGTTAGAGGAAGAGTTTATGATTGATAAAGAGGAATGAAGGAAAAAAAATTTTGATTACGTAAAATTTTAAGTTTTTTCACACAAAAACATCCAATATATCTGAGATTAGAATGGAAAGTTAACTAGAGGGGAGAGGAGGAAGCCCCCTGCAGTAATCTTTGCAAACTTCTCTGCTTAAGGTATATGAGGATAAGATATATAATGAACTAATTGAAATTTATAAGAGATATTCCCCAACTAACAAAGGTGCACCAGACAGAAACAGGCAGTTCTCAAGGAAGAAATCCAAGCTATATTGAATAAAAGAAGTGCTCCAAAAACTAATATAGAGAAATGCAAGTTAAAGCAACTCTGAGACTTCACTTCATACCTATCAGACTGGTGAAGTTGGTAAAAAATGAAAATGCCACATGTTGTAAGGGCTGCAGGAAAACAGGCACATTTGACACTGTCCTGTTGACTGTTTTAACCCTTCTGGAAAGTAATTTGGAAGCATGCCTCAAAAGTTATTAAAACATGCAAGTCTTCTAACCCAGTAATGCCACTACTAGTCCTATACTCCAAAGAGATAAAAAAGAAAGAAGAAAAAGTCTTATATGTATAAAAATATTTGGAGTAACTGTTTCTATGGTGGCAAAGAGCTGGAAGCTAAGGAGATGCCCATCAGTTGGGAAGTAATTGAACAAATTATGGAATATGAATGTTATCGAATACTGATGTGCTATAGGAAAGAGATGGTTTTAGAGAGACCTGGGAAGACTTGTATGAACTAATGCAGAGGGGAGTTGGCAGAAGCTGGAGAATAATTTATATACTATAATCTGAATATTGAAAAAACAAATAGTTGTGAAAAATCTAAGAACTCTGATCAATGCAGTGATCAACCAAGATTCCAAAGGACCAGTGATGAAGAATACAAACCATTCCATGGCAGAGAGCTACTGGACTTGAGACACTCATTTCTGAACATGGCCAATATGGAAATTTGTTTTTCTCTTATTTTAAATATTTATTTATTTTTAGTCTTCAACATTCATTTCCACAAGATTTTGAGTTCCAAATGTTCTCCCCATCTCTCCCCTCTGCCCACCCAAAGACAGCATGCGTTCTGATTATTTCTTCCCCTGATTTGCCCTCCTTTCTATCACACTTCCCTTCTTTAATCTCAATCCTCTATTTTGTTGTAGGCCAAGATAGATTTCTATACCCCATTGCCTGTATATCTTATTTCCCAGTTGGAACAGTAAAACTGGAACTGTAAAACAGTTTTTAACATTCATTGTCAAAACTTTGAGTTCCAAAATCTCTCCCTTCCTCCCTTCCCACCTATCCCCACTGAAAAGGCAAGCAATTCAATATATGCTATGCATCTGTAGTTATGCAAAAGACTTCCATAATAGTCATGTTGTGACAGACTAACTATATTTCCCTCCATCCTGTCCTGCCCCCCATTTTTTCTATTCTCTCTTTTGACCTTGCCCCTCCCCAAAAGTGTTTGCTTCTAATTACTGCCTCCTCCCATTTGCCCTCCCTTCTATCATCCCCCACACCTCCCTTATCCCCTTCTCCCCTACTTTCCTGTAGTGTAAGACAGATTTTCATACCAAATTGAGTATGCATGTTATTCCCTCCTTAAGTCAAACGTGATGAAAGTAAGCTTCACTTTTTTCCTCTCATCTCCCCCCTTTCCCCCTCCATTGAAAAAATGTTTTCTTGCCTCTTTTATTTTTTTGTATTAATTTTATTTGTTTTCAGCGTTCTACAATCACTACCATATGACTTAGATTTTTTTTCTCTTCCCTACCCTTTACCTCCCCGCTCCCTCCCCAAGACAGCATACAATTTTATATAGGTTCTGCACATACATTCCTATTAAATGCATTTTCACTATAGTCATGTTGTATAGAAGAATTAAAATGAATGGGAGAAATCATATAACAAACCAAAACATAATACAAAAGAAAATGATCTGCTACATTCTGTGATTGAATTCCAAAATTCTTTTTCTGGGTATGGAAGGCATTTTGCCTTAAAAGACTGTTGGGAATTTTGTTAAGTCCTTGCATTGCAATGAAGTTCTGAGTCTACCAGAAAAACTCTCGCACACTAGGGTCATTGCTGTGCACAAAGTTCTGCTGCTTCTGCTCCTTTCACTCAGCATCAGATCATATAAGTCTTTCCAGGCCTCTCTGAAGTCTTCCTGTTCATCATTTCTTACAGTGCAGTAGTATTCCATTACATTCACATGCCATAATTTATTCAGCCATTCCCTAATTGATGGGCATCCCCTTGATTTCCAGTTTTTGGCCACCACAAAGAGTGCTGCTATAAATATTTTTGTACATGTGGGACCTTTTCCCATTTTTAAGATCCCTTGGGGATACAGTCCTAGAAGTGATATTGCTGGATCAAAGAGTATGCATATTTTTGTAGCCCATTCCATTTCTCCTTTTCTCCTCTCAATATATTCCTCTCTTACCCCTTAATTTTATTTTTTTAGATATCATCCCTTCCTATTCAACTCACCCTATGTCCTCTGTCTATATGTATATAATCCCTCCAACTACCCAGATACTGAGAAAAGTCTCAAGAGTTATAAATATGGTCTTTCCATGTAGGAATGTAAACAGTTCAACTTTAGTAAGTCCCTTATGATTTCTCTTTTCTGTTTATCTTCTCATGGTTCTCTTGGTTCTTGTGTTTGAAAGTAAAATTTTCTATTCAGCTCTGGTCTATTCATCAAGAATGCTTGAAAGTCCTCTATTTCATTGAATGACCATTTTTTCTCCTGAAGTATTATACTCTGTTTTGCTGGGTAGGTGATTCTTGGTTTTAATCTTAGTTCCTTTGACTTCTGGAATATCATAGTCCAAGTCCTGTGATCCCTTAATGTAGAAGATACTGGATCTTGTATTATCCTGATTGTATTTCCACAATACTTGAATTGTTTCTTTCTGTCTGCTTGCAATATTTTATCCTTGACCTGGGAGCTCTGGAATTTGGCTATAATATTCCTAGGAGTTTTCCTTTGGGGATCTCTTTAAGGAGGCAATCAGTGAATTCTTTCAATATTTATTTTGCCCTCTGGTTCTAGGATATCAGGGCAGTTTTCTTTGATAATTTCTTGAAAGATGATATCTAGGCTTTTTTTTTGATCATGGCTTTCAAGTCCCATAATTTTTAAATTATCTCTCTTGGATCTATTTTCCAGGTCAGTTGTTTTTCCAATGATATATTTCACATTGTTGGCTATTTTTTCATTCCTTTGATTTTGTTTTATAACTTTTTGATTTTTCATAGAGTCATTAGCTTCCATCCACTCTAATCTTTAAGGAATTCTTTTCTTCAGTGAGCTTTTGGACCTCCTTTTCCATCTGGTCAATGCTGCTTCTTAGGGCATTCTTCTCTTCATTGGCTTTTTGGATCTCTTTTGTCATTTGGGTTAGTCTATTTTTTATAGTGTTATTTTCTTCAGTATATTTTTGGATCTCCTTTAGCAAGCAGTTGACTCACTTTTCATAATTTTCTTTGCATCACTCTGATTTTTCTTCCCAGTTTTTGCTCTACTTCTCTTACTTGATTTTCAAAATCCTTTTTGAGCTCTTTCATGGCCTGAGACCAATTCATATTTTTCTTGGAGGCTTTGGATGGAAAAGCTTTGACTTTGTTGTCTTCTCTTTGCATGTTTTGGTCTTCCTTGTCACCAAAGTAAGATTCTATAGTCTGCTTCTTTTTCCAGTTTTTGCTCATTTTCCCCAACCATTTCCTTAACTTTTGAGCTCTTTGTCAAGGTAGATCTCTCCTTCCAGTGGGGGTGGGGCATGTACTGTCAGCCTCTGGATTCCCCCATAATCTGTGGGCCTAGAGCTCCAGAAAGTCACTTCTGCTGCCCCTGCTGCTGCTGTGGGTTCCTCTGCCCCCTTCCCCCTTCAACACCCTGTGGCTAGGGCTAGACCACTCCATCTCCCACACTGGTCCCCCAGGCTTTTTCCACTGACCTTCCAATTTGTCCTCACCATTTTGAGGTTGTGAAGTCTAGAAGTCGCCACAAGTGCCCGAGATTCAGTCCCCCTAAGGCCTCCTCAGGTCATGTGTGGCCCACATTAGAGTGTGCCCTGCCCCTACTATGGAATAATAGACACTTCCTGGAGACCTTCCAGGCTCTCTTGAACTGGAGATTTGCTTCACTCCATCATTCTGTGAGGGCTGCAGCTCCAGAATTTGTTTAGAGCCGGTTTAGAAAGGTATTTGCCTGGGCTTGAGGGCAACATTCTAGAAAGTTCATGCTGTTACTCCACCATACTGGCTTCACCCCCCAGGAATTTGTTTTTCTTGATTGATTATTTGTTACAAAATGTTTTGCATTTTTTTCCAGTGGAGGGGGGAAGGAATTAGAGAGAGCAAGAAAAAAAAATAAAAACTTAATAATTGAAAAAAATACATACAAGAGAGTAGAAGGAAGTCCAGAAGAGGATTCCAAAAGCAAGACAGTACTGCCATGTTAAATTTCATGTACATACACATACATACATATATATGTGTATATGCTTTTTTTTTTTTTTAGAGAGAGCTTAAATATAGACCCTGACTAGAGCCCTCCCTTGTAACAAAGTATATTCAAGCAAAGCAAACCAGCCCTCTGATCATATCTGATTGCATCTAATTCATTTCTCACCTATAATCTATCACTTTGGTACATCATAAGTCCTTTGAAGTCAATATGAGTTATTATATTAGTATAAGTTGTGATGTCCTAGTGGTATCTGCCTTTACATGATTGTGGTCATTGTATATATTGTTCTCTTAGTTCTAATTGCTTCATTTTGTGTTCACTCATGCAAGTCTTTCCAAGTTTCTCTGAATTCTTCATTTTCATCTTCTTATTGAGCAATTTTGTTACATTACAGTATAATCCTGTAGTAGGACTGGTGCAGTCATTCTCCCAACAATGCACACACATTTTAGTTTCAAATTTTTGCCTCCACAAAGAGTGCTGTTATGAACATTTTGTTATATATAGGACCTTTCTCCTAATCACAAAAAGAAGGAAGCAAGATCAAATCACCAAATCAACCCAGAAATTAGAGGATATCATGACAGGGGCAAAAGAAATCAAGAAAATTATCATGAGATCATAGATTTAGAGGTGGAAGGGACCTTAGAAGTCATCTAGTTTCCTCCTTTTTACAGATGAGAAAACTGAGGCTCAGAGAGTTTATTTAAGACTAGTAGTAAGTAGCAGAGGTAAGATCTGAACCCAGCTCTTTTGACTTCAGATCTAGCTCTCTTTTTTACTGTACGACGCTCCCAGTATCAGAAATTACTACACAGAATTCTATGCTAACAAAGTTGAGAACTTAAAAGAAATAGATGTGTTTTTATTTATTTATAAAAATTTATTTATGAAAAAACACAAAATATGTTGACAAAAAATCTCTTATAATTGCTTACAAAAATACAAAATACTTTACTAAATGGGAAATGAATAACCTAAACAGACCAAGCTCAGAAGAATAAATAAGACAGGCCCTAAAGATTTGGCTTACAAACAAGCAGTGGACCTAGGTGGATTCACAAATTAATTCTACAAAACATTTAGAGAACAAGTAACTCTTGTAATCCTACTTCAGAATCTGGCCCTGTGTCAGGGTAACTATGGAGATAGAGGTGCTTTCCCAGGATTCCATTGGTCACCACTATTATGAACTGTATGAAGGTTTTTAAGATTGTTCATGGAGTGTTCTGAGAGAAAAACACTGGAATGAAAGGGAGGAAGTAGTGTTTGAGTATTCTCATTTTGGGAACATGTCAGGAGACGTTTGTACTCAGGCTTGTTCTTCCCCTTTTTTCATTCAGAGAGTAGATGGAGAGCCAGCTTTGCAGTCAAGAAGATCTATGTTCAAGTCTTTTCTGTGATACGTAGAAATTGTGTGACCGTGAGCAAATGACCCAATCTCTCAGCGTCACAGGAAATTCTCTAGGACCATAAGTTAGAGACAAATTGCTGATTCTGCATCAGGAGAGGGTGTTTTTGTACCTAGAGCTTCTCAGACAAATGAATTCACAGATTCACCCCCCCAGCCCCCCCAAAATACTAAAAAAATTACAAGAATTTTTCCTCAGTGTAGTAAAAATGCATTTTCAAAACCATAGCTAATACATATTAATGAGAAATACTTGAAGGATTCCCAATGAATACAGGGATAAAACACAGCTATCTACTCTTACTACTCCTATTTTATAGTCCTAGAGATATTAGCAATGGCAACAAAACCTTAATTAAAGTTAAATTAATAAGCCTCAGAAAAGAATTTTAAATATCTTCATATTCATATGAATGAGAATCTTAAAAAATTAAGATAGTGAGCAAGTTAGTTAAGATAACAGATAAGATAATCCTATAACAAGATAAGATAATGAAGGCAGTCCATTCATTTCATCCAGAAATGGTTGGTTGGTTGCTGTCAAAGAGGACCAAAATGACATCACTCTGCTAGAGTCAATACCGTGTATGCCACTGTGACTAATCAGACCTATACGAACTCAGAATGTCCCACCACAGGTCGGGCACCAACGTGAACATTTGAAGTAGATTCTCTAAATTTGTGCATCCCATGTTTCTTTTGAGCTCCTTCAGTTCTACTTTGCTCATAGAGTGCAGCACCTTCTCTGATGTGAGCACACTAGGCTGAGTGATCCTGTGTCAGTGTCTTCTATGCCACACAATCAACTCCAAAGTTCTTAAGAGAGACCTTGAGAGTGTCCTTGTCTCTCTTCGTCTGACCACCATGTGAACGCATGGGGTATAGGGTGTGTTCAGGGAAGACAAGTAATTCATCTAGAAATATATTTATGTTGGACAATTGCTGCTGATTAGCCATGAGTCAGTCAGGCTCAGAACTGAAGCCTTGATGTTAAAGAACTAAATGAAACCAGAGAAAATCAGCAAAGTGAAATAAGATGATAGCTTTCATTAGATAACTGGAATTCATCTTGTGTCCTTGTGTTAAGCTTCAGAGCTTCTGGTAAGATGGCAGTATAAAAAAGGTTGCTTTGCAACATAACTCTTGCCTCCACCACCCTAAAATAGCAAGAAATGTGCCAAAATAATTAAAGCTACATACAAAACAAGAGAAGATAGGGAACATCTGCCCAAAATGTAAAGTCTTCTGAAAAATAAAACAAAACCAAGTCCTAAAAGTACTTCGTCCGTCTCCTGTTCCTCGCCACTTCACCCACACAATACCCAACACAATCAGCCCAACAGGCTGCCATCTTACCCTTTGATTATAGAAATGTCTGTCCTTGCTCAGTACTCACCCTATATATTTATCACCTCAACCCTTTAATTAGAGTAAAATTATTGACCTTGTCCAGCTCTGTAAGTGAGAAAACAGGGAACTATGGGGAGGAGACAAAGAGACCCAAGAGTACCACTAATTTAGAAGTAGGGTCTGGGATTTCTCCAAAGAAAAGTAAAGGTATAAAACTAGCCACACTCATCTCTCCATGGGGTTGTCAAGTGACAAAGATGTAGTCAGGCTCGACTTCACCTCAGCATGGGTAGCTATTTGAAGACATCCAGTGTTAGTGGTATTAATAGCCCTATATTATCAGAGGAGTAAATTACCCCTACTCACCTGTGCCTTGGCCGGATGTGTTCCACAGATGTGTGCCCCTCTACTGTAACTACTCTTTTCACTGATGTGTCTTTCTGGGAGACATTTTATTGTTACCGATCTTATTATGACAGTTCTGTAAATGTCTTCGCTTTGAGCTAATTGTATTCTCTTACTGACTAGAGTTAAACACACTGGTAGGGGCTTGTTAGCTATGGTTTGAGGAGTGCCGAGTCAAAGGTAACCTTAAACCTATGGTGATTAATCCCTGGAGTATCCAAATAGTGAGTGTAAGTTGGAGAAGAGTAGCCCAAAGACCTTCTAATATACACTGATAGACAAGTTTTATAGGTTATCTATATAACTGCTTGTCATTATTTGAACAATAGACATTCTTTACCCATTTTGGTCTTTCCTGTGTGGATCATAGGATCATAGATTTAGAATTGTAAGGGACTTTGGAGGTCATCTGGTCTAATCTATTCATTTTATAATTGAGAAAACAGACCTATAGAGAGTAAGTGACTTTCCTGAGGTCACAGTTAAGTGGCAGAGCCAAGACCCAAACCTAGGTCTTTGGTCTCCAAATCTAGCATTCTTTCCACTGAACGACCCTTACAAACTATTTCGTGGTAATATATCTTGTCATGATCTGTCACAATATCATTTGCAAACAGGAGCAACTGAAAGACCTCACTGGATCTCCTGAATGATGTTGGCAAACACTTTTGGTGGGCATACATCTCTCTTATATCTTATAATTATGTTTATGATCAGAGTATTTGCAGATAATGTCATATCTTTCAAGGAATATTGCATAACTGCTGTGTATACATGGAAGATACATATCTGGTTAGAAGAGAGCCTTTACAACAAAATTACTCTCTAATGAATTAAATGTTTATTGTCAACAAAAAAGAAGCAAAGTGGAAAATTGCATTTTGTATGTCTTTCAGTTACTTGTTTGATGGTAAAGATGTGTTCTCTTGTGGAATATTACTGGCAAAAGCCTGCCTATTCCCTACTAAGGTACTCATTAGGTATGCCGGCCCTCAAAAAATGTGTGACTGTAATAAAATGAATATAAGTAAATAAATATAAAATGTATTAAAATAGGTAAATTAATTAAAATAAAATAATTGAACAAAAATTTTATATAGTAAAGACAGAAAGCATAGGGTGATGGTAGGTGTAGATACTCTCTTAATTGCCTTTTTTTTTTTTTTTTTTACTAATAAGATACAAGTTTTTTCACCAATTGTTTCATCCTCCTTCAGATACCTTGTGAGTGTATTCTTTAAATGCCTTCACAGCTGTGTTACTTCCAGCTTGGATGCCCTGTATGTACAGTTGCTCTCTCCTTATTCTCTTTATTGCCATTTCTACATCATCAGTATGCACATCTAATACTGGGTATTCAGAGTCCAAGTTTGGTATTTCTGTTCTACATGCGGTGATAAGAGTTTGTTATGAAAGTCTTTGCAGGCTTTTTTTCTATCTTCCTTTTGTTTGATGTCTTTCCAATTTTATCCTTAATTGCCCTCAGAATGATTTTATTTAAATAGGACTTTTGATAAACTTTCTTTAAACTAGTTTTTCCTCTACCTCTTCTTGTTTTCTGAAGCAGAATTGCTTGTGATCTTCTCTCTCCCGTCTCCATAAGATTTTACAAATGAGTTTGTATGCCAAACCAACGTTGCTATGAGCTATTATAGCTCTTTCTTTAGCAAGTAAGTCAAGTTTATGCTGTCTCTAAGGTAAAGATAATAAAAACCATATGGTGAAGGGGTGAAGGAGCTGTGAATGGCTTTAACCATCCTGGAAAAAAATTTGGAATTATACAAGAAAAATTACTAAACTGTAAACATTCTTTGATCCAGTTAAGCCATTACTAGGCACATACTTCGAAGAAGTTAATGATAAAAAAGGAGTCCACATGATGCAATGGCTGGGAATCTGGACTTGAAATCATGAAGAAGACTGGGGTCCAGATTCTGACTCAGATGCTAGCCATACTACCCTGGACAAGTTATTTAACTATTCAATCACCATTTCCGCATCTGTAAAAATTGTGATTGAACTTGATGGTCTCTAAAGTCCCTGTGAGCTCTAAATAGATGATATTATGACCCTCTAAATAGTCATGTCAGCACTTTTTTAAAAAACTAGAGACAAATTGAGCACCTGGCAGTTGGAGAAAGGATAAACAAATTATAGCATGTAAATGCTTGCTGTAAGAAATGATGACTAGGACAGTGGCTTTGTTACTACTCTATACGTAATATAAGCACATGGAGAAAGGCAAATAAGTGCAATATGGTATTCACTTGGAATATTGACTCCGATGTGTGGTGTCATAGGTAAAAATCTAGCCAAGAGTTTTAAATTAACTCAGCATGTTATATCTGAATTAGACACTAGGTGACACTCTACTTATTCCATTCCTCTAGGTCTAGCATGCCATGCATGTTCTTTGTCTCCTCATGTTTAGCAGGGTTGTCTGCTTGTGGCATCTTGCCTCAAGTGGCATTTCCCCCCATCTCCCAGGTTCTAGTTTATCCTAGGAGACAGATCATTACTCAATTATTTAAAAATGGAAGCTATTATTTATATCTAAACTTGTTGCCACCATTTCTTAAGAACATTTCACTCTCTTGGGCTTTTCCCTTGGCAGACATAGATTCAGATACTTAGCATACTGTGAACATTGCAATTTTTAATAACAAACTTAAATACAAATGGCAACATAAAGTCATCTTGTCATGCCTGTACTCTTCCATCTCTTTAGTGCAGATAAAAATAGTTCTTAAGTTAGCAAATCTTAAAGAAAAGGAGAAGCGTTCTCCCTCCACTTTCTCAAGCTCATGGATTAATGGAAAGTGGGAAAAAGGATGGTTCCTCTAGCTCACCAGCTACAGAATAAATGCATGGTAATCTCTTGTCTTCAGTGATCTTGGGTGATACTGGCCACGGCTTGGAATCTGTTCTACTGATGCCTTTGGCTGAATGCAGAAAGGAATAGACAAAACTGAGACATAAACCAACAGCTCAACCTCCTTCTCCAATATTAGAAAAGCTGGAAAGAGCCTTCCACTAAAACCTAGGGCTATTTTGAATGGTATTCCTCAAATTGAGACTCTGTCTTCTGATTCAGCACTTATTCTGGATACCTCCCATACTTGGTACATCCTCCTTCTGCATCCCTACCTCCTAGTTTCCCTGACTTCCTTCAAATCTCAAGTAAAACTTACCTTCGGCATAAAGCCTTTCCCATTCCTCCTTAATCTTAGTGCCTTCCCTCTGAGACCACCCTTCATTTATCTTCTGTACACGTTGTCTGCATATTGTCTCCCCCATTAAACTCTGAGTTTTCTGAGAGCAGGGGCTGGTTTTTGCCTTTATTTGTATCTCCAGCACTTAGTTCAGTTTCTGGTGCTTAGTAGGCACTTAATAAATGCTAGTTGACTGAGTGACTGACCACAGTTGTGTTTCCATTAGCCAATCAAATGATCAATGATCATCATCATGTGGCTAACAGACAAGAACCAGTTATAGAACATTTGAACATACTCCAAATAAGGAGAAAGATACTTCCATTACAGGATGAGAAATCTTTTTCTGTGCCAGGAGAATCTGTTTCTTCTGTTTTTCTCTCTGGGAATCATTGCCTTGGACCCAAAAGATCTCCACAAAAATGAAAAAAAGCAAGATTATCTTGAGCTCCCTGAAGAATTGAGAGAAACATTGGGAAGGTTTGTATGAAGTGGTGCAAAGCAAAGAGTGACTGTAAGGACCAAGAGAACTATACCATGACTACAATAATGTAAATGAAAACAGCATTAAAATGCAATGTGATAAAATGACTACAAAATCAGTACTCTCTGATCCAGAGATTCCACTGCTAGCTGTAACCTCCCTGGGATTTGATAGACCAGATTTGTCCTTGTATTATTTGGTTCTAGGTTTCCACATTCATTCCCAGATGTATCCAGTCTTGCTCTTTCCACTCAGGCCCATCTATCACCTTCTTCCCCTTCCCAATGAAAAATTGGACCCTGTCCCTGGAAGCTTTGATAGGCTAACTTTGACTCAGGTCCAGACCTTCATAGCACTCTGTGGATATCTCCAGTCATGCCACTGTGAGGTATCCCACCACACTACCTGAAGTTTCCCAGCTCCACTTTAGGAATTGTCTTTTCCCATTAAAATTAAGCTCCTGTAGGTAGGGACTGGCTAGAGTGCTTTATTTATATAGCTTGCACTTAACACAGTGATCAACATAGCACATGTGGTAAGCACTTAATTAACGTTCTCTCCCTCCCTCCCTCCCTCCCTCCCTCCCTCCCTCCCTCTCTCTCTCTCTCTCTCTCTCTCTCTCTCTCTCTCTCTCTCTCTCTCTCTCTCTCTCTTATCCTCCACTAAGCTGACAAAGTAATTTTCTTGGACTTTAATTCTGAACCATGTCATCTATTACCTGTAGTATCAAATATAAACTCCTTTGTTGAACACTGAAAGCTCTTCACAAGCTTCCCCTTTCTACCCTTCCATTCTTCTTACATCCTCCAGCCCTCTCGGCATATTTGATGTTTCTCCCACGCAATATTGCATCACCCTGGTGTTCACCTTTGCACTGGATGTCTCCTGTGCCTGGGATACTCTGTCCTCTGATGTTATCTTCAGTCAAACATCGACACCCATATATATCTTGTTTGAATCTAATTATTTACGTATCTCCTTTTGCGCTTGACATATTTTTACCTTTCTTTTTATCCTTAGCATTTAGCAAACTACACAACACGCTCTATTGTTGTTGCTGTTCAGCTGTTTTGGTTCTGTTCCACTCTTCTCTGACCCCATCTGGAGTTTTCTTGGCAGAGATACTGGAGTGCTTTGCCATTTTGTTCTCTAGCTCATTTTACAGATGAGGAAACTGAGGTAAACAGGGTTAAGTGACTTGCCCAGGGTCACACTGCTAGTAAGTGTCTGAGGTCTGATTTGAATTCAGGTCCTCCCGACTCTAGACCCAGCACTCTATCCACTGCATCACCTAACTGCCCTGGTGTGTATTAATTATGTATTTGCTGAATTAATTCTAAGTGAAAGATGCACATAGCATTAGAAATCAGGGAAAGCATGGTTATTCCTAGGAAAAGTCCAAAATCTCAAATGTCTGGGACTCTTTATTAGGCATAGAGATCATGCTAATCAAATTTGGAGATGGCACAAAGCTGGGAGGCATAGCTAATACATTGGATAATGATGATGATGATGCCTAGCGTTTAGCCATTAGTTTAAAGTTTGCAAGACTCTTTGCAAGCATCTCATGTTATTCTCTCAACTAACCTCGGAAGTAGGTGCTAAAGTTATCCTCATTTTATAGATGTGGAAATTTATGTAGACTCAAGCAGTTAGATGGCATAGTAGACAGAGCACTGGATCTATTCAGCTATATTCTTTTCATTAGGAATGCTTGAAGTCCTCTGTTTCATTAAATGTTCATTTTTTCCCTCCAGAATGATGATGCTCAGTTTTGCCAAGTAAGTGATTCTGGGTTGTAATCCTAGCTCCTTTGCCTTAATGAATATTACATTTCAAGCCTTCCACTCCTTTAATGTGGGCGCTGCTAAATCTTATGTGATCCTGACTATGTCTCCATAATATTAGAATTGTTTCTTTCTAAATGCTTCCAATATTTTCTCCTTTATCTAGAAGCTCTGGAATTTGCTTATAATATCCCTGGGAGTTTTCATTTTGGGATCTCTTTTAGGAGGTGATTGGTGGATTCTTTCTATTTTGATTTGACCCTCTAGTTCTAGGAAATTGGGGAGTTTTCCCTGAGAATTTCCTGAAATATGATATCTAGGCTCTTTCTTTGCTCATGGCTTTCAGGTAGTCCAATAATTCTTGAGTTATTTTTCTGGGATATATTTTCAAGGTCAGTTGTTTTAGAGATATTTCACATTTTCTTCTATTTTTTCATTCGTTTGAATTTGTTTTGTTGTTTCTTGATGTATCATGCAGTCTTTAGTTTCTCTTTGCCCAATTCTGATTTTTAGGGAATTATTTTCTTCAATGAGGTTTTGTACCTCTTTTTTTCATCTATCCAATTCTACTTCATCAGGAGTTCTTTTCTTCAGTGAATTTTTGTGCCTCTTTTACCATTAGGTCAATTATAATTTTTTAAGATCTTATTTCCTTCAGTTTTTTTGTGCCTCTTTTACCAACTTGTTAATTCTCTTTTCATAATTTTCCTGCATCACTGTCATTTCCCCCCAATTGTTCCTTTACCACTCATCCTTTTTCTTTAACTCTTCCAAGAATTCTTGCCAGGTTTGGGCCCAATTTGCATTTTTCTTTGAGGCTTTTTTGTAGCTGTTTTCACATTATTGTCTTCTGAATTTGTGTCTTGGTCTTTCCTGACACCATAGTAGCTTTTTATGGTCAAGTTATTTTGTTATTGTTGTTATTTACTAATTTTCCAGTCTATTTTTTTTTACTTTGAACTTTATGTTAAAGTTGAGTTCTAAAAAAAAAAAAAAAAAAAAAAAAAAAGTTGAGTTCTGCTTAACTGGGGACAGGGGAGGCACTGTCCTGAGCTTTAGGTTTTTTCTGTTCTGTTGTTTTCAGAGCTAGTTATGCAGACCTGCAAGTTTTTGGTGCTTCTAAGATGGTGTTATCTTGGGGTGAGGTATGGTCACTATCCTTCTGGTCTGCACTTTGGACTTTACCCAGGAAAGGCCACTGGTCCCTTGCAACTCCATGAGATAGCATTCCTCTTTGCTAGTACTGTGTCCAGAACTCCCCTGCCCCCTGTGATGGACTACCAGTACTCCTCTCCATCCTGAAATTGTGACTTAGAACTGCATGTGGGCAATAGAGTTGTCAATTAGCACTAGCTGTACCCAGGGTCAGCAAAAGATCCCCTTAATTTCTTTCTGACCAATTGTCTGATCCCCTCATCATCTCTGGACTGAGAGTTCCTGAAGTTGCTGCTGCTGAAGTCACAGCAGTTGCCACCACCTCATGTAAAGGCTCCAGATAGACTGCCGCCAGTCCTCTACCTGGTGTTATAGACTTCTCCTGCCTACCTCTTTAAGTTTTCTTAGGCTGAAAAAAAATCCCTCACCCCAACTTTTTGTTGTCTCTGCTGCTCCAAAATTTGATTTAAGGTGTTTGGAAAGGAATGTTGAGAGAGTTCAAAGCTGAATGACTGCCACCTTGGTAAAGCACTGAACCTAGAGTCAGGAAAGACTTGAGTTCAAATTCAGCCTCAAAATACTTACCAGCTTTGTGGTCCTGATCAAGTCACTTAAATTTACAAGTCTGTCAGTTGGAAGTGGTAGTAGCATCTACTTTCCATATTATAAGGACAACATGTGATAATGTTTGTAAAATGTTTTGAAAACATTTAAGCTTAAGGTTGAAAACCTTAGAGTGATATGAATACTAGTTAGATCATTCTGACTCCAGGTCCAAAACTCTGTTATCCTCTGTGTCTCCTAGGTGCTTCTGAGGAAGGGTCTGAAAAGACTTTGCCTAGCTAGAGCTTTGGGCTAAATCTAATGTGAAGTTCAATAGTAAATAGTAAAGTAAATTGTAAAGCCTCATACTTAAGAGGGGAAAAAATAGCTTCAGAATTTAAAAGATAAGAGATAATTAATTAGATAGCAGTTCTGGAAAAGATCTGGGGGTTTCAATGGACTACAAGTTCAACATGACACTGCAGTGTGATGTCGCAGTCAGCCAGTCAGTCAACTAATAAGCATTTATTAAACACCTACCATGTGCCAGGAAATGTGCTGAAACAAATAATCTAATGTAATCCTGGGCTAAATTTAGAGGGATACTTACTAGGAGTAAGGAGATAATGGTGGTTCCATTGCATTTTGCTCAGGTCAGATAAACTTCCTCTGGAAATTGTGTCCATGTTTGGGCATCACAATTTAAGAAGTATGTCATATTAATAGTCCTCCACCCAAGATGGCAGCTTAATAGGGAAACAGACTAGCTAACTTCCATATACCTAATCCATCAATTTCTTGAAGTTTGCCTCAGATTTAATAATGATCAAGAAGTCCAATATGAAACTATATCAAGTGACATTTTCTACCCTAGAACTACATAAGAAGTCAGTCAGAAACCCTATTGCTGTGGAATGTCAATGCACAGCAATCTTTTAATTCCAGCAGAGATGGCCAGAAATAAATATAGTCTGTGAGGTCATGTGCCTGGAGGCAGCAAAAGAGGATGGCTCCCATGAGAAAGCCCCAGCATGGGAACCTTGAAAATGCCTGAGAGTGACAGAAAAGAGCAGTGGCTAGCATAGTAGCTCAGTATTCAGACCTTGGCACAATGCCCAAATTCAGGAACTAAAGCTGGAAAGATAAGCAAAGCAAAGCAAATACTAAATAGTATTAAAAACCATTTCAAATCTCGAAATTTCCAAAAAGAAGGAACGAGTAACTTCTTAACAATGGTAAACAGAGACCCAAGGTGGAGGGGAGGGGTAGGAAAGGGATGGATTTTCCACAAAGACTACATGAATACCTAGAAGAAATGAAGCAAGAGATCAAAAATGAAATAAAAACTCTGAAGGAAAGAATTAGAAGGAAAATAAGTAGCTTAGAAGATAAGTCAAAAGTACTATAAAAAATGGAATTCTTGAAAACTAAAATACACTATTGCCATTTTTCAGTTCAATTCAGCAAGCATTTATTAAGCATCTACCATATGCCAGGTACTGCACTAAGCCCTGGGGACACAAAAAGAGGCAAAAAGACAGTCTCTGCCCTCAAGGACTTTGCAATTCAATGGAAAAGACACAGCCCCTTATATACAGGATAAATAGGAAACAATTCACAAAGAGAAGACATTGGAATTAAGAGAGGCTCGAGGAGGCTTCCTGTAGTAGCAAAAAAATATTAGAATAGTATCAAAAGATTGAAAATACAACTTATCAAAAACAATTGACCTGGAAAACAGGTCAAGAACAGGTAATTTAGGAATGATGAACTCCACCTAAATTTTTTTAAAAGCCCAGATATTATATTTCAAGAAAGCCTAAATAGAAACTGTCCAGATCAATTAGAATTAGAGGACAAAGTAAAGATGGAAAAAATCCAACAATTACCTCCTGAAAGGAAGCCCAAAAAGAAAAGTTTAAGGAATATTATAGCCAAAATCCACATCAAATAAAATTGCTGTAATTATCCTTAAAGGAATGGTTTAAGGGATCAAGGAACTACTCAACTTCTGACAACTTCTACTAAAATGAGAGGGATCTTGGAATATAGTATTCCAAAAGGAAAAAGTAGAGGCTTAAAATCAAGGCCACTTGCCCTGAAAACCTGACTATAATCCTATAAAGGGAAAATGAATCTTTAATGGACAGAGGATAGTCAATCATTTCTGATGAAAAGAACAGGATAAGAAGGAACTTTCAAATACATACACATGTCCAGAGAAACCTGAAAAGATTTATTTGAAAAATTGAGGGAGCTATATGGTATTTTTAATAGAAAAAAATTCTAATAAAGGGAAAAGAAACAAATGTCATTTTAGAACCTTAATGTCCTTGGAAGACATAGAGGGAAATCAATAAGAAAAACAGAGGTTCTGTTCTGAGAGTTTGATCAGGAGAAAGAGGAGGGAAGATAAAAGGAAGAATATAGCTGTGTATGAAGGAGGAAGAAGAGGGTGGAACTTCCTACTTCTCACAACTGGGGAGAATGAGAAAAAGCATATATAAATATGGAGGAAGAGGCAGGGGATCTGGCCATCAGATGAACTTCACTCCCTTCCCACTGCCTACCCTGATATATTTTGGTTTAGAAATACAAAGAACAGGGAAACAAGATGAGATGGGGAGTGGAAAGTTAAGGAAAATAGCATCAGAAGGGAAATGAAAGTGAATTAGGAAGCCTCTTAGATAAATGAAAATGGCTGAGCAAATTGTGGTATATGAGTGTAACAGAATATTATCATTCCATAAGAGATGATGAAATTAACAATTTCTGAGGAAACTTAGAAAGAACCCCATGAAGTGATGCAATTCAATCCAATACACACTTATTTTTAAGGAATTATTTTCTTCAGGGAGTTTTTGGACCTCTTTTGCCATTTGGCCTAGTCTGTTTTTTTAAGGTGTTATTTTCTTTAGCATATTTTTTGTGTCTCCTTTACCAAGGTGTTGATTCACTTTTCATGATTTTTTTGCATCACTCTCATTTCTCTTCCCAATATTTCCTCTATCTCCTTTACTTGAGTTTCAAAATCCTTTTTGAGCTCTTTCCTGACTTGACACCAATTCCTATTTTTCTTGGAGACTTTGGATGTAGGAGCTATGACTTTATTATTTTCTTCTGAGTGTGTGTTTTGACCTTCCTGTTGCCATAATAACTTTTTATAGTCAGAGTTTTTCTTCCATTGTTTGCTCATTTCCCCAGCCTGTTAACTCTTTATTTTTTAAATACTTTTAACTCTTTATTAAAGTAGGGCTCTACTTTCAGGGCTCAGGGTGCACTGTCCTAAGTTTTAGGGGTTTTATGTAGCTGTTTTCAGGGATACTTCTAGGGATCTGTAAGTTTTCAGTTCTTCCAAGGTGGTATGATCTAAGGAGAGGTGTTTATTACTTTCTTGATCTGTGCTCTGATCTGTGAGTGACCACAAACACTTTTTTTCTGCCCTGGAGTTGTGAGGAGGGTCCCCTCTCTAGGACTGAGGCAAACTCTGCTATGCCAGTATTCCTTCTCACCCTGGGACTGCCACCCAGGATTGCAACTGGAATATGAATATGGGCAAAGCAACAGAGTCCTGGTGCAGTGCTAGCAAAAAACAAAAACAACCCTGTAATATCCTTCTGACCAATTGTTCAACCCTCTTATCCTCTGTGGGCTGAGAGCTCAGGAAGCAGCTGCTGCCACTGCTGATTCAATCACTCCCCAGGCTTGCTCCTGGTTTGCTGGGTCCGGGGGTGTGCTGGCGTGGCCTGCACTGGCCTGCTGTCTTTTCTCACCCTGGTGCAACAGGTCTTTCCTGCTGAACTTCTAAGTTGTTTGAGGCTGGAAATTTGTTTCATTCCATCTTTTTGTGGGTTCTACTGCTCTAGAATTTGTCTAGAGTCATTTTCAAAGGTATTTGCAGGGGATTGGGGGAGAGCTCAGGCAAATCTTGGCCTTTACTCTGCCATCTTGGCTCTGCCTCTCAATACACACCTATTAAATACCTCCTATGTGTCAGACATTGTGCTAACCACTGAAGAGCAAGTGAACATAATCAAAAGAAAAATTTATACAATGAAAACTTTTGAAATAAAAAAACTTTGAAAGACTTTAGAATGCTGATCCACACAATAATAAACCACAAATATAAAACAAGGGAGATGAGAGATGACAAAGATAAAGATATGGCTTTTTTAGGCATGGTTGAATTGGACTGTGCCACATGGGAGACACTGGCACAGGACCGCTCAGCATGACGTGCCCACATCAGAAAGGGTACTGTGCTTTTTGAGCAAAGCAGAATTGAGACAGCACAAAGTAAACATAGGATGTGCAAATTTGGAATATCCACACCAAATATTCACACAGACTATCTGTGCCCAACCTGTAGTAGAGCATTCTTACCTCATATTGGTCTGATCAGCCACAGTCAGACACACTGAAATTTCACTTTACAATAGTGATGTCATTTTGGTCCTCACTGAAGATGAAGGACAACAACTGCCATAGTGCGGGAATTCATTTTGCTGGACTATGAAACGATGTATTAAAGATTTTTTGGGGGGAGATTAAAAAATTTGCTCAATGAGGAGTTGTGGGAGGGATAGATTAATTAAAAATGAAGGATAGTTATGCTGATACACCACATTTATTTTATTATTTTTGTTTTTATTTATTTCTTATGCTACATTCACTTCAATATAATTAATTTTTTCAGTGGTATTACTGTGGACCACACTTCCAAAGGGGAATGGTGAAAATATACTGCATCATATTGCGCCAAAAAAAGTAATTAAATGCATTTCCTTCACAAGGGAGGATTGCTGTTGATGCTCCTGTTATTAGAAACAAATGGGGAGTATTTATTGGGGAGAATATGTTGCATATGTGATTTAAAGTGGTCATCATTTGTATTTTAAAATCGTACTTCTAAGAAGCACATGCTATATAATTTTTTTAAAAAACCTTCCTAGCAGCAGCTCACCATGCCTATTAAATTCTGGAATCTCAACTTCTCTTGATGATCTCATAGTCTCCCATGGATTCAATTGCCATCTCTAAATAGATGACTTCCAGAGCTATGTATCCAGTCCTAGTCTCTCTCTTGAGTTCAACTCTTTCATCACAAACTACCTTTTGGATGTTCAGAACTGGATGTCCTGTTGGCATCTCAAACTGAACCCAATCAAAACACAACTCATTATCTTCTCCCCAACATCCCCTTTCCTAAACTTCCCTGTTATTGTGGAAGCCACCACCATCCTACCATCCTCCCAGTTACCCAGGTTTGCAACTTGGTGTCATTTGCAACCTCACTATCACTTAACTCACATATCCAGTTGTCAAATATTCTCTACTTTTATTGCATCTTGTTTACATATCCCCTTCTCTCCACCCACCCAACCACCAGGGCCTAGTCAGACCCTTATCACCTCTCACCAGGGCTCTTGCAATGACTTCCTATTTGGTCTCCCTTTTTCAAGCCTTTTCCCACTCCAACCAATCCATCTTCCATTCAGTTGACACCTACCACTCTCTTAAAGCACAGGTCTGATCATGTCAATCTCCCACTCAGTGAATTCCAGTGTCTCCCTATTGCCTCTTGAATCAAAACTAAACTCCTTTGTTCATTTGGTATTTAAAGATCTTTGCAATCTGGTTTCATCTTACCTTTCTAATCTTAAACATCACTCCCTCCATATACTGTATATCCAGCCACACTGGCCTGCTTGTATGTCTACACCCATGACACACCATCACCTGTCTCTGTACCTTTATATTGACTGTCTCCCTTACCTACAGTGCACTCAATTAATCAAGAAGCCTTTATTAGGTATAGGAGCTACAAAGAATGAAATGATCCGTACTCTCAGTGAGCTTGTGTTCTATATCAGGAAGATAAATATATATATATATATATGTGTGGGTGTGTGTGTATTTATAATATATACACACATATATAAATAATATGTGTATGTGTATGTGTGTGTATATATGTGTGTATTTAGAATATATACACACATATATAAATAATATGTGTATGTGTGTATATATATGTGTGTATTTAGAATATATACACACATATATAAATAATATGTGTATGTGTGTATATATATGTGTGTGTGTGTCTGTGTGTGTATTTATAATATATACACACATATATAAATAATATATGTATGTGTATGTGTGTGTATATATATGTGTGTATTTATAATATATACACACATATATAAATATGTGTATGTATACACACACACACACGTGATTATTAGTCAGTGTGAGCATTTACATTTCAAAATTGGCCAGTGCTACAAATCAGTACTTGACTTGCTCTTTTGCAGATTGTTTAACCTGAAGAAAGAGATGCATAATATGTTATTAATTCAGGTTAAACCTGAAAATAGGTTCTGCATAAATTTTTTCTCTTGGAGAGCCAACTGCTAAACATTTACCCACATACCACTTAAAGAAATACACAGAATAAATACAAGGCAGTTAGGGAAGGAGGGAGGGCACACAGCTTAGGCATCAGGGAAGACTTCCTCCTTTAAGAGGTATAGAGGCAGCTAGATAATAAATTGAATAGAGTGCCCAGCCTGGAATCAGGAAAATTCATCTTCCTCAAATAAAATCTGGTCTCAGACATTTTCTAGTTGTGTGACCCTAGGCAAGTCACTGTTTGGCTCAGTTTCCTCATCTGTGGCTTATTAGTAAGCACTTAATGTTTACTGAATGATAGATGAAAAGAGATCAGAGAAAACCTCATATAGAAGGCAGCATCTGAGCTGAGCTCTGAAGGAAATTTGGTGTTATGAAAGTTGGAGATAAAAAGACAGTGAAAATTCAGTCTATACAAAGGCACTTACACGAAAGATGGAATGTTGTATATAATAGTAAGAAGACCAATCTAGGTAAGTCAGAGAGTACATAAAGGAGAGTAATGTATAGTAAACCTGGAAAAGGAGGTTAGAGATAGAATGGGAAGGAATTTAAATACCCAACAGAGAGATTTGTGATTTTCGAGCCAATAGGACTTAAATATGTAAAATATATATAAATATTTTTAAATATATAAAAAGGACTGCTGATCACATAATACTATGCACTAGTGAAATAATCTGACGTAAGCCTGAGGATGATAATAACTATTTACAAGTAAAACCATCTTAAGTAAACAAACATTTATATTTACCAAACTCTATACTAAGTCCTGAGGAAACAAAGAGAGACAAAAACAGTGCCTACACTCAAAGAACTCATAGTCTAGTCAGGGAGACAACATGCAGACAGCTATGTAAGAAGAAAGGGATTCAACGCCTAAGAAAACTGGAATCAGTTTTA
The DNA here is from genome assembly GCA_023548195.1 of Bettongia penicillata ogilbyi. Taxonomy (NCBI): domain Eukaryota; kingdom Metazoa; phylum Chordata; class Mammalia; order Diprotodontia; family Potoroidae; genus Bettongia; species Bettongia penicillata. Next base: position 2,501,481 of record JAJHZJ010000384.1, read on the forward strand.
CACAGACATCGCAGAGGTCTCTGAAGCACTTGCATTTATCCTGTGCATAAGAACCTCATTTTGTGGGTGTTGCCCTTTTAACATTTTTTCCTTCTCTTCTACTTGATGTGGAAATGCTTTTTTAACCCTTAGAAAATAGTCTCCTGGAAACAAGGTGCCTTGGGACAAGGCAAAGTTTTTATCCTTTGAAGAAACATTTTGAGGAAAACGAAATATTTTTTAATTAAGATGATTTTGATTTGCCTAACCGTAAGAACCAATCTGGATTGCTTAGCACATTACAGCAGGGTACATCCAGACACTTGGGGGAGTGCTTAAGCACTAGAGCCCAGACAGGAGTAGTTAGTCAGCTGCAGTCTCCCCAAAGCTCACACTAGGCAGTTCTGCACCTCCCCATCCACCCAGGCCAGGGTATCAGGTTTGGCAGCCAGAAGATGACCTCAGTTAAAAAAGCAGCTGTTTCCCTACATCAGGGAGACTTTTGGGGCTTGTCTCTATTTTTCATGAAGGTTTTTTTTTTAAAGGAAATAAGTCTAAGGGTATAATGGGAACTCAATGGTCTCTTCAAGGTTATGAAAATAGATTCTTCCCTTGGCCTCCACTTCAAATGAAGTACAGAGGCAAAATAAATAAATGAAGTCCCTTCCTCCCAGTCTGCCTTCTTCCCAAGCCACTGGCCTTGGCTTTCCCCTCTTTCTGAATCCTATTCTGTACATAGGATCTAGGAAGGGACTTTACAGGTCAGCTAGTCTAACAACCTCCTTTTATAAATTGGGAAACTGAGGACTATAGAGGTTAAATAACTTCACAAAGTAATAAGCAACCAAGGTAGGATGTAAATAAATGTCCTTCTTGCTCCTGAAATATTCTTTTCCTCTGGTTTCCTGCACCTACTCCTGACTCCATTTATAAACCAACAGATCCATAGTATATGACAACTCATTTCTTTTCTAACAAATAGCATAGATATGAAAGTAAGCCAGCTACTTTGGTTGGCAGCTGAGAAGGGAAGCTCTTCTTTCTCTAATGCTTCCCTTTGGATTGGAGGGGAAAATAGGAAGTGAATTATTCCAATTGCTGAGGGGACCATCAATGGTTCTTCTGACCCTCAGAAACTCATCATATCAGTTCTATCTCCAGATATTCATTCACCTAAAATCAAAAAGAACAACACAAAAGAAATGAAGTATTGTATGTTTATGGAGGCTGGCAGGGGAAGACAGCTTGCTCCTCCCCCACCTGGAAAATCACAGCAGTATTCCTTGATCAAATGTCGCAAGTGAAGAAAAGGAGAGATTGGCAAATATGAAAATACCTTTCCTAGTACAGGAATGGGGGTAGGGAGATGGGAAAGGGTGCTGCCTCTTTGGTCTATCTATGAAGAGAATAAAGAACATTCTCAGTAACTAGACTGTTGGCATCCCATCAAATGTTGACATGTCTCTGAAGGTAGCACCACTTTGGCATTCCCATGGGCACATGTTCATCTGGTATTCTAGGAAAGTAAGTGGAAGCTTCCAGTGGGCTTGTTTCCATATATTCTTGCTGGAGGAACCCTTCCTTCTACTTCAGAGAATGCACAATATTCCCCATTCCAACATATGGCAATTTAGTGAGCCTTCTTCTGGCCATGAATGAATGAGGGGGTGGTTCTATGAAGTGACAGAGTCTTCTGGTTGACCAGAAGGACTGGCAATACTATAGACTCTAAGCCAGAGCAGAGTATGCATATATGGAAAAGATTCAATTGGAGAAGACAATCTTTCCTCTTCTTCACTTGTGACATTTGATCAAGGAATACTGCTGTGATTTTCCATGTGGGGAAGGTGCTGCAGCAAGCTGTCTTCCCCTGCCAGCCTCCATAAACATATAATACTTCATTTCTTTTGTGTTATTCTTTTTGATTTTAGGTGAATGAATATCTGGAGATAGAATGATATGATGAGTTTCTGAGGGTCAGAAGAACCATTGATGGTCCCCTCAGCAGTTGGAAATAGTAGCAGAGACCACTAGAGCTGGTAGCTATAGCTGAACCTAGTGAGGAGCCAGTCCATCGGTGAATTGATCTGGTAGCTGAGGCACTACACCTGAAAGGAGCCAGCCCAGCTGAGCAAGGGAATGACTTGTCTATCATGATCCTATGTCCTCAAATGGAGACTCTGTGAAGAGAGAAGGGCTCACATGTTCCCTACATGTGCCTCACTACCTTTGTGTTTTATGTTTGTGCCCCCTCCCTCCAGACACCTTGTGTGTAAGCAGGTATGTTTTTGTATGTGTGTGAGGTATGTGTGTGAGGTATGTTTTTGTAACTCCAATCTTTGTAATATCTTCTCAGTAAATACCTTTTGATAAAGGGATATTTATTGATATGTTGATACTGAGTGACTCTCCAGATGGGGGCTTGTTTGGAAGAGTATTAGAATCACCAATTCCTCAAGGTTAACCCTAGAACCCTGTAAAGAGAAGTGGTCAGTTATCTTTTCAAAACACAACCTGCCAAGATGAGTGGGCATTGAAAAAAATGAGATCAGAGTAAATGTTAATAACAGTTATTGTGAATGGTCCTAGAGGAATCTCAGTCAAATCAACATTACATTCAGTCTCCCTGGAAAGAAAGAAGAAGAGGTATGGGTTGAAAAGTGATGAGGAATCAAATACTTCCTACAATCTGTTGATGGCGTTCAATCATTCAGTCATATCTAAGTCTTTGTGACCCCATGAACTATAGCATACCAGGACCTTCTCTGCTCCACAGTCATGTGTACAACATGTTCAAAGAACAAAATGAGGTCTATGGTTGCTTATCCCATTAATATCACTATTCAAGAGAATCATTTGCTTGTTGAAATAAAAAATTTCTAGGAAAAAAGTGTATGTGAATACTGCACATAACATCAGAAACAACTTGCACCATGTATTGGGTCTCCCAAGCTAAGTTAATTCTTTAAGAAACTGAACTTTTATCAAGTATTGAACTTGTACCAAACTCAGCTACTCTGATTGGACAGGCCACAATAGTAAAAAATAAGGATATCAGACATTTTTTGGATGATATTTGTGTTTCTGAGAAAGCCAGTTCAAATAATTGTACAGATGGTGAAGACAGTATCCAGAGAAACTAACACTTAGACTTAGATGTTATAGCAAAATATGTTTGGGAAAGAAAGAAATAAAAATAAAGAAGGAGAAAGAAAAGGAAAAGGAAAAAAAGAAAAAAGAAGGGATGGAGGGAAGGAGAAAGCAAAGAAGGAAGGAAGGAAGGAAGGAAGGAAGGAAGGAAGGAAGGAAGGAAGGAAGACATTGTTAATGGAGCAGTACTTCTCAGCAACCCTGGAATCTGTTCCTCTCAGTTTATTCCTCATTATTCTCTCACTCCACACGTTTGCATCTGATCACTTCTTCTTGACTTGGGATCATCAGTCAGTAGTTAAGCACTTACTCTGTGCCTGTCAAGCAAAGCAATAATAATGGTAGAAGTAATTAATAATTATATAGCAGCTACTATGTGCTATGCACTGTACTAAGCACTTTACATATTATTTCATTCGATCCTCAACAACCCTGGGAAATAAGTGCTATTATTACCCCCAATTTTCAGAAGGGGAAACTGAGGCAAATAGTGGTTAAGTAACTTGCCCAGGATGACACAACTAGTAAGTTTCTGAAGCCAAATTTGAACTCAGGTCTTCCTGACTCCAGGTAGTATGCTCTGCCCATTATACCAACTACCTGCCTATCGCCAAAAAATATATGTTTTATTCTGCACCCTGAGTCCATCACTTTTCTGTCAGGAGGAGGGTAACACATTTTAACCCTGATCCTCTGGAATCATGATTAGTTATTGCATTAATCAGAATTCCCTAAGTCTTACAGTGTTGTTATCGTATAAATTGTTCTCCTTGTTCTGCTCACTTAACTCTGCATCAGCGCATACATGACTGCAAACTTCACTGAGACCACCCTTTCCATCACCTCTTATAAAACAATGAAATCCTGTTACATTCATATATCACAATTTATTTAGCCATTCCCCAACTGATGGGCATCCCCTTAGTTTCAAAGTCTTTGTTACGAGAAAAAGAGCTGCTGATACACACACATATGTTTATATATATGTATATATATACATGTATATATATAATATACATACATTAATATGATCCCTTTTCCTCTTTGGGGGCATTGTTTCAAATTGCTTTCCAGAATGTCTGGAACAAGTCACTGTTCCACCAAGAGTACACTAGTGTACCTGTTTTCCCTTAGCCCTTTTAATATTTGGCATTTTCTTTTTTAACTTTTAATTTTTCAGTCTGATAAGGATGAAGTAGAACCTTAGAGATGATTTAATTTGCATTTCTCTCATTATGAGTGATTTAGAACTTTTGATTTGCCTCATATGGCCATTGATAGTTTGCATTTCTTCCTTAGAAAACTTCCTGTTCATATTCTTTGACCATTTGTCAACTGGAGAATGGAATGATGAATTCTCATATCTATTTTTCAGGGCAAAGCTTGACCGTGAAAATAAAACAGTGTTCAATTGTGATTTTGTGTGTGGTTGTTCCTTCTATCTACATTGTTATTGTTATTGTGTATATTATTGTCCTGTTCTGCTCACTTTGCATCAGTTCAAATAAGTCTTCCTATACTCTGTATTCTTCATACATCCTTTATTATGGCATAGTTACATTTCATTATGTTCATGTACCACCGTTTGTTCAGCAATTCCATAATCAATGGGCAACTACTTTGTTTACAATTTTTTGCAACTCTACAGAAGTGGTGTTATAAATATTTTTGCATATATTAGACCTTCATTTTTCTCTTTGAGCTTTTTGAGATTTTTTTGTCTAATGATGGGATCTCCGGGCCAATGTATATGGGCATTTTAGTTATCTTCTTAGCATAATTGCTTTCCAGAATAATTGGACTAGTTCATGACTTTATCAACAGTATATCTGTCTTTCTCTAACCCTTCCAACATTGACTAGTCCCATCTTTTGACATCTTTGGCAATTTTCATGGTATGAGTTGAAACCTTAGAGTTATTTTAATTTGCATTTTTCATATTATTAATGACTCATAACAATATTTTATATGAACAAGCAGTCATTAAATACTTTCTATGTGTCAAGTATTGTACTAAGGATAGTGAATACAAATAGAAGCAAAACATGGATTTCTGGTCAAAAATACTCTCTGAAGGGAAGGCAGACTTCACCTACCATATCTCTATTTTCACAAAACCTTGAAATTTGAACCAGACTGAATAATGATCAATAAATTCAATAAATACAGTAAATGACTTCTTTTACTCCGGAACTACACAAAAACAGCCAGAAGTTGAACAATGACAGGAAAGCAGGTCAGCCAACAGAACCAACATCAGCATAAGTTAGCTTGCTAATATGATGAGATGAGCCCAGGACACTTAGAGTTGTATCCAAAAACAACAAGAATAGATAGTTCCCTGAGAAAGTTCCAGGGTAGTGAACTTGGAAGCCAGGGGATCAGTAGTAGACAGCAACCATCAATCAGTGCTGTACTTCAGTGTGCAAACCAGAATAGCCCAGGCCTAGAGGCTCTAAGGTCTTCAATACCCTATCGTGAGACAGCAAAGAGGACCCCAAGGATCCAAGACTCTGAACCTCGAAAGTCTAAGGGAGGCCTACTCTAGAGGGTTGAGGAAAGTACAAGAATCCAGGAGACCCAGGGAAAGACTAAGCAGGCTAACCACCCTACCCAAAAGCACAGCAGGAGTACAGCCTGACCCTGGCAAAAAGCCTCAATTCAGGAAATAAGCTAGAGAAGTGAGTAAATCAAAGAAAATTCTGACCAGTATAAAAAATTACTACAAATTCAGATTTCCCCAAAAGAAAGTTCAAATAACTCCATAACAATTGTGAGCAGAGACTTACAAGGAAAAAAAATGTATTTTTCACAAGAGAGATTATAGGAATACATAGAAGATATGAAGCAAGAGAAAAATAAATTAATAAAGTCTCTGGAGAAAAAAATCAGAGAGAAAATAAGAAGAAAAAGAAGCAAACTTTACCCAAGAAATAGAATCCTTAGAGATTAGAGTATATCAAAGAGAAAGCAATGACTCTATGAGGTAGAAAAAAATATTAGAATAAAATTAAAAGATTAAAAGAATGAAAGAAAGTATACGATATAAAAAATTATGGACCTGGGGAACAGGAGAGAGTATTATTTTAAAAAGTCTTGGACACTATATTTCAAGAAATCATAAATGAAAAGTACTCAGATCTATTAGAACCTGGTCACAAAATAAAGAATTAATTGATCACATCCTTAATCTAACCTCAGAAAAAGTCCCAGGAATATCAGAGCCAAAATCCAAAATGTTGATGACAAAGGAAAAATGCTACAAGAATCCATAAAGATGGAATCCAAGTACCAAAGAATTATAGTTAGAATTGCACAAGACCTGATGGCTTTTACTAAAAACCAGAGGAGATCTTACAGGTAAAAGATGATTTAAAACAAAGAATAATTTATTCTGCAAAGCTGACTACAATTATAGGGGAATAAATGGATCATTAATGGAAGAGAAGACTTTTAAGCCTTTTTGATGAAATTATCAGAGCTGAGTAAGACCTTTGAGATGCCAACATAAAGACTTAAGAGAAGCCTAGAAAGATAAATGTGTTTGAGCATTTGAGAGTAACTATATTATGATGCAGTGATAATATTCTAATAGAAGGAAAAGAAAGAAGTGTGCCTTCAGAAGTTTAATTTTAATCTTCAGATGACATTGAGAGGGCTAAATAAAAAAAGGAAGATCTTGGGAGGTGTATTTTCCCTGTTCTTAAGGTTTGAAGAGGGAGAAAAGTAAAAGGATACATTAATGCAGAAAGAAGAAACAAAGAGAATGGAACTTCCTATTTTTCATAACTGGGGTATATGAGAAAAGTATGCAAACATGGAGCAAGGGGCAGGGAAAATAAGCATCAGATGAACCTCACTTCTTATATAAAACAAAGGGAGGTTGAAAAACACACACACACACACAATTTGGTGCAACTACATCAAACTCACAGAGGAGACAAGTAGGGATAGGGGAAGGGATTAATAAGGAGGAAAATATTAGGAAGGGAATGTGTGTGTGTTCATCCTTCATTGTTGAAGAAAACCATGCCATCAGAGAAATAATGACATGACTTGCACTTGACTTTGTTTTGAGTGAGGGAGGGCTGTGCAGGTCACCAATCTCACTTCTCCTCCAGTCATCTGAATCCAGTTACCAGGTATTCATCAGGATGACTGGAGATGACCCAGGATGAGGCAACTGGGGACAAATGACTTGCCCAAAGTCACACAGCTTGTAAGTGTCAAGTGTCTGAGGTGACATTTGAACTCAGGTCCTCCTGACTCCTGGTGCTCTCTATCCACTGCACCACCTAGCTGCCCCTAGGAAGGGAATATTCACAAGCAGAATGAGCTTCCTGATCTCAAAATGGGGAGGTAATAAAAGGGAGAAGAAATAAAAAGAAAATCAAAGACCTAGAATCTAAGAGGGTGCCTCAAATAGCCTCTTAAGCAGTTAGGGGATGACTAAACAAATCATGGCATTTGAATATAATAGAATATAATTGAGCCGCAAGAACTGACAAAAGATGATTTCAAAGGATCCTAAATAATACAAAAACAATTTATACAAGGACAGTAACAATGTAAAGAAAAAACTTTGAAAAATTTTAAGAATCCTGATTAATGTAATGACTAAATGATCAAACATGCCTCATGAAGACTTATGATCAAATATTACCTTCTAAGAGAGATGATGGATTCAAGGTGCAGAAACATATTTTTAGATATAGCTACTATGTGAATTGTTTTTCTTTTCGACTATGTTTATTTTTTACAGTTTTTTTCTTCCTTTCTCTTGGTGTTAATGGGGAAAGGGTTAACAAGTGAGGTACTTCCCCACCACCCTACCAAAGAGGGTCATTGTAACATTGTTTTGAACGTACAAAAATGAATAGAAGGAAATCCACATGAGCGGAATAGTTTTGAAAATAATGTGTAGGACTTATTATGTGTTTTTTTTAAAGGAAACTATATGTGTAATGAGGTACTAAACATTAAGTCTAGCACTTATGAAATTCTCCAGAGTGCTTCAGCTTGAAGAATGTCGGGTGCTAAGACCTTTGAAGTTTCAAAAGATCAAGAGAGTAAGACATCTTGGTGTCTAGGAGTCTAGGAGGTGAATCTATGCCCACTCTCCCTGAATCAGTCAGCCAGCCAGCCAGAATCAATTAGCATTTGTTAAGTGCATATGACATGTCAGGTCCTGTGCTAAGCACTAAGGATACAAAGAGAGTCAAAAACCAGTCCCTATTCTCAATGAGCTCATGATCTAATGGGAGAGACAACATGCAAAAAACTATGTACAAATATATATATACACACACAAATGTATGTATATATATGTATATAAGTGTATGTATATACATATATATGTTTTATATATATGTATGTATGTATATGACTTTAACTGAGACTTGGAAACCAGGAAAGCTGGGAGAGGGAGATGAGCAAAGGCCTGATTGAAATGACAGATAGGGCACTCATTTTGAAAGTTCTGAAGATGAAAGGGCTGAAAACATCCATGACATGGTATCTGGTCTCTGGGCTGATGAGAAGATAACCAATGAACCAGGTGTGATTCTTAATAGTTTTCAGTTCTTCTCTTGATAATCATTCATATCCTATGATCATATCCATTAGGGAATGGTTTTTGGTGTCAGTTCTCTACACATCCTGGGTATCTGACTCCTATCAAAAATAATTTATGTAAAGATAATTTTGCAACTACTTATCAGAGTTGCAATGGTTTTCCTTATGCAAAAACTTTCATGTAATTGAATCTTTTGTGATCATCACTATCTAGGAATATAGCAATTACTATTTAATGATGGCTCTCTGGGAGAAAAATGTTATGCACAACATATTTTTAAAGCCTAATTTGCATTTTCTCAATCACTTTCTTAAGTCTAGACAATAAAAAAAATAATTCTTGATTTGGAGTGTTTGCCAATTTTCTAGATGTGAATGAACACGCTGGAAATTTAACAATCAGCTCTCACAAGACAGTTTGAGCTGGCTCTAGTATATCTCCAACGCCCCTGCCTTTCTTCTCTTTTTTTGTTTTGAAATTCTTGCCTTCATCATAATTGTGAAATGTTCCTGATTTAATTATCTTTTTTTATTGTGCAATCTTAACTATACAGGTTACATGTCCATTTTGATCTTATTGTGGTACAAGATGATCCCTAATTTCTGTCAATTTTATTTTTAATTTTTTCTAGAAGTCCTTGTCAAGTTCTACCTCAAGGAACATGTTCTTCAGTTTGTTAAACATGGGGTTGTGGGTTCAATTGTTTTAGATTCGTTCTTATTTCATTTGTACCATTGAAATGCTTTTCTCTATTCTAACCACTAACAGATATTTATTATTAACTTCTAATAATTTTCAAGCTTAACTTCATGTATAATAATGATGCCAGTCCCAGGAATAATAGTAATAATACATATTTAGTTTTAGTCGTTTCTCTTACTAATCTTGGGGATGATTCTGATTTAATATTCTCTCTTTCCCTCTCCAAAGGGCTTTCTTCCCCATCTCCTCCCCTGATCTCACCTCAGCTCCCACTGGAAGCTAAAAATGTCTCTTTTGCCTGGAGGGCAAATGCTCTTCCAAATCTTGCCTTGAGCCACTTGTCATGGAAGTACCTCAGCTAGGCTTTTGGTAGCCACTGGCTTTTCTTTTTATATCAAATAAATGAAATAGCATCTGAACTAAAAGGATTAATAGTCAAGATAACAGAAGTATAAACATCTTCCACTTTTGGGTAGTAGCCCAGGAGGGACAAATCTTCTGTCTTTTGCCCCTTCCCCCTTCTCCCTTCATTGGGCAGAAAGGAGATAGGAAGTGATCATCACTTCCATTTAGCTGTCATTTGGGGACTTTGAGCTAAACTCTTTTAGTAAACAGAACAAAACAAATCCCCTAGGGAGTTCCCAAAGCTCAGTCTTGCCTGTGTGTCTATAAGCTTCCAGCAGTCTTGGACAATCTCCCTTAAATCCCTGCTCTCCAATGTCCACACCAGCCAATTAAGACTGGGCCCAATTAACAACGGGGGTGGGGGAGGGAGAGCTATGTTTCACTCTGAACCTTACTCCTAACTCTGCTCCTGTTCCTCTGTGTAGATTAGTGGGATGGATTTTCTCTGTAGCATTCTCCTTTTTCTTCTTGAAAAGCCCTTTAAATTTAAATTCAGGGGTTCTTACCTCAAGCCACCAGATCATGGGAATATGGGAAAAACTGCTTATTCAGTAGGTCATAGGCCTCCTCCAAATCTCTGTCTGAAGTGTCATGGTCAAAGGTAGGCAACAGGGCCCCTGATTGATCTTAAACTGATTCTCCTTTACCTGGTGTTTGTTTCTCATGGTCTACTTGAGCAAAGGTATGGACCATGGGGTGAGGAGTCTATACTTTTGCTGCAATCCAAATTAATTTGATGGGATCACAGAGATCTTAGAAGTTATCTAGTTCAGGCCTCTTATTTGGTACAGACCTAATTATTCTTCAATAATTCAAAAATATCTCCATAGTCATCCCATCTACCAGATACATAAGGGTGAGGGGAACAAGCAGGGCCTACTCTGTCCAACACCGTGGGGCCCCCTCCCAGTTTGTATATTTTCCATGTTGGAGTTTTTTTGGTTGTTCTGGTTGTTGTAAAACTTCATTTGTTTTACTGTTTTTATATATCTATTTTTTTAGAATTGTTTTTATTTATTATTAAAAAAAGCAAAAAAAAGCCAAAACAAAAAATATCCCCTCTCTCCCTCCTGCCTCAGCCCTGGGATTGGGGTGGAGGGAGGATGGAGAGAGAAGGGCCACACTGGTTCTGGCCTCAAGCCCCTGTGGGACTCTAGCCACAAGTCCCTGAACTGCCAGCCAAGCCCAGCAGGATCCCCAACCCTTCCTTGTCCTCTAGCACCAATCTCTCCTCACCAAGGACTGGAGGCTGTTTTAGGCAGTTCTCTGGGTTGGTGGGATTGGCATAGGTAACATCCATCCTCAGCCTCCCAAATTCCTCCTCAGATAGCCATCTCAGGAATTGGGCCAGCCATGCTGGGGAGGGGGAGGAATGCAACCTTCCAATGAGGTGGGTGGGAGGTAGGGTACTTAGTGGGAGGGGGGAGGGGGCAGGGCCACAGCCCCATTGTCTGACTAACTCTGTAATTATGACGCATGGACATGTAGAGGCGGCTCCATGTCGTGTGAATAAAATACATATGGACACTCTCCATTGTTGTTCTCACTCTGTATATCCACTCTTCTTTTCTACCTTTTTCTCTTTCCCTGAAAGATCTCCCATAGTACTTACCTGGAAGCAGCTAAACTGGGCTATAGCACATCCAAGGAGTCCCTAGGGTCTTGTCACCCTCACTGCCACTGTGATGACCAGAATGAGAAAATAATCACTCTTTTCTGTAGCCCTCTGAGATTACAAAGGATCATGGAAATTAGAGCTAGATGGAAACTTAATGGTCATCTAGTCCTAACCATCATTCTGCAAATAAAGAAACGAAGATGCAGAAGAAGGATCTTGACATAGGTCACACACAGGTAGTAGGTGAAGCCAAGCTTCTGACAGAGGCCCTTTGATTACAAATTCATCACTTCTGTAGTGAGCTACGTGAATACAAGTGTTATGTCATTTTTAAAATATTTTAATTTTATTATTTTTTAATGAATTTACTTTTAGTTTTCAACATTCATTTCCAGAAGATTTTGAGTTCCAAATTTTCTCTTCATCTCTCCCCTCCCCCAACCCCAAGACACCATGCATTCTGATTACCCTTTCCCCCAATCTGCCCTCCCTTCAATCATTCCCCTCCTTTCTCTTATCCCCATCTTCTCTCTTATAGGGCAAGGTAGATTTCTATGCCCCATTACCTGTATTTCTTATTTCCCAGTTGTATGCAAAAACAATTCTCAACATTCATTCCTAAAACTTTTGAGTTCCAACTTCAAACCCTAAACCTTCCTCCTTCCCCACCCATCCCCACTGAGAAGGCAAGCAGTTCAATATAGTTTATACATGTATAGTTATGCAAAAGACTACCTTAATACTCAGGTTGTGAAAGACTAACTATATTTCCCTCCATCCTATCCTGTCCCCCATTTATTCTTTTCTCTTTTGACCTCATCTCTCCCTAAAAGTGTTTACTTATAATTACTCCCTCCTCCCATCTGCCCTACCTCCTATGAACCCTGTCACACCTCACTTATCCCTTTCTCCCGTACTTTCCTGTAGCGTAAGATAGATTTTCATACCAAGTTGAGTGTGCATGTTATTCCCTCCTTAAGCCAAATGTGATGAGAGTAAGCTTCACTTTTTCCCTCTCACCTCCCCCCTTTTCCCCTCCACTGAAAAAGCTTTTTCTTGCTTCTTTTATGAGATGATTTGCCCCATTCCATTTTTCCCTTATTATATCATTTTTATTTTTTTATTACCCCATTTTTAAAAAGGGAAATTGAGGATCAAATAAGGAAGGCATTTGCTCCAGGTCACATAACTACCAAGTGTTGAAGCCAGAATTTGAACACAGTGCTTGCTTTGTAAATCTTCATTAGCGATATAAATATGGTTTGTTATTGTGAACTTTGTGTTGACAGGAGATGAACCAGATTCATTCTTGGAGGCTTATCAATAATGCATCTTAGTGCTTTGTACCCACCTAGAATTTGGCTCTTGTCAAGGTCTCCACAAAAATGAAAATAAAAAGTTCTGTATTATCCTCAAGTAAGCCCTGAGGCTAACAATACATCATGAAGGGACACAGATCTAGTTCAATCTAACAAAAGTAAAACAAAATTTGGACTTGTATCAAATTCCATAGAGTCAAGACAGCTACTTCTTTTCCTGTGGGCCTCTACCCTTCTAGAGGAACTATATAGTCCTCCAACTTAGGGTACTAGCACCAGAGATGACAGACACAGAGAGGAAAAACTCATCGTTGCTAGAAGGGGCCTTTCTCCCTACCTTCCCTCAAGGGAAGAGTATTCCTGTTTGTCAAGAGTCAAGCACCTCTCCCCTGAGATAGCTCCCTACTTAGCTTGGAGGTCTCTTTGTTCCAGATCTCAGAGTCTCTAGATAGTTGACTTCTCACCTTCCCTACACCTCCATCTGGCAAGGGAATAGAGGTCAGCAAGTCTGCGTTCCTACTCAAAACAGAAGCACAGGGAGCAAGTCACCAGTGGGAAAAGAGGACTGACATGGAAGAGGTGTATGGTCCAGGGTGAGAAATGGAACATACTAGTAGTTTGGTGGGGAGGGTACTAGCATTTGGGGAATCAGGAAAGTCTTCATGCAGAAGAAGATCTTTGACCTCCATCTTTAAAAAAGATCCATTCTATCAGGCAGGGGAAAGAAAGTATGCATTCCAGTCATGGGGGATTGCCAGTAAGCAGGCATTGAACTAGGAGGTGGATGGAGTATTCTTGGCCAATTTGGCTGAATCAAGAGTGTACAAACAAGTCATATCTAATGAAACTAGAAAGATGGATTGGGCCTACATTGTCTAGGGCTTTAAAAGCTAAACAAGAATGTGTATGTTATGCTAAAGGCAATAGGAATCTTCTAGAGTTTATTGATTAGGGGATCACACAGTCAGATCTGAGCTTAATGTAAATTATTTTGGCAGCAATGTGTAGGATGAACAGGAGCACATCAAGTCAAGAGACCTGAAGGGGAACAATTAGGAGGTTATTGTGGACCTTTGTGCAAGAGTTGATGAGAATCTGAACTTAAATGGTAACTGATTGGAGTCAGATAGGAATGATGTTGCAAAGGTAGCAACAGCAAGATTTGATAACTAATTGAATATGGGAGATGAGAGAAAAAGTAGAGTCCTAGAAAATGCTGAAGTTGTGAACCTGGAAGACTAGAAGGACAGTGATACCTTGGACAGAAATTGGAAAGTTTGGAAGAGGAAAATTTGCAGGGAAAGGTAATGAGTTCAGATCTGGGCAGGTTGAGTTTGAGATGTCTCAGACATCATTTTGAAATGGCTAACTGCTAATTGGTGATGCAGGACCAGAGCTCAAGAGAGAGTCTGGGACTAGATGTATAGATCTGTGACATCTGCATAGAGATATTTAAACCTTTGGGAGATGATGGACAATAGAGGGTGGACACCCTTTAAATGCAGCATTACAAGAGTCACAGCATCAGAAAGAGGAGTGTTGAGAAAAGAATGACTTTTAAAGTGGGACTCCTATGGGATTTCCAATTGGAAAATGCTTCCCCTCAGTCGTAACAAAGACAGGAAACCCGAAAGAGCCAACGTTAGAGGCAAAGTCAGGGAAATTCTAGGGTGCCAGGAATGTCCTACACACAAGTCAAAGGTTCATAGTATGTTTAAGGTTTAAGTAATCTTAAAGACTGAAGTAATTTTAAAGATTAAATATAGCCTGCTTTTTTACAAATGAGTAAACTGAGGTCCATGGCCACAGAGCTAGTAACAAAAAATAATGATTGGAACTCAAATTTTCTGACCTTTGGTCAAATACTCTTTCTGCTAGTAGACTGCGGCGCACCAATACAAAAAATTAAAGGCCTTAGAGGATGGATTGGGTTATGTCTGATGAGAGATTTTCAGAAGGCTCCAGGTTATAGTAATTCTGTCCTTGGAACGGTATTTATGAAATGGTTTGTGATTATGCCACCAGTTACACACACACACACACACACACACACACACACACACACACACACACACACACACACACGAAAAAACCCTGAATTTGTAAAGGTCTCTGTAGCTTCCAGAGCTATCCTGTTCTCTCATGCCTCAAACAAAGGGGACACCAGGAAGTATAAAGGCAGGGTCAATCATAGGTGTTAATGAGACATAAGAGTATTACTTCCATCAAATTCTGTCTTTAACAGAATAAAAGGATGCAATTTAAACACAGTCCAGTCTCACGCAGCTGAAGAAAGGCAAGGGAAGAGGGATAAAACCACTAGTTCCTCTTTTTCCTCAACCTTGTGGCAACCAAAATGAGAACCCCAGATTAAAAAATACAGTCAAAATTCTCCTCTTGTCCCTATAAAGTTCCCCTGTCTCTTAGAGTCTTGAGTTTAAAGAGGGTAACTACAAATGTCAGGAACAAAGGTTGACATGTTTGTGCCTCAGTTTCATGTCCCAAGAGAAGACTTCAGCCCTCCTCTCTGGAAAACTTGAAAAATTTCCCTTGTAAGAATGGGAAAAAAACCACTCTCCAATTGTTCTCCCATTAGCTTCCTCTCTTACCAAGCTGGAAAAAAATACCAACTACCAGAATTGTTAATGCCGTAGGTCTCCTTCTAGGCAGTCAGCAAAAGCTTTAGCCAAGGGCAGTGACTGTAGAAGGGAAGTGGGGCTTAGAAGGAAGGTTGTGGAGGAAGGGAGACAGGATAAAGGGGGAGGAGGGAAAGGTATAGGATATCAGTCAATCAGTAAGCATTTATTGAGTGCTCACTGTGCTCAGTACTGGGGATACAAAAATAGACAGGAAAGACTTGATGAAGGAGGTGGCACTTGAACTGAATCATGAAAGAATTCACGGTTTATTTCCAAGAAACAAAAGTGAAGAGGGAGTATATTCCAGGCACGGGAGTCAGGAAGATGAGGAGGAAGAATCAGACAAGTAAGAGAAGAATCAGACAAGTAAGAGAAGAACCAGGAGTGAGGAGTATCCTACAAAGCCATAGAGGAGAGAGTATCCATGAGGGAGGGCAATAAGAAGTGTCGAATACAGCTGAGAGGTCAAGCAGGATGAAGACTGAGATCTGACATTAAGAGATCAAGAGATCCTTGTTAACTTTGAAGAGAACAGTTTCGGTGCAGTGGTGAGGTTGGAAGCCAGATGATAGAGGGGTGGAGAAGAGAAGTTGAAGGAAGTGGAGGTACCAAATATAGGCAGCTTTTTGCAAGGACTTTGGCTGAAAAAAAAAAGATATAAGGTGATAGTGGGATATGATAAGATAATCTTTATAATAAGGTAATCTTATTACCTTTATAAAAAGGTAATCTTTTTTGTTCAGTTGAGTCAGTCATGTCCAACTCCTTGTGACTCTGTGGACCTTATTGTTAAATGAGTTGTTTTGGTTTGTTTTTTGGCAAAGTTAGTGGAATGGTTTGCCATTTCCTTCTCCAGGGGATTAAAGCAAACAGAAGTTAAATGACTTGCCCAAGGTCACACAGCTACTAAGTATAGGGCCAGATTTGAACTTAAACCTTCCTGAACCCAGGCATAGTGCTCCATCCACTGAGCCACCTAGCTGCCTTCTGTATGATATTTTTAGGTTTTTTTGAGAATAAAAGAGACTCTCTCTATATATATGTTATACACACTGTACGTACACACGCACGAACACACACATAGACAGCAGGAAAGGAACTAGTAGGGAAATTGAAGATTATAGAGATGGGCGATGTGCTGGAGGAGGGAGGAAACGTTACCAAGGATGCTTGTAAGAGTTGGCCTGCACGAGAAGTGTCTTACCGAAAACCCAAGCAAAGGAGAAAATGATAGAGCGAACAGAGCTCGAGATAAGGACTCAGAGGACCCGGAGTCCTCGCTCTATAACCATGCCGCTGGGTCTCAGTTTCTTCGTCTGTGAAACATCGTGTGATCGTAGGCTTAGAGGAGATCGAGTTCAAACACCTCGGTGAGGCTTACGAGCCAAACGATCGGTCCCTGCCGGTTAGGACATTCTCAGTGACCTGGGACGTGTGGGTTTGGGGGCTGGGAGGGGGAGGGGATGGAAGGAGGAGCGGCCCCCACTTTACTCTCCCAGGCCAGCGTGGGAAACTGAGGCCAAGGGGAGGAAGGGTACAGGAGGCCCTCCAGGGACCCGTGGCGCCCGTGGTGCCATGGTGGGACGTATCCCGAGCCTGGGACCGCACACCTCCCCGGGGAAGGGTCACGGGTCCGCAGCTAGAGGGAAGCTCCGAGGTCCGCTACCTGCGGCCACACTTCACCAGTGCCGAGTGACGACCCCCCACCCCCGTTTTACAAAGCAGGGAATTCATTCGTAAGCACCATGAATTTCTGAAGAACCTAGGCAAAGAGCAATGAGGTTAATTAGGAGGCACGTGACGGGTGAACGGGCCTAGCGCCCTCCCAAGTCACGGTGCTGACTCAGGTCCTCGAGTTACGTCCGCAGCGCCGGGCTCCACGTCCCTTCTCCCCGGAACTCCAGGCGAGCGGGTGTCCGCGCCGGGAGACCGGTGTCCCCGTGGCACCGGCCCCCGCCCTCCGTGACCGGCCGGCGACTTCCGGCTCGGGAGCAGCCGGAGCGCACTCGGGACGGGCGCAGGGAGCATGTTGGCGTTGAGCGGCCGCCTCAGGCTCCGAGCCGGGGCCCTGCCCTTGGCCTTGCCCTCGGCCCTTTCTCGCCGGGTCGGGGCTCGCGCGGCCAGCGGCGAGGGCTCCTCCTACACCCAGGGCCAGAGCCCCGAGCCGAAGACCCGCGAGTATTTCTACTACATTGACCACCAAGGCCAGGTGCGCGGAGAGGGCGGGGGAGGGGCCGCGGGAAGGGAGGGGCCGCGGGAGGGGAGGGGCCGCGGGAGGGGAGGGGCCGCGGGAGGGGAGGGGCTGGGGGGCCTGGCCGAAGCGCAGTGTCTGTGTGGGTCTGTGGCACTTCCATGTGTCACGTTCAGCTAACCCAGTTTAGTCTGGACGGTCGTCGCTCATAGCCCTCCAGAATATGACGCGGCCTCCTCAGTGACACCCATGAAGGACATACCCTGGAAAAGAGATCAGCCCTTAGTAAGAACCTATCGTAGAATCCCCAGTGGTAACACGATGCCTGCTGTTAAGACTGTGGCGTCATTCTACATGTCTTGGACAGGTTTTAGAGCTTTAAGGAACCTTGGCTCATGTAATCCAAACACCTCATTTTACAGAGGAGAAAACTGAGACCTCAGCAAGTTAGGTGACTTGCCCAAAGTTACTCATATTATACAAGGGGCAGGTCCTCTAACATCCACATATCCTCTACAGCACACAGGCTCTCCTTTGGGCAGCACAGGCTTCCACAGTAACAGTAACTTCTCCCAATACCCAGCCTTTCTGACTTCTTTCCCAGACCCCTCATCGCTCCCTTCCTTCCACCACCAAGACTCAGCCATGTGGTCTCAGATGAGTCTCTTCCCCACCCTAGGCTTTAGCTTCAACAAACATAAGATGAGGGTTTTGGACTATATCATCTTTAAACTGAAGTAACCTTTGATTTTGTGATCCCTCTCTCTTCCATTTGAGGGCTTGCTAACCCCTACATCCTCTACCCTGCAGACCGGCAGTTCCTGGTCTTCTTCTCCCGCCTGAGGAAGAACCAAAGTGGTTGCTATGAAGATGCCTTTCCCTTTGTCTCCCTTTGTGGCCGTGAACACAACTTTGTGCGCTGTGAAGACCTGCCTGTGGTCTTCACACACCTGCTGGCAGATGGCTCAGGGCCTGCTTGCCTCTCCTATGGTAGAGGGGGTGAGGCCCTGACTGTACACTTTGAACCTGATCGACTGCTGGCCCTCCCTGCCAACGGAAGGCTCTATCAACCAGCACCTAAACTGAGTGGTGGTGTGGGTCTGGTCCGCTCTTCCCTCGCCTTTGAGCTCAGCAGCTGCTCCCAGTATCCACCAGGAGGGACCGGGACCACACAGCCCACCCATATCCTGTGGCAAGGCCAGAAATACCCCCTAACCATGGACCTGGCATCCTTATTTCCTGAATCCTGTGAACCCTGAAATGTTGTACCCCCTTATTCACCTGTTATCTACCTTTGCTTCCTCTGCCTCAGGGAAGTAGACCTCATGAAGAAGTAGGTCTAAATTGGAGCAGATAGTAACCCTCGGGGATATGACCTGCCTAAGGCCTGCAGGTTGCTGGTGCTGGGAAGGGCTTTGAGAGGAGAGCCTTATTAGCAAAGACAGGCTCTGGAGCTAAAGGTTCCTTAACAAGGATTAAGAGAGAGAGTCCTTCCTGTGATGTGCTCATTGCCTTTTTGTAACTGAGGCTGGTGAAGTTCACTAATAAACAAGGGAAAAGGGGCAGGACAGGGAAGTGTCACAGCATTGGGGAGTTGTGGGATGTAAGGATGAAGAGTCCTGCTCCTGCACCATGCCCATGGAGCCAAGAGAAGGATTCAGTGGCAAGGCCTTAAAAGGAAAGTACCTTCATCTGCACCTGTCCTCCTGTAATCAACTTAGATCTCACTCACAGCTTCCTGAGGGTGGAGGCAATGGTAGCTCAGGCTAAACACTTTGGACACCTGAATTCAGTTTAGTCAAGACACATGACTGCTACATGCTAGGTCCTGTTCTGAGCACTAAAGTTATAAACCTTAAAAAGAATGACAGCTTTGTTCTCATGGAGCTTAGAATCAACATTAAGTCTCTTCTGATTGCCCCAATCACTCATGCCCTCCCTCCTTCCCCAAAGCACCGATTGCTGTGCTAGACATTTTGCCAGGTGCTAGGGATACAAAGACAATATTAAAATAGTCCCTGCCCTCAAGGAGTAGTGGAGAAGACATGTATATACACATAAAAGTATATTCAAAATACGTACAAAATAACTGCAAAGTAGTTTTGGAGGAATGGTTGTGTGAGTAGAAGGAAGAAACTGTCCAAAAGAACAAGATGTAGCAGCCAGTTGAGGACATAGACTGAGGTTGCATACCTCAGTAACTGGAAGGGTGGTGGTGCCACTGAGAGAAGTTGGAAATGAGGAAGAGGAATGGAGAGACTAATATGTTTGTAGAGATGATACTTGAACCCATGAACCTAATAGCATCTATGCAGTAATTGAAAGTTTTGCATATGTTATCTCATTTAATCTGATGAGGTCACCAAGTGAAAATATAGAGAGAAAAGAGAAGACCTAGAACAGTTGTGTGGTACACCCACAGTGTCTTTGATATAAATAATAATTGTCCAGCAAGAGACTGAGAGTGTTGTTAGGCATGTAGGAGACCCAGGAGATGGGCAGTGTCTGAAAAACCCAGAGGAAAGAGAGTATCCATGAAGAAGAGATGGTAGTAAACTGTCAAATGCAATAGGTCAAGAAAGATGAGGATTGAGAGGAGGCTCTTAGGTTTAAGAAAATATTGGTAACTTTGGAAAGAGTGATTTCAATTGTGTGATAGAGTCAAGAGGCCGTATTACAGAGGGTTTAAAAGAGACAGGAGAGGAAATTTAGAAACCAAATGATGGTTTTTCAAAGACTGGTTGAAAAAAGGAGAGGAAAGCAGCAGGGATGGTAGGATTTGGGGTGGGCGGGTGGTTTGAAAATAGGGAGTGATTGAAGATGGGGGAGGGGAATGATAGTGGGGAACAATTTTCTGAAGGAAACAGGAAGGAATGGTATCAATGGTGCCTGTGGAAGTGTTGGTCTTAGTATGAAAAAGTACCACCTCTCAACAGAAACTGAAGTAAAGCAAGAAATATTGGAAAGTGATACCAGGTGGTTGTGAGAAGACAGTGCTTGAGGCAAACAGCTGTTTCTTGGGGGGAGGGGTAGGAGTTTAAATTATAAGGTTAGGACATCAGCTGAGAGGGTGGAGGAATGATATAGTGTGGGAAATGAGAGGGAAATAGAGAAGAGGGTTAGAACAATTGTTATGGACAGTGGGATAGCAAATTGAAGAGGAGTGATATGTTTGCCTTCTTATTATATGAGCTCAGTGGAGATTAAATAACAAAGTTGTCTGTGATGGAAGTAATCCGCAGTTGGGAGTTTATCATGGTATAAGAAAGACAAGGGAGATGGGATGTGAGAGTGGAAGACACTGTAGAAGTGAGTTAAGTGTATAGGTTGCATGAGTATACCTAAGCCCAGAGCCAATCTAGCAGAACCTCATTCACCCATATGCATACCAACATCACTTCCTAAGCACATTTCAGGGCTGTGAGTTCTATCAGAGTGTACACATGCATACAGTTCTCTGTACACTTTCCATCAGCATATGAGAACAACTGCTCTTTCTTATTTAGCATTTTCCTCACAATCAATAGCCCTGGTAGGAGGGAGTATGAATATTAGTTGCTTTCGTATTTCAAGAATCTATTCACTAATGCTTGTTTAATAAGAGATTCTTTGGGAGAGAACTATGGCTATTGGAATATTCAGACTGTTGATCAGAGTCAGTGATCTAGTTGGTCTTCCTATCACCAATAGAGATTGCATCGATTTCCACATCTTAGTAAATGGTTCAGGAGTTGCTAAGACCAAAAAGTTCATCCCTCAGTGGCCAACTAACCAATGTAGAACTTCACTGCACAGACTGGTGCTCAAGGAGCAGACTCGTAATTGATCCCTAGAACTGTACTCAGTCTTTCTGGCTTAAAGTTTTCAAGAATTTGTATACCTTTGGCAGTCAGAGAATCTGGTCACCTTCATGCCATGAGGTGTCATAGTGCCTTGGTGGAAGTACTGAAAATATTTTCCTCATTTTACAAATGAGAAAACAAAGGATCTCAGAGAGCCTTATGACTAGGAAGTAGTAATGGACTCCCAAGTCCATCGTACTTTTCATCACACCATAGTGCTTCTTAAAACACTAATTTACATAGCACTTTACAGTTTACAATGCACTAGTTTAATGGAGAAAGCCCTAGAAACAAAGGTAGACTCCATACAGATGGACAAGAAGATGGTACAATTGATGTTTTTTTTATAATCCGGCAAACAAAATGCCTACTATGGGCAAGACTAGGTGCTAGGGTTACAAAAATGAAAACCACCCATGACTTTGTGGTATATTACCAATGAAACCCAGCAAGAAGAAATACATTTCTTTTAAAATAACTACTAGGAGTCTACCTACCAAGACACATAAAAACTATGTGAATACAAAGTACTATTTGTAGAAACAAAGACAAAGTAATTGGAGAAATATTAGTTGTTCATGGGTAGTCAATAAAAATGATAATATCTAAATTAATTTACTTAATGCCATCAACTGAGCTGTCGATAGTTTATAAAGCTAAGGGGGAAAAATCACAAAATTCATCTGGGAGAACAAAAAGTCAAGAATCTCCAGGGAAATAATGGGGAAAGAAGTGGGAAGGAAACTCACTGTATTGGATAGCAGTAATCCTCAAAATCGTTTACTATTCATTAACAGATCAATCAATGAAATAAATTAGATTCACAACAAAGAGAAGCACATGAATACAGTCCATAGGGTTTCATAAACCTAAGGACCCCAATTACTGAGCCAAAGGTTCACTATTCAACAACAACCAACAAAAGAAAAAAACTGCTGGAAAAATGGAAATGTAGTCTGGCAAGAATTAGGTATAGACCAACATTTCACCAGATAAGCTCAAAATGGCTATGTGACTTAGACATAAAGGGTGACATAAATTAGTGGAGCAAGGATCTATGAACAGCAAATTAGCTGACCAAACCTGGGATGGAAAGGATTGGAGAAAATAAAATGGGCAGTTATTAAGGGATTTTTGCCCAACCATTGCTTCTAAAATTAAAAGGAAGCAGGTAACTGGGGGGGAAATTTTATGGCAAGTTTTTCTGATAAAGTTCTCATTTCAGAACTGATTCAGAATTCTAAGAGCGCATCTGGCAATTGCATGGTCAAAAGGTAATAACGGGCAGTTTTGAAAGAAAGTTATCAATAGCCATGTAAAAATGCTTCAAATTACTATTAATTGGAGAAATGTAAATTAAAGGAACTCTGAGTTTCCACCTCAAACCTATCAGATTAGCAACACTGGCAAAATTAAAAGGGGGGGCGGGGAGAAGATGCCAAGCATCAAAGGACCTGCAGAAAACAGACACTTTGGTACACTGTTGGTGAAACTGTGAAATAGTTTAACTATTCTAGAAAGCAGTTTGGAACGATGCTTGAAAGGTCACTAAACTGCATACCTCTTGACCCAGAAATATCAATACTATGTCCAATATCCCAAAGAGATCAAAGGAAGAAGAGAAGGACCTATATGTTCAAAAAATATAGTAATTCCTTCTGTAGTGACAACTGGAAACTAAAGGAGTGTCCATCAATTAAGAAATAGCTCAATAAATTACAGCATATGAAGGTAATGGAATTGGAAATTATGAAAGGGATCGTTTGAGTGAAATCTAGGGAGACTTGTATGATCTGATTCAGAGTGAAGTGAGCAGAATGAAAACAGTTTACACAACAACTGTAAAGTGAAACAACTTTGAAAGATTTAAGAATTCTGATCAATGCAATGCATTATTCCAAAGTCTGGTACCAACCTCCTGAGAGGTGATGGAGTCAGGATGCAGAATGAGACAGGTTTTTTTTTGTTTTGTTTTGTTTTTAATTTTTATTTTATTTATTTATTTAACTTTTTACATTCATTTTCACAAAATTTTGGGTTCCAAATTTTCTCCCCTTTTATCCCCTCCCCCACCCCAATATCCCAAGCATCTAATTTTCCCTATCTCCAATCTGCCCTCTCTTCTGTCATCCCTCCCTTCTCTTGTCTCCATCTTCTCTTTTCTCCTGTAGGGCCAGATGACTTTCTATTCCTCATTAACTGTATGTCTTCTTTCCTAGTAGCAACAGCAATACTAAACAGTTGTTCCTAAAACTTTGAATTCCAAATTCTCCCCATCACTCCCTCCCCACCCATTCCCTCTGGGAAGGCAGGCAATTCAATATAGGCCATATCTGTGTAATTTTGCGAATGACTTCCCTGATAGTCATGTTGTGTAAGACTAACTGAATTACCATCCATCCTACCCTGCCCCTCATTGTTTCTCTTCTGTCTTTTGATCCTGTCCCTCCCCGAGTGTTGACTTCAAATTGCTCCCTCCTCCCTTTGCCCTCCCTTCCATCATCCCCCCCCTTGCTTATCTCCTTCTCCCCCACTTTCCTATACTGTAAGATAGGTTTTCATACCAAAATGAGTGTGCATTTTATTCCCTCCTCTAGTCAAATGTGATGAGGGTAAACTAATTGTTTTTTTTTCTCAGCTCTCCTCTTTTTCCCTCCACTAAAAAGTCTCCTACTTGCCTCCCACATGACATAAAATTACCCCATTCCATTTCACCCTCTTTCCTCCCACTACATTTCTCTCTCACCATTTACCTTAACTTCCTTTCAGCTATGGTCCCATCCTATTCAATTCACTCTGCGCTCTCTGTCTCTGTATGTGTGTGCATGTGTGTATGTGTGTGTGCGTGCATGCGTGTACATGTGTTTGTGTGTTCCCACCAACTACCCAGATACTGAAAAGTTTTAAGAGTTACAAATATTGTCTTTCCATGTGGGAATGTAAACAGTTCACTCATGGTAAGTCCCTTAAGACTTCTCGTTGCTGTTTACTTTTTCATGCTTCTTCTCATTCTTGTGTTTGGAAGTCAAATTTTCTTTTCAGCTCTGGTCTTTTCATCAAGAATGATTGAAAGTCCTCTGTTTCATTGAAAGACCATATTTTCCCTTGAAGTATTATACTCAGTTTAGCTGGGTAGGTGATTCTTGGTTTGAGTCCTAGTTCCTTTGACTTCTGGAATATCCACGCCCTTCGATCCCTTAATGTAGAAGCTGCTAGATCTTGAGTTATCCTGATTGTATTTCCACAGTACTGGAATTGTTTCCTTCTAGCTGCTTGCAAAATTTTCTCCTTGAGCTGGGAGTTCTGGAATTTGGCCACAATGTTCCTAGGAGTTTCTCTTTTTGGATCTCTTTCAGGTGGTGATCGATGGATTCTTTCAATACTTATTTTGCCCTCTGGTTCTAGAATGTCAGGGCAGTTTTCCTTGATAATTTCATGGAAGATGATGTCTAAGCTCTTTTTTTGATCATGACTTTCAGGTAGTCCCATAATTTTTAAATTGTCTCTCCTGGATCTATTTTCCAGGTCAGTTGTTTTTCCCGTGAGATATTTCACATTCTCTTCCATTTTTTCATTCTTTTGGTTTTGTTTGGTGATTTCTTGGTTTCTCGTAGTCATTAGACTCCATCTGTTCCATTCTAATTTTGAGAGAACTATTAAATTCAGTGAGCTTTTGAACCTCTTTTTCTATTTGGCTAATTCTGCTTTTGAAAGCATTCTCCTCCTCATTGGCTTTTTGAACCTCTTTTGCCAATTGAGTGAGCCTATTCTTCAAGGTGTTATTTTCTTCAGCATTTTTTTGGGTCTCCTTAACCAAGGTACTGACCCGTTTTTCATACTTTTCTTGCATCTCTCTCATTTCTCTTCCCAGTTTTTCCTCCACCTGTCTAACTTGCTTTTCAAAATCCTTTTTGAGCTCTTCCAAGGCCTGAGCCCACCCGACATCCCCCTGGGGTGTCTGGGGTACTGAGGCCCCGCCCTCCACATCTTTCCCTGATGGCAAGAATACGTCCTGGTCATCAGATCCGAATGTCGGGATCATTTGCATTTGTTGGAAAAGACTCTCTATAGTCTTATTTTTCTTCCCTTTTCTGGGCATTTTCCCAGCCAGTTACTTGACTTCTGAGATTCCTGTCCACCCCCGCCTAGATCCGCCCAGCTAGTGCTTGGGCTCTGAGATTCAAATGGGCTTTCAGCGCCACCCGCCCAGCTGCTAATCAATGAGCTTTAGTTCTGGTGCTGGGGTTTGGGCAGGGCCGCCTCCCAGGCTCAGTTCCGTCAGGGGCTTTATGCAGAGGCTTTCAGCAGTGGAGCAGGGTGGGGCAGGGCCGTCTCCCAGGCTCAGCTCCCTCAGGTTGTTCATGCAGAGACTTTCAGTAATGAAGGTCCTGCCTGCTGCTGGGTGAGTCCTGGGCTGCAGCGGCCACACCGCTGCTGCCTGCCTCCGTTGCCGCCCACGCCTCTGCCTCCACTGCTTCCTGCCCCCTGTCTCTGCTGCCACCACTTCCTCCCCAGGAGACCCAAGCCACGGAGACACCCCACTCCCCTCAGACAGACAGCCGTTTCTCTCATTGACCTGTAGCTTCTGTGGGCGGAGGGACTTTCCCGGCTGCTGGAGCTTCCGTCCCTGAAGCCTGCTCAGGTTGGCTTCTCTGGGGCCCCGGCCAGGGCAGCACTGGGGTGGGGTCTGCTTTCTGGGGCGGGATGGACCCTGGGGACGGCTCTCCAGGGCTCTCTGGAACGGAAACCTCTTCCACTCCGTTTCTGTACACCTTTCAGTGGTCCAGAAGTTATGGGGGCGTCTCTTTTTGCATTAATTCTATGGGCTGTGGGTTGGAGCTCGTAAACGTGCATCCTTCTACTCCGCCATCTTGGCTCCGCCCCCGCCAAGACAGGTTTTTTTGAAAATGTGGTCAATGTAGAAATTTGTTTCTCCTGACTGTATAGTTATAACAAGGGCTCCTATATTCTAATGGGAGGAAGAAGTGGGAAAGAGGTTTTAGTTAATAGAAAAAAATAAATTTTATTTTCAAAATCTACTGGTTCAGTGGAAAGGGTGCTAGATGTGAAATCAAAAGATCTGGTTTCAAATCCTGGCTCTGCTATTTACTTCCTCAGTGACACTGGACAATTTATTCAACTTTTTGGGGTCTCAGTTTCCAATCTGTGAAATAAGGAAGTTAGATGTAATAATCCCCAAGGTCTCTTCCAGCTCTAAATCTATATTCCCATGACCAGGATGCTAGTCTTAGTTCTGTCACTAGCTATATGGCCCTGGGGTAAGTGACTTGCCATCTCTGAGCCTCAAATCCCTCATTTGTAAAATGTGGGGGGAAATAATATTTTTCTACTTGTCATATAGAACCTTTGTGAAGAGAGTACTTTGTAAACATAAAAATGCTTTTATTCACAATTTTTTCAGAAGGCAGTGTATACACTATGTGCACATCTGTATTCTTATTTTGTATATCTGCACATCTGTGTAAATGCAAGTATCCAAGCATGTAATACTGTTTTATGTAGCCGCATGAGTGTTTTTCTCCCTGTGTTTTACATTGGTTGGATCTGCACATCTATGGAGGTAACTTCTGCATGTTTCCTCCTCCCTCTGGATTTTTTGTCAAGCTTTGGCAGTGGGATCTATAGAGGAGAAGGGAAGTTTCCAAAATTCAAGGGTCATCGGTTCTTTCCCCATTTCTCGTCAACACTCAACTTCACACGGTTTAGTGGTTGTCATGCTCCACACAGCACCGGTGATGCTGTCCGTGGTACTGATGACTTTCAATCAGTAAATATTAGGCTTGAAATGCAAGACTGGAACACCTGCCTTTAGGGAAGCCTAGTTCTGATGTGGCTCTCAAAGTCCCTGACCTAGTCTTCCTGCCAACCGGGGCCCGACATTACTGTGGCAGTGGCTCCAGTTTCTAAAGGAATTTACAGTTTACTGAGTGATCTGTTTGGAGCAGCTGTAGCCGGGGCCATCCTAACCCTCTCAGATGTGTGGAAGAGTTAAAGAAAGAGGGCCTCCACCCCCGCCCCCGTGGCCCTGACATCACGAGGCGGGCTTCCGATTGGCCTGGAGAACCCATGATGCGGCCCACGGGGGTCTCAAGTCTTGAAAAGACTGGACCAGAGGTGGGGGAAGGGGGAGCTTGGGGCGAGGGTAAGGAAAGGGGGAGGGGTGGTCGAGGCTGGAAAGGCGCGCTGGCCTCCATCTAACCGCACGCGCTCGGAACGTTGGGCGCTCTCCCCTCTGTAGCAATTCACACGCACGACACGCGCAGACACGGGCAACGGCTCGGGCCTTTGGGCTCGTGGCCCGACCCGCTCCCCCTGGACCAGTCTGCGTTTGGTCTCCCGGGTCACGTCCTCCCTCTTCTGTCCCGCCCAGTCCTCTCCAGTCCGGTTCTGCCCATCCCGCCCGCCCGGGCCTAGGTGCCGCGGGGCCATGGCGGGAGCCGCTCGCCTGGGGACCCGTCAGGTGAGGAGACGGGGGTCGGGAGGGCTCTAGGGAGGGGAAGGCGGGGCATCCGAAGGGTGAGCTTGGGAGGGAGGGGTGTCAGCATTCCCCAGCCCCACCCGTGCGAGGACCGGTAGGCTCCAGGGCAGCGTCCAAGAACACCAGCCCAAGGTCAGTCTGCCGGCAGTCTGAGATTCTCACGCTCCCACCTCTGACGACTCAAGCTCCCCTTGCCTGGCCCTGGTTGCCTGGGCACCTGCCCAATTCCCCAACCCCCTATGTTCCACAACTCCTCGCTCCTGGCTGTCACCTCTGATCTGAACACTTGTCCCCTGAGTACCCTCCCCCGATCCTGATAATCTGACCCTGGTCTCCTGGGCAGCCATCAATCTCGGATTTCTCTCCTAGCTGTTCTGACCCGACTCAACCTTTATACTTTGGGCAGCTTTTCCCTAGCTGAACCCTAGCTGAAGGTAAGAGGGGGTGGCTTCCCCTGGCACAAGAATCAGGGACAGGAAGTCACTCAGGCAAAGCCACCTTCTGGTTGCCCCCTTCAAGCCCCTTAGAGAAGAGACTATGCTTGTAATCTGGGTACTAGCAGCCCTTCCTAGCACAGTGGATGACACATAGTAAGTTCTTCAGAAACGTTGCATGAATGAATGAATGAATGAGTGAATGAATGAGTAATCAGTAACAGCAGGCTTCATGTGCCCAGTCTTCAGTGGCTTCTCCATCTTCCCAACCCTGTAGGATGGTCAGGCAGAGCTGGCTTTGATCTCCAAGGACTATCTCAGGAATCCATTAGGTGTCCTGATGGGCTGCTACTATACATATGCCCTGGATTTTGTGTCCAAGTGACTAAGAAAAGTGGGTCTGTTGGCCAATGGCCCCTTTTGTGTCTCTTTCAGAATATAACAGTTGGAAGGATCCCATAGGTCATTTACTCCAACTTGTACTTAAACAAGAATTCCCTCTACATCATAGCCAGTAAGTGGTCATTTAACCTTTGCTTGAATACTTCCAATGAAGGGGAACCCACTATGTCCCCAGGCAGTAAAGTCCACTTTTGCATAGCTCTTATTGCTGGGTTTTCATTATACCAAGCCTAATTTTCCTCTTTGCCATTTATATTGTGTTTGGTTCTGGCCTCAGGAGCCAAATAAAATAAGTCTCTTCCCTACATTCCACTGTGGGGCTGTCCAGAAGTTTAAATATGCCAAATATCCTAGGCTAGCAAACAAAGGGACTGGGACTGAAAGTGTTTCTGGAGAAAGGATAGTAAATTATCCCCAAGGTTCTAGGGACTTCAAGGAACTAATTAAATATGGTTGGTTCAGAAAAGGCAGGAGGAGTCAGAGTGCCACAGGCTGTTTTCCTTCAGATGCTAAGGCTCAACCAGGACATATAAGTGAAATAGCCTGGATTTACAGGAACGGCTGTAGTAGCCTCCTGCCAAGCAGGTTGTCAGCCAGACAGCTTTCAGGCACTATATTGTAGCCTCTCCTGTTCCCCTGAGTTCTTCAGTAAATGGGTATTTGCTGTGTCTTTGGAAGCTCCAATCCAGGGGCATGTGGGTGAATTTGAAGGCCAATATTCAGATCAAGGGCGACCCAGTTGTATAGCCTTTCTTTTCCTAGGCCTTTCAAGGTTGGCCAAGAATTGCATTTTATTTAGCAACCTAGTATTTATTTTAGAGCCAGAAGGATTTATGCCAATCCCATCATAGGGAAACTGAGGTCCAGAGAGAAGTGACCTACTTGCCTATACACAGTGAATACATACCCATAGCAAGTGAAACTAGAACCCAGCTGCTTCTCTGTGGTGCATACTGATTCCTTCTTCTGCTCAGACTATGATCTATGGAGTTCTGAGGAAATGGTATTTTTAGGTGATCTAGGAAAGAGTTTGGAAGGTCAAGAAGAAGAGTCTAGGACAGCTCAGTGAGAGTTACAATGGTTTGTGTGATGTATTCGAAGTTGGAGAAAAGGAGAATCTCTCAGGAAGCCAGGAAAGAAGAGATATGGTCATTGTTGTCAGTCAGGTGGAGACCTCAGCCAGAAATTCCTTTATAACAGGAATCAGTAGGACTGCACTGGGCGCTTCTAGTATTTCTGATCATATAAACCACCTATCCTGGAAACCGTAACTATCCTGGAAAGGCAGGATAAGACAGTCCCTGCCCTCAACCAGCCAACAATCCTGTCGGTGGGATAGGATCAATATACTCAGTGCCATAATCAACAAGATAGTGTTAAAATGCTCAAATTCTGTGAGACACCATAAAATGCAATCTGGAGCTCCAGAGTGGTCAGCAGATGAGCCCTGCAGGTTTGCTTACACAATGTATTTTTTTCTCATTATGTTATGTGGTTCAAAGCTCCAAGGCAGTGCTGGACCTTCTGATCTAGCCAGAAAGGTCCCTTGTGCAGAAATAATGTCGGCAAAGCAGATGACATTATGAGGCTGCTGACTGTATCTGAGCTTACAGTCTTGGAAGTCAGGATTAGTGAATTCCCTGCTAGGGAAAGAAGTTAGAATGACAGCCCCAGAGAGTGACATCTGACAAAACCCAGAAGGGTTTTGACCTAGCAGCTGTACTTCTTGGGCTTCTTTGTTGGGCTTCTTGTTGTGGAAGGAGTGACCTCTTTGGAAGAGTGCATGAAGCTGCCTGTCTGTCAGAGAAGAGAATATTAGTAGAGAGGGCAGAAACCCAGGCTGCAGAATGTGTCTGTTCCCCATAACCTTGCCTAGCTCACCCTCGAAAAGTCATCCTGTCTGCAGGGTGCTAATGGTCAGCAGCTCTGCCTCAATTCATCTCCTGCTCCTTCGATCCTCACCCACTCTCTTCTCCTGAACTGCACTGAGCTGTGAGGTACTTTCTGATGAGTAATAGATCAGAGCCACGCAAAATTGTTCTGCTGCTTTAACCTGAAAGCCCAAAACTATGTGATAAAGGAGGAGCCAGTGCTTTAATGAAGCTCCACACCAGTTCCTCCAGGAGAGAACCAGGATCTGATGAATGGCCAGATATTATTGGACCCCTCCTCATGTGAGAGAATATTGGATGTGTGAAAGCAATTCACCTGCAGGTAGTTTGTTGTATTTATCTGTACAAGCCAGCTGTCTCCTTTTACATAAGTAATACTGAGTGCAAAGAAGAGAAAACCAGGGGGGCGGAGTCAAGATGGTGGAGTAGAAAGACGCAAGTATGCGAGCTCCGAACCCACAGCCCATAGATTTAATGTAAGAAGAGCTCCCCAGAAGTTCTGGATCACTGCAGGGGGTGCAGAAACATAGTGGAAGAGATTTCCACTCCAGAGAGCCCTGGAGAGCCGTCCCCAGGGTCCGACGTGCCCCAGTAAGCGGACCCCAACCCCGTGCTGCCCTGGCCGCAGCCCCAGAGAAGCTGATCCGAGCAGGCTTCAGGGACGGAAGCTCCAGCGGCCCAGAAGGTCCCTCCGCCCACAGACTCTACAGGTCAGTGAGAGACACTCCTGGGCTCACTGAGAGGGGAGCAGAGTGTGTCCGTGGCTCAGGTCCCCTCGGGAGGAAGCCGTGGAGGCAGAGGCAGGGGTGGGAAGTGGCGGAGGCAGAGGCGGGGGTGGTGGCAGAGGCAGCAGCAGCGCAGCCCCGGCAGCCCAAGACTCCCCCAGCAGCAGGCAGGATCTTCATTACTGAAAGTCTCTGCATAAACAACCTGAAGGAGCTGAGCCTGGGAGATGGCCCTGCCCCACTTGCTCCATTTCTGAAGGTCTCTGCATAAAGCCCCTGAGGGAACTGAGCCTGGGAAACTGCCCCGCCTCCACCCGCTCCATTTCTGAAGGTCTCTGCATAAAGCCCCTGAGGGAACTGAGCCTGGGAGGTGGCCCTGCCCCCACCCCAGCACCAGAACTAAAACTCACATTGAATAGCAGCCGCGCCTGCCGCGGAAAGCCCATTTGAATCTCAGACCCCAAGCACTAGCTGGGCGGATCTAGGTGGGGGTGGACAGGAATCTCAGAAGTCAAGTAACTGGCTGGGAAAATGCCTACAAAAGGGAAGAAAAATAAGACTATAGAGAGTTTTTTTGAACAGATGCAAATGATCCCGACTTTCGGATCTGACGACGATGAGGACATATTCTTGACATCAGGGAAAGTCGTGGAGGGTGGGGCCTTGGTACCCCAGACATCCCAGGGGGATGTCGGGTGGGCTCAGGCCTTGGAAGAGCTCAAAAAGGATTTTGAAAAGCAAGTTAGACAGGTGGAGGAAAAACTGGGAAGAGAAATGAGAAAGATGCAAGAAAAGTATGAAAAATGGGTTAATACCTTGGTAAAGGAGACCCAAAAAAATGCTGAAGAAAATAACACCTTGAAAAATAGGCTCACTCAATTGGCAAAAGAGGTTCAAAAAGCCAATGAGGAGAAGAATGCTTTCAAAGGCAGAATTAGCCAAATGGAAAAAGAGGTTCAAAAGCTCACTGAATTTAATAGTTCTCTCAAAATTAGAATGGAACAGATGGAGTCTAATGACTTTACGAGAAACCAAGAAATCACCAAACAAAACCAAAAGAATGAAAAAATGGAAGAGAATGTGAAATATCTCATGGGAAAAACAACTGACCTGGAAAATAGATCCAGGAGAGACAATTTAAAAATTATGGGACTACCTGAAAGTCATGATCAAAAAAAGAGCCTAGATATCATCTTCCATGAAATTATCGAGGAAAACTGCCCTGACATTCTAGAACCAGAGGGCAAAATAAGTATTGAAAGAATCCATCGATCACCACCTGAAAGAGATCCAAAAAGAGAAACTCCTAGGAACATTGTGGCCAAATTCCAGAACTCCCAGCTCAAGGAGAAAATCTTACAAGCAGCTAGAAAGAAACAATTCCAGTACTGTGGAAATACAATCAGGATAACTCAAGATCTAGCAGCTTCTACATTAAGGGATCGAAAGGCGTGGAATAGGATATTCCAGAAGTCAAAGGAACTAGGACTCAAACCAAGAATCACCTACCCAGCTAAACTGAGTATAATACTTCAAGGGAAAATATGGTCTTTCAATGAAACAGAGGACTTTGAAACATTCTTGATGAAAAGACCAGAGCTGAAAAGAAAATTTGACTTTCAAACACAAGAATGAGAAGAAGCATGAAAAAGTAAACAGCAAAGAGAAGCTTAAGGGACTTACCATAAATGATCTGTTTACATTCCTACATGGAAAGACAATATTTGTAACTCTGAAAGCTTTTCAGTATCTGGGTAGTTGGTGGGACCACACACACACGTACACACATGCATGCACACACACATGCACACACATATAGAGACAGAGAGCACAGAGTGAATTGAATAGGATGGGACCATATCTTAAAAGAAATTAAGGTAAATGGTGAGAGAGAAATGTAGTGGGAGGAAAGAGGGTGAAATGGAATGGGGTAATTATATGTCATTTAAGAGGCAAGTAGGAGACTTTTTAGTGGATGGAAAAAGAGGAGAGCTGAGAAAAAAAAAAACCAAGAAGTTTACTCTCATCACATTTGACTAAAGGAAGGAATAAAATGCACACCCATTTTGGTATGAAAACCTATCTTACAGTATAGGAAAGTGGGGGAGAAGGAGATAAGTAGGGGGGGGATAATGGAAGGGAGGGCAAAGCGAGGAGGGAGCAATTTGAAGTCAACACTTGGGGAGGGACAGGATCAAAAGACAGAAGAGAAACAATGAGGGGCAGGATAGGATGGATGGTAATTCAGTTAGTCTTACACAACACCACTATCAGGGAAGTCATTTGCAAAACTACACAGAAATGGCCTATATTGAATTGCCTGTCTTCCCAAAGGGATTGGGTGGGGAGGGAGGGATGGGGAGAATTGGGAACTCAAAGTTTTAGGAACAACTGTTTAGTATTGTTGTTGCTACTAGGAAAGAAGACAAACAGTTAATGAGGAATAGAAAGTCATCTGGCCCTACAAGAGGAAAGAGAAGATGGAGACAAGAGAAGGGAGGGATGACAGAAGAGAGGGCAGATTGGAGATAGGGAAAATTAGATTGCTTGGGGTATTGGGGTGGGGGGAGGGGATAAAAGGGGAGAAAATTTGGAACCCAAAATTTTGTGAAAAGAATGTAAAAATTTAAATAAATAAATAAATATTTTGGGAAAAAAAAAAAGAAGAGAGAACCAGGTGATCATCATCCTTGTGAGATTGCACATGCCTGCAGATCATACCCCAGGCTGGAATGTATACACCTTTACCTGGACAGCTTTCCATCTCTGCTCTTTCTTTTCCAGACCCTCTGGGCTGAGAGCCAACTATGAGAGTTACCTGCCCTCCTACAACTTGCCAAATCTCACCAAACTTTTCAGGGACCCAAACCTTTTCCCCTGTGCTATTTTCCTTCATGGTCCCTAAGTCTCCAAGGTTCTATTCCTGGAGTTTGAGTAGCTGCCATGGAAGGGGTGCGGGGAGAGGAAGAGGGAAGCCAGACAAGTTTCCCAGTAGGTCATCTTGGTATAATACATTTTTCCACTCAAGACTGATTTTCTTCTATTAAGAAATGAAACTAGTGAAGCTGTTTAATGTTAAAATGGACATTAATTATTCCTCCCTGGGCCCCTAGGTTGAGAGATATCTGTTAGGGTACTGGGCAGAGTTGCATAATCTGCCTAGCAACAGGTTTCTTGTTTGGGCCCCTGTCAAAATGTTATTTCCCTTTGAGTTGTGAAATATCTGATAAATTGTTAACAGTCAGTTTTTGTTTAGTCCATTTGCATGGTAAACCACCTGTGCCCCCCTAATGTTAGACCCCCTTGCCAGGCAACTAGCCCCGCCCCTTCTTGACAACTACTGTATGTTGAATGACAACCAGTATTTCATTGGATACCTCTCCTAGCATCTCTCCTCCTTTGCCTAATAGCCCCCTGACAACCACTTTTTGTTTGGGGGTTCTTGCCTAGCAGCAAGTCCCACTCTTGCCCTGTCAGAACTCTGTTTGTTGTGGAAACCGCAAGGCTGTACCGAGTAGTGCCAAAATGCTTAAAATACACTCACCCACCTCAGTTTGGGGCTGTCTCCTCTGGGTCTCTCCATAGGGCAGCCACCAGCCTGGCTAATAAATGATGCTCTCGAAATTCCTAATTAACTTGCTTGTGATTTATTCTCGGTCCATCCTTTTCACTTGGAGGTTCCACCGAGATTGCCTTTGGCTCTGCATGCACAGGCAAACCGTCTGTGGCCTTTGGCTCTGTATGTACAGGCAAACCATCTGCCATGGACGACTGAACTTTGAAGTCAGGGGGCGGCCAACGGGATGGTGTTCCCCGGCTCGGATTTCAGAGGACAGTTTGAGTCAGGCTTACGGTAGCAAAATTCTCCTAATACGGCCAAAATTTGAGCACCTTGTCTGTTCTGGTGAGTACTCTTGGCATAGTAAGTGGCTAATGCTGGATGCAGTGAAAAACGCCCTTACTGACCTCCACGGGACGCTGCCTGAGGTCGCTGGCTGTCTGACTGTGTCCGCAGATCCTGGTTGTCTTTGTTCTGTGTTTCTGTTTAAGTGGACTTTGTGTCTCACTCTCCCTCCCTGCTCTCATGGGCCAAGTACAATCAGGTCCCGAGAAAAATTATTCTGTCAACAGGAGTGGCCCACCTTTGGGGTGGAGTGGCCACCAGAGGGGACTTTTGATAAATCAATTGCGGGGGGGGGGGGGGGGGGGGTGCGGAGAATAGTGAATGGAGATCCAGTCATCTGGATCAGATCCCATGTATCAGCATCTGAACAGTGATAGAAAGTAAGCCAAAATTGTCTGTATATATGTTCTGTCTTTACATGTTCTGTGTGTGTTTGTGGTTTTTACATGTTCTCTGTGTGTGTATTTGTGAGTTATTATGGCCAGCCCCATAGTATCTGGGATTTGGAATGTCATCTCTTTTCCTCCCCCTCCTCCCTTCTCTCTGATGGCTGCAGCATCAGGGAGGAGAATGAGAGAGGCAAAGAAACATTGTATGTGCAGTTTTAAAGGGGCTCTAGTCAAAGCCCACTAGGAGAACAACATGGGATAAGTTTAAGGATTTTTGGAAAGTTGTTGGAGAATTCTCTCTCTCTTTCTACCTTCTAACCCTGACCAGGTTGTAAAGGTGGAGAGAAAGACAAGAAGAAATCAGGAATTTTTTTCCCCTCAGAAAATTCTCTCTCTCTCTCTCTCTCTCTCTCTCTCTCTCTCTCTCTCTCTCTCTCTCTCTCTCTCTCTCTCTTCTAACCCTGGTCAGGTTGTGAAGGTGGAGAGAAAGACAAGAAGAAATTGGGAATTTTTTCCCTCATATCAGCGGGGCAGATTAAATAGCTTTTAATTACCTCATGCCTCACCTAAAAGAGAAAAGTTTTTGTATATGGGACACAACTAAAAGGCAGTTACTCTGGTCATATTTTAAGTGAAACATGTCACTCCAAATTGGATGTTTAAAACAGGTCAGAATTTGTTGTATTATTTGGCACTAAGGCAATTTGAGAATGCTTTGAACTCCCAGGTGGAAAGGAGGAGGCTAGGCACCTATGGACTTGTTCCAGAATCTCCTTCATTTCTGCTTGTGATTTCATGACCTTTCCTTTTAAAAACATTTTTAAGGAGTGGACACAGACATGAAACTTTCTTGAGTAAAAATTAGAGCCATTAAGATTTTATTTTACTCTGAAATCCAGAAATGATGTTAGAGAAAGCAATTTTTAATCTGAATTTTGCTGAAACTAAAAGATGTTGGAAAAATTGTGTAAAGTCAGTAATGTTAGTTAAAACCAGGTATTTTCACCTTTGTCTGTTAAAGGAGTTACAGCTATCATTTATAAGAGTTCTAAGACTGTCAACTAAGTCTTTGAAGTTGCTGTTTTAATGCTAAACCTATATTAATTGGTCACTGTGTAGAAAGAAATGAATGGAGTAAAGAAATTTCTTTGGACTGGTTCTGCCCAACTAGAACACTCCTCCTATATCTGGGGATTGGTAGGTATGGGACTTGTGCCAGTTCCTTTTGTTTTGTAAAATTACCAAGACTCCTTTCATGTGGACAAGGTCATCAGTCCTAAGAGAAATTTGTCTGAAACAATGAACTGTATTTGGCTTTAAGTTGTGATTAATGAAATTTGCTGTTTAAGGTAAAAGCATTTGGGACCTTGGGTATTTTTGTTTAAGTTTGAATTCAGGTATAGTTGTCTGCATTAAATCAGTATCTGAGAGAATATGCCACAAGTTGCTCAGAGGAACTGTGATCCTATACTGTTATCAGGTGAAATTTGTATCTGGAGAGGAAACACCAAGGGGACAATTCTAGACTCAATCTAGGATGGGATCCTCCTGATCAGTTTCCCCATTGTGTCCTTTTCCCATCTGACTATTCCTGAGTCTGGCTTTAATACAGATATTGCATGATTGGAAAATTTCACTCCTACCTGAATTCAAATAGAGTCAAAAGATGTTTTACTCATTAACTTACCTGGGGTGATTGCCAACAGCTACCCTGGGTGCTTTCTACCAGGTAAGGAATGTGACCATATCCTCCTGGAAGCCCAAAAGGGCATCTTGGAGCGAGATGGCCACCCTTCCTCTGACCCTGCCCGTCTTAACCTCCTGCTCCCTGGAACCCGTCCCAGCTGAGACCCCAACGATGACAGAGGTAAGGAGGCTCTTGACAGGTATTGCCAGTTGCTTTTGGGAGTGCTTAGAGCTAGGGTTAGGAAGCCCAAAAAAATATCTAAGGTTAGTGAAATTAGGCAAGGCAAGGATGAGACTCCTCCTGCATATCTCAAAAGATTAATGGAGGCATACAGATCATACACCCCTATTGATCTTGAGGATCCAAACAACCAGAGGGCCATAGTAATTGATTTTGTTTCCAATTCTGCCCCAGACATTTGAAAGTAAATCCAAAAAAAAAGACAGGTTTGAAAGGAAGAGTCTAACTGAACTCTTGGAGGTGGCCTGTAAAGTCTCCAGAGCGGTGGCTGTGGCCCTAGCTGAAGCTTCCCCAGGAGCCGAGGGTGACACTCTCTGTGAGGGGGGTCATCCAGACACGGGCACTGCAGCCTTGGTCCTGAAGAAACCCCTGGGTCCACAGTCTCATTCCTCCATCTCAGTCCAGGGGGCCACTGGCCAAGTTAGGAACGTTCCTGTAACCAAAGCAGGGGACATCTACCTAGGCAAGGGCCTGGTTTCTCATTCTTTCCTGATCATGCCTGGTTGCCCCTATCCTTTATTGGGCCAAAACTACAGGCTGCCATTTCATTCTCTGGCCCTTCCCCTTCTTTGAGCCTCTACCCCAGCTGATGGTATCCTCCCCCCCCCCCCCCGGAAGAATCAAGGCTAATGACTGTTTCTGATAACCACCCAGATGCCACTTCACCTATATTGTCAGAATTTCAGCAGGAAGTTCCCGGCATATGGGCTGAAACCCATCCTTTTGGTTTGGCAAGGCACCAGCCCCTGAGGTAGTTCTGCCTCCTGCAACTGCCATGCCCGGTCAGATAGTACCCCTTAGCACGGCCAGCTAACACTCTGCTCTTGCCTGTTCGTCAGCCTGGTTCCAGGGATCTCCGTCCAGCTCCAGACCTCCGTGAAGTGAATAGCTGGGTAGAAACCCACCATCCTATGGTTCCTACCCATACACCCTTCTCTCCTTTCTGGGCCCTTCTTTAATCTGGTCCACAGTCCTGGGCTGGGAAGATGCTTTCGCTACTGTCCATGTGCACAGCTATGTATACCAACAAAAGGGTTTGTTGACTTCGGTGGGAAAAGGGGTGAGGAGCATCAAATATGAGATCTGTTGGATGCAGTCTGGCTACCTAAAGAAGTTGCTGTCATATGGCACAGTTTTTGTGTCTCAAGGTGTGCAAGCTCCTTTCAAAAGCTATCAGGGTTTGGTGGAAACTACACTGTGCCTATAGGCCCCAGAGTTCAGGCCAGGTAGAAAGGATGAATAGGACTCTGAAGGAGCATATTGCTAAGCTTAAGGTTGAAAGTGGTGAGACCTGGGTGAGGCTCCTTCCTTTTGCTCTGCTTTGGGCTAGGTCTCTTTCTCTCTGTCCCACTTTGAAATCATGTTCAGACTAGCCCCCCCCCCAGTTGTTCTGCAAGTTGTTATTCTGACTGTTGGTTTCCCAACTTTTCTAATGATGCCCTCCTCAAGTCCTTACAGGCTCTGCATGAGGTCCATAGTGCCCTCAAACCCCGGGCCCTCTCAAGTGATCCTGTCAAATCCATCAGCAGTTGAGGTTGCAGGATGCAAGGCGTGGATACATCGTTCACACGTCAAGCCAGTAGCACCACCGTCTGCCCAGTGGACAGCACATCCGGCTGGAAACCTCAGGCCCCATCTTAGATCATTCTGTTCTCCCTCTTTTTGTTTCTCTTCTTTCCTACAGGCTGCTCCAGGATCGATCAACCCATCCCTTACTTGTGGACTCTAAGCAAGACCGGCGATGGGACAGTTATTGCTCAGAATTGCTCCTTTGCGGCTGTCAGTTTTCACTTCGATCTGTGCGCCCTCATTGGCCTCTTCACCATTCTGTCAGGATATAGGTGTCGGACTCTGGTTCATGTCCTGACCCATGTTTATTTGTATTCTGAGCCTGAAGCCCGGGAACACTTCAACCTATGAGGATATGTTCCCAGGGGTGCTTCTATCCTGATTCCCATTCTAGCAGGATTGGTTATAGCTGGTTCAACAGCCGTGAGCACAGCTGCCCTACTTATAAGCAACAGTCATTTCAATGCTCTTAGTGCCCACATAGACCAAGACATTAAAGATTTAGAGTCCTAAATCTCGCATCTAAAGTCTGCTTTAGATTCCCTAACCGAGTTAGTCCTGCAAAACCAGAGGGGTCTAGACCTTCTGTTCCTAAAACAGGGTGGCCTCTGCATGGCTCTAGGAGAGACCTGTTGTTTTTATGCAAACCACTCTGAGGTGGTCCGAGAGTCCCTCACCATAGTCTGCAGGCATTTGGAAGAGCGAGAGTCAACTCGGCAACACTCCATGACATGGTTCCAGTCCTTGTTCAAATGGTCACCCTGGTTAACTACTCTGGTGTCCACCATAGAGGGACCCCTGGTCCTCCTGTGCCTTGGTCTACTAATAGCCCTTTGCATTGTGAACTGTGCCTCTAAGTACATTAGGGTTCATCTCCAATCTATTAAACTGTTTGCTTTGTGCCTGGCTTATACCCCTTTGGACTCTGATGAGTCCCCTGTTTGAATTAGTTACATGAAAAGGGGGGAGTAAAATGGACATTATTCCTCCCTGGGCCCCTAGGTTGAGAGATATCTGTTAGGTTACTGGGCAGGGTTGGATAATCTGCCTAGCAACAGGTTTCTTGTTTGGGCCCCTGTCAAAATGTTATTCCCCTTTGGTTTAATATCTGATGAATTGTTAACAGTCATTTCTTGTTTAGTCCATTTGCATGGTAACCACCTGTGCCCTCCTAATGTTAGACCCCCTTGCCAGGCAACTAGCCCCGCCCCTTCTTGACAACTACTGTATGTTGAATGACAACCAGTCTTTCACTGGGTACCTCTCCTGGCACCTCTCCTCTGTTGGGGTCCTTTGCCTAGTAGCCCCCTGACAACCGCTTTTTGTTTGGGGGTTCTTGCTTAGCAGCATGCCCCACTCTTGCTCTGTCAGAACTCTGGTTGTTGTGGAAACCGCAAGGCTGTACCGAATAGCACCAAAATGCTTAAAATGCACTCACCCACCTCAGTTTGGGACTGTCTCTTCTGGGTCTCTCTATGGGGCAGGCACTAGCCTGGTTAATAAATGATGCTCTCGAAAATCCTAATTAACTTGCCTGTGATTTATTCACAGTCCGTCCATTTCAATGTAATAAGCATTCTCTAATTCCTACAAAGTGTATGCAATTTAGAGCAAGATTTAAAGAATAACAAATACCTACCTACTGCTTGTACCCTTTTTACTAATTTTATTAGTTAACTACTT
This sequence comes from Bettongia penicillata ogilbyi, assembly GCA_023548195.1. Lineage (NCBI taxonomy): Eukaryota > Metazoa > Chordata > Mammalia > Diprotodontia > Potoroidae > Bettongia > Bettongia penicillata. The sequence goes on from JAJHZJ010000384.1 coordinate 2,542,325, forward strand.
CTGGGTCTATCTCTGAGTTTAAATAGCATTCACCATAAACATTTTCTGGGCTTGCCTGGAGATTCTCTAAAGTTCCCTTTTTTCCCTTTTAGCATTTTGTTTTTATTTTCCGCAGTTACATGTAAAAACAATTTTGAACATTCATTTAAAACTTTGAGTTCCAAATTCTCTCCCTCCCCACCCCCATTGAGAAAGTGAGCAGTTCAATACAGGTTATACATGTGTAATCATGCAAACCGTAGTCTCTAAAGTTCCAAGAACCCTTACGAGCCCATGTTGTGATCCAGTTGTGTCCACCTCTTCATGACCCTGTGGACCATACTGTTCCTGGGGTTTTCTTGACAAAAATACTGCAGTGGTTTGCCATCTTCTTCTCCAGTGCATTAAAGGCAAACAAAGGTTAAATGACTTGCCCAGGATTATACACTTAGCAACTGTCTGACACTGAATTTGAACTCGGATCTTCTTGACTCCAGGTCTAATGCTCTATCCACTAAGCCACTGAGCTGCCTCTAACTGACCCTAATCTGTTAAAGGCTGGTAGATTTTTATTTTACAGCAAGTTTTTACTTACAATACATTTAAGTATGGAACACAGTAGGGTTTTTTTAATGAAGAAAAAGAAAAGTGTTTATGATCTATTTGTAGGAAAACATTTTGCATGAATTCATTGACTAGCCACTGCCAATAAGCCAGCATGAGCCAGAGACAGCTTGTACTACAGTTTACTCACTCAAGAGTGTGACACACTCTTCCAGCAGCTGATAAAAATGGGTGTCATTCACAATGCAGCTAGTAATGTTTATATGTTACATGGGACAAAGCAAAAAAGATGGCTGCTTATACCAGATTATTAAAACAAAGTGTTTTCATTAAGCTATATCACTAGCTATAGGAGATGAAGAAGGGACATGTCATTGTTAGTAGAGCTAGCTGCACTAAATTGAAAAGGAACTAACTATACATCACCTGCCATACAGGGTACAGGAGGGGAATATTCCTGGACTGTTCACATCTTCCTTTTGTAGCAACTAAGTCTTTTTGTACCAGTTAGGTTAGTAAAGAGGACAATGAAGGAAACCAAGTGCTGCAGCTGGTTTTGCAGTTTGACAGGAAAATGTTGACTACAAAACAAAATGGAATCAGTTACATCCTTTTCAGGCAGGGACCCTGCCCCAGGAGAGCTCTTCTACCCTCAGGAATACAAGCAACAGGTCAAGCCATGGGTAGTAGGAAGGAAATAGAAGCCCTGCTGCCACCTGGTCCCAAAGCATGGGAATGCTTCCTTTACCAAATGCACTGGGATTCCCACTCCCTGCATAGCCCGTGGAGGCCAAGCAGGGCCTAAAGACCTTCCCTTCATGGGGCAGCTGCCTCAAGTTCTTGGCTTCCCCCACTGCCAACTTTGCCTTTTCCTTGAGTTTTGGGGAGCTGATCTTGGGGCTATCCGACAGACAGAGAAGGGGCCAAAGCCCCAAGATCAGCTCCCCAAAGTAAGTCCTGCCATGGAAACCAACTACTGAGGGCTTCTAGCGGAGATCCAAATTGTTAGAGTGAAAAGACAGGAGCACTTGTCTTGGGTTATGCGGATAAAGTCAGAAACTCTTAACAAGGGCCTGTGAAAACCTACTGGCCTTTTTTCAAGAATGTACAGAAAAGAACAGAGGAAAGACCAGAAAGAATCACAGACAAGCAAGAGAGCTTTGAAAGTTTCATGTTGAATTTATTGTAAACTTGCAAAGAAAAGCAAATTGTACATAAGAGATTCTCAGTTTCCTGCATCATTTCCTGCCCTACCCGTGCACTTACAGAAGTGCACTTTTACTTGTTATTAAGCCAGACCAAAATAAAAAAAATGAAAACTCTGGGGAATAGGAACAAACCTATATGCGTGATGCACTCAGTCATGAAAGGAAGGACTGGGAAACTGCATCCCTGAATCCTCCCTTGTAGGAACCAATGAGACAGGACAAAGTATGGAAGAAAGAGGATGTCTGGAGAATAAGAGCTGCCAGTTCAAGAGCTCAGTGGCCAAAAGCTCTAGCCTGGGGGGCTTTTGAGGGACTACCTCATCAGACACATGCACACACATATACACGTGTGTGCTCACACATATACACATCACATTCCTTTGTGGGTTAGCTGTTGCCCAGGGGAGCAGAGGGGATTTTGAGAGTTGAGGGCAGCTGGGTTGCCATGGTAGCAATAGGCCATCAGAAAGATAATCATGAATATGCCTTGTTGGGGCCTCGTGATGCTCTCTAGTCTCCCCTGTAAGGGATAAGGCTAGAACAGGTAGAGATTTCACCAGCTACCAATTCAGTAGGGACCTCAGCAGGAGAGGAGGCAGTGACTTCAGTCCCAACCAACTTGTCCTGGTAATAGTCTTGGGAGAGAGATAGGCCTGGTGCATCAAGTTGGGTTCATGTACTCTTCTACTTAAAGGAGGGAAAAGGTGGGGGCAGTGCCTAGACCAGGACACTCCAAGAGGAGACAGTTAGCCCAGGTCCCTTTACACTATAGAGGATGAGGCTGAGCCTAACAGTACCCTTCTATGCAATTTTGTCACACTTGAATCTAGATAACCCAGTGGATGACTTGGAGGCAGAAAGACTTGAGTTCAAATCCTGCCTCAGATACTTACTAGCTATATGACTGTCAGTTGCAATTTCCTTATCTGTAAAATGCAGATAATAGCATCTACCACAACATAGTTGTTGTGAGAATCAGCTGAGATCTATGTCAAGTGCTTTGCATATTAAAGCACTATAGAAACTTCAGCTATTATCAGGATGTACTGGTAAATGTTTAACAACCAGTTAAAAAAATAGAAGTTTGTTTTGTTTTTTTTTTTACAGGACACATTTTTAAGTTCAATCTGCATTATTAACATATTCTCCATCACTTAAGTCTGGACAGAGCAATAACTCAAGCCCTGATCTGTAGTACTTATCGATTTCTGAGGTCTAAGCGCTACCACTAAAAATGTAACCATTAGGAACCTGTAGGAGCTGGCCCCAGAATAGCCCTGGCTTATTATTACCTCAGTGCCTTCCAACCATAGACCTTTGTTCTTCCTGACTGCCCTCACTCCAAAATCAAATTGTTTCTATTCTGGTCAGAAGCTCTGAGGGCCTCCCCCTTCCAGACTGATCCTTTTGGGAAGTTGAACTAGTCTGTCTTTTGCCTCAGTTCTTACCTAGCCTTTAATCACTGATTGGGCATTGCCTCAGATAAACTGAGACCTGGGAAAGGCCTTAGCTTAAAAAGGGCAAGGTCTCCCACTGCATCCAGGGCCATAGCCAATCATCCTGACCTATGTCTTGCCACTGGACTCCAATGATCCTGGTGGAGAGAGTGAGGCTGCTGACTTGGCTGAGTCTGCCTGACTTAAATCCAATTCACTTGCAAGTGGAGGGATCACCCTCCAGATGTCATTGGTTCTTTTGCAGAAGGAAGAACAAATGACAGCAACAACTGCACAATCCCACTCATTCTCCCCAGTTCCCTGTCTGAAACAGGGTCTTTCAGCAACTCTGGCCTGGCTTTCCACAGTGCTGGCTGCTGTTAGGAATGATCTGCTCTGAAAAATTAGCTTTAGAGAACAGCAACATTCCTGAGGACATTTCCTTCCCTAAAAGCTCCTCAAAATCAGAGAGCATTTTCTTCCCTTGGTCCTTTATCTGGGGAAGGTTAAACGAATTGTTTGGAAGGACGGGAGCAAGCATTCACTATGCACCTACTATGTGTGCCAGGCACTGTGCGACACTTTACAAATATTATCTTCTTGGATCCTCACAACAGCCCTGAGAGGCAGGTGCTGTTATTATCTCCATTTTACAGTTGAAGAAACTGAGGCTAAGTGACTAGTCCAGGATCATATAGGGAGTAAGCTGGATTTGAACTCAGGTCTTCCTGACTTCAGAGTCAGAGCTCTCTCTACCTCCTGTGCCAGCAGCTCCCTCAGTGCCATTAATCTCTCAGTCCACAGTTGGAGGAGCCATCAAAGCACAGCTTGGACTTTGAGGCACAGTGGTCCCTTTTGTATGTGATGGTGTTTCTGGCTCACACCACCTGGAACATCTTTGACCCCAAATCCAGGCTCCACCCAAAGCCATCTGGTCATAATGATAATAATAGTTCACCTTTACAGATCTTTCAAGGTCTGCAAGTGATTTTTGTATATGACATGCATGTACATATGCACAGATATGTATGTGTGTGTGATTTCATTTAGTCCTCACAAGTGTATGAGGTGGGTTTTACTGTTTCCCTTACACTACAGATGAAGAAACTGAGGCTCTCAGAAGTTACATCTTGTGAATGTCTGCGTCTGAAGCAGCATTTGAATTCAGGTCTTCCGGCTTTGAAGTCCAGCGCTCTCTCTTCTCTATACTCTGCCCACAACTTCAGGAATCCACCCATTCCATTTCTGGACAGCTCTTCATAGTTAGAAAGTTTTGCTCTTAAATGGAACTGATATCTGCCTTTGCCAATCACCCAGCTCCCAACTCTGCCCTCAGGGGCAGAACAGAACGGATCTCCCATGGAAGAGCCCAGCCCTTTCAATCTGAACATGTCCACATCCTTCAGCTGATCCTCAGAGAGTAAGGTCTTCAGCTTGCTCCCATTCTAGCTGCCTGCCCATAGACATGCTCTGGTTTATCCATGTCCTTCCTAGAAAGTGACACTTCACTTAGTGAAGGGAACACAGTCCCCTAGAGATGGTCCCCCATGTTCCTGCTATTCTGGACACCATGTGCTTCACCTTTTTCAGCTGCCATGTCACACTGTTGATTCATTGGTCTTGTGGCCCACTAAAACACCCAGATCCTATTCATAGGAGCTCTTGTCTGGTCCCATCCTGTATTTGTGCAGCTAGTTGTGGTACTTGACATTCATCCCCATTAAACTTCATTCTATAATATTTAATTGGAGAATTATGACATGTACACAGAAAAGTAAATACTATATATGTATAAAATACAGTCATTTTTGGAGGGGGAGTATAAATAACTAGGGGAATCAGGCAAGTCTTCTTACAGAAAATAACACTTGCTCAGAATCTTGAAGGGAGGGCAAAGGAAAGGGTGTGCAGGCTTCAGGGGTGGTCTGTGAGAAGGAGCAGACATAGGAAATAGACTATTGGCTAATAGCTGCCTAGTGTGTGACTGGGAAAGATGTAATGTGAATCTAGAAAAATAGGTTGGAGTCAGATATTTTTTATTATTGATTAATAAATTTTTTAGTTTTCAACATTCACTTCCATAAGATTTTGAGTTCCAAATTTCTCCCCAGTGCTCCCCTCCCCCACCCCGAGACAGCGAGTATTTTTATTGCCCCTTCCCCCAATCTGCCCTCCCTTCCATCACTCCCCTCTCTTCCCTTATCCCCTTCCCTTCTATTTTCCTGTAGGGCAAGACAGATTTCTATACCCCATTGCCTATATATCTTATTTCCCAGCTGCATGTAAACACAAATTTTAGCATTCATTTTTAAAACGTTGAGTTCCAAATTCTCTCCCTTCCTCCCTCCCTACGCCCCTTCATTGAGAAGGCAAGCGGTTTGATAGAGGTTATACATGTGTAGTCATGTAAAACACTTCCATAATGGTCCTCTTGTGAAAGACTATGTTTCCCTCCATCCTATCCCACTCTCTGCTTTTTATCTTCTCTCCTTTGACCCTGTCCCTCCTCAAAAGTGTTTTGGAGTAAGATTTTTGAAAGGCTTTAAGTTATGAACAGAGGAGCTTCTATTTGACCCAGAAGCAACAGGGAGCCACTGATCGCTCCTGGAAAGGAGAGTGATGGGACCAGACCTGTGCTTTAGGTCTGTCAGTTTGCAAGTTGCCTAGAAGATATGCTGGAGCAGAGAGTGGAATGAGGGAACCAGGAGGCAGGAGGCGATTAGAGCCTGCACTTCGGCAGCGGTGGGAGGGAAGAGAGGGATCGTGCGGAGACAGAATTGACAAGACTGGCCAAGAGACTGGCTATGGGGGTGATGGAAATGACCCCCAGGCGACGAATGCCAGTGGTGCCTGCGATGAGAATAAGAAAGGGACCTGTCACCGTCCTTGATCAGACTCCGCTTCATAGGGGAGTTTTGAAAAGCAAGACACTCCAGACAGGAAGGCCGGCTGGAGTCCGAACGCAGATCAAAGCATACAATTTGTGTGTGGTTTTTTCTTTCCCGTGGCGTTTCCCTTTGGTTCTCATTCTTCTTTCACAACATGACAAATGTGGAAATCTGTTTCATATTGCCGTTTTGGGGGAGGGGGAAATGTAGAACTCAGAATCTTATAAAAGTGAATGGTGAAAACGAAAAATTAATGAGTCTAAGAAAATGAAAATTAAAAAAAGTTCAAGAGAACAAACGTTAAAAAAAATAAAAAAAAAAAAAGACAAGAGGGCTGGAGCGGAGATCTTTGGGAGGGTCAGGAAAGAGAGAAGCCAGAGGACGTAGGAACCGTGCAGAAAAAGCAGGACTAGGTTCTCATTCCCCGCCACCCCAGCTCACCTGCCCCTGCCGCACCACCCCTCAGCCCCGAGGCTGATCGTGCTGGTGACATACCCTTCCTTTCTGTTTTCTCTCTACCGGCAAATAGCGGGAATTTTGCTCTTAAATTCCTTTTCTTCTCAGTCTATTATAATCCCTACTTTGTTTCTGTGAAAATGCTTTTCCCTCACTTTAAAAACAACCGTTGTCCACGTGCACTAGGTGTCCGCGAGTATTCATCCACACGGAAAAAAAAAATGGAGAAAGTGAAAATGATGAAAAGTCGGTGGCTAGCAGGAAGATGCAATGAATTCCGCCCGCCAGTTAGGCAGGGGGCTCCAGGCTGTGATGACTTCGTCAGTGACTTTTTATCCTTCTGGAAGCCAGCAGATAATGGACTAGGAGGACTTTCTCTTTTTGCCGCTCAGCTAAAATGAGCTTATTGCCCGACCCAGCATGCTCCCTCCGCGCCCCTACCCCCAGGCCCTCTGACCAAAGTAGATGGGGTGGACAGTAAAAGTCCAGTGGGAGGAGAAAGGTGTTAGCCTGGGAGGACTCAGCTCCTTCTCCTTTGCTCCACAGCAGTCATGGGTTGGTTACATCAGGATGGTAGGTATACCATCAGGGCAGTAAGGAAAGGCTTCATATAGAAGGTAGCATTGGAGGTGAGCATCAAAGGTGAGGTAAGAGTGGATATCAGGGATGGGCGTAGCCCGCAGGGAGGCCCAGAGGCAGGAGACGGTGTCTGTCCTGTGTAAGTAAGTCTGGACCACAAAGTTCAGACAGGATAAATGTATAATAAGACCAGAAATATAGTTTGGGAGCCAGGTTGTGAATGGTTTCAAAGCCAAGCAGAGCAGTTTGGCTTTGAAACCAAGCAGCCCTCAGGAAGGTCTATGCCATGAAAACCCAGAGAGGAGAATCCAATAAAATATGAACTCCTTGAGTGCAGGAACTGTTTTGCTTTGCCTTTGTCCACCCAGAATCTAGCAAAGTGACTACCACATAATAAGGCATTTAATAAATGTTTTGTTAAATTAAATTGGAAAAAGGAATCCAGAAGGAGAGGGATGTCAAGTGTCCAAGGTTGTAAAAAGGATAAAGACTGATTGAAAAAAAAGCCATTGAGTTTAGTAAGAGATCCATGGTAACCTGAAAGAGAGCAGAAATTGAAAGGGACTGAGAAATGAGTTGGAGGTAAGGAGCTAGAAGCAACAAGGGTACAATTTTTCTAGGAGTTTGGCTATGAAAGGGAGGAGAGATCTAGGACGATGGTTTGAAGGAATGAGGTCAAGGTTTGATTATGGATGGCATAATATTTTGCAGGCAGCAAGGAAGGGGAAGACATAAAGAAAGGTTGAAAATTAGAGAGGATAATCCAAGAGCAAGCTGTTGAAGAAGATGGGGTGGGGAGGATGGAATCATTCCTTTTTGGGCTTGAAAAGAAAAATGGCTGGATATCTTTTCCTCCGAGATTGGAACAAAGAAGGAAAGAAGAGAGGGCAATGCTGAGGGGATCTGAGGAATAGAACTGGGGAGAAGATGAAACTTGCAATGGACGGTCTCAGTATTTTTTTGAGATATGATGCTTAGTGCCTCTTCTGTCCATGGATCATGCCAAGCCAAAGGATTTACACTGAGAAAATATGAGATGTTGAAATGGAAAGTTGAGAGGTGGTGCAACTGGCTGGAATGTAACTTCCCAACTTTATTCTACATTCCTTCCATCCCCACACTCTGTGGTTCAGCCAAACTATCTCTCTTGCTGCTCTGCATATAGACTCCATCATCTCTCCTCTCCACACTTGTATACTCCTCCTCACCATCAGTTCTTAGAAGCCACCGCTTTCTTCAAACTCAACTTCAGACCCACTTTCTGCATCTTGATCTCCAAGCTACTTAGTGTCCCTCCAAAAACCTCATCTTGTACATATTGCAGTATCTCATTTGTATAACATAGACGTGTATTATCTTATCTATATTTTGTATTCACCTAAGTGACTGTGTCTCCCTGGTAGACGAAGGTAAGCTCACTGAGGTCAGGGATTATGTCATTTTTCTTTTTTGCTTTTGTATCCTTAGGGCCAAGCACAGTGCCTGGTCCAGAAGAGGCATGTAATGAATTCCTGTTGGTTAACTGATTGAGTAGAGAAAAGAAGATTTGGAACAGGTGCCGTGGGGAATGAGCTAAAGTGTCAGTAAGGGAAGAGAGAAAAGATTACAGTGTGGAATAAGGTGCCCACGGAGATTAGATGACAGGTTTTGCTCGTGGTTTGTTTTGTTTGTGAGGAAGAATTTTGAAAGGAGGGACTTCAGAGTTCTGGATCATGGAGGTGGAACACCCTGTATATGGCAGAGGTCAACTGACACGCAGATGACTACGGCAGCTGAGGTGGACGGTAACTGAAGCAGGAGTCCCAGAGGGGATATAAGCATATATACTGAAGTCCTTGGGTGGCAGTGGAGAGAAGTGTGAACCAGGGACTGAATGCCTTGAGATAGGAGAGAGTATGGCCCACAAGCCAGTAGACAACTGCTACCTGGATCTAGGTAGGGTGAGAGGAAAGGTGAGTGAATAATGGTGGTACAGGCCAGGGAGCAAGGTGGCAGTGAGGATCTGGGAGCATGGTAGCTCCTCCTGGTCCGTGGTGTCTGAGGGCACAGAGAAAGTGCATCCAGTACTGAAAAGGGTGTCCAGGGATGGAGACAGATGGATACATGGGATAGGCTAAAGGTCTGATATCAACAGCAGAGTATTAACAAGAGAACAGTGTTTCATTGGACAAAAGAGAAGGACTGGTCAGATCAAGATAGGAAAAAGGGAAGCATGGGGATAGTGTGAATGGGGATAGGGAAGTGAGAAGTGGCAGGTAGCTGCATCTAGCCATTCTAAGCTCGGGGATTCAATCTGGAAAAGAATTTCCTAACTACCAGACTTTAGAGTGAGATTGTCGAAGACTTCCCAGCAGCAGTAGCAGCCTAGGCCCAGGTCCCAGGTCAGAAGTGATTAGATTGTCATACACTGAGAGAAAGGTGGTACCTTTGGGGGGGCAGATGATTTAAAGTCAAGATACCAGGGCTAGAGGCTAAATGGTAAAAAGCCTGCTGTGTCCTCCTGGTTCGTACCCAGACTTTACAGAGCCCATCCCATCCCATTTCCAGGCTGTAGATGCCATATGCTTTGAATCTATCCTCAAATAACTACTCCTTATACCAGAAGCATTTCAGTTGCTCTGCTCAGGAGTTTTTCCATCTTTGATGAGTTACCTGTTTTTCAGTCTGGGATCTCCCCATGGTTTAAACCTACTCTGGTTAGTGTAATGCGTTGGGAGGTTTTCTGTGGCTTCCAATCCCCTTTTTAAAGATGTTTCAGGCTAGTAACAGCACACAGGGAAATCCCTTTCCATGAACTTTTGAGCCGAGTTTATATAATCTTTGGGGCCTTCTCTGTCATTCAAGACTTTAGGATGGCAAGCTCTAAGGCCTAGGCCTGGGGATAAGAGAGAAGTAGGTGGGAGGCCTGGGATAACAAAGAAAATAGATTGTCAAGAGGAGGCTGGAGGGCTGGTGAAGGGTCTCCCTTCCCTGCCGATAAGCTGGCTCTGCTTAGCCTAATTGGACAGCTGCAGCTCCTTGGCCCAAATCACATGTAATTTAGCTTCCTGACAAGGCTCTGGCATAGAGGGAGAGGGAAGAAGCAACTTGGGCAGGAATCGGGGTCATGCAGGACTAACCTCATTTCATTTTTTGACAGGATTACTAAAGTAGGAGATGAGGGGAATGCTCTGGATATCTGGATTTTGAGCAAAGCTTTAGATAAAATATCTCAGTATTTTTGTGGAAAAGAGAGATGAACACTTAGCCAATCATATGATTGAATGACTTTAGAACAGGTTGGATAGTCAAGTCTTAGATTCATAATGATTCAATGTCATCGTGGCAGATGTGGCCGTGGAGCACCCCAGGGATCTGTGCTTGGCATCATTTAATATTTTTTAATCACTAATTTGGATAAAGGGATAGATGGCAAGCTCACAAAATTTATGGATGACACAAAGCTTGGCTACCACTCTGGACAACAGAGCACCAAATCAAAGTTGCAGAAAGGAAAATTTAGTCTTGATGTAAAGTCTTACATGCTGGGGTGCCCCCACCCCAAATCATCTTAGGAAGTACAAGATGGAATGTGGAGGGAGTTGTTCTTTAAAAGATCAGAGGAACTCAGCGGACTGCAAGCAGTCAATGAGTCAGCAGTATGTTGGGCCACATGAAGGAGGCATGACCAACAGGGACAGGGTGGTGATGGTCCAGGGCCCTCTGCCCTGGTCAGGCTGCAGCTGGAATGGTGTGTTTTCTTGTGGGCACCGGCGTTTAGGGAAGACACTGATAAGCTGGAGAATGTGCAGAAGAGGGCAGGCAGGATGGGGAAGGGCCTCAAGTCCTTGTCATACGAAGACCAGCCTGGAAAAGGGAAGGTGGAGGGAAGGGGGAAGGAGAAGACAGGAGAACTACTTTTCCAAGAACCATGGGTGGATTACAAAGTGAGAGATATAGATCTGATGTCAAGGACCACTTGCTAAGGACTAGAACCGAGCACAAGTGAAACAAGCTGCCTCTAGAAGTCATGGTTTGACCTCCTTGGGCTCCATTATAGTCAAGATTCCTTCCAGGCTGCGGTTGGACCCAATGGCCGCTAAGCTCCCTTCTAACTCCCAATTCTGTGATTCTTTGAAATTCTTAACTAAAATCTAGGTAAACCCATTTTACAGACTGCTGCATAGATATCAGGTGATATGACACAGGCCACATAGCTAATGAATGGTCAGACCTCATCCTGGTCTAGGGAAACAAGACTGAATATTTGTTATAAATAATCCAGTGAGTGGGTCATGCACTTCAAGGAATATTTATTGAGCACCTAAGACATACATTGTGCTATGTACTAGGCACAGAAGAAGCAGAAGACATACTGTGCTGTGGATGGAGGCAAGATGACCAGTGAAGCAGCAGGGTGCTGTGGAAAGACCTCTGGACTTGGAGTCAGAGGACCTGGGTTCAGATTCTGCTTCTGCTAAACTTACTACCTGTGGGACCTTAACCTCTCTAGCCCTCCATTTCCTTGTTTATAAAAACAAAGGGGTTGGACTAGATGAACTTTAAGGTCCCATCCAGCACTGAAACCATGATCCTTTAACTGCATTTTATTTTTTCCTCTTCTCTAATTTGTTTCCTAATTTTGTTTGTATGCATGCATGGATTTCACTTAAATCAAAGAGAAATGTGATTTCTTCCTTAGAATAAATAAAGGACGTTTTCTTCCTTAGAATAGATAGATAGACAAATATCTACAGTGTTGCTCTAAGCAAACTAATAGCCCATTAATGGCTAAGCCATTTATAGGTGGAAACTGCACTAAGGATTTTGGGACATTCTGTCAAAAGAAGAAGGAATGTTGATTTGGCCTGACCAGATAAAGCTGTGCTTGATCTCTGTGATCACCATTTCTTTTTCTAGATATCTACTAAACTACTCCTTTAAAAATATGTTTTATAATTTTGTCAAATCAACGCCAAGTTCATTTGGAGTATGGAGTATGCAGACTGATTGGATTCCCTTTTTAAAAAATCAGGCTACAAGCATTTAGTATATATCATTTGGCAGGCAACATGGCACCCTGAATAGAGAGCCCACCTCCAAATTGAGAAGACCCGGGTTCAAGGTCTTGTATATACTATAGGCTATGTGACCTTGCACAAGTCCTTAGCCTCAGTGTTCAAGACAATTCTTTAAGCTACAAAGGTCAGGAACCTGCATTAGTGCAGGGAGTTTCCTCACCTGGAACTTCCCTATACCAGTGAAATCCAGGTTCAGTCCCGATCTTTACCTCTCGATGCCAGTCCCTGATTTTGGTAGACAAGGATTTGTCCTTCTCCAACCCTGCAGCACCACTCCCATTCTTCACAGTTTATGTCTGACCCTGGCCATTGGCTTATCAATCCCATGGCCAAGCCTTCTAGTGCCAGAGGGGAAAGGGGTGGGGGGCAAGGTTGGAAGGCTGCTAAGTGGTACCGTGAGTAGAGTTGCCAGGAAGTTCCTGGAGTTAGGAAGACCCGAATTCAAATCCAGCCTCAGAAGCTTGACAGCTGTGTGAGCATGGGCATGTCACCCACGCTCAGCTCTGCCTCAGTTTTCTCATTTGCAAAATGAAAATAATAATAGTACCTACTTCCCAGGGCTTCTGTGAGCTCCAGTGAGATAATAATTATAAACCTCTTAGCCCAATGCCTGGCACGGAGTTGGCGTTATGTGAGTGTTAGTGTCATTATTATCACTCTCCTCTCTCTCTGTCTCTCTCTGTCTCTCTCCCTCTGTCTCTCCGTCTCTCTCTCTGTCTCTCTCTCTTTCTGTCTCTGTCTGTCTCTGTCTCTGTCTGTCTCCTTCTCTCTGTCTCTCCGTCTCTCTCTCTCTGTCTCTCTCTCTGTGTCTCTGTCTCTGTCTCCGTCTCTCTCTCCGTCTCTCTCTCCGTCTCTCTCTCTCTCTCTGTCTCTGTCTGTCTCCGTCTCTCTGTCTCTCTGTCTCTCTGTCTCTCTCTCTCTCTCTCCCTCTCTTCCCTCTCACACACTCTGTCTCTGTCTCCCATGTCTCCCTGCCTCCCCCAGGTTGTAAATATGGCGAAGGAGTCAGAAACACACTATAAAAATGGGAGTGGGAGGTGGGACTAGCCCCGAGTCACAGAGTGAATAGAGGAAGCCAGAAATCATCTTAGCTCTCAACTTCTGACCCTCAGGGAGGTGCCTCATTACCTTCTTAACCCCTTATTTCTCCGAGCTTTCTTTTGAAAGCCATCCCAACACGGGGGCTACTCTCCTAGGGGGTGCTTAGGCAGCATCCACATACAGGCACTGTGGCAAGGGGCCTCCTGCCTGGAATCTGGAAAGTTCTGTTCATGTGCTACTCAGTTCTCCCTCCTTACCACCCCAGCAGTCACTGGATACAGGCACCTGCAGCACCGAGAGAAATGATCTGTTTCTCTAGCAGCTATCTGACCTTTAGAAGAGAAGGATGGGGATTGGGGAAGAGATTCCTGCCTTCAAAGAAGAGTACAGGAGGGGGAAGATCTAGACTCGACAATGCTAGAGGCAGGGACAGAATCACAGCAACCCTGACCCTGACTAAGGGGAGAAGGAAGACTTCTCCAGAGCCCTGGAGCCCAGTCCCACCTGACCTGATTCCCCAGGCCTCCCAGACCCTTGAGTTCCAGTTGGGGTCTTGAAGGATTCCAGTGCAGCAAGACCCAGAAAGGCCAACCCAACATGCACCAAATCACCTGTCACATGATAAAGGTCTCTATTTTTGTGGGGTGTACTAGCTGCTCTGACAACTCAGTCTACAAACATTACCTTATCTCCTGACACTGAGGCTACCTCCCTACTTCTGGGGTGCAATCTGAAGCCAAAGGGGAAATGGCCTTGGGCTGGGGGTGAAAAGAGAAGCAGAAGGGGAAAGGGAGCCAGCACTTATTAAGCACCTACTATGTGCCCAGCACTGTGCTAAGCACTTAACAAAGGTTATCTCATTTGAGACTCACAATACCTCTGAGAAGAAGGGTTATTAGACCCATGTTACAGGGGTGAAAACTGAGGTTAAATGACTTGCCCAGGGTCACAAAGCTAGGAAGGGTCTGAGGATAGATTGGATCTCAAAATCACATTCGTGACCCCAGGCTCATGCTCCTTCTACTACCACCTAGGCCACTGAGAGCACAGCACTCCACAGCAAGCAAAGGAGTTGAGTATGGAAGGGCCCAGGATTCTCCCCCACTCCTAGAGTCACTCCTCCAGCCATCACCCCCTGCCCTCTGCTCAGACCACCAGTGGCCTAAGCTGCAGTGGACAGCGAAGGCCCTGGAATCAGGTGCTTTGGAGGCCACACTCCAGATTAAGTGCCTACTCTGGCCTCCTCAGTCTCATGGCCAAACTCTTACCATGTCTGAGTATATGGGACACAAGACTGGGGAGAGACTTGGAGCTGGGGAAGCTTCTGGCCTGATCAGTTAGAACTCCCTCATGCAGAGCCTGTTGCCACCTTCCATTTCAGGGGTGGCCCTGCCCAGCCTGGGAACCCAGGGTGCAGTAACAATAATAGTGATAGTAGCTCACATTGATTAGTGCTTACTACGTGCCAGGCCCTACGCTAGGTGCTTTACAATTTATATCTCACCTGATCCTCACAAGAGAGTGATTCTTATCTGTGTGCTACAGATGAGCAAACAGGCCAAAGTCACGCAGCTAGTCTGAGGACTTAGTGGCCATCGACCCCGGCTCTGGGGTGTGAAATCCTGACCCTGAACAAGGCTGTTCCTGACTTCATCCCTAGATTAGGGCAACTGGGACGATGAACTGGTATCCATCTAATTTGGGAAGGCCAGCATTTACTCAATAAACATTGGCTAATTATTTACTATGAATAGAATGATGAGAGAAGATGCAGACCTGACCTCCTGCTGCTAAGGCTGGGGGAGGGGTGGGAGTGGGGGAAGGACATACAGACACCTACCGCACACTATTACACCCTAAGTGCATTATAGAGCTGCAAAAGGAAAGGTATGTGAGCTCCAAGGGGGAGGGTCATAATGAAGTAGGTGCACCTTTCACGCAGGAGGCAGAGCCAGGCTTTAAACGCTAGTCAGCAGATAGAAGGAGAACCAGTCATGGCGAGCTGAAGGTGCAGCAGTAAGGTTGTGCCGTGTGTTTGCTTGGTGAGAGAGTGTAGACTGTGCAGAAGCCCAGCAAATCAGTGTGGTGCCCTATGGGGAGGGCTCTGCATGCTTGGCATACAGTAGTAAGGCACCAAAGGCTTTCAGGTCAAGTAAACGGCCAGATTTCAGGATGAGGAAGACAGTTTTGGCAGTGTGTGAAGAAGAATGGCTGGGGTGGGGTGGAAGAACCAGAGCTAGCACCCTGGGGGGGGTGAGGGTGCTGGCCCCCAGGGCAGGCCAGGGGATGGGAGGGGACAGCCTCTCTGTTCTCTCTGGCAGTTCCTCTAAGATGGCCTTGGGGGAGTCCATGCTGTGCAGCCTCCTCCCAGTCCTGGGCCTCCTGCTGCTCAGGGGCCAGGGCTGCCCCACTGCCTGTCGCTGCTACAGCATGACTGTGGAGTGTGGATCGCTGAGCCTACAGAAGATCCCACCTGGGATTCCACCCATCACCCAGGTACAGGATTGGAGCCTCAGGGAAGGTTGGGCTGGGCCCCTAGATCTCTGGGGGATAAGTGGGACCCAGCCCAGGAATACCGCAGACAGTAACTGTATATGACAAGAATTCCCATTCCCATAGGACTTTTAAGGCTTACACAGTGCTTTCTTCACAATAGTCCTGTGAGCTATATCATGCAGAGATTATCTTCTTCTTACTGATGAGGTCTGGAGCCTGTGTCTCAGAGGGGGAGGTGACTCACACAGAATGACTGCCACCCTTCCCTATTTCCAGACTGAGCAGGGATCCCCCACTTAACTCTGGTGTGTGTATGTCCTCCCCAGACAGTGTTCCTGCAGGACAACAGCATTACTCAGATTCACCAGGCAGACCTGGCCCCACTCTCAGGTCTGCAGTATCTCTACATGCAGAACAACAGCCTGTGGGCCTTGGAACCGGGCGCCTTCCTCGGCCAACAGCAGCTGCTGGAGTTAGCCCTCAATCGCAACCTCATCCATCTGCTCAACAACAGCGTCTTCAAGGGCCTGGACCATCTTCGAGTGCTCTACCTGGCAGGGAACCAGATCACACGGCTCCTTGACTTCACCTTCTGCTACCTGACGGTGAGCATCCTGGGGCTTTCTAGCCAGGCCCTGCCATCCACTCATCTATCCCTGCCTAGCTAGAAGGCAGCAGTGGGGCACAGCAGCCTCAGCAGATGCCCAACCCAACAGAAGTAGATGGCCATGAGGGTGAGGGCCTGGGGGCTCCAACCAGAGCCAGAGGAATTCAACTCAGTCCATTTCTACACAGCTTTATTAAGTGCCCACAAATTCCTAGAGGAGATACAAAGTCAAAATAAGATACATCTTTGCTCTCATGGAAGTAAGACTCGGATAAGTGTAATAATATACATTAGGACATGAAAAGTGAGCCAGAGAGGCACAAAGCAAAGTACAAAGGCAGGCGTAAGGGCAAAATTGTTATTGTCTGGTGACATGCCATGCAGGAAGCCTCCATGGAGGAGGTGGTATTGGAGCTGAGCAGATAAAAAAACGAGTAGAAACACAATAGGGGATGATGAGGGAGGAAAGAGGCTGGAGAGAGTATCAGATGAGATGGGCAGCACTTGGCAAGGTTGGAAGAGAGGGTGGTGCCAGGCAGCACTTGAGTGCCCTCTAACAAGCACACTGATGAGGGAAGATGGCACATCAGCCACGGTGGCACCAGGCAATGGGGATACAAAACTAGAAAAGCCCCCACACTTGTGGAGGGGATGCTTATCTGTTTGCTAGCCCTGGGATAACTCTTTATGTGTGGTTTCATTTGATTTTCATTACAACCCTGGGAGGTAGGTAACAATACTCATCCCATTCTATAGAAAAGGAAACTGAGGCTGAGGTCAAATGCCTTGCTACTATCACCAGTCTGAGGCAGGATTTTAATTCAAATTTTTGTGCCTGCACTCTTATCTACTGAGCTGTGAGAAAGCACCAAAAAGCAGCTTGATTTTTACTTCGTTGGCAAAAGAAGCCCCTGGAGACCAGAGGGTAACGGGAGGAGAGCACTGATGTTCAGGTGCACACAGGCACCTCTGTGGTCTTTGAGGTCAACCTCCTCACTTTAAAGATTAGGCAACTGAAACCTAGAGAGGGTAAGGAACTTACTCAAGGCCACGATGATCACAGGGGCAGTGGCAGTCATACTGGCCAGTCCTCTGACAGCCAACGATGCTGTTCAAGTCCTCCTCTTGACCAGACAGGCTGACTCGAGTCAACGCACTTAAAAAGGCCCTTCTCAGTCCCCTGAGAGAAGTGAAAACTTCCAGACTGAGCAGGGATCCCCCACTTAACTCTGGTGTGTGTATGTGAGAGAAGTGAAACTCCAATTCTTTCTCAAGCCCCTGCCTGCAGGGGATCCAGAAGCAGTCTTTGGAAGGAGGTGGGGGAGAGCAATATGGAGCTGGTGAAGACCTGCCTATCACAGAAGTGCTTTCCTACCTGATCTTTCCTCTCCCCTCCATTTCAGAGACTGCAGGAGCTGCATCTGCAGGAAAACAATATTGAGCTGCTGGAAGACCAGGCCCTGGCTGGTCTGTCCTCCCTGGCTCTGCTCGACCTCAGCAAGAACCAGCTGAGCACCATCAGCCAAGATGCCCTGGTCCCTCTGGCCAGCCTGCAGGTTCTGCGTCTCACAGGTACTGTACTGAGGGCAGGAGGAGCAGAGTCGCAGAGAACAAAGCAGGGCCCAACCACCCTCCCTGTCCCTGCTCCCACACACCTACCATTCCTGGCACAGAGGTCACAAAATGGACACACTCACTCCCTGGACTGTCACCTCACACGCATATACATGAAGGAGTCAAGTCTGAACTGGCCAATGGTAGCAATTCCCTCTTCTGCAGCACGTTTAGATTGAAGGGGAAAATGAGGACAGTTCTCCCAACAGCTCTGGGAAGGCTGTCACTGCAAGTTATAGAATGTGAGATTTAGAGCCTGAAGGAGCCTTAACCATAAACTAGCCCAGACCCCTTTTTACAGAGGGAGAAGCTAAGCCTTTGGCATAATGTATCAATTTTACCAATGAGAAAACTGAGGTCTTAGGACTCATGCAAGGTTAAACAGGTAGTTAAGAGGCCAGCTTCTCAGACTAGATCCAATGTACCACACTTTTTTGTTGGGGGATGGCAGAGCTGAGTCCACAAAGGGAAACTGAGATTCATCAACCTTTATTGGACTGAAATTACAGCTGACACCAAATGACCCCTGAAGACTAAAAGGATAGTAGGGGCCTGCAGAAACCGTCCTTGGTGTACCAGGAAAGAAGAAATTCATCAATACTCTTTATCTTTTTATAAAAAAACGGAATTCTCCTGCGCTATCTACTCCTTTGCTAAGGGACTCAGTCACAGGCCCTTGGGATTTCCAAGTAGGGCTCAGCCCAGTCCCCTACCTCCCCATCAAGGCCCATGTGGAGGTGCTGGACCCACCAGTAATGTGAGACTCTCTGTTCTCATGGACCAGGGAGACTGCCCTGCTTGCCTGTTTGTGGACCTCGGCTTTTATCTGGAGCCTCCACAGTAAACCTGATCCTCCTCCCACTATCAATCAGGCCATGTAGCCCTGGGGGTCCTGGTTCCTGTGAGACAGAGAAGGATAAGGACAATTTCAGAGAGGGTTTTGTGCAGCCAGGAGGAGTCTAAAAGAATCGTAGGGCAGCGGAGAGAGTAGTGCAGGATGGGGGGAAAGTGATGTCGGGCTGGGTTTAGTGTTTAGATGGTGGGGGAGCCCAGGTGTAGCCTGGCTTTGTTGTTCTTGTCAATGGTGAGAGACTTACACTGGTCGTGGAGGAGGGGGATGATGAGTCAGAAAAGACTTTGGGGGGGGGGGGGGGGCGGATATGAAGTTGTGGCAGTAAGACATAGGGGAGGGCCCTAGGTATGTCTGGGGATGTGGGGTGTCAACTTCCCTGACGCCTCCTTTCCCCTCAGAGAACCCCTGGCGCTGTGACTGTGCTCTGCACTGGCTGGGGACCTGGATCAAGGAGGGCGGTCAGAGACTTCTCAGCTCCCTGGACAAGAAGATCGTGTGCTCCGAGCCCCCACGCCTGGCCCACCAGAGCCTCCTGGACATCTCGGGCAACAGCCTTATCTGCATTCCCCCCACGGTGCACGTGGAGCCACTGGAGGTGACGGCCCGGCTTGGGGACGACTTGCGAGTCTCCTGCCAGGCCTCCGGTTACCCCCAGCCTCTGGTCACTTGGAGGAAGGTGGCGCAGTCCCGAATGGGGCTGCCTAGAGCAAGTGTGCGGTTGGTGGGTGGGGCCCCGGGGCTGAGCGAGGGAAGTCTAGGGGAGCACTTGGCCTCGGACACGGGGAGCGGGATGCTCTCCCTCACCAACATCACCATGGCCCACGCTGGGAAGTATGAGTGCGAGGCCACCAACCCGGGGGGCAGTGCCCGCGTGCCCTTCCACCTGCTGGTGAACCTGTCCCAGCAGCAGCCGCCCCGGCCCCCGGCCCCGGCCCCGGGCGCGGTGAGCCGGGAGCCCCTGTACGAGGCGGGCAGCATGGACTTCCACGCCCTGGGCACGGCCACGCAGACCGCCATAGCGGCCGGCATCTCCCTGCTGGCCCTCACGGCCCTGCTCTTGACCATCATGATCTGCAGAAAGCACCGAAAGAGGAAAAAAGCCAAGCAGGAGGAGAGCGTCCTGTACGTCAACGACTACTCGGACGGGCCCACCACCTTCGCGCAGCTGGAGGAGTACAGGGACGAGCGGGGCCACGAGATGTTCGTCATCAACCGAAACAAGCCGCTCTTCCCCGCCTACGAGGAGGCCGGGGAGGGGCCGCCCGCGGGCCGCCCGGGCCTGGTGCCCAGCTCCGAGCCCCTCCAAGACCAGGGCCTCTTGTTCCAGCCCCAGATCGCCTACGAGATCCACTGCTGAGGGCCGGGGCCGGGCCGGGGCGGGACCAGGGGCTCCCCAAGCTGGGCGGGCACGAGGGGGCAAGGGCTGCTGCCCGGACCCTCGGGAGTGACTGGGGCGCGGGGTGCGGTTGAGGGAGGGGGCGGGGGTGGCAGGCGGCGGGCTGATCATAAAGAACCTTCCAGACCTCCATGCTGCAGCGGTGTTCAGGGGAGCCCGCAGAGCCCCCTCCGACGGCCCCGCCCGATCTAACTTGGGGGGAAGGGGTGTGTGTGAAGGGAGTCCCCACTACGTGCCAGGGCCAGGCAGGATTAATATCCGGGCTTTCCAGATGAGGGAACTGCAGCAGACGGAGGCGAAGGCATTTGCCCAAAGTCATGCACGTGTCTGAGGCCGCAGTAGAACTCAGGTCTTTCTGACTCCAAGATCGGCGTTTCCTGGCAGCCTCGGCTCGGCCGGGAGGGGCGGGAATCACGTGCACCGTAGCCCGCGTCCCCCAGCCCCTCCAGGGGTCCCCTCACGCTAGCCGGGGCGGCCTTAGACTCCCCAGGCTCCGCCTTACGTCACTTCCGTCAGAAGAGGGCGGGAAGGTGTCGCTCTAGGCAGCGAACTCGTCTGCTCCGAAGTGGGAGCGGCGTTCGCGCGCCGACTGCTGAGTCCTGGAGATCCAGCCTGGCTCCTTCCTCCCTCTTCTGGCGGTTTCTGAGACGCGCTAGGCTGGCGCCGCGACAGAGAAAAGGCATCGCCCGTGCCCGGAACTGCGAGGTAGGGGGCAGCTGGGATGGAGGGCAGGCCGGCTGGCCGGAGGGAGGGGCCGATCGCGGCGTTCCCGTGGTGAGGCGGCGCTGGAGGTGGAGGGGCGGGGCCGAGGGAAAGGGGGAGGGGTCTCGCTGAGGGCGGGGCTCGATGCAGGGGCGGGGCCTGGGAAGGGAAGAACGGGGGCGGGCTCGGAGGACGTGCGAGGGGCGGGGCCTCCCCGGGCCCCTGGCCCCCGCTCACCCCCACCATGCCCTACCGCAGGACCCCGCCGGGCCGCGGGAAGCCTCCACTGGAGCGATGCCTCGCAAGCGGCGGCGACGAGGCGGCTCGCCCCCCCGGGAAGAGGGCCGGGCCGGCGGGCGCGGCATCTTCCCCTTCGGCCTGCTGCCCGTGGACTGCCAGCTGCACGTCTTCTCCTTCCTGACCGAGGCGGAGAAGTGCGCGGCGGCCGAGGTGTGCCGCGCCTGGAGCCTGCTGATGCGCACGCCCCGCCTGTGGCGCACGGCCGACTTCATGCGGCTCGGCGCCTTCCAGTCGGGCCTGGAGGTGGTGCTGGTGTCGGCGCGGGAGTTTGAGCGCTGGAAGGCCTGGGTGCACCAGTACGCCTACCACCTCATGGCCCGCGGAGCCAGCCTGCTGCGGCTCCGGGCCAGCTTCGACCTGGCCGACCAGGGCTCCGGCTGGGCCGACTTCCTCACCGGCTTCCTGGAGGGCGTCCACTGCGGCGATCTGCGGGACCTGGAGCTGAACTGGACCCTGACGCACCTGGAGCCGCCGGACTTCTACCCACCAGGCACGTGCAGCATGGCCCAGGTGAGCCTCACCAAGCTGGACCAAATCCACAACTTTCAGGTGCTGTTGGAGAGGCTGCTGGTTCGGGCACCGCGCCTCAGCCGGGCCAAGCTGCCTTTTGACTGGTCTGCCCGATCGGTGGCGCTGCTCACCCGCTTCCAGCAGCTCCGCACCCTGGAGCTCAAGTACTTCTGGAGCTTCAAGGGTGTGTGTCCAGATACCATGCAGGAACTCACCAAGGCCCTGCCGAACCTCAAGACCCTAGTCTTGCACGTGCTTGTGCCTGTCAAGGACCTGGGTGTGTCCTATGCACTTGAGTCCCCATCTCTGGAAACTCTAGACGTATCTCAGAGCCGGGGCCTGGTTTTCCGTCACCTTGATCTGCCAGCACTTAAAACACTTCGGGTCAAGAAGACAGTCCGGGGGATCATCCTCAACTGCCGCACACGCCTGGCCCTACAGAGCCGCTGGGCCTGCCTCTACACACTCTTGTGCCGCGGGACCCCCAATCTTCGATTCCTCAATAACCAGACCCTGCTGCCTCACTGGCGGGAGCAGGCCTACAAGGAACTACATGCCTTATTACTGCAGGCCTGCTACTGTACCCGCCACTCAGATACCTGGCTCCTGTAAGGTCAGGGGAGATCCCACCCCCTTCCTCTACTGTCCTTAGCTCTCAGGGTATGGGCCGACCAAGCAGTTACCCTGCCCCTCAGAAGCACTGGATTGAAAGTGGGGGAAGTGGGGTTAGGGCTGAGGGAATGCTGACCTGGGGAGTCTGAGTTCAGTGGGACTGTTTGTAACAGAGGACACATTCGCATTGGTATTGCCTTTATTTTTGGTGTTGTGGTCTGTGAGCGTCTGTGATCATGACAGGTGTGGGGGAGGGACTGACAGTGGGGAACAGGGAAGAACACTAGGAGAGTGACTCAAAATTCAGGTTTTGTGCAAGGGTTCATGGGTCCTGGAATTTATTACAGGCAAATAGACCTAGGAAATCAGAGGACTCCCCCCTCTTTGAAAGCCAGAACTTCAGGCCCTAGAACAGCTCTGCCATTACGTCCAGCATGGACAGGGCATAGAAAATCTATAACCCTCTTACGCAACTCATTCGTCAGCATATATTCCTGAGCCCATTCTGGTTCTGCTAAAGCTCAGAGAAGGAGGGACTCACGGCCCTGGGATGATACTGGATCAGTAGCAAAGTAGAGGAATACTGCCTCTCCCTACACTTCCCCTCCCCACCCTTCCACCTCATAAATATACACATACTACTACAGGCTGAAGTAATCTAAACTGTTGTGGCCATAGATGTCCATGGTCCATAGCACATCAGGGTGCCGCCGTACGGTCTGTAGCAACTGCTGCAGCTCAGCTTGCACGCTGGCAAGCTTCTCTTCATCCACAGTACCCTCTAGGAGGTTGGCTGAAGATGGAGGCCATGGCAAGTCCTGGTAGCAATCCACAGGGACTGGATGTACAACCAGCTGGAGCTCGGACAACACCTGTGAGTGTCCAATCAAGGTCTTCACTCCAGCACTAGCAAGAGGGTTACCATAGAGACCAAGGTAACGGAGGTGGGTACAGCAGCATAGGGTAGGCAAGGTACTAACAAGGTGGACATCCATGAGCTGGCACTCTGTAACATCCAGACACTGCAGGGAGGCTGAGGCTTCCTTCAGTAGTCTCTGAAAGGGGCTCAGCAGGTCACCGGATAGTTTATTGCCACTGAGGTCCAGCTTCTTGAGATGGGGAGCATGGTGGCTCTGGGCCAAGTAGCTCAAGTCTCCAGAGAGAAGGGCACAGAAAGGAAGCTCCAGGCTTTCCAGAGGGCCCTGTAGGCTGCTGCAGAGAAGAAATACAGACACTGCTCATTTCAGTGGAGACTTGTACAACAAAAGCTGAGATACAGAGACACTCATGGTTAGTCCAGGCTACTCTCATGCTCTCTCTGGTCATGATTAGAGCCTCCAGGCCAGGTACTGGTTCTAAGGAAATGCAGCTTTAGGAGGAAAAAGCATGTGTTACTTCCTAGCTTTCCTCTTAATGATTTTAACCCCTCTTGCTCTGCTAAAGCCTCAAGCTCTAGATCATATGTACCTGGATCTATTCTGTCCCTATCCAGTCTCCCAAGCCATACCATCCTGGGGATGCCCCTTTCCTACTGAGTTAACCATCCTCCTCCCTCCCCCAAACACCAAAAATGCCTACTTGGGTTTTTTATCCTATAAGAACTCAAGTGTTCATAGGTAGTACCAGGGAAAGTCCACATGGCACATGTGTCAATCAAATAGCAGCTGCTAATTTCCCTTACTCAACACCCTACTTTCTGAGCTCCAAATTGTTTTGTTTCCAGTTCAGAAGCTAAGAAGGTCAAACTTTTTAAGGCCCCATTCTGTGATTCTCTGGAGTCATCCTGCTTTGCCCTTTCCCAAGAAAGACCTAGAAAGTATCGGTTGTTCAGTTGTGTCCAACTCCTCATGACCACAGTGTCCATGAATTTTTCCTAGCAAAAGTACTATAGTGATTTGTTATTTCCTTCTCCTGTGGCTTAAGGCAAACAAGTTAAGTGACTTCTCCTATAACACACAGCTATTAAGTGTCTGAGAATGTTTTTGAACTCTGGTCTTCCTGATTCCAGACCCAGCACTCTATTCATTGAGCCACGTACCTGCCTCCAAGCCAATTTACTGTCTCCTAGAAAGTATACCTGATAAGAAACCAAGACAAGGCATGGGGCTTTTCACCTGCCTCTCCCAACATGATAAACACACTAGTGCTTGAGGCCAAGGCCCACTCACCTAAGAAGCTGATGAAGGTGCCCTGAGAGTCGAGAGGAACCCATGTTGAGTTCCTTGAGGCACCTCAGCTGGCCAATTGCAGAAACAAATTTTTGGAAGTTGCCTTCTGCTTCAGTTGTGAGCCTCCGTACATCCACGTTGCTATATTGCAGCTTCAGGCTCAACAGGTGGGTGAACTTGGCCATGTGTGGCACAACAGTACACAGGCCTGAAAGTCCCAGGTTGTTGAAGCGAAGGTCTACTTGGCGCAAGCACGCTGGGTCCAGCAGCTCCAAGAGAGCTACAGTGCTAGAGCCTGACAGTTCCTCAGCCCAAAGGTCTCTGCAGCGAAGACGAAGGGGGCCACAAGTGCTGGTCTGGAGAGCCTCTTTCAGGACGCTGTAAGAAGTTCGGTTCACCAGCAGGTCAGTGTGCACTTCCACAGGATTAGCGATTGGGGCCTGATGGTCCAGCTTGCGGCGTTTGGCAAAGCTTTGAGCTGCTCTAGCCCGCATCTGGGCACTGAGACAGGTCCTTGCCACTGCCACTGAACGAGCCCACATGCTCATGGTCGTGGGGTCCTGCCCACAGCTGGCATCCAGGAAGCCAGTCATGTCCAACACTCGAAGATGAGGTTTCCTGCAAGGAAAAAAAGAGAAGATTAAGACTGTGATCTGGACAGCTCACTTGGGTTAGCAGAATAGGGCCAGCAGATGTCCCAGAGGGAAGATCAGGCTTTTTGGGCCCCAGAACTAACTAGCCTTCTTCCCCAAACATCTCTAGTTCAGGGTCCTGTTCCCAGTACTTAAAATATCTTTCCCACCACAGTCTAGGTGGATAGATATTTGGTTAATCACAGACCCAAATCTTCCAGTCACATCTTGCCTGCCTTTTGTTGCATTCAAGATTCTAGTCCAGGGGTGGGGAACCTGTGGCCTCGAGAACACATATAGCCTTCTAGGTCCTTGGGTGTGGCCTTTTGACTGAGTCCAAATTTTATAGAACAAATCCTTTTATTAAGAGGATTTGTTCTGTGAAATTTGAATTCAAAGGCCTGCAGGTTCCCTACCCTGTTCTAGTCCAAGTACCTCCTTTCTTGCCTTAAAAGTTTTCTCCATCCCCACCCCTAACAACCAGATCCCAAGAAGGTACGTGAAACCAGCCAAGCACCAGATGTAAAGACAAGTTTAACCAAATAAGGTATGGGGACACTCCTCAGACAGGGACAGAATAAATATTCAACCAATAAACCCCCTTTTCCATGGTGTTGCTCTCCAGTTCCACGATTCCTCACGCTGAATTAGTTTAGTTCTCAGGTCCTAAGTGTTTCTATCTCTACACAATCTCTATCCTCTTCTCCACAACCACTGCCAACACCCAAGTCTAGGCCTTTAAACTACTTGCCTCCATGGACTCTTACAACCTAACTGGACCCTGTTTCCAATGTCATCCAAAATCAATCCTTCACATTATATGTTAAGTTACAGATGGATTGATAATGGCTTTGGTAAAGGGAGTTCAATCATAGATCTCTGATGCAGTGACATCAAGGATTCACGGACCCATTATTAGATGGCACAAACAGAACACAGAACTTGGAATCAGGAAGACTTGAGTTTTAATCATGCTTCAGACATTTCCTAGCCTTCTGACTGTTCGAATCAACTATCTGCCTTAGTTTCCTCATCTGAAAAATGGAGATAATAATAGCACCTACTTTACAGGGTTGTGGTGAGGATCAAATGAGGTAACATGTGAAGTATTTTTCCAACCTTAAAGCTCCATAAAAATGGTAATTATTATATCCTTGGAAGGGAACGGAAGAGTCAGGTCTTTCTTACTTCCTCTCCAATCCAGAAGACCTCGACAACTAAATGAAATGAACAGATGTCCTTGAGGTACATGTAGAGGCTCTGGGGACTTGGCCTGGATTCAGCCCCTAGTTTTTGGCAGTCCCCCGCCAAGCTCCCTTTCTTTGCCTCCCTCATGTAAAAGGGATGTTGGCCAGGGGCCTACCTGCTGGGTAGGTACCCTATTCCTATTCCTTCCTACCCTATTCCTTGCTGGGAAAGTATAGGTAGATGTCCAGTCCAAGGGTGACAAGCTTCTTAGCAGTCTGCTCAAAGATACCTCAGTTTCTCCACACCCAGCTTATCAGAGGTTTGTAAAAAGCTTCCCAACCAACAAACACTTGGCCCAAGTGCCTGCCCGTTAGGCAGCCCCCGGCGAAATCCCACCCTGGGCCTTACGAGTCTGAAAGGGAAGGCCTGTGCGGGCCACTTTCAAAACTGCCTCCCTCTTGCCCCACGTGTTCGTTCGTTCAGCAATCGCTTATTAAATACTTTCTGTGCGCAGGGCCCCGGAGAGCGGGCTTTGTGGTGGGTCCATTCATGTCTGTGCCACCCCTCTCTGGCCGACGGAGGAATGCCTTGGGGTGCCCTGGGCCCACGCGCCTGGTCCCGGCTGGGCTTACCTGCGCGGCGCCGCCAGCAGCGCCAGGATCACGGCTTGCACGCTCTCCTTGCGGGGTCGCTCGGGCCAGCCGAGCTGCTTGGGCTGGGGCAGCAGCTGCCGGAAGCTGAGGCGCGGGAAGGGCCACGTCTGCACCAGCGCCTGGAGCACCAGCGTTCGGCCGTACATGAAAGCGGCCTGGAACAAGGCCGGGTACAGCTCCCGAGGCAAGGTGGGCAGAGCCCGGCACGCCAGCTTTTGGTGCCGGGTGACCAGCACCGCGCACAGAGTCAGCAGCGACTGCATTGCTGCGGAACCTCCTCGGCCCCTCTGCGCAGGCGCGGCTCGGGCGAGGCCTTCCGGGAGGAAGTCCACGAAGGCGCGCCCCCCCACCGCAAAGCCCCTCCCAATCGGCGCAGGCGTGATCGGAGAAGGCCTATCCGCAGGCTTAGGTCCGGAGGCCGAACTGGGGAGAGGCGGCCGGGCAGGCGTTCCACGAGGTCAGCCCCAGCCCTTCATCAAGCTGCGACTCCACCCCGCCCTCATCCTCTTTGCGGGAGTGACCAACAGCCAACTGCCAAACACAGGCCCCGATCTAGGTGGGCGGGGACGAGCCGGCGAGAGCTCGCCGGGGATTGGCTGTCAGGTGCCCCATTGTTGTGCCGCCCTTCGTGATTGGCCGACCTGTTTTCCGGCTGCGAGCCGCCCGCCCTGACGCCCAGCTGCTCTGCCTGTCCCAGGTTGTCTCTTGCCTCCGGGGCTCCATGTGATGGGGCGCAGTGCCCCTAGAGGCGTCACTTCTCCGACTGCATCCAGCCCCTTCCTGTGCCCTGCCCAAAGCGGCCGAAGTACTGCTTTTTGTACCTGGCGATTTTGGACTCCTGCAAGCCCTCATTTTGTCTCTGATCTGCCCCTCCCCCTACGGGTTCCTTCCCGGCTGCCTACAGGCATGATGACAATGCCCATCCTTAAGAAATTCTTCATTTGATCCCACGATTTCCCAGGCTACTATCCTAAATTGGCCTTCAGTCAGATTCATAGTAAGGGGGACACCCCATGTTCACCCCATCACTTGCTATTCTCTCCAGGGATCTCTTTCTTTCCATTGTCAGGAGATAACAGAGATTCCCACCTAATAAGGAAAACACAGAAATTGTGTGGTTGACGAGATCAAGATAGACCTTGGGGGAAACTGATCTTTGAGACTGTGCTCCTTATCATCAGCAATGGCACTCCAAGCCCCCCAGATGTTGTTGTCTCTATGAGACAAACAGGAGAATTACAGAAAACAAGGGATATGTAAAATAGATGCTCCTAGGCTCATGGTCTGGTTGAATCAGAAGACTGATTTAATCATCCCGATTGATGTAATCACTGGGACAGACTAGCAGAATGTCATAATAGACTTGCAGTACCTTATCTGTGTAAACCCTAACCCTCAGGTCAATAAACCTCCCCTGTCTCTTTTCCTCAACCACTTCACCAAACCGTGTAGGGACGTGGGCTGTCTGCTACATGTGGTCCCCACCTGGCATGGCACTGCTTGCAAGCAGTCATCTCACAGGGGCTTCAGGCTGTTGTGGCTTGGTTTTTGTTTTTAGTTTTAATTTTTAAGCCCAAGGGCTTAATTTACTAAGAAACACACAACACACACAGTATATATTTACATGTATATACATACACATATCTGTGTGTATATCCATCTATATACACAGTGTGTGTGTGTGTATATATATACATATATATATGTATGTGTGTATTTTTGGTGTAGGTAAAGGTTAAGGGAGAATTTATGGAGAACTCACACTGTGCAAGTGTTCACATGGTGGTCAGAAGTGATATAAGGACACTCTCAAGGTCTCAAGAACTTTGGAATTGATTGTGTGATGTGGGAGACACCGGGACAGGACAGCTCAACATGATATGCCCATATCAGAGAAGGTGCTATGCTTTATGAGCACAGCAGAATTGAAACAGCTCAAAGGAAATGCAGGATGTGCAGATTTAGAGAATCCACCGCAAATGTTCACTCCAGCTATTTGTGCCTGACCTGTGGTAGAGCCTTGCGAGCTCCTATTAGTCTGATCAGCCACAGCTGGACACGCTGTAGCTTGACTCTAACAGAGTGATGCCATTTTGATCCTCTTTGAAAACGAAAGAGGACAACAACCTGTACACACATAGAATTCTGGTGTGCGTAAACATAAAGGGAGAGGTTTAGACCTGTGCAGAAGCCTATATGTGTACATACATAAATAATCCATACACACACACACACATGCTTCTACAGAGATCCAAAACTCTCCATAAAGTTATTTAGTGCAGTTTCCATAAAGCAGAGAATGTTTCTATGTATGTGTATACATCTATATACACATATGTATATACATACATATATGACATGTATACACACATTCTCTGTTTTATGGAAACTTGTACTTGCCCAAGGGTATGATTTCAATATGCCTCCATTAGGTTTAGTCAGCGTTTGCCTTTTTTCACCTTCTCCCTCCACACACATACACACCTCAGTCTTTCTGAAGCAGTTGTCTCCTATTCTACAGAGATCCAAGCCTTTTCCCTAACCTCTACCACACCAGAATTAATCACACCACCTCTGTTTTTCTTTTATAGAGTGAGGTTCCAGAGATACTTTGAGATGTTCAGTCTTTTTAAGTTGTGTCCAACTCTTCATGACCCCTTTTGGGATTTTCTTGACAAGGATACTGGAGTGGTTTGCCTTTTCCTTCTCCAGCTCATTTTACAGAAGAGATTTCTCAGATACTCTGGGAACACACCTCCAAAAGGTCAGGAAGGAGAGCCACAGTAGCAACAGTATAATTTATGCTTGGTTTTGCAGCCAGCAAGTCCAGCACTGAGGCCCCAAGGAGCAAGAAGAGTGACTTTTGGGACTCAGTCCAGAAATGATTCAGATATGGAACCATCCAGTAATGATGCTACATTTGGATTTGAACTTAGTGGGACCAATACTGTGTAGAAACTGTATTAAGTCTAGGCCCACTCTCCCAGAGACCAAGATGATGATGGAGGATGCCCCCCAGGTGTTGGAGCAAAATGTTGGCTCCACTGAATAGATAGATAGATAAGATAACGCTAGAAGGAAATATCTATTTAAATTTATGTTAATTGAGTAAATGAAACTGGGTGTTAATCACAGGCATCTTAAAGGGAGGGAACCCACTGGAATGGGACCTCTGGGCCAATAGCATTAGAAAAAGATACTCCAACTCCTCTCAAGAAGGATATTGTAGATGGAGATTGGGGTCAGAGGAATTGCTACACTAGTTGTGTGGTCCTAGGCAAAACACTAAAGACTTTAGGAACACCTGTAGTATTTTCAACTACCAACTGAAGGCAGGATTTCAGAAGAGAAAGGCAAATTTAGGAAATGAGTAGCTGGTTAAAAAGATTGTATATGAAATTTCGATTTGAATTTCTGGACCATAGATTAAAATACAGGAATAATGGGCTTTTGGCCAAAGGTGGAGTACACTTGAGGACCAGTAAATACATTTGCCAGGAGTTTTGTAAGTCTGACAGAAAAGATCTTAAACTGAAAAGTGATCAAGGGAAGAAAATTGACCTCATAGAGTCAAGAAGCTTGCTACCATAGAGAGCAGCAAGTACAGCGTAGGAAAGAGAAAGCATAAGAGAAAAAACAGTAATGGACAGCAGACAATATCTAAGAAAAGAATCAGCAGCTATAAAGAGGCTAAAGTAGGTATCTCAATACAAGGAAGTAAATTTGAGCTATTGCTCAAACTGAGTAAATTAAAGTTATCACTGACATTTGGTAGGGTGAGATTCACGACTGGAATTCTAGAAAGCTATTTCTTAAAAAGGAATAGAACAGATTTTAAAAGGGCAATAGAATAGCATCCTATAGAATACCAGTAGTGGCAATAGTCAAGTTGTGAACTGGATCTTTTAAACCTACAGGACAATAGCATGTAATTGTATATTTAAATTCAGCTAGGGAGTATACTATCTCTTTGAGCCATCAGCTCAGTTATTCTCTGGCTCATGCTTGGGATAATCTTCCAAAAGGCTGCAGTATCCTCTCCGACCACCAGAGGGTAGTCATCCTGCAAACACAGGCTCATCACCTGGCACCATGGTTTTTGACTTCTAGCGACTGAATTGAATCTAAATGTAACTGATAGGGAATATTCCTCGGAAACACGAATGAGGAATCCAGAACCTCCAACGCCACCTACCCCGGGATGACTTCCACATGTGGATGACCCCAACACATTCACAGAGCTCAAATACTTCACATATTCGTAACTACATAGTTTATTGAATCTGGTGAAATTGAAAAGGTTTATCTATCCTATACAAAACCTACCCGTCCCAGCTATCTCTGCAAACTTCCTCCTTCTGTGCTTTGGGTGTGGTCAGAGAATTCTGGAACCACACATGCCTGCAGTTCAAAGACAGGAATTAGAAAATGCGTGCGTGTGTGTGTGTGTGTGTGTGTGTGTGTGTGTGTGTGTGTGTGTAAGTGGGGGTGTTCTATGATGCCAAGTTTGGATCAAGGACTATTCTAAGGGAAAGGAGATTGTTGGTTAAAATAGTCATTCCTTCCTCACTGATCAACAAGATTCGTAATTGCTACTAGTGTTAAGACTAGTTAGACTCCTCATCCTCCTGTCCTCATCTCTGCCCCAGGATCTTGTTCATCTCCACCTACTAGTCTCTGACAGACACAGTCACTGACTGACAGAGTCTAAGGCTGCAGTCAGTCATGTATGTGGCTGCTCTGGTTACTTGATGGATGCCTGGCAGTCCTTAAGGGCTCGAAGGTGGGAGAACAATTCAGACTACTTCTTTCTCTGAATTCCGTGTCCAGTCTATGCCCATCTGCAGTATCTGTCCAAGATAAATGTACTGATGTCTCCACAAAATGAGCTACCTATCCAACTGAAAACCCTAGGATGGACACTAGGTATTCTTCAATCAACAGGCATTTATTATTAAGTGCCCACTGTGCACCAGGTATCATGCTAGGAACTGGGGATACAAAGGTAAAATTGAAACAGTCCTTGACCGCAAATAACTTACATTTCAATGTGGAAACATGGGTTTCTATAGATGTTATGAGAGTTGATCAAGAAATCCTGGATTGATTTCCCCCTAGCCTAAGTGACATGATCACAGAAAGGAAAGGGTAAAAGTGACAACCAGGTGTTAAGATTTTATACTCTGCTACTCCTTTGTTGGGACATTGGCGCCCTGCAGGGCCAGAGGCATGAAATGCCCTGGCAATATTTGTTCCCCATGTGTTACCTTACTACCAGTGTATATACCCACTGTGTGTGTACATATATATATATATATATATGTACACACACATATATGTATGTATGTATATATGTGTGTATTCTGTATATACCCACTATATGTATGTGTGTATGCTGTATATACTCACTGACATAGTGTACATTTGAGGGAGAGCGTATTCCAGGTTTCAAAGGGTACCAAAGATTTTAAGAGGCAGAGGGGAGAAAGGACCGCATTCCAAGAAGAGGGGTCAAGTAGTACAAAGGCATTGGGAGGCAGTGTCATGTGTGAATACTGTGGCTGGACCATAAAGTTTGTAGAAGGGAGTGCTGTTGGTTGTTGTCCTTCGTTCTCGGAGGACCAAAATGACGTCACCATTGTTAAGTGAAATTTCAGTGTGTCCGCCTGTGACTGATCAGACCAATACAAGCTCAGAATGCTCTACCACAGGTTGGGCACAAATAGTCCCTGTAAATATTTGGGGTGGATATCCCAAGATTGTGCATCCTGCGTTTACTTTTTGCTGTCTCAATTCTGCTTTGCTCATAGAGCACAGCACCCTTTCTGATGTGGGCACACCATGCTGAGCGCTCCTGTGCCAGTGTCTTCCATGTCGCACAGTCAAATCCAAAGTTCTTGAGAGAGACCTTGAGAGTGTCCTTGTATCGTTTCTTCTGACCACCATGTGATTGCCTGCCCCATGCAAGTTCTCCGTAAAATAGTCGTTTTGGCAAGCATACATTTTGCATTCGAACAACGTGTCCACCCCATGGGAGTTGTGCTCTCTGAAGCATCGTTTGAATACTTGGCAGTTCGGCTTGAGCAAGTTCTTCAGTGTGTGGTACCTTATCCTACCAGGTGATCCTCAGAATCTTCCTAAGACAGTTCAAATGGAACTGTCAGGATTCATTCCATTCAAATGGAATTTCCAGGAAGTGCTGTACAAATAAGGCTGGAAAGGGAGGACCGGTATAGGGTGTGCAGAATTTCTAAAATGCCAAACACAGAAGCGTATATTGATCCTGAGGATCAAATAATAGGGAGTATTTGGAATAAGTAAGGGGGTGATATGGTTACAACTCTGCTTTAGGAAAATCATTCTGACAGCTTTGTGAAGGATGGGATGGGGTGGAATGGAGCAAGGCAAAACAAAGCCTGATTAGGAAGCTATTTCAATAAGAGTAGACACATGAGGATGGAGACCTGTACTACGGTGGTGAGTGGAGAGGAAGAAACATGTGGGAATTGTTGTAGAGCTGAAAATGTTGAGATTTGGTAACTGAGTGGATATGAGAAAGTGACAGGAAGGAATCAAGGATGATATGAAGGTTTAAAAGCTGGATGGCAGTACTCGATAGAAATAGGAAGTTCAGAGGAGGGATGAATTTTGAAGAAAATATGAGTTCTATTTTGGACATGTTGAATTGGAAATGTCCAAAAGGCAGTGGATGATGCTGAGTTGGAGTTTAGGAGGGAAACTTGAGCTGGGTATTATAGTATAAGTCATCTATATAGAGATAATCAAACCCATGAGAGCTGATGAAGTCACCAAGTAAGAGCCGGTATAAAAGATACGAGGGCCCTTGACAGAGCCTTGGAGCACACTTACAGGAGGATGTGACATGGATTATGAACTCCAAAAAATACTGAGGAAGAACTGTTAGGTAATAGGAGAACCAGGAGAAAGTAATGTCATGAAAACCTAAAGACAAAGGGAAATGAGGAAGAAATGGTTATGAATGTCAAATGCTACAGCAAGGGGTCAAGGATTGCACACAGGACGTGAGATTTGGCAGTTAAAAGTTCACAGCTAACTTTGGAGAGAGCAGTTTCAGATCAGTGATAAGATCAGAGATCAGTGATAAGATCAGAAGCCATATTTCAGGAGATTATCACAAAGAGCCTAAGAAAAGTGGAGGCACCCAATGTAGAGCATCATTTTTCTTAAAACTATTTTTTGTTAGTCTGAATTTGACAAGCTCCAACGCAAAAATTTCTATATATGAAGAACAGAAAAAGATTGTATATGATGCCACAAATCTCTAATATGTACAGCTTGGATTTTTTTTTTTTAATGAGCTTTCCAAGGACATAAGAGTTAGATCATTTCAATTTTTTATTTGTACCTCCAGAATCTAGTACTGTATAATACAATGTGAGATCTTGGCACAATGTGAACTCTTGATAAATGCTTAATTTTTTTCCTCCATAACCTCACACTCTGCTCAGGCTCATTAATAAATGCTTGATTTTTAAAAAATATGTAGCAGACGGCCCTCGTCCCTACACGGCTCAGTGACGTGGTTAGAAGAAAAGAGACACAGAAGGTGGGGAAAGATAGACCAGTTGCGTTTATTGATCTGAGGGTTAGGGTTTATATAGACAAGGTACTGCAAGTCTACGTGACTTTCTGCTAGTCTGTCCCAGTGATTAAATCAATCAGGATGTTTAAATCAGTCTTCTGATTAAGTCAGACCCTGAGCCTAGGAGCATCTATTTTACATATCCCTTGTTTTCTGTAATTCTCTTGTTTGTCTCACAGAGACAACAACATCTGGGGGGCTTGGAGTGCCATTCTGGATGATAATGAGTACGGTCTCAAAGATCAGTTTCCCCCAAGGTCTATCCTGATCTCGTCAACCACACTCCACCCTGGCCCTCAACAAAAATACATAATTTATTCAACACATTAGCTTCAGAGTTTTGTAGATAGCCTTTTCAAGCAGTTTGGCTGAGAAAGGGAGGAGAGATAAAGGATGGTAATACTACAATCAAGGTGTTGGGTTTTTTTAAGACTAGGGGAGACTTGGGCATGTTTTTAGGGATTAGGAAAGGAACCAGAAGTTAGGGAGAAATCCAAGATAAGAGAAAAGATTATAATAGGGGCAATCTCATGAAGACAGGGAAGTCAAGGGTGTGTGTAGGATTGGCCTGGGTGAGGAGGATCACTTTAAAAAATGGGAAATGTGGGTAATTATGTCAAGTGGTTGAGATAAGGAGGCAGACAGAAGAGACCTCAAGTCAATTGTTTTCTTTCTTCTCTTGAGTAAGTTAAGAGGCAAGAAGCTCCTCTGAGAGGACTGGGGAGAGAATGATGTGGGAAGCTTACAGAGATAAGAGGTTTGGATGAACTGTTATGGAGTAAGATAATTAAGAAGCAAAAAAAAAAAAAAATTGCGTTGCTCCAGCAAGAGCCCATCTGAGATTAGATTACGTTAATGGGCCCAGTCAGTATGGACATGTAGCTCCCTCTAGCTCCATTCAGCAACATGTAAGAACGAAAGAGCAAGGTAGGTGGGAGTAATCCAGGGCTGGGGTAATTTAGCAAGAGATGAAATGATAGAGAAAGGAGCTAGGCATTTGAGAGTAGAGGGCACTATAGAATTGGGATGGTTCCCTAAGGGGTTGGAAAGGGATAGCCAGAGCAGAAGTGATGGCTTAGCAAAGTACCAAAGTGTGGAAAGATTGTAGATCACAGTGAGGATGAAGAATAGATTTGATTAAAGCATTGGAAATGAGGGAATGACAAGAGGCTATGATCAGATAAAGGAATTTCAGAGTTCTGTATCATGAAATGAACTTGTGGATGATGGCAAAATCAAGAGTACAACCATCTATTTGTAGAATGTAGTAGACCATGGGAATTGAGTAAGTTGAAGAACTGAGAAGACCTGAGAAGTCAGGGTGTTTTAAGAAAATTTTAAGAAAATTTCCTGGAATGAGAGATGGGAGAATGTGAGTCAGGCATGGAACACATAGAACATCCTGGGGATCTATGGGTCACAGTCAGCAGTATCTGGATTGTGTGAACAATTTTTATCAAGGGAATCTTAAAGAAGGAAAGGTGTGATTGCAATCAAATTAGGATCTTTTGCTGTTTTTGTTTTACTAAAAGTGCCTCTGATTGAATGTGATTAAAGAAGAATTTTCCCAGGCTTTGAGGGAAGCTTGATTGGGGAGTTATTTTGTAGGAGGGTCTCAAGTACCTTTTGTTTTTTTCTGTTGGGCACTGGATTGGAAGGTTATGCCCTCTGCTTCTGAAAAGTGTATAAATACTCTGAGGCTGAGATTTTACCTTGGGGCTTACTGATTGGAAGTGTTTGTTTGATCAGGACTCTGAGAAGCCACTAAGGAGCCTCCTCCCTCCCCCCTTGGAAAAACCAGATGTAGGTGCTTCCCTCTCTGTAATTATGGTCAGAGAGTTGGATCTGTCTGTTCATGGTCAGGCAGAGGAAGTCATGTCTGTTGACTTTTGATTTCTCTGTTATTTTCTTTGAAGTTCAGGGTGTTGACTCCCCTGAACTAGGTGAATGATATATGAGCTTGATTAAAGGACTGATGCATGTGCTTGATTAAAGTGATTGTTAACCCCTCAAAAGTTGCCTTTCCTTTTATGAATGCAGATCTAAGAACCCTCCAGTTTATGTTGGGGTGCTTACTGTTACAAGAGGTTAACTGAGTGATAGTGGCAGAGAGAGAGTGTGGAAGTAGTGACAGGGAGAAAGGAGCAATAAATATGGACACTAGGGATATAGAATTGAGGTGGATGGGGATGAGAAAGTAGACAGCAGAGACTGGGTGAGGCAGTGTTACTCTTTCTTTGGTAGGCTGGGATTCAGTTATAAAAGTACTGGGAGAGCAAAAGAGGATGCGAATTGGCTACTAAGTAATGAAACCAAAAAATCAGAGGATGAGAGATCCATTGATGGAGGTGAGCAGTATGTTTTCCATATGGCCTTCCATCATGATATTATCGCCTGATCTTCCAGTCCTGTTGCCTTCTGTAGTAACCCTGGGGTTGGTAGAGATAGGCATGGCAGAAGCAGCAGTGGCAACTTTGTGGTCAGGATAGGCAAGGTGGTCTGAGCCCCAGGAGGGTGGAGATATGTGGGCTAGTATGTCATACAATAAAGTGGATTCAAAAGTACTTGACTGACTGAATCCAAAGAGTGATCACTAATGGTTTGGTCAACTTGGAAGAGCTACACTGCAGTGTTCCATGGAATTGTCTTTGATCATGTGCTTTGATAACATTTAATAATATTTTTGACTTTTAATAAGGGTCAAAGCCTGAACTAATCAATCAGACTGCTTTGTTTTGCTATAGAAATGCCCTTTCCTGTGTCAGCAACTTCAAAGACCTGTTTATGACAGGATGCCTACAACTAGAATGGTAGGATTTTTCTTATCCTGATATGCAGAGACAGAGAAAAGCAGACATCCTAGAATCTTAATTTCCAACTCACTCTACCTTGTTAATTGTCTCACAGAATTTACAGCTTATGCAACTAAGAAAATTCCTTTCTCATGGTAAAGGGTATTTAAGCCTGGTCATTCTTCTATCAGTCAGTCAGAGGTTTTCCTTCTGACTCTATGGCCATGTAACCACTAGCTTTAAGGGAATCAAAACTATGCATTTAGCCTGTTTGCCTTTTTTAGCCAAACTTCCAGGTCGATAGTTATGGTGCTGTGACTCAGAGTGGAACCAATGGACTAGAAGGGAACAGCTCCCCACCTCACCAAAGCCAAGAGACTTAGACACCTCAGGATTCATTTTTTCTGAAGTCTTAAACCTTGACAGAGTCAGGTAAGTGCTCCTATTCCCAGCTTCCAAAGGACTCCCACTAGTTTGGCTGAAGTCCACAAATTCCCTTTAAAGCTAGCTCAGGGGGCAGGGATCAAGTTTACAGTCAAACACTCTATATAGGTCTCCTGTACTGATCGATCTCAGGAAAAATTAACACAAGTACTGCTAGCACTGGTGCCAGTTAACTCAAGATAGCCCAAAATTATGTTGGCCACCATAGAGCTCTTTTGGATTGGTCAAAGTTCCATTATTTTAAAACCAAATTAAGTTTAATGGCCAACAAAACATCTAGCCAGCAATGGGAATGTTTCATCTTGGGCTTGCTGACATGACTGAGGGAGAACAAAAGGCAGGAGCCTCTTCCCTTAAGGCTCCCAAAGCTGTTTCAGCACTATCCCTGATACTGCTATTTCTCTTCATCCCATTCTCTCCTCTTTTCCAACAACACTATCCCCTCTTTCTGCTTCAAATTCCACTCTTCCTCTACACTATTCCTTGATTCCTTCCTCTCCCCTTTCCCTTAAGGATTTCCTGCAGACTGTAGCTGAGCTGGACTTCCAGCTTGTCAAAACACTAGAAACACAGACTGAGGAAGACCTCATAGCAAAAAGGGAGCTTCGAACAGCTCCCATTCCAAACCCACACCCCACCCCTAATGTTATAAGGGACCAAAAACCTGGTATTTGTCGCTATTGTAAGAAACCAGGACATGGGAAATCTTAAGTAGGACCTGTTTCAAAGTTATAGAAAGTCAGAAACTTGGAAGGCACCAAGGCACCCCACCTCCAATGACCATAGGGATGCTCCAAGCAAAGGTTGCAGGATCCACCCTCATTCTGTCAGACCTTGAATCCTTGCAACCCCCTTTCCTCAGAATAATAATAGCCATTTCATGGTGGGGATTTCTAACAAGCTTCTGATTGCCCCTCTCTCAGCTGCTAACTGTGATCTCTGTTTGTATTTGTCCTGTTGTTGTCAATTTGTCTGTCCGTATCATATGTGCTGTGAAAGAGTTTGTTATCTTATAAGGTTTAAAATGAAGGCAGCCAGAGACTTCTAAGGATTGCCGCTAGGGTAACAAACAAAACTGTAAGACCCTTTACCTTGTTTTTCTGCTCTGGCCAATCTGGAATTACAGTAGAAAGTTAGATCATCTTAGGTAAAATCATTTTAGCAGATTTGGTAGGTTGTGAGATTAATCATTAGAAAGTTTGGGACCTGATTATTTGAAATTACTGGGGAAAACCTCCTAAGACTATAAGTAGCTCCAGGAGATGACCTTTTTAAAACACCCTCCTCCCAGTCCTGATCCCTTAGCACTCCCCACTCCCTCCAAAAATTAAGAGCGAATCTCAGAATGGGGATTTTTAACAGCTACAAGAGTTCGTGTTACACCCTCTCATCCCGGATCTAACTATAGAGAGGAGAATGTCGAAGTGTAGGGGCAGCGATTTGCAGATTGGTGGTGATTCTAACAGTCCTGTGCCATTGGGCACCTTGTAGCCCACCTTTCTAGGTAACTCTTGGAAATGTCACCTAGGTCCTGTACATTCTGCCCACTCTGTCCCAGCAGCTGCCAACCACCCCAGGCTTTAGTAAATTTTGCAGCTGTCAGGGGAAGGGATAGGTGAATGGATCAGACTTGTGGTGAACATTTACTAAGCCCTGCCTGCAAGAATTATCACCACTGGGACACCAGTCTCTCGACTCTAGGTAAACTTCACACTTCTCTGTTCTAGTTGCAAAAATGTATTTCATCTCTGTTTGACTGATCTCCGGATTTGTAAAAGGGAAGATAATAATGGGATCAAAATGATACAATGATTGTAAAATGCTTAACGGGTATATGTTGCATACTAGTATATATTGCATTGCATCATATGGTTGACTGGTATGTGTTACATACAATATCTCTCTCTAATGTAATTGTTAACTTTGAAGTGGTTTTAATTACCACAAGTAATAAGATCAATAATTTCTGGAAACACCAATGATATCATCTGAATTTATTGTTGTGTTATTTCTAAAATTGTATTGTATTTCTGAATTTCTCTTAGATTTGTGAAATTTGAGAGACTACTATGAGGTAGAAATGTTGCTAAAGCAATTTTAATTTGGATTTTGTTGTATATGGATTGGACTTTTAAAAGGAAGTGATGCAATTAGGCAAGTTGATGTTTATTATAATAGCAGATAGTTTTCATCTGAAATCTTGACTATTTTGGAAAAAATGGTGGTTTAGTTTCCATATATTATGCAAGGTGATTTAGAAGTGCATTAACCTTGTAAGTTCTTATAAACTGCAAAAGTTTCTATGTTGTAGAATTTCTATTGAGCAGATGAGAATCCTTTTAAAAAAATTGGGAGTGTGATTTTCAAACCTGTTTCATCTAAGGATGTATTCATGTATGTTAATTTGAAGGTTTATGGACTATCTATGTGGAATGCCAGAATGTACTTAATTTCTAGTGATATATCTAAGGAAAATTTGTTGTCATAAGGCTAAATTAAATGAATATGTCATTCTTGACTTAGAGAAACTAAATCTCCTTTCCATTACAAACACCTTTTTTGACTAAGGAACTTTGTGATATCTAGGAATTCTGTAATAATTAAGAATTTAGTTTTACTAAAATAATTTGTGAATTTATGTTACTTTGTACCAACATAATTTAATGGATCCCAATTTTAAAGGTTTATTTTTGCTTTAAGGAGGAAGATATAGCTATCATTTTAAAAGCTCTCAACTAATTTTCTTCATAAAAGTTTAGTGAACATCAGAATAAATTTTAAACTTTTTAAAGAAGGGGGAAATACTTTTAGAAGAAATGTTTTGGAAAAATCTTTTGTGATTTTTAGAAAGCCTCATAAAATTTTATAATCTTTACTGTTAAATTAGGTGGCAAACCAGAAGAGATCTTGTTGTTTTGATCTGAATTTGTAGTCATTCCAACACCTAAGCAAGAGTTAAAATTTGAGTTTGAACATATCATATGTGAGATTTAATTCCTGAAGTATCTAATTTTTCCAGAGTGAGCATAACTAGGGAAGAGTAACAAACTTGTGAAACAAAGACATAAACCCATCAACCTGTAAGTTTAGCAGTTCACCTCTTTGTTTTGTTCAAGCTGGAATAGGATTCCAGTACAGTTATGTTAGTAAAAGTAATAATTTATGAGATATCTTGTCTTATGGTTAAAATGTAAAGGAAAGTGGAATAATCTGAATAATGGTATTGAGAGATTTAGAAAGATAAATAAAGTTTTGATTGAAAATATGGAAGGCAGATAAGGTTTGGGAACAAATGGGGGTTATCTAAAACCCTCTTGTCCCTAGGTAGTTGTTTTGGACACTTTGTGTCAATTTCAGATGGCTTAAGGATGTTTAGAGAGTGTGAAGAAGTATTTGAAGAAGACAGGTAAAATGATGTAATGTAATTTGATAATAACTCAGTCAAATTTGAGATGGCCCTATCTGAAGGATACCAACTGATATTTATTTGCTATTTAAGACTGGGACTGCAATTTACTATTGTTTTAGCTCTGATTACAGGAAGGGTTGTCATAAAGTCGATTGGCAATGGGCTGCAATCTCAGAAGTGCTAAATGTTGATGTCTGGGAAGGTTCTGAAGATGACAGTGGACACAGCCTGGGTAGGTCTTCCTAACTCTTATTTCCCAAATGTGCTATTTCCTTTCTGAAAAAGCAAATTCCCCACTTGATTACTCCTAACTCTTGCTTTCAGCCCCTAGTGTGACCACATGATTGGCTGTCAGATAATGCCTCATTCCTGGAATCAAACAGAGCTAAGAAAGTTCTTTCCTTCTGTTGAGATACATGACACTGTCCCTCTTTTTCTTTTATAACAAATGTCTATAATCAAGAAGTTCTGTAAATTCAAGACTAAATCTATTAAATAATAGATGTATATTGGAACATCTCTGCCTTACTATAATGGGATGAAGGAATGAATAGCTGGCATCTGTAACCTATATTCATGACCAAATAAATAAATATAATATAGAGATAACATCCTCCAAAGGAGGAAATGATTAGAAAAGTAATAAGACAAAGATGTAATCTGATAGATGTCTCATTAAAAAGGATAGCAAATTTTGAGGAAAAGGAACAGAATCAAACTGATTCCTCTAAGAATTATATACACATGTATATGCCTGGCTTCTAAGATTTATTGTGTTTTTGATAAGAAGACCTCAAATTTGGATTTTTGCACACAAATTATATGACTGATAAAAGTAAGTGAAATTATTTCTTCTTTGTTAAAATATCTGTCCAATAATTTTAAAGGGCAGATGAGTTCATTTTAAGGTTGAACCCTCATATTTTAAAAGATTCTTATTCCAGGTACAGGATTTAGGTAAAGGCAGAAACAGCAAATAATATAAACTGAAACTCTCTGAAGTTTCAAAAGAGAAAGAGATTTTACTAAATTATATTGTCAGAAGTATCTGGGAAATTTCCATATCTGAACCAGAGAAACAAAACTCCCTTTTTTGAACTGTGCCAAGAATAAAACTGATCGACAAAGAAAGGATATCGAGGCATCAGATAACTACATGAGACATCTGTAATTCAAAAAGTGATGTTTAAATGGACGTTAAGAATGGATTACTGGGATACAAGGAGCTTAATGTCAGTTAACATTGGAAATAATGATTGCATTTATTTGTATGGTTCATTGCTTAAATTTCTTGTTTATATTGGTGACGTGTAAATCTTCCTTCTCAAAACCAGTCTATTGTCAGCCATCTAAGTTTAATCTGTACCTGACAATGTAATTATGCAATTTTGTGAATTTGAAGAAAAACCTTATTGTGTTGTTTGAATCTAGCCCTAAGTGGCTAGGAAACTGAAACCATTTACTGTACGGTTTGAACCTAGCGCTGTGTGACTGGAAAACTAAACCATTGCTATGTGCCTTTAGCTATGTTGTGCTATTTCCTCTCAGTTGTCAAATCATATATTTTCTAGGAGCACCTGTCAGGTCTTCCTAACTATATGGACTCTTGGAGCCATCTGTCATGTCCATTGCCCCTGCTCCTGAGTGGACATCTAAGTCCACAGGAGACCTTGCCCTTCAATTTCAAAGGGGCCTGAAAAAGATGACATCTGACACGGACAGCTTTCCCAACAGTCTGGAGGAGATTTGCACGAAGAACAGCTCCCTCCCTACCTGAGCCCCTTGCATACCCAGAACTGGTTGTTTAGAGGTTTTCCATACCTTTCTTGGTCTACAGGT
Source organism: Bettongia penicillata ogilbyi (assembly GCA_023548195.1). Taxonomy (NCBI): domain Eukaryota; kingdom Metazoa; phylum Chordata; class Mammalia; order Diprotodontia; family Potoroidae; genus Bettongia; species Bettongia penicillata. The sequence continues at coordinate 2,585,375 of JAJHZJ010000384.1, forward strand.
GAAGCCTTCAGCTTTGCCTTTAACCAAAAGGAGGAAATGATAACATTTAATTATCATTTTTGACTTTTAATAAGGCCCAAAGTCTGAACTAATCAATCAGACTGCTTTGTTTTGCTATAAAAATGCCCTTTCCTGTGTCAGCAACTTCAAAGACCTGTTTATGACAGGACACCTACAAACAGAATGGTAGGATTTTTCTTATCTTGATATGCAGAGAGAGAAAACAAGACATTCCTAGGATCTTAATTTTCAACTGACCCTACCTTGTTAATTGTCTTGTCTCACAGAATTTACAACTTATACAACTAAGAAAATTCCTTTCTCATGGTAAAGGGTATTTAAGCCTGGTCATTCTTCTGTCACTCAGTCAGAGGTTTTCCTTCTGACTCCATGGCCATGTAACCACTAGCTTTAAGGGAATAAACAATATGCATTTAGCCTGTTTACCTTTTTTAACCAAACTTCCAGGTTGACAGCTTACAGCCTAATTATGCACTGTCCCCACCCCACTGGTTCTAGTGTCCTAGATCAGTTCACTATTTTCATCGTTGACTTAAGATAGATGCATATACATACACTAAGAGGAATAATGCCTACACCAAGGAAGGCTGGTTTGTACACTCTGCTCTAGTCAGATTGCATCTAAAGTGTGGTGTTGGGGTTCAGATGCCACATTTTAGGAGAACACTGTTAAACCTGAAGAGTGTTCAAAGGGGTGAAGAGCCAATGAAAAGCATCAGGATTGAGTGATATTTAAACTAAAGAAGACTCAGAGAGAACTTCTGTCTTCAAGTACAGGGGGCTATATGAAAGAGGTATCTGACTTACTCTTGTTTGATTCCAAAAAGTAGCACCAGAAGAAATCATTGAAAGATACACATGTACAAATTTAGGCCCTGTGGACTGGAATACTAAAATATTAAAGTGACCCTAAAGTGGAACGGACTGCTTGTGGACATCAGTAGGTTCCCCCTCCCTCAAAGTTTTCAAATGAAGGCTGGGTGTTGACATGGGGGTGTTGTAGAGATTCTAAGTCAGGTAAGAGTAGACAGCTCCTTAAGTTACTACCAGCTCTTGAGATTCTGTAATCTCCATCCCTCCAGAGAAATAGGAATATCCAAGTATCTCATTCATAGGCCTCTCACTGAATGAACCACAGGATGCTCCACAGGTCAGTACATGCATTGAGCTCCTGGTTCTAGTTGCCTTGAGATTAGCCTAACATGTACAGACAGCAGGGACTGCTTCCAAGCCTGAAGAGTCATAACATTTAAAGTTGAAAGCAACAGAAAGGATAATACATATAGCCCACCCACCTCATTTCTGTGCAAGGGTTCTTAACTCTGGATCAAGACTCACTCTGTTAATCTAGAGAAACCTATGAACCTATTCCAGGAATGTTTTTTTCTTTTTAAGAAGAAAAAAAAAATAAGATTTGTAAAGGAAAACAATTATATTAAAATGATTTTTAAAATTTCAAATAAATTCATGGACCCATTTTAGAAGACAGGCCCAGAAAGAAATGACTCACTGAAGATCACACAGAATGTAAACAGTGTGAGAATTTCAACCAAGCTCTTGTGACTCAGAATTCAGTGCTATTGGCTACACTGAATGATGAGCGAGTCACAGACTGGCCCAGAGAGTCTCATTCCCAAGGGTATATCAGAGCTCTCTGGTCCTTCTTATTCATGCTGGGGTTTGCTTCCTCTTTTGAAGTCTGTGGGTCAGTTTCTTGTTCCAGAGAAAACATATTGGCTCTGTCCCTGCCCTGAATTGCTGGGAGAGAGACATCTCTACAGGTCTAACCAAGGATGCCTGCCTGTAGGGGATGGGATTAGGAACTGTCCCAGAAATATCCAGTCTTTGCCTTTCTGTCCCCCTTCATGTGGCTAAAGGTTTGTGGTATTCAGGGTAAATTAGATTATTCAGATCAGATACTCACTCCCCTCTGGGGGCTCACAGACATAGCTCCTACTATAGAGATCCAAGGATACAGCCCAGGTTTCAGCAAAGGTGGCAACTTCATTCTTGGAAAATTTCTCTCTCCAATGATAAGGGCCTTGTCCACTCTGCACCCCCCAAACACACATCCATACCTCTCCTGATAGCTATGATTGACATCAAAGGAAACCCCCATGAACCCCTCATTCCAGGTCATTTAAGGGACAGTGGTACAATGGAAGGAGAGCTAGACTTGCAGTCAGGGGACCTGAATTGAAATTCTAGCTGTCACTGTGTGACCTTAAGCAAGTTACCACCTGTAGACCACAAATGAGATTAGATTGGATGGCTTCTGATTTGTTCCAGCCCTAGATCTATGTGCCTAAGAACTGCTTGAGTGTACAGAAGTGGCAACCACAGCCCAGAGCTTGTGGCCCATGTAGCACCTGGGATATGAGAAAGAAAATCTTCCCTACCACCTATCCTGGTCATTCAGGTCCCTCTGTTCTAGGCACTCTGTGGGACACTCATCAGTCATAGGGGACAAAGGAGTACATGTAGCTTGTGAAATGAGACCATATAAACCAGGGCTAGCCCAAACCCTTCATTGTCCATAGGAAACTTGAGGACTGGAGAGGAGAAGGGGCTCTTTCAAGGGGTTAACTAGTAACTGGCAGAGATGAGATCAAATGCAGGTTACAGCAATCCAAATTCAGCCATTAAAAACAAAGTGGAACCTAGTCCTGTCCTCCCCCTGGGTAGGTGCTAGCATGACTCTTGAGCAAACTTCAACTTTAACAAACATTTATTAAGCGCAGAGCACCAGGGTTCAGCGCTGAGGGAAATACATAGGTTGGATAAGACACAGTCACTGCTCTTCTGGAGGTCACACGCTCTAGATAACGTTACCCAAGCAGCCTTGGCCCTCCCTCTCCAAGGCCTGAGAGGACAAGGAGACACAGGGACAGCTCCTACTCAACTCCAGATCCTGTACACCCACCTCTCCCACTCATCAGGATCCCTTCAAGCACTGATAGTTATTCCCCCATAACAAACCAAGTTCTTTCAAGTGTATTGGCACATGATGAAACAGGCTCCCTGGTGAAAACTGGAGCCTTCCCAGTCCTGAAACCCCAAAGCCAGGGGGAAGCTCCCAAGCTGGCAGGGGATGGAGGACGAGGGACTCTTCCACTGAAGAAATTCAGTAACTGGGAATCCAGGTTGGGAAGCTGAGGGGAAGGCACGGCTGAAGAGGAAGTAGTATAACAGGCAGGGGATGAGCAGAAGGTGAAAAGTTTGGTACACAGATAAACAACAAGTTGTAGAGCTAAACAAATAGTCCCTATCAAGTCCAGATGTTCTGCTGGCCTCACTTTTTCTTATCTTCTTGCTTCTGGGCAGCACCTTCTCCCAGTTCCTCTGTATTCTCTTCAGTTGGGCAGCTCCAGTTGACTCTGCCACCCTTGCAGTCTCAGCAGCTAGAATTCCAGCAGGCCCAAATGATCTGAACTCTTTTTACAGTTAGGGTTAGGGAGTTAGGTGTTCCTCCACTACCTCCTCACTTAACAATGAACTTCTAACATTTAACAAGGGCCCTCTAGAAGCAGAACACTGTGCCTGGGTTGAGGGGAGACGCAAAAGATTAGGTAGACATAACCTCTGCCCTCAGGGAGCTCACAATCTAGCAAGGGGATGCATCACAGGCAAGTAACTATAAGACTAAACATTTTGTGTCCATAAGTGCATGACAGGTGGTGCAAGCAGTGGGCTCAGGGAGCAAGGGAGCAGAAGCTTTCTGGTCTGGGGGAAGGGAGATAGCATTTGAGCTGGACCTTAAAGGGCTACATAGGCTTTAAACAGAGATGACTGGGGGTTGGGACAGACGCAGAAAATGACAGAAGCAAAATCACAGAAGCAAGAATGACAAGGGGTCCAGATTGTCTGAAGCAGCGAGTGCGCCCTCTGTGGTCGTAAGCGTGAAAGCGCGATAGCGGCGAGAAAGGCGGACAGAATCGGATTCCTAGGTCCCAGTTCCCTCTGATCCAATCATGTTTCAACCTCCCTTATGTGAAAAGCATTTTCCTTCCTTAGGAAAAACAAGCAAAATTGGAGTTAATGTGAAATGCTGAAGAGGTGGTCCTGAAGTTGGCTTGTAAACTCCTTCCAGTCTTGCTTTGCAGTCGTTACCTGCAGGGTCCATACATCTTTTTAAAAGCATGAACAGGATCAATGACTATGGATTTAAGAGCTGACTTAGAACTCTTCCTCAGGGCCCAAGACACTGCACCTGTGGCTCACCCAGCAGGAATATCAGCCTGAATATTTGAACACCCAAAGAAGTAATTCCAGGAGTGTCTCCAAAAGCAGTCTCTCTTTCCTTCTTTCTTGGGAGCCTAATACCCATCATCATCTGTGTTTCCCTAATTTCTATCTCTAGCCCTGACCCCTCTCCATGATTCAGGCCTATGTTCCCCATGGACACCGCAAACACAACTTAACTTCTATGTATCCAATCTTGCCCCTCCCCCAGTCATCCTTTGATTATAGAGATGTTGTGTTCAAAAATGACTATCACTTTCTGCTCTCCTACTCAATGAAGCATATAAAACTCTGATCCTGACCTTAACACCTTCCACAATCTGGTTTCTACATACTTTCTTGGCCTTACATGTAATCTACTTGTCAGCTAAGATGGACATTACCTGTTTTTATCTCATCCTTTCCCCTTTCTATGCCTTTGTTCACATCATCCCTCATGCTTAAAACTCCCAGGGAAAATCTCTCAAGATTTAACTAAGGTGCCATAAAAAAAGCCTTTTATTTCCCCTAGCAGAAAGTGACCTCTCTCCTCCGTAAATCTCTCTTTTTAGAATTGTGCCCATCTTCTTTCTTCTACTCAATCATAACTTCTTGGAGGCAGGGCCTGTGCCTTTATTCTGTTCTTTAATCTCCCCACCCCCAAATCATTGTGCCTTCATCCTGCCCTGCATTTAATGTCTGTTAAATGGAAGCTGAATAACAAAGTAGCGATGGACCACAGAAGTAAGATTCCCAAAGAACTCACAGGCTGGAATGATGGATCAAAAAACAAAATAAGATTTCTCAAGGAAAACTGTGAAGGCCTTCATTCAGGCTGAAAAGCAAATCAGTCTCCTAAACATTGGCTGGTTAACACTGCAGCAGTTCACCTACGGACTACCTCAATTACCGTGACCCAACCTCTACTCAGGTCTAGGGCCCACGGCCATTTTGGACTGCTTCCTCTTAGGGTTCTTGGTGGAGGTGCTGAAAGGGAGGCTGGCACGAGGGAAAACAACTGAAATGGCCCCTGACATATCAGATTTGAGCTGGAGAACCTGGGGTCACAACCAGGCCCATGCAAGTCCCAGTCTGGGAGGCCTGGATGCTCCCAGGGGTTAAATTCTGGGACATTACCAGTCTCCTAAGAGAGACACTAAGGACATATATTTCTCTACCTGCTCCAGGAAACACCAGAGGAAAAGACTAGATTTCGCTCTCCCCTCACTCCTTGCAGTAAAAGCAACCTTGAACCCTCCTCAGCACCCAAGAGTCTGACACATGTCACAGGCTTAAATGCTGGTGTGCACCCTACCCCAACCCTTTGCAGGGCAATGTGGGTACTGAAGGGGAATGATGAAAACTCAAAAGTTAACAGTTCCAAGAGCCAGTCCACAGAGAGCAATCTGAGGACCTGTCACTTGTAAATTCTTGGTAGAAAACTGGGTAGCACACAGCTACCCAGAAACAACAGAGCTGAGATTCCACATAGATTTCAACAAAGTGGACCAAGAAGCAAGGTGACACTTAGCTGGAATGAATGTCAAGTCCTTCATTTAGGAAAAATTGCATCAGCATGGCTGCGGAAGTCAGCAACCAGTTCATGGGGAGTAAGATTCAGCTATCCTGTTTGTAGCCTGAGACCATCCTTCTGCTCCTTTACTTTCCCACCGTTAGTGAGGTGGCTACACTGAGTAAGGAATGGGGGGTCCTTTCACCTTCCTTTTACTCTAGAATCTTGTTAAGTTCAGATCAGCGTTACGGCTCCAGAGAAACACAGAAGGTTCACTACCTCTATTTGCCAGCTAGGTAGTCATGAATTGTCTGTGAAGCAATTCAGTTTATGAGGTGTCAGCCTGGTTAAGTAAGCAAAATGTCAGCAGGTCCCTGTGCGTATGCTGGCCACAGCCATTTCTCTCAGGAGTAAGGAAACAACAAAGCTCACACGCAGACATATATAGATTTTCCTGCTCCAACGTCGAAGAAAGTAGGGATAAGGAAGCAGGGCTAGGGGAGGGAACAGGCGCTAGCTCTCCCAGACAGCTTTTTCTTCTGGGGTGAGGGTTTGGGGAGGAAATAGCTGGCCATCACTATGCCCTCTCTCACTTAGCCCCCTCATGGCTAAGCACCATGTACTCCTGGGATCCCGAGAATGAGAGGGATTATCTTTTGTGAAATTTGGCAGGGGCAAGATGATATTAAAGAAATACTGAATTAAGTTTTATTTCTGAGTAGTGGAAAAATGAAACATACTTCAGCAATAGGTAACTCTTTATCACTTCTTCTCCTACTTTGGGCATAAACAGGGAAGATATTTAGTAACCTGATCATATAAGAATGTGGGTGATCACTGAACGGCAATCAGGAACCATCATCCTGATTACAACTGGGATCTGCTGTCAGAAGAAAATCCCAAATAGGCAGTGGAATTCTGAGACAAGTGTTGTCATCCTCTTTTCTGGGGCCCTTTAGGGAATATGGGCTGGGTTTACAGATGAGAGAAGTACACATGGGCCAAGTTAAATCCAGAGAACATTTCAGAAAGTTAAATATAATCAAGTCTGCCCTGGAATTAATTTTTCTTATAACTGATTGTAGCTAATTTTTTCTGAATTACTCTGAAACTTTTCTGAATCAATACCCTTCTCCTTTAACTTGGGAATGAATCCTGGACAATATTTGTGTGGAACACGGAGAAACAGGGTTAATTAAAAAGGAAAAAAAGAGACCAGTGAAGCAAAACTAGGCACACCAAGATACAAGTGGCAGCAGCAAGAAAAGGAAGTAAGGGCAGTAAATTTGAGAGCAGGAGCAAGAGGGCCCAGGGACCAAGTGGTGCTTGGCATCTCAAGCCAAAGGGTTAAAAATCAGCAAAATTTAGAAAAGTAGTGAAAAATTAAAGTCCGGGGCTCAAGGATAAAACAGCTCAGAATAAAGCTCAAAGAGGAACTGTTTGAGCCCTGGGGAAGCTGAAGAAAAACCAGGCCTAAAGTCCAGGGAAGGATCCCACAGGCTGCCCTTCTCCACTGCTTCTTTCTTCATGGCACTGAAGGATGAGACTAAGGAATAGCTAAGGCTGATGTAGCTGAGAAAGGGGCTAGCACCTGCCTAAGCTCAAACCCTTCCCAGGATGAGGTAGAAGTTGAAAAGAAAAAAAAGAAGATGGTGGGAGACCCTCGGAGAAAAGAAACCAGGAACCTAGGAGAAGACATGAGAAACGAAGTGGGCATCCTTAGCCTGGCAGAAGAGAAGCTCACAGCAGTCGCTGTGCATTCCAAAGGGTGGGACAGAAAGGGAAAGGCTACGGCTTAATCTTGACCAAGAGAGCTTTTGAGACTCCAGATCAGTGATCTACAACTCCGAAGCTCTGGGACCTAAGTTTGGTGTATGACCTTTCATTCCTCAGGAATGAATGTCAACTCCCTTTGCTTGCTGGGACACAGAACTATGTCCTTCCCACAGGAATAATTCAATGACTGAATGGGGTTCCAGAATACTGGGCCTACCTCACAGGCTGGGAGTTCCTCATTTACACTAGTTATCCTTATCAAGGACCCTTCAGGGGAGGCACAGTTTGGAGCTTCCCTGTTAGTTCACCTCATTCCCCTGTCTGAAGATGGCAGGCAAGAAGAGCGAAGATTCTGTGGCTCCCTACCTGTCTCCAAGACATGTAGCCCAGAAGGTAAGGAGGCTCTCCAGGGGGGAGGTCCAGGGGGAATAGATGATTGCAAGGGCCTCCCTGTCCCTGGCAGGCAGCCTTCCTGTCACAAGCTAAAGTAGTCGGGCATATTTGGGCCATAGACATCTGTGGTCCATAGCACATCAGCCCTACCTGCTGCTATAAGCATCTGGTGCATCTCTCCCTGAACCTGAGCAAATTTTTCCTCATCAATATAGTCTTCCAAGAGGTTTGCAGAAAGGGGCACACCGGGCAGGTCCTTGTAGCAGTCCACAGGAAATGGGTACACTACCAGCTGGAGGTCAGGCATTACCTCCGAGCGTGACAGCAGGGCCTTCAGCCCAATGCTAGAAAGGGGATTGTCATAGAGACCAAGATATCGTAGGCGGGTACAACGGGACAGAAGTGGCAGGGTACTAATAAGGTGAACATCCATGAGCTGGCACTCTGTCACCTTCAGACACAGCAAGGAGGCTGAGGCCTCCCCCAAAAGGGCCTGGAAGGGGGGCAAGAGGTCACCTGACAGGTTGTTGCCACTGAGATCTAGCTTCTTGAGATGGGAAGCATGGGGGCTCTGGGACAAATAGCTCAAGTCCACAGGGAGCAAGTAGCAGACAGGAAGTTCCAGGCTTTCCAGGGGACACTGTAGACCACTGCAAAGAAAGACATGGTAATGCTATTACTCCCCAGGGAAAATGGAACAAACACGAGGAAACTGGGATGGTACTTTAACTTCCTGGGGCTTGTTCCTAGCCACCAGCTGACCAGACAGCTTTTTCCTCAAGGTGAGAGGGGCAAGTTTTGCCCAAGGTCATGGTGAGGAAAAGCACAGACAGGGGAGAAACTACAAAGTTTTAAGGCATAGAGCTCTCTGCATAATGACAGTCGACAACTCCCATTCTTCCAGTCTTTCCACTGTTTACAGAGAACTTTTCTCACATTGGCTCTGGGTGGGAGTTAAGAGTAGTAAAGATTATGATCTCCACTTTACCCGGGAAACAGGGGCTCTAAGGTTACCAGTTACCCCAAGATGAATGGCTGGAAGTTCTGGGACTTGCAAGCAGGTCTCCAGCAGTCCTTTCACTCTAACATGTTTGTAAAAACAAACAAGGAATTTAGATTTAAGGAAAGAAAAGGACGGGGGCCCTTAGACAAATATTTGAGAGTATATTTCTCTCTCTTGGTGAGCCTTGGAGCTTCCTTTCGTTAGAGACTCCTTCTGAGCTAAGGGGCCTTGGCCAGTTACTGGGAGCAAGGGCAGGTACAAGAAACGAACGTGAGGCTCACTCACCTGAGCAGCTGCCTCAGCTGGCCCGAGAGCCAGGAGGTGCCCAGATTAAGCTCCTTGAGGCGTTTCAGTTTGCTCATCTCTGAAGCTAAGAAGCTGAAGGTGCCTTCCAACATGGCCCAGAGCCGCCACACATCCATGTTGCTGTACTGAAGTTTCAAGCTCAGCAGATTAGTGAACTTCATGATGGAAGCTACGATCTCCCACACACCCCCTGCTTCCAGAGTAAAGAAGGACAGATCTAGCCGGCGTAAGCTTGAATGGTCCAACAGCCCCAGAAGATCCACAGTGATGTCTGGTGGGAGGTCTTCAGCTCGGAAATCCCGGCAGCACAAGCGCAGGGGGCTGACCGCGTTATTCTGCAGAGCCTGCTTCAGAAAGCCACTGGATGAGGGGGTCACCCAGAGATCTACACGCACTTCCACAGGGAGAAGTGTGCACGGCAGGTCCTCAACCTTCCGACACTTGTTGGGGCTTTCGTTTGGCTGCTCAACTTTGTCCAAGAGGTGACAAATGCCAGCTTGGGCCATGGTCATGGTACGGGCCCACATTTTCATAGTTTTTAGGTCTTCTTCATAGCCATAATCCAGGAGTCCGGTCATGTCTAATAGCTGCAGTGGATGTCTCCTGAGGGAAAGACAGAGAAAAGGTGAGGCCCTGGGCCAGAACGTATCCCATATCCTGCTAATCTCATCCTCATTTACCCAGGGTATACCTAAAATAATGAAATATAAGAAGTAAATGAGGTTCTGATAAAGTAGAGGAGAAAAAAGGAGTGGAAAGTTTAAAACAGAATCAAAAATGCTACAATTCAAAGGGATCTCAGAAGTCTATACATACAGTCCAACCTGTGCCTAAAGAAGCTCTATAATATATCTCAAAAGGAATTAATCTAGCGTTTGCTCAAAGACCATCAGTGGGGCCTGGAATGACCACATCTTAAATTTACTAATAAAGAAGAAACCATCAAAATTTGGTTAAGAAATAGAACAGATGATGTAAGCCAAAATCAGAAGCAATTGAATCCATAACAGTGCCAAGTGTTTGTTAAAATCAAAGACACCCAAGTTCTGAGATAAGGACAAAACCACCAGTGAAGGAGCAGCCACTAGTCCAAGGTCTGGAGAGCTAATCATAAGGTAGCCCATCCATCAAGCTGAAGTCCACTTCTCTGCAACTAACATCTACTATTCCCGGTTAAATCTGGAACAAGTCTCATTCCTCTTTCACCCAAAAGACCCTTTATATTTGAAGAGAGTCACCGGGTCTCTTCACCCTGCATGTACATCTTCGAGTACTCTCAGCCAGTGGCATGCCACTCTCTCCCACCTTCCTGCCTGTACTTTGCTCTGGGTAAGTTCTAGTTTGTCAATGTCCTTGGGTAGGATGCGCCCAAAATGGAATCTGACCAGAGTAGATGCTCTGTCCATTAATGCTGCCCCTCTCACAGGGAGTACACTAAGATGTTCCAGCAATAGTGTCCACAGTAATGGGCCACAGCGCTTGGCTAGCACAGCATGTGTTATAGCCTGAGCTGAGTCTTTAGGTATTACTAGTTTGGTTCCAGGGTCAAATTTAACCTCAAAAAAGATACAGAAGGCCTACTTCTCAATGATGATTTCCCTAGGAGGCACCTTCTAACAAATCCCAGGCAGTACTTGAAGGAATTTGTCCTCAAGCTCCTCACCTGAGGCCCACGGATCATAGTGGCCTAACAATAATTCCAGGTGGCCTCTATCTTTTTCTTGGCTGAGAACATCTGCCACTTTAGCAAACGTGTAAACGTGTTTGGCTGCGTTCTTTAAGAAGGCCCTGGCCTTGGTCTCTGAAGAGCCGGTGCTCAATAATAAATGGTGGTTGCCAGGATTCTTCTTTTTTGCTGCTGTTTCCAAGGCCACTACGGGTTCTAAAAAGATTCCCTCCTGTAAGCTGAAGTCCTGGCTGCCTCCTCAGCCATATCTACCTCCTACCTCAGGCAGCAGCAGCTAAGCATTTACCTGTAGAGGGACTGCTGGGTTCCATTATCTGTTGCCTCTTCTAGTCGAGCCTTGACTCCCATGATCATTGCCTGTACCAGCTCCTCCGCAGGGCGGTCCTGAAGCAGGGCACGGGGGCAGTTTGGACACTCTTGGAGGAGGGCCCGGAGGCAATGTGGCCAGTCCTGCCTCAGAGCCCTGCGGCAGTGTGGACGATCTTGCAATAATTGCTTGAAACTGAGGATGGGGTAGGGCCATGTATGCACCAAAGCCTGCAGCAACAATGTCTTCCCATGCATGAAGGCTGCCTTGAATAGGACTGGGTACAAGTCCTGTGGCAGAAGCTCCAAGGCCTGGCACGCAGATTCCTCATCCTTGATCACCTGCTGGGCACACAGGAACACCAGCGGACGCATGGCTGAATATGGTGGGCAACTGCCACCTATGACACAGGACAGGTAGTACCTGTCAGGAGGAAAAGCATTTAACAAGGAGAATGGTTATTTGGGAATCAGACTAAAGAACTGGGCCTGATTGCTCCATGTGCTCCTACCCACCCAAATGCCATGCCTTAGGCTCCATATCATTCAGCACCTAATTCCAGCATAGACTTCTGCTTTTCTAGTAGTTATCAAAATCCACATCCAATATTCAAACGGCTGTTAAGTACCAGGTCATGCCCTATCCTCACCGTTCCCACCCTACAAGACTCTTGTTCAGTAGCTGACCTTCATTTGAATTGCTCTCCTGATGTTGAGGCTCACACTTTCAGGTTCTTCCATCTACATGCCAGGGAATGATTAGACTGATTGCTTTTTAAGGTCCTTTCCAAAACTAAAATTCCAGGACACAAAAGTTATATAAGTATGAAGGCTTTGGAGTCATGGCCAACACCGCTGCTCCTTGAAGCAAGGTGGAGAAGCATCGTAGGACACAACAGCAGTCAATGACAGACGGCGAGGTACGTAAAGGGAACAGATCGGGTTCTGATGCCAGCTCAACGACAAGTTATTGGCCTTGCTCAAGTCCCCTGACCTCACTTGGTCTTGGCTTCCTTATTTTTAGTGGTCAGATGTGTACTTTGGAACAATAATTTTGGCAGCTTTGTGAAGGAAGGTGAGAAATTTAGAACATGGAGGCCAGTTAGGAAGCTAGTAACAGTCAGAGAGAAATGATGGTTTGAAACAGGGATGAAGTGAGAGAAGAGAAGCAACATAACCATCTACACTGGGGAGTTAGAACTGCTAGAACTTGGAAATTGATTTGATACAGGAAGTGAGAAGATTATAATGACTATAATTCAAGCTTAGGTACGACCACTGAGTTTTAGGGGAAAGATGACCAATTTCATCCTGAATATGCCAAGTCTGACATGTTAGGGGGCATCAAGATAAGACACAAGAAGGCAGCTAGTAAGGTGGGGTAGGAAGAGCCTGGGAATGGTACGGATCATCTGCACACGAGTGGTCTTTGAAGCCATTTGAGTTAGATAGGGCAAACATCACCTCACCGACAGAAGTTGTGAGTGAGTCATTGATCAGCATAGCTGCATGATCAGCGTCTGCCTTCTTTCCAAAGTAGTGACAGTCCTGTAACTCTTCCAGGTACTGCTGGTGAGCTGTCACTAGAGGAGACCTGAGCTGGAAAGGCTGCCCCTGGAGCTCAAGTGGCTGCACCTCAGCACTGTGAAGGGGAAGCAAGATCAGAAGGCACCTCAGGGAGGTGAAGAAAGGAGAGACAGAGAAAGGTAGCAAGAGTGGAATGAGAGTGCTAACAGCAGAACGAGGCATGGACAAGATAAGACTAGAGGGAAAAAACCACACGGAGAAGGACTAAAGGCTGGATGAGCAAAAAGAGGCTGCTAAAAAGGGGAGGAAGCTGCGGGGCGTAAAGGGAACATCATGATGATGGAGGAAAAGGAAAGCTCTGGGCTATCGAGGAACAGGAATACCTGGTTTGAAATCACACTTCTATCAAGGCCCTTTCCTTCTACCATGCTCCATTTTTACAACTACAAAACAGAACAGAACAAGATGGAACTCTAGCATTCCTTCCAGATGACATTTTATGACCATGACCACAACAAAGAATAGTTAATGATTCAATGTCACCTTAAAAGAAAGTCTCCAGTGGAGAATACCATAGATGTATCCTTGACCCTGGGCTAGGTAATATTTTTTATTAAGGATGTAATGAGGCAACATGGCATGGTGGGCAGAGGGTTATCCTTGAACCTAGGTCTTCCTAAGTCCTACCTCAACACCCTGGCTATGTGACCTGAGGCAAGTCAGTTAACTTCTCAGCAACCCAGGGTATTTATTTTCTAAGACTACAGACTACAGATGAATTGTCAATCTGCATGGGTAGAAGGGGTTTCCATGTTGGGATTTCCCTTCACCCCCATTGATGAAATCATTCTCTCTCACACACAGAACCTTACACAATGATTTTAATAAAGGTAGATTGGCATATTTACCAAATTTGTAAATCATAAAACAGAGATAGCTAATACATAAGTATTAACACGTAAATCAGTACTGAACAAATGATTTCAACAGGTTAGAATACTGGGTCAAAATTAAATTGAAATTTAATGAGAATGAATTAGAGAAAGCAGCAGATAGAATACTAGAGCCTGACTCCAGAAAGAACTGGGTTCAAATCCTTCCTCTGACACTTACCAGTTGTGTGACCATGGACAAGTCAATTAACCTCTCTGAGTCTCAGTTTCCTTGTCTGCAAAATAGAGATAATACCTGTAGTACCAACCTTACAGGGTTTGTTGGGAGGCACAAATGAGGTAACCTATAAAGTGCTTTGAAACCTTAGAGTGCTATAAAAATTGCAGTCATTATTACAAATGTAGGCTTGCAATTAAATTTTTAAATAAAATTTAAATAAAAGATAAGATAGACAGTAATTCATGTTAGGAAGCCCTGGGGTTTAAGTGGATTGTTAATTTCAATTTAAGACCAACAGTGTGATTACAGTAACAAAAAAGCTAATGTAATCTCCCAATTAAATCAACAAGCATTTATTTATTAAGGGTCTACTATGTGCAGGCACTGTGCTAAAGTGAATGCATTTGAGACTGCAGAGGCAATAATACCACTGTACTCTACCTTGGTCGGAAATCTTAGTACTATATGTTCAATTCTCGGTACTGTATTTTAGAAAAGATATTGATAAGCTAGACCCAGTCCATAATTGTGACCAGGATAAAGAAGGGCTTTGGATAGAGAAAGCTACTGTAGGGCAGGGAATAACAGCTATCTTTAAGTACATGAAAGGTGGTCACATGCAAGAAGAATTAGGCTTGACTAGGATTAGGATAAAACTAAGAACAATGGATGTTACGGATAGGTCTATTTTGGCTCACTAGAAGAAAAAACTTCCTAAAAACTATTTGTAACTTTTAATCCAGCAATGGAATGTATTCCTTCAGGACATAATATTCCCCCTCATCAGATATTTTTAAGCAAAAACTGAATGATAACATGCTATAATGGATGGAATTCTTATCTTGGTATGGTTGGACTATAACACTTCTCTGGGATTATGTGAAATGGCTGAGATGATAATAGGAAAAGTCTGATTCTTTTTAAAGTAATGAGGTACAATCTTTAAACTATAGACCAGTAACCTCGACTAAAAGCTAGGTAAATTCTCATATGTATTGTTAAAGACATTGTTTATGAGCTTTCAGAAAGGCTCATATTATTATTATATATAATATTGTCATTATATTACATATGATATGTATTCTATAATAATATATATTACTTTATTCATTAAAAGCATGAATGAGGTGTTTAAAGTATATGTTGATGTCAGCAAGGTTATGTGATAAAAAGAAAGCTCATGATGTCTACATCAATAAATGGAGACAGGCAAAACAATGTGAACTTGGAGGGTAGTATCTAGCATGTTCATCCTTCGTTGAAGAAGACCATACCATCAGAGAAATAATGGCTTGACTTGCACTTGACTTTCTTTTGGGTGAGGGAGGCCTGCGTAGGTCACCAGCCTCACTTCTCCAGAGCCATCTGAATCCAGTGACCAGATATTCATCACGATGACTGGGGATGATCCAGAATGAGGCAATTGGGGTTAAGTGACTTGCCTAAGGTCACACAGCTAGCGAGTGTCAAGTGCCTGAGGTGAGATTTGAACTCAGGTCCTCCTAACTCCTGCACTGGTGCCCTCTCCACTGCACCACCTAGCAGCCCCAGTGTCTAGTTTGTGCCAGGGATCTATTCTTGAGCCTCTTCTGTTCCATGCTTTTTAAAAATGAAGGTAATAGGCTTACTGTACTACTTCCCTAGCCAGACCACATCTGGATTACCAGGTTAAATTCTAGGAACATTTTAGAAAGCACAATGGCAACCTGGATCATTATCCAGATCATTATCTCTTACCAGCAGGCTGGTGACAGAACCAGAAATACTGTAATAGGGAAGATGGGCAAAAGTGGGGATATTTAGCCTGCAGAAGAGAAGATGCTATGAAATGGGGATGCTTAGACTATGAGAGCTTTGGGGAAAAGAGAGCGGCAACATTTACTAGCTTTGTTTGTATCACAGACTCTCAGAGATAAACAGAAATTTAGAGGTCATCTAGTCCAACCTATACCTGAGAAGGAATCCTCATCCACTGTTCATGATGCTACCACTTAAAGACCTTGAATGATGAGAAATTCATTCACCTACTGAGGCACAGTTCATAACACTTTTGGATGGCTCAAATTGTACACCTTTTCTTTATAAGCCCAAACCTGTTTCTGAACTTCCATCCATTGTTCTGAGTTCAGCTAAGTAAGATAGGAGGACAAATCTAATCCCTCCTTCCACATGACAGCCCTTGTGACACTTGAAGACAGCTGTCATATTACAAAAGAGAAATCTTTTACCCCTTTTCCTAATTCTTCCTCCTATGGAAGATTTATGGGAAAAATGGTAAACAAGGTATAGCTAGGCTGCAATCTGATAGATGGAATACAACACAGCAGGGAGTTCATACATCCAAAGACCACATTAGCACTTCCAACAGTCATGTCATACTGCTGACTCACATTGATCCTGAAGTCAACATGGTTTATTGTCTAGCTTTAAGGCCCCTTCTCCTATTATTGGACAGGAGATTTGTATGTCTTTCCCCAAGGGAGGGAACCCCCTCCATTAATTACTTAACAAAATGTTTGTGAGGAAAGTGCTTTGTACCACATAATCATCATCAGTATCTTCAAACGTATGATTACAATTGTTCTAATTGGCCCTAGAAGGCCTATGTAGACTATAGCAGGCCACATGCTGGAAAAGGCTACCATATGGCCAGTGAGCTAAGAGCTCTCATTAGAGGTCTTCAAACAAAGTAAAGGAAAGGAATCACAACTTGTGTAGGATTTCAATTAGGGACAAATCAAATCCTCTCTAATTCTATGCAAGTAATCTAACCTTCCAGATCATGAACAAATTTCCTTCTGCATCATCTCCAGCAAGTGGTTCACTTGTTTTTAACAATTAGCAGATCAGGCAAATTAATTCCATAATAGTTTGGTTTTTTTTTTTTTGGAGAGGTCTAATTTCTGCACTTTTTTTCCTACCAAACTAAAATCTGCACCTCTTAACTTCTAACCACTGGTTTAAATCCTACCCTTTAGGACCAAGCAGAACAAGTCTAATCGTTATTCTGTAGGACAACCAACTATCTGAAGACCATCATAACCACCCATCTATCCCACCCTATCCCCCCCTTTTCTTCCCCATACTAAATATTTCTAGTCTGTTCCAAATGACATGTTTTAACTTGCTTTATGCCATGCTGGCTCATTTGGATATGCTTCAGCTCATCACACAACATATCCTGTGGAACCAAGTAATCACAATAATAACCACAACAAAATTCACTACCTTTACTCCGGACACTGACCTTCTTGTGGTTCACTTTATCATTATTCTCCAACCATCACCATGTACTTACTCCATACTTCAAAGCCGAACTGGCTAGGTTTCTTGCCATTTCCTATACGTATCTTGAGCTTTTCTGTCCTTACAAGGTCCCACCTCTGTTGATGCTCAGATAAGGCAAAGAGGTACATCTTCACATAGAGTAACTAAATATCGTATGATGGTCTGAAAATACGGCTCAAACTCACATAGGTTTACCCATGAGCCAACAGAATGGATACATCCAGAGTCAAGCAAGTAATATTGGCCTTGATGCTAAATTTCCATTTACAATAGATACACCCCAAGATTTTTATATACACATATTGGCCAGTGAAGGTGTTCTATCTTAATGCATGCTCCAGTAAAAACTATAGAAAGTACCCCACAACAGTCACATAGCTTCACCAGACCATCCTAAAGAAATTCTAAGAAAAAAGAGCTGGATCAGCAAGATTCACTCACTGTCCTGACTCAGCTTTGCACCTCAAAATCTGAAACACACAACTGCTATGTAACTGACGCTGCTCAAATACCTATATGATTTCTTTTTGTGACTTCTAAATGATTCCACTCTTCCTTTGTGTGTGTCAAACAGTTTTCTCCCAAACCCAGAAAGAAACCAGTCAACAGGGCTGATATTTGACTTTTTTCCTGAATGGACTGCAGTATCTTTCTGAAAACGTTTATGCCAACGTCTACTATATGCCAGGCACTGGGCTACGCAATGGGGACACAAACGTGAAAAAAAATCTTTGCCCTCAAAGAGTTTCCTTTTTATGCAAGGAGACAACACGTACACATCAAAGCATATGCAAAAATGAAAGATAATTTGGGAAAGGAGGACTAGTGACAGCTTCATGTATAATGCAGCATTTGAGTTGTTGCAAATTAGTGGCAGGTAAGTGGCTCAATGGATAGAACCCTGGATTTGGAATTAGGAAGACTTGTCTTCAAGAGTTCAAATCCAGCCTCAGACACTTGAAAACCCCAAAATGGGGTCATGATGAGTCAGGCACAACTGAACAACAGGAATTCTAAAAGGCAGCAATGAGGCAAGGGCAAATTCTGGGCATGGGGGAATGCCAACGTAAAGGCAGCTGAGATGGGAAATGGAATATGATTTGGCTGGATCACCGAGTAAAGGAAAAGTATGTAGAGGTCAGATTGTGAAAGGTTTCAAATACAACACAAATAAATTTGTATTTATTTCTAGAGGTAACAGAAAACCACTGGAATTTGAGTAGAGTAGTACTTTACGAGCATCACTTTGGCAACTGAGTGGAAGATGGATTGGGAAGGGGAGAGATTTGAGATAGGGGAACTGATTTTAGAAGTGGTGATGAAGGTGTTAGGATGGTGGTCACATGAGTAAAGAGTAGCAGGTTGATTTCAGAGGTTAAGAAACAGTGCCAAGGTCTGACCAAAAGATGTGCTCAACCAGAGAGGGTAGGAACATAATCACATCTCACCTTTCCTGAAATAGTCAATCACACTTTGTTTCCCATATAACTACAGCTACTCTTATTCCCCCCGCAACACTCCTCAGCATTACTTCTTCCCTATGATGTGCAAGCTCCCCAATTTCCTCTCTTCAAGAACCCTGTTAGTTTTTCAGGGCAGTTATAACCCAACGGTCATACAACAATAGCTGAGAAAGTACAAACCACCACCTCACATAGTACACTAGGTCATTTCACGGCTGTGACCAGTGTCCTTCAGTTCTATACCCTTTACATTTTAGGTGAAACAGAATGAGTCGCACCAGAAGAGCGGGACTGGAAAGGTTGTGCTCTTCATCATGTGTCTTATTACATTACTTTCCTTCCAAACCTATCCCTCTCTTCCAGACTTTCTTTTTAAGGATACTACATCCTTACAGTCACTCAGGGCTACAACTTCAGTGTCATTCTAGACTTGCTCATACCCTACATCTACATCAATTGCCAAAGTTTGCCATCATCTATCTCCGCAACACTTCTCACATATTTTTTTCTCTTTTTTTACACGGCCAACACCCTACTTTATGCTTTCATTCCCTTTCATCTATTAATACTGTAATAGCTCAACTGTTCTCCCTCAAGTTTTTTTCCACTCAAATCCAGGTTCCACAGTGGCCAAAAGTGCCTTTTCCATAACAAAGGTCTAACAGAGAGGAGAGAAAACTTAAGACTCAGGCCACACCCAAAGACCTAGAGGGCCACATGTGGCCTGGAGACCAAAGGTTCCCCACCCCTGATCTAACCATCACTCTGCTTCTCAAACTTCAGTCTCCCTATTGTATGTAGGACAATTCAGTTTTATTTCATCCTTTTAAATTTTTACCTGTCACAAAACACACAATTATTAGGTACAGCAGGATATGTACATACATTTCTAAATCAGTAAATATATACCTATCAAAAAAATACATGCTCAAAAAAATTTTTATCATTAAGGGTGTGTGATCAACTTTGGAGGCCACTATGGTAAAAGTGGAAATAACAATATCTGGCAAGTAACTGGCTACATGAGGTGAGATTTAGGAGTCAGATATGACTCACAGGTTCATATGGATATGGATCTCATAGAGGAAGCCCTGAAGATTCTTGGGAATCCATGCAATCAGTGCAATTTAACCTACAAATAAAAGCACCTGAAGTACTTCATGTACGTAGGAACCCTTCTCCCCTTGGACTTTACAAAGACAATACATCATGACAGCAAACATCTTTGGTGAGTGTGCCTCCTCAGTTTTGTTTTGCCTAAAATCAATACTTAGGATCATTAAAGTTCTCTACAATTTCTCTCCATAAAGGAATCTTACATAATGTTAGCATATGAATAGGAGAGATCATCCTGGATGAAAACTTTAAGTCTGTATTTTGCTCTACTAAGGCAAGTGCTTTTTAGTAATTAGCAATGACAGGAGCAACACAATCTATATCTCAGCCAACTTTTAATTTAAATTTAAATGTGGCCAGCTGTCTACAAAATCCTTCCTCTTTTTTATATTTTCATCAAAGACATCCTCTGCATAAGTTTTTATAAATTTTATAAGTTTTATTTTTATAAATTTTCTTATTTTTTCTAAATCCAAAGATTTTACCTAGGGCTAAGTAGACACCTGAGTCCATAGCGGCTATCTTCTTGGACACCTTTTTAGGCGCTAATTTTTCCTTTTGGACATCAAAACATGTTGAAAAGTCAATTCTTATTCCCTTCTGAGGTAGTCACCTCCAGTACAGGTTTCATCTGTGTATGAGTGGCCAGGTTGTCTTTCTTCCTAAGCATCACTTCTACTTTACCTGCTGCCATCACTGGTGGGAACAAACTGCTGTATAAACACTGGCAAATCCTCTCCATTTCATATCATCATCCTTCCAGTTTTATCTGTCGTTACCCTCAGAATGATCTGGTTTAGTTAGTTTTCACTCCAAGTTTTCAGCACACTTGTTTCCCCATCTACTACCTTTTCATTCTTTCACACCGCTCTCAATTTTCTTTTCTCTTCTAGTGATGTTTTGCAAACAAGATTGGCCTCCGGACAAGTGTTACCCGTGGCTGTCATAATTCCCAGTTCACTGAGACTAAACAGACACTTGCTGAGTGAAGTAGTTGTGGACTCTTCTATCTGCCTGGTTGTAGCAGATGTTTTCTATTTGTCAAAATTCTCTAAGAAGTGTTGATAAGAAGAATAAGCTTCTTCACTTTTATCCATTTCCTGTAGCAAAGGACTTGTTTAAAGAAATTAAGTTGGAGCTGCTATAACTTCATGTAGTCTTCCCTTCATTAGTTTTTCATGTTGGTGCTTGTTGACCTTTGCTGTAAAGTGCAGATCTAATCAAACAGATGGCCAAATCAGTAATTCTTAACCTTCCAGTACAATGTCACCCATTTCCCTTTAGTATGTCAAAAAATTTCACAAACCTCCATATCTTGTAGCTGCATTGTTAGTAGAACTTTTGTTCTGGGTCTGGATCTGGGATTTCATTAGTGTGGGATGCTGGTGTTTTTCAAACTCCTTTCGTTGATGCTAACTGCTCATTTATTTCTAACTTACAGTCTTAGGGAATTGCTTATGGCATTGAAAAGTTAAGTGATTTGCCCATGGTAACACAGAAAATCTGTTTTAGAGGCAGGATTGAACCCAGGGGTTCCTGACTCCAAGTCCCACTCTCTATTGATTAGACCATGCCTCTCCAGAGAAAATGACAGAAATATAAATCCAGTGATGTCTTACAAATGAATTTTATTAGCCAGAACAGCATTTACATACGTATGAAAAATTATAGTACACATGTACTAGACATTTATTAAGTCTACAAGTCTAGTGGACTGAGTCATTCAATGAAACAAACTCCTCAAAATAATTCCAAAACCCCCATGGCCCTTGAGTAGGAGCCATACGTACGAAAGTAATTTTCTGTGGTGGTATTTCAGGGTTTACTACATATAGTACCTTCTGACTTTTCTGGAGGGGAAAAAAAAAAAACAAACCCATTCATGATACCAAAGCCTCATGCCTTTTGGTCTCTCATTTCTTAAGCCCAAACCAAAATACAAAAGCTACCCTAAACTCACATGACTTGATGCGGAAAATGTTGTCAAGTTGTCAAGTTTTTCACATAACAGATGTTGGAACATAAGCTGTAATTATCTTCATAATGCTGTTTATACTTACCATAAATACTGATGGTGATCTATGACCAAATGTCCCATAAAAAGCTTTTATTTTTCTTGCCTGAGAGCATAAGAAAATTCCCTTCAGCAAACAAGTGTCTCTAATGTGGAAGAAATTCAGGATACAAAGGAAAAATGGAACATCCCCTTCTTCACAGAATTTCTCTCCCACTGCATAACACTAGCACCACTTGCTTTTTCCTCCTGGACAACTTTCTATTTACCCCATTCTCTTTAGTTTCTGATGTACCTTAAAGCGAAAAAGTCAATCCCTGATATAGTTCAGTTCCTCTAGTCACAGGAGACAACCTATTCACTGTCAAAAGGATAAAAAGCTTCAAATTTTAAGTGTCAGCAGTTAAATGTACCTGTGTACAACTTCTGTGTACATTCGATCTTGTATCATGATTAGTTGTTTATATTTATTTTCTCCTAGAGGACTATAAGAGTCCTTCAAGCTTAGAACAATCCTCTACACATAGTAGGCATTCAATAAAATGTTTGTTAAATTGAATTAAACCAAAACCCCTAAGTCTTTTCCACTTGAACTACTAATGAGTGTTGGAAGTTTCATGGAGGAAGGACAGGATATGGGAAGCTTAGGTAACAGCATTAGCAAAGGCAATTAGGTAGAATGACACCTACTGTACTTCAGGAAGATGTGAAGAACCGGGTGGTCTTTTGATGAACTTAGGGGTAACAAGCGTAAAGTTAAATTCTGATCTTGCTGAGGTGATGGTGACATGCTCCCTGTTTATATTACCTTGGTTGGAGGGAAAAGCATTGAAACATGTTAAGTAACAAATATGTATAATAAAGCAAAACGTTTTGTTACAAGTCCCTGCCCCGTCTCCCCCAGGGGAAGGTAGGAAAGAAAATAAATGCTTATGGATTGCATATATAGAGATACATATCTACATATCTATCTATCTATGTATATATAAAAAGAGAGAAGACTACCAATTGCAAGCCTGATGAGGATTTCTGATCGAGTCTAGGATTGGGAGGATGAATTGACGAGCTCCATTCTGCAAGCAAGAGTGGGTGGAAATATTGGCTTGGATAGTTTCTGTAGAAAAACTTGAAGTTGACTGATTAGGGGGATTTAGTATGTGGAAGGCAGAGCTAACACCTAATAGTACTTGGCACATAGTAAGCTCATTAGGAATATATCTGTGTAGAAAGAGCATTGGATTTGGGAGTCAGGGAAGACCTGGGTTTAAACTGTACCTCAGATACTACATCACACTGTTTATTTACTATGTTGCAAACTAAGCTCAGATACTATATTTCACTGGGTTTAAACTGTACCTCAGATACTATATCACACTGTTTATTTACTATGTTGCAAACTAAGTTCAGGTGCTATATTACACTGGGTTTAAACTGTACCTCAGATACTACATCACACTGTTTATTTACTATGTTGCCAACTCTAGAGAGAATTCTGAAAAGGGTGGTTTGTAAATACTAAGAGAAGTGGTGATCACTAAGACCTAAACATGGACTTGTCCAGAACAGGTTATGAAAAATTAACCTTCTATCTTTTTTTTTTGTAGTTACTTTATAGATTAGATGTCATAGCACAGTATACATTGATTTCAGCAAAGCTCCTCAAGATGATCTGGTGGTCAAAATGAGTGTCAGTGAATTGGGAACTGATACACAGTCCCAAAAGGTAGTGGTAATTAGTGGACTGGAATATATCAATATGAAGATGGTCTCATGGAATGTCTAAATGATCTGATCTTGCCTCTGGGTAATTCAAAACCTTTACAAATGACAGTGCTTAGCAAATAGTAGGTGCTAAATAAATACTAGAATTGAAAATTACTTGGATAACAGCATCATTAATATGCTTTTCTAATTTGTATTCGGTGTCAGGAAGCCTAGAAGAATAGGTACCATTCAGTGTAATACTACTAGGACCTAAGAATCAAATCCAAAAAGATGAAACATAATCAGGAGATGAATACCAAGTAACCTTCATTTGAGTTTAAAAAATAATACGTAACTATAGTTTGAGGGACTCATGGCTAGATAATACTTACTATATGAAAAACGCCTGAGAATGTCAGTGAACTGAAAAATTCAGTGAGTCAAAATGTGACGATGGCCAAAAGAGCAACTGCAATCTTAGATTGCGATAACAGAAGTAGAAGCACGGTGTAAGAATCAAGGGACTGTAACAGTCCCGCTGTGATTTGCACTGGTCAAACTTTATTTGAAATATCTTCTTCGGTTTAGTTACGTTTAAGGAGGACACTGAAAGACTCAGAAGCCGGACTTCTATAAGGATCAGGGGAAATAATAAAGGCATTTCAGCAGAACACCTTGAGTGGGGACAGGGAAGGGAGAAAAGAGGAATATATTAAGTCTTCACCTATTTAAAAGCCTATTGTGGGAAAGAAGCATGAAATTTATTTCATCCTAGGGACAAAATTAAGGAAAATGGGTAAAACTTGCAGAGGCAGATTTTGTAAAACTTACACAATCAGAGCTGTCTTAACTACAGGATGGGCTACTTCAGGAGATGTCTCAAGAGAAGATTTTCAAGGGGTCACTTTATTAGTGAATGTGAAAATGTATTCTGTTCAGTTGGGCTACATACCTTAAGGTCCTTCCAATATCAATTTCTATGATTATTACAGAACAAAGACAAAAATGCTAAAGGGTCTACACGAATGGTACAGTATCAGTAATCTTTCTCTGCCTTCTCCGTTACTTCTCAAGGTTCAATTCTCATCTCACTCCCATTCACTTCTATTCCTTCAACTATCACCTTTATACCAATGGCTCTGAAATCTCTCTCTAGGTCTGATTTCTCTTCCAAGTTCTACTCTTACATTTCCAACCACTTCTAATGAGGGCCTACATACTAAAAGAGCACTGTGCCAGGCATTAGAGGAGATGAAAAGGTCAAATAAGACATCTATCCAGCAACCTCAAGTAATTTTAATGTATCCTTCAAACTGTTACCACGCTAATCTTTAGGGAGATGATTAGATGGCCATGTCAACCCTGCAATAACAACCCACCAAATAAACTTCAAACTCAACCTCGAGCTCTACAATCTGATACCTTGAGTCTTTTCTCATCTTACTCCCCTCACAAGTGTATCTGTTAGCTAACCTGTTAGATGTTACATCGTGTGGAGGTGTCCCAGAATGCCAAAGTGCCCAAATGTCAAGCAAGACAAATAGACAGTTTAGCCTCTGGGCACCAGTGACAGCTCTTTGACCTCTGTGGCAACTGAACAATAGGCTATAAGGAGAAAAAAATTGTTCAGTGAAACCTCCAGCTAGTCTCACTCACCACAGGCAGCCAGCTACTTGAGCTCAATGGCAATATGATGTAGAAAAATGTATGGAGTCAGGAGACACCTGGTGTCAAGACCTTGCCCAATATTTGCTACTTCTGTAAGGTGGACAAGTCACTTCATTTCTGAGTCTGAGTTGTCTCACCTATAAAATGGGGATATTTGGGGCACCTCTCTCAGGGGGATGGGAATTGCAAGAATTTTGAAAAAGTTTAAGTACTACAGGAATACAATATTCTTGGTAATAGTTCCTAACATTACTTCTACTTCATGCAGTGGTGAGGAAATAGTTTAGAAAATATTGTCTGAAAATATTATATAAATGTGATCCATTTTTAATCATGATGCTTAACGTCTTTTTGCTAAGGATCACTTTTGGGGGCAAAATATAAGGTATTATCATCCTCAGTGACTCTTTGAAGCTCCCATCGCATCTCCTACTAGAGGTCACTCTTACCCTTAGATAGGACCTTCAGCTTCAATCTCCTCCCCTGATCCCCCTCTCCCACTAGCTGCCTTTCTGCTCCTCCTCCTCACTGCCCGCTCCCATACCCCCTTCCCATCGGGGCCTTTCTGCCCCTCCTCCTCACTGCCCACTCCTCCCATAGCTTTTCTGCCTCTCCTCCATACATCCCCTCCCACCAGAGGCTTTTCTGCCCCGCCCCCCCACTCCCCTCCTACCAAAGGACCTTCTGCTCCTCCCCCACATCACCAGAGGCCGTTCTTGCCTTTCCTCTCACGCAGCCCCTCCTCCTCACCCCCCCTTCCCATCAGAGGCCTTCCTGCCCCTCCCCCCAGGAATCCCTCCCGCTGAGGGGTCCAGCTGGGCCTCTCCTCCTCCCCCAGGTTGGTGCCTCCTCAGGTTCCTCCCCCAAGCAGGCCTCAGCGCTCCGCTTCCCCCGCCCTCCCCACTCCCGGGCAGGCAGGCTCAGGGAGCGCTGGGCCTCAGGCCTTGCAGACCCCCGCCCCCGCCCTTGGCCCTGCAGCCCTCACTTAGCCCTCGGCCTGATCTTCGCTCTTCTCCCGGTCGACGCCGTCTTGGCCGCCGTGGTAGTAGCCGCCAACGCAGCCCTCACCCCTCACCACCTTGGCCGCCGCTGCTGCCCAGCGAGCGAGAGAACGCCCGCCCCCAGTTCTCCGCCGCGCCGCCGGAGAGCGAGGGACCACCCTCCCCGAGCTCCCGCCGCAGGCTGGCGTACGAGCGCCGGTCCCGAGCTCTCCGCCGCAGGCCAGAGCACTAGCACCGCTCCAGTCTACAGGATCTCCAGGTGGTGAATGTCATGATAAAGCAGACTTTAAGGAGGTTGCAGAAGCAATAAGCAAAGTTGCCTAGGGTTTGGGGGTGGGGGGTAGGCAGGGGGAGAGTGTGAAGAGAGAAGGGGAGCCAGAAAGCAGTGACAGGCAGCCTTGGTCTGCAGGTTAGGTGATCGTTGGCTTGCCTCTGCCATGAACTTTGAACTAGATCTGTCCCTTTTCTGAACTTTTTCTTCGGTAGAAAATAAAGGGGTTTGACTAAATGCAAAGTTCCCTGCCATCTCTGGACTAGATTGTGTGAGCCTAGCTGGAAGACTGTTAGCATCATCTAGCCCATGATCTAGTGAAGGGGGACTTCTTTCACACGGTGTAGAGGTAGAAGGGTCTTAGAAATTGCCTAGTCCAATCCCCTCATTTTAGAGAAGTAACTCATGGCTGGATAGATCAAATGACTTTTACAGTCATACAACTAGTCAGCAGCACGGCCAGAAGTGGAACTAGGGTCCTGTTCTTCTAAACCAAGTGCTTTTTCTACTATATCATGTTACTTGCTAACTGGATCTCAGTCTTGAACATTTTTCCTTATGTAGTCCTGAGTCTTAGGAGATAGCAGAAGTGATAGAGAAGAAAAGAAAATGCAGAGGAAATTCTGGGAATTAAGGGTCAGCATTCCTAGTGAGATTCCCAAAGGGAGATGAGCACAGGACCCACCAGGCAGGAGTTCTCTCTTGATAGGAACCCCCCTGACCTCTAATTCTGTCAGCAGATGCTGTGACCTCCACCTTCCCAAGGCAATGGACTGGGACAGAAAGGCCTGACCCCTAGAATGGAGGAGAGATTAGCAGGGGCTGGAGCTAGGAGGACATCTTTCCTCCATGTGACTCCAAGTCAGGAAAACTCACTGACTATCCCCCTTACACGCATTTGTAGCCCTATTCACAATCCACATCCAGCACATGCTTTTTTGCAGTTTCCTTAACAATTAACAATCCTACTGTCCCACACAGGTGTTCGTGCAGCCTGCCAACGTGGCCGTCACCAAGATGGACGTCAGCAATCTTGCCATGGTGATGGCACCCAACTGCCTGCGCTGCCAGTCAGACGACCCACGTATCATCTTTGAAAACACGCGTAAGGAAATGTCCTTCCTCCGTGTCCTCATCCAGCACCTGGATACCAGCTTCATGGAGGGAGTACTCTAGCACCCTGAGGGTTGGCCCACATGCCTGCCCACCCACCTGCACAGAGACACAAGATACATACGGGGACTGCCTGCTGGCCAGGGCTCCCGCCTGCCCCACAGCGGTCCGTCTGCGTAGGCAAGGGAGATTTCTCCAGGAATTCAGTTGGGGCCAAATGATGCCCAGCCCCTGCCCCCTCCTGCACTCTTTCTTCTGGGCATGGTAGATCTGGCCCTCTGCTAACTAAAGAAATAATACTGAAGGTAGAGGGGAACCTGAGGGGGATGGGGAGCTGAGCTGAGCCAAGCCAAGCTGATCCAATCCTGTGGCCCATCCCAGATGAACACCCACTTGGCTGTTCCTGTTAGCATGGGAAGAGGTGTGAGGCACCAGTGGGCACAGAGCCCACCAGCAGTGGAACAGGCAGACAGGCACCCTGTAGGGAGGACACAGCACAGGGTGGGGAGACAAGTTGGGTATGTGGAGAAAACAGTGGGGTGGGGGGCCCAGCCCTCGCTGCCTATCTGCAGCCTGGGAGGCGGGAGGGGGGAGGGAGGGAACGGGAAAGGGAGGGAAGGGAAAGGGAGGGGAGGGAATGTATTGGCCCCTGAAATAAGCATGACTGGTTATTAGCCCACAATGGTCCTAGCCAGTGCCCAGACCAGGGCCAGGCTGGGCTGCACAGAGCACAGCTCACCAGCCCTGGGGTTTGGTTTTGCGTTTGTCCATGTTGCATTTACACAGCTGGTTACCACCCACCCCCATGTCCCATCTGGCCAGGTCATGGGGGACTGGCTGCTAAGGGTCCCCTTGGCAGGAAGGGTCCTGTGTGCGTCCTCACCTATTCCCATTCCCATTCCCACACCTCAGCCCCTGAGCCCTGAGAAGTTAGAAATTTCCTTGGGAGAGCGTTGTTAAAAGCACTTTGTTATCTGACCTTCCTCTCTCCGTACCTGGCTCCAGAATCAGGCCCAGGCCCACACCTTTACCATCCACTATGCCTGCCTCTCACTTGTCTTCTCACCTTGCCTCTCTTGTCCCATTCTCCTGCCCCTGCCCCAGCTTCAGGCTGGGGCTTGGGTCCCTGGGATTTCGGTCTTATTTTAGCTCCTGCTTCCCACTGACTCCCCCTACCCTCTCTGTCCCTATGACTCCCCATCCCCTTCCCTGCCATAGGACCTGGCACAATGGAAGAGCCCGACACCTCTCCCAAAATATCCTGAAGGAGCCAAGGGACCAGATGTGACTTTTAGGACACAGCTCTAGTCACTGCTGGGTTCCCCCCTTTTGTGGCCTCCTAGAACTGCAGAATATCAGGGCTGAAAGAATCTTAGCCATTATCTGGTCTGTCCCACCTCTTATTTTACAGATGAGGAAACTAAAGCCCAAAGAGAAGAGATTTGCCCAAAGTCATCGGGTAGTAAGAAGAGCTGTGATTTGAGCCTGGTTCTTAGTCCAAGTCCAGGGCTCCTTCCACTAACCATAGTCCCAAACTAGCCCATTCCCTCAGACTCACTATCAGGTACCCAGGGTCCACCATGGTCAAGAACAGGGATCCACTGGGTCCAATCAGTCACATCCCACCCAGGGAACCTTGGACACAATAAGGGGCAGGACAGGCAGAATCCCCCTCCCTCATTCCCAGCAGGGTACCCCAAGAAAGTGCCTTCTGCTCCTCAGAGCCAAGCTGACACTGCCCCTTCCCGTCCTGACACTCTCCCACCATGTGAGGATAGAGAATTACCACCACTACCCCAGCCAGTCCTCCTCTTCCTCCGCTGTTCAGGGCTGGCCCCTGAAGACTAGGGAGGGGATTGATTTGAGGGACCAGGGGCCACAACTCTGGGGCCTTCCTCCAGCCTCTCCCTCCCTACTTCCATTCTGCCCTGTCCTCAGGACATTTCCAACTTTGCTCTCTTCCCAAGTCCCTGCTCCCTTTTCTCTAGGCACATGGGGAACATAATTCCCACCCCTCAGGCAGACCCAGTCCTCACTGTCCTTCATGGCCAACAGGGCAGCTCTCACTCTGGGAGATCTTCCCTGGGAGTTTCCAGACCTAGGGCCTAGGTCTTCTTTATTCCACCCAGACTACCCTTGCTGCCTGATGCTGGCCCCAACCCTGACTCCAGGCAGCAGTGAGGCAGACAAGTGGTTGCCCCTTGTGTTCAGAGCAGACCCCTAGAATAAAGGAGAGGGGGAAGTTCCTGAGGCTTCAGACCCTTTGACCCAAGCCTTAGATGCCACCAGCTGCCATGTCCCCATCACTAGACCTGGCCCCCACTTTCTGCCTCAAGTGCCCTTCCCCCCTCCTCTGGGGGCCTCTCCCAGAACAATCCTCTACCCACTGAGCTGGAGGGCTTCAGGGCTCCTTTGGGTTGGCACTGACTGTAAGAAAGCCCAGTGGAGTAGAGGTTTCCCTTGGCCTTCCTCAAAAGCTGCCTAAGGACTGGCTCAGCAAGGTATCCCCATCCCCCCAGACTCAAGTTGGTGTTGGGGGGCAGAACGGGGCAGAAGGGGCCATGGCAGGGCAGGCAGGGCACAGGGTAGCCTGGGAGCCAAGGGGGTAGGGAGGGGGGGGTGAGGTGAGAGTATTTTTTCTTAGTGTAACTATAAATTCAGAATTTATCCCGCATCCTCATTGCGGCAGCGGAGCCTTTGTATAGAGATATAAATAGAGACAGAGTGAGAGATATAAGAACTAAATTTGCTAATGAAATCATTTTAATCCAAATGCTATTTATCTCCCCAGTCATCACCCAGCCTCAGCCCAGAGCAAGTTGGTACCATAGTTTTCTTCTGCTTCTTTTCTTGGCTTGTGACCAAAAAGCAACCCAACCCCATCCCTAACTCCCTGCCCTAGAGCTGGCCCCAGAGCAAGTTTGAAGGAATATGGAAGGGAGGGAAGTCCAACAGGGGGCTCCCTCTCAGTCCAGCACCAAAGGAGATAAACTATGGAGAAGGCAGCTTCCTGGTAAGACTGGTCATCTGCCTTCCACAGTTGAGACCCAAGGAAGGAGGGAGAGAGCAAGCCCACACTGACTGATAGATACCTTTTGGAGGCCCAAGATGGTCCTTTGACCTTTGCAATAAATGCCAGAAAATCCAGGCATCCCCATTTCATATCCATCTCAGCCAGGCCTACATGCTCATGGAATGTGGATGGGGGTGTATTGCCTGTACAAAGGCAAGGCCCTAGGAACGAAGCTACGGGAAAGAGAGCCCTGAAGAGAGCTCTGGATCCCTGTGCCGGGTTAAACCCATCTTCCAATCCATGTGAAAATGGTACACAGGTGTACCTTTTCTGTATAGCCTGCTTAGGGTGAGGGACCTGTGTACCTGTGTACCATTTCTGTATAGCCTGCTTAGGGTGAGGGACCTGGTGATACCAGATACATAACATTGGGAATCTGATCAAAACAAAAAGAGCAGCGTACCTCTTATGGGGTCTTCGAAAACATACAGCTTAATCTTATTTAATTGACTTAATGCTATGATTATGAATATGAATCTGTATATTTTGGGCATAGATTGGCATCTCCACCCTACTACCCCTCCCCTTGAGCCTTCTTCAAAGCAGCTAGAAAGAAACTGCTGAAAAGACTTTGTAACCAGATACAGTTAACCCTCAATAGGGTCATCAAGGCTCAATTCATGCTTATCTCAGTAAAATAACTTCTGACTCTTTAGATTTTAAAACGAGGGGAGGGTGACTGTGCCAGTAACCTCTTCCCTGCCCACAAAGAAGAGAATTTGCCAAGCACTGAAGTCCATCACCTCCAGGGCAGAAAGATCTTATATGAAGCCTTTCTGGCTAATCCTTTTTAAAGGGAATTCCAAAAGGCTCAGTTGGGAATGTGGGATCTATTACTCAGGCTTTGGAACAGCTGACTGTCCCCTACAACTCTTTAAGAAGGGATTTGACAGCTGTATGTTCTGTTATACAAATAGGTCTGCAATGATTGATGTGCAGATTGCCACCACTGATGACCCTTCTGTTGTTTATAATGATATCACTGCATTTTCTAAGGGTTGGTTCCTGGTGCTGGTGATATAAGTGGGGTGGGACCATATTACTATCTCATTACAAAATCTAAAAATAGGAAAGAAGAGGTGGATGGCTATAAATTCTATGCTAGGATTTATAAAATTATTTATGATTATATTTAATATTATATAATATGATTATTATATTACAATTATATTAATAATTATTTATAAAATTAAAATTATAAAGTTTATAAAATTATTTATTTTAACCACCTATCATGCTGGTTTTCATTGCCCTCAAGAGAGCAGCTCCCTACGTGGCACAACCCAAAGCCCTGGCTAGCACTGGGAGTCCTTATTGATTGGAAGAGGTAAAAGAGATTTTATTGGACACCTTTGGGATGAGGCCAACATTACTGTCTCAGTCTAGAGTAGAAAAGGGAGGCTTAGAAAGATATCACCAGCTGAAGCAAATGAGAGTTCACCACCAGCCTTATAAAAAGAACCTAAGTGAATTAGCTCCAGGTGGGTTCAGGAGAGCTTCACATCATTTTTGTACTAGGAAACCAACTAAGAACTCCCAAATAAGAAAATATTTTTAAAGCTTTTGGCATAGTACCTCAAAGCTACTTAATAAATTGCATGTTTTCTTCTTTCTAATAGGTAAAATTGTTGAGTGTTCCATGACAGATCAATGGGATAGAACGTGCTGTGAGGATTAGATTTTTCTTGTATGACCAGAAGAATCATAGTTAGTGGCCCCACTTATCAACATTTTCCTGACAATTAACTTTACAACTCAGGAATCCCATCCAACCTATAATCATGGAGTTTCTCCTGTAGGTTCAAAGGTTGGGAGTAAAGTCACTTTCACTTTAGCTCATGAGCCCACACTGGTGTGTTTTCTATTACTAATCAGCCATAGACACAACTAATTCTTAGCAAAGGCATGTCCTAAGATGAGATGCTAAAACCAGTAGCTACAAAATATTCTTCCTCAACTCCCCCAACCTGGAGCACATATTTCTGTAAATGACACAGTGACCATGAATAGATTAGACACAGAATACAATGATAGTGACAGTATAGGATACACATGTGGCAAAGACAGCTCGCTACTCCTGGTACTGCAGGGCCAGAAAGTCTTTTCTTTCTTTATAGAATTTTTATTCAGCTCCCCTTCAGTATAATATCTCTGCTGTCAGCTGAGCAGATTGTTCGCTTCTGTTCCTAGAGTCTTCTGTCTCCTTCCCTCCCCCTCCTCTTTCATACACAAACACACCTCTGATTCTAGACTGTCTATAAACTCTCTTGAATCCATATCTTTCTTCTCTGCTTCCAGGAGCCCTAATTCTCAAAGCTAATTCTTCCTTCAAGTGACTTGCCTTTTTGACTTTTTGGAATATTTGTCCCTGCTTGCTGAATTGTGCCTTGAACTCTTTCAAATGAATGAACTCCTGAACTGCTAGATGAGGTTGGGACAAGTTGCTGTTGGGTGTTATGGTCAATGAGAGGGAGGTAGAAATAGAAATCTCATTCTCTTCCTACCCCACTGTTGATGTCTCTTCCACAAAATGTTCCCATACGTCTCCTGCTTTGAACTTGACTGGCAATGGCCTTGGATGCAATGGGTGACCTTGGTCTTTCTAAATTAAGGGCTTTCCCAGGTCTCAATTTGTCTGAGGCAATGCCCATTCAGTGACTAAGGCCTAGGTAAGAACTGAGACAAAAGATAGCCTAACTTACCATCATAAAAATATCGGTCTGGGAGAGGAATACCTTCAAAGTTTCTGGACGGAGCAAAAAGTAATTGCTATTTAAATTCATCAAAAGCTAAACAATCTCAAATTTAAGCCTCTAAGGAAAACTATAAGGTGAAAACTAAAGGGACAAGTGGAGAAGTGGAGTTTTGGGGGTTTTTTGGTATATTTTGTTTTTATCCCAGGCACTCAGATGGCTAGGTCTCTAAGGAAAAAAACAAATACAGAGCAACAGGTGATCCTTATTCTTACCTCCAACTTACTTTGGATGTGTACCACTGTGTGACTTTCTAAATGTAGCTTTTTATTCTGTTCAAGACTGTATCTGACTTATCAAAACACCTGTGGTTGACCCCATCCTTTGAATTTCCTTGTGTCCCTTTGTTAGCAGTTACAAGGCACAGGATAGCTTTAGGAGCTACACAGGTGAGAGTGAGCTTACCTAAGCAGAGCTGGCCATTGTTAAAGAGTGCTCATTCTCTAATTGGCGCCATCATCATGAACCATTCATAGGTTTCATGACCTCACTACCAAGAGTGATATTTCTATAAACTTGGGGCCTTTTGGTGTTAAGTGAGAACACTCACAACCTTCTGCTTTCCCAACTGTCCTTTCTCCTCTGTCTGGAGAGATTCTCAGTACTCTTACTGTAGGGAGAAAACCCCACCCTCCGCTCCTGATCTCCTATTAGCTTCCTCTGTGAAGAAATACAAGTTCCAGGGTGTTTGGTGATTGAGACTTCTTGGGGTTGAGCCCAAGCCTTACTAGAAGAATGTTGCACTAGATAAAAGTTTTATTTCTTTAAAAGCTCTAACATTTCCATAAAATAGAAGTAGTATACTACTAAGTTTATTTCACTTAAAAATTACACTTTTTCATGGAACACTGTTGGAGCATTGTTGGTGGAGTTGTGAACTGATTCAGCCATTCTGGAGAGCAATTTGGAACTATGTCCATAGGGCTATAAAACTATGCATACCCTTTGATCCAGCAATACTACTTCTATATCTGTATCCCAAAGAGATCATAAAAATTGGAAAAAGACCCACCCCATATGTACAAAAATATTTTTAGCAGCTCTTTTTGTGGTAGCAAAGAATTGGAAATTGAGAAGATACCCATCAACTGGGGAATAGCTGAACAAGTTGTGGTCTATAAATGTAATGGAATACTATTGTTCCATAAAAAATGATGAGCAGCATGGATCCTCTTATTCATTCTAATTCTTCTACACAACATGACTAATGTGAAAATACATTTAATAGGAATGTGTATGTAGAGCCTATATCAGATTGCATGCTATCTTGGGGAGAGGGGGACAGGGAGGTATGGGGAGAAAATTTAAAACATGTGCAAGTGAATGTTGAAAACTTAAAATAAATAAACTTAAAAAAGGAAATTATGAGCAGCAAATGGAGATAATAGCACTTTTCTTACAGAATTGCTGTGAGATTCAAATGAGATAACATTGTAAGGAAAGGAACACAGTTCTTGGCACGTAGTCAGTGTTTAGTAAATGCTTATTACCATGTTAAAAAAGAAATGATGATCAGGTAGATTTCAAAAAGACCTGGAAAGACTTAAATGAACTGATGCTGAGTGAAGTAAGCAGAACTAGGAAGACACTGTGCACAGTAACAATAATATTGTGCAGTGACTAACTTTGATAGACTTATCTCTTCTTTGCTTGCAATGAACTAAAACAGTTCCAAAAGACTAAAGATGGAAAATGCTATCCATATCCAGAGAAAAATTATGGAGTCTAAATGAAGACTCTGTTTTGTTTGTTTTTCTTCTTACGGCTTTTCCCTTTGGTTCTGATTCTTCTTTATCACATGACTAATGTGTAAATATATCTTTATTTATTTATTTTACATTTTAAGACTTTTATTTTTCCTTCCTTTGAATGCTCTCATCTCTTTTTTTTCAATTATTTATTTATTTATGTTGAGTATTCAACATTCATTTCCACAAAATTTTGAGTTCCAAATTTTCTCCCCATCTCTCCTCTCCCCCGCCCCCAAAAGCCAAGCATTCTGATTACCCTTACCACCAATCTGCCCTCCCTTCTAACATCCCTCCCTTCCAACATCCCTCCCTTCCAACATCCCTCCCTTCCCTTATCCCCATCTTCTCTTTTGTCCTGTAGGGCAAGATAAATTTCTATACCCCATTACCTGTATTTCTTATTTCCCAGTTGTATGCAAGAATAATACTCAACATTTGTGCCTAAAACTTTGAGTTCCAACTTCTCTTCCTCCCTCCCTCCCCAGTCATCCCCCCTGAGAAGGCAAGCAATTCACTATAAGCTATATATGTGTAGTTTTGCAAATGACTTCCATAATAGTCATGTTGTGTAAAACTATTATTTTCCTCCATCCTACCCTGCCCCCCATTTCTTCTATTCTCTCTTTTGACCTTGTCCCTCCCCAAGTGTGTTGACTTCTAATTGCTCTCTCCTCCTATTTGCCCTCCCTTCCATCATCCCCCCCACCCTGCTTATCCCCTTCTCCCCTACTTTCCTGTATTGTAAGATAGGTTTTCATACCAAACTGAGTGTGCATTTTGTTCCTTCCTTGAGCCAAATGTGAAGAGAGTAAGCTTCACTTTTTCCCTCTCACCTCCCCACTTTTCCTCTCCATTGAAAAGGCTTTTTCTTGCCTCTTTTATAAGAGATTTTCTCCATTCCATTTCTCCCTTGTAATTCCATAAAAGATGGCATCTAAGGTCTTTTTTTGATCATGGCTTTCAGGTAGTTCCATAATTTTTAAATTGTCTCTCCTGGATCCATTTTCCAGGTCAGTTATTTTTCCAATGAGATATTTCACATTATCTTCCATTTTTTCATTCTTTTGGTTTTGTTTTGTGATTTCTTGGTTTCTCATAAAGTCATTATCTTCCATTTTCTTCAGTGAGTTTTTGAATCTCTTTTTCCATTTCGCTAATTCTGCTTTTAAAAAAAAATTATTTATTTAAGTTTTCAACATTCATTTCCACCAAATTTTGAGTTCCAAATTTTCTCCCCATTTCTCCCCTCCTCCCACCCCAAAACACCTAGCATTCTAATTACCCCTATCACCAATCTTGTCCTCTCTTCTAACATCCCTCCCTTCCCTTAGCCATATCTTCTCTTTTGTCCTGTAGGGCAAGATAAATTTCCATACCCCATTACCTGTATTTCTTATTTTCTAGTTGCAAGAACAATACTCAACAGTTCCTAAAACTTTGAGTTCCAACTTCTTTTCATCCCTCCCTCCCCAGTCATCCCCCCTGAGAAGGCAAGCAATTCAACATAGGCCATATTTGTGTAGTTTTGCAAATGACTTCCATAATAGTCGTGTTGTGTAAAACTATTATTTCCTTCCATCCTACCCTGCCCCCCATTTCTTCTATTCTCTCTTTTGACCTTGTCCCTCCCCAAGAGTGTTGACTTCTAATTGCTCTCTCCTCCTATTTGCCCTCCCTTCCATCATCCCCCCCCACCCTGCTTGTCCTCTTCTCCCCCACTTTCCTGTATTGTAAGATAGGTTTTCATGCCAAAATGAGTGTGTATTTTATTCCTTCCTTTAGTCAAAAGTGATGAGAGTAAGCTTCATGTTTTTTCTCTCATCTCCCCACTTTTTCCCTCCACTGAAAAGTCTTTTACTTGTCTATTTTATGAGAGATAATTTGCCCCATTCCATTTCTCCCTCCCAATATATTTCTCACTGCTTAATTTCATTATTTAAGATATGATCCCATCCTATTCAATTCACCCTGTGCTCTCTGTCTGTGTGTGTGTGTGTGTGTGTGTGTGTGTGTAATCTCACCAACTACCCAGATACTGAAAAAAGTTTCAAGAGTTACAAATATTGTCTTTCCATGTAGGAATGTAAGTCCCTTATGATTTCTCTATCCTGTTTACTTTTTCATGCTTCTTTTGATTCTTGTGTTTGAAAGTCAGATTTTCTTTTCAGCTCTGGTCTTTTCATCAAGAATGCTTGAAAGTCCTCTATTTCATTGAAAGATCATTTTTTCCCCTAAAGTATTATACTCGGTTTTGTTGGGTAGGTGATTCTTGGTTTTAGTCCTAGTTCCTTTGACTTCTGGAATCTCATATTCCACACCCTTCGATTCCTTAATGTAGAAGCTGCTAAATCTTGTGTTATCCTGATTGTATTTCTTTCTGACTGTTTCTTTCTGACTGCTTGCAATATGTTCTCCTTGACCTGGGAACTCTGGAATTTGGCTACAATGTTCCTAGGAGTTTCTTTTTTGGGATCTCCTTCAGGAGGTGATCAGTGGATTCCTTCAATACTTATTTTGCCCCCTGGTTGTAGAATATCAGGGCAGTTTTCCTTGATAATTTCATGAAAGATAATGTCTAGGCTCTTTTTTTGATCATAGCTTTCAGGTAGTCCCATAATTTTTAAATTGTCTCTCCTGGATCTATTTTCCAGGTGAGTTGTTTTTCCAATGAGACATTTCACATTATCTTCCATTTCTTCATTCTTTTGGTTTTGTTTTGTGATTTCTTGGTTTCTCATAAAGTCATTAGCCTCCATTTGTTCCATTCTAATTTTTAAACAACTATTTTCTTCAGTGAGCTTTTGAACCTCCTTTTCCATTTGGCTAATTCTGCTTTTGAAAGCCTTCTTCTCCTCATTGGCTTTTTGAACCTCTTTTGCCAGTTGAGTTAGCCTATTTTTAAAGGTGTTATTTTCTTCAGCATTTTTTTGGGTCTCCTTTAGCAAGGTGTTAACCTGCTTTTCTTTTATCAAGAGTAGGGTATACTCTGGGGACCTGTAAGATCTCAGTTCTTCCAAGGTGGCACAATCAAACCTGCACACTGTTCTGGGAGCAACCAGAAAACTTTTTTGCCCGGAATCTGCAAGTAGTAGAATTTTCTCTCCACAACCACCTTGCATCCAGTTCCACCACGCCAGCCTACAGGCTGAGATTCAGATCAGCTGTTCAGTTCCCCCAGGGGCTTTATGATGAGGCCTCCAACAATGGATGTGGGCTGCTGCCTACCATGGGAGCACCATAGCCTGCTGCAGCCTTTGCCGCCACCTGGGGCCAGAGCTATGGGGGTGGGGGGGACCCTGCTGCCTTCTGAGCCAGCTGAAAAAGCCCTCTCACTGCCCTTTGGCACTTGTGGGTTGAGGGATCTGTGCTGCCCCTGGAGATTCAACCCCCAAGGCCTGCTCTAGCCCTGCTCCTCCTTGTGCCATGCAGCCAAGGTTGGACTGTGCTTCACTCCGTAACCAGTGGGACAGACCTTTCCCATTGGCCTTCCAGGTTACCCTGGGCAGGAAGTCTCCTCCATTCTGTCATTCTGTGGCTTCTGCTGCTCTAGAATTTGTTGAGAGTCATTCTTTACAAGTGTTTTATGGGCTATGGGGGAAGACCTAGAGTATATGCATCTTTCTACTCTGTCCTCTTGGCTCCACTCCTAGAAATATATTTTTAAAAAAGAAATGATGAACAGGGTGGTTTCAGAAAAATCTGAGAAGATTTATATGAACTGATGCAAAGTGATGTGAATGGAACCAGGGGAACAATTTACAATGGAATTTTTATGCAGTAACAGCAATATTTTAAAGATAATAAAATGTGGAAAATTTAGGAACTTTGATCAGCATAATGACCCATCACAGTTCTAAAAGATTTATGATGAAAAATGCTATCTACCTCAGATAGAGTGTTAACAGATGGAGTCTCAGAGTACTGATTTGTAATGGCAAGTAAAATAGGATCTTTTGCCATTTTTGTTTGAGTATATTCAATCATATATACTGAGTATACTTGCGTGTACTATAATCTCTGACATTTCTCTTCCCAGTTTTTCCTCCACCTGTCTAACTTGCTTTTCAAAATCCTTTTTGAGCTCTTCCAGGGCCTGAGCCCACCCGCCACCCCCCTGGGGTGTCTGGGGTACTGAGGCCCCGCCCTCCACGTTTTTCCCTGATGGAAAGGATACGTCCTCGTCATCAGATCCGAAGGTTGGGATCATTTGCATTTGTTGGAAAAAACTCTCTGTAGTCTTATTTTTCTTCCCTTTTCTAGGCATTTTCCCAGTCAGTTACTTGACTTCTGAGATTCCTTTCCACCCCCGCCTGGATCCGCCCAGCTAGTGCTTGGCCTCTGAGATTTAAATGGGCTTTCCTCCTGCCGGCTGTCAATCAGTGAGCTTTAGTTCAGGTGCTGGGGTGGGGGCAGGGCTGCCTCCCAGACTCTGATCCCTCAGGGGCTTTATGCAGAGACTTTCAGGAATGGAGCGGGTGGGGGTGGGGTGGGGGGGCCCGCCTCCCAATCTCAGTTCCCTTGGGGGCTTTGAGCAGAAGCCTTCAGTAATAGAGCGGGGTGGGGGCAGGGCCGTCTCCCAGGCTCAGCTCCATCAGGTTTTATGTGGGAATCTTCCGTAATGAAGATCCTGCCTGCTGTTGGGGGATTCCTGAGTCCTGGGCCGCTGCCGCCTCAGCTGCCGCCCACACCTCTGCCTCCGCCACTTCCTGCCCCCGTCTCTGCCGCCGCCGCTTCCTCCCGAGGTGGCCTGAGTCACGGAGACGCCCTGCTCCCCCTCTCCCCCAGCCCGGCCTTCTCTCTCACTGACCTGTAGCTTCTGTGGGCAGAGGGACTTTCCCGACTGCCAGAGCTTCCATCTCTGAAGCCTGCTTGGATCAGCTTCTCTGGGGCGTTGGCCAGGGCAGCGCTGGGGGTGGGGTCCACTTTCCAGGGCGGGCCGGACCCTGGGGATGGGTCTCCAGGGCTCCCTGGAACGGAAATCTCTTCCACTCTGCTTCTGCACACCTTGTATTGACCCAGAAGTTATGGGGGACTCTTTTTACATTAATTCTATGGGCTTTTGGTTTCGGAGCTCGTAAACCTGCGTCCTTCTACTCCACCATCTTGGCTCCGCCCCGCCATCTTGGCTCCGCCTTGAGTGTACTGTAATCAAGAAGTATAACTGAATGTGATTGAGGAGGATCTTTCCTACCCATTGTCAGGCCCAGGAAGATTTGTGAGGAGGTTCATGCCTTTTATTAATAAGGCACTGGTTCTCAAGGAATGTGATGCCCTCTGGTTCTAAAAAGTGTATAAAGACCCTGAAGGTGAGGTTTTACTTTGGGGCTTACTGACTGGAAATGTTTGTTTGGCCAGATAAGGACTCTGGGAAGTGCTAAGGAGCCCCCCTGCTTTGAGAACCCAGATGTCATGCTTCCCTCTCTGATAACTATGTTCGGACAACTGTACCTGTCTGTTGAATTCAGGCAGAGGAAGCCATATCTATTGACTTTTAATTTCTCTGTATTTTCTTTGAAATTCAGGGTGCTGACTCCCTGTGAATTAGGTGAATGATATATGTGCTTGATTAAAGTGATTATTAACCCCTCAAAAGTTGCCTTTCCTTTTATGAATGAAGATCTAAGAACCTGTGATAGCAGACCACCCTGTGTATGTTGGAGTGCTTAACTGTTACAGGACTGAAGCATTTTTTTCTCTTTCTTTTTCTTCCTTTTTTAAGAACATGAGCAATGCAGAAATTTATTTTGTACAACATCATGTGTATGATGGGTTTTCTATTTATTAATTCTCAATGGGAGGAGGAAAGAGGTAATTTGAAACTAAAAATAAAATAAAATTTTAAAGAAAAGAAGAAAATACTATATTAACCCTAATGTGTCCTGACGGGAGTTAAAGAAGGTCAAGATCTAGAATCAGGGGTGGGGAAACTGCAGCCTTGAGGTCACATGTAGCCTTCCAGGTCCTCAAGTACAGTTCTTTGATTGAATCCAAACATTTGTTCTGTGAAGTATGGATTCAGTCAAAGATGTTGGAGAGCCACATGTGGCCTTGATCCTGCAGGTTCCTCACCCCTAACCTAGATTGAGATCAATCCTGAACAGTTTACAAGTAACCAGGAGTAAGTAGGAGAGCCACAAATATCATAAATGTCCTTAAAGATTAAAGTGACACTGATAAATGTGGAGAACCAACTTAAAATTCAGGCAGATAAATTCTTTGATGGTGATAGAAGTAGATCTGGTTACAGTTTAATTATAGAGACTAGGATCTTCTGGAATTGACCCTCTGGAAACCATACATAATAACCCCTAAGTTATTAGATCAGCGATAAATATGGAATAAGGTATTTTACTGGCATTTTTCTTTCATGGATTTGGATAACATCAATCAGTAAAATTTCTGTCCTCATTTAGAATAATTAAAACAGGTAATAACATCTTTTGGTTGTTGTTTGGTTATTTTTAATGATGTCTGACTCTTTTTGACCCCATTTTGGGGTTTTTCTCAGCAAAAATACTCTAGTCGTTTGCCATTTCCTTCTCTAGCTCATTTTACAGATGAGGAAACTGAAGCAAACAGGGGTAAATGACTTGCCCAGGTTCACACAGTTGCATAAATGTGTGAGGTCATATTTCAACTCAGGGGGATGAGTCTTCTTGACTTCAAGGACTCTATCCAATGTGCCACCTAGCTGCCTCAATAGCATCTTTACTTAGGGTTAATTTCTTACAGTAGCAAAAACACACAAAGTCTGGATGTATCAAAAGTAAATTATCAAGGGGATACCATGTCTATATAGTTAAGAATATAAGATTGCACTCAGCATCTAGAAACATTCACATCTTTAGCAAACTGGAAAGAAGATAGAGGAGGGCACCGTTGTAGTCACTTATAAAAGGTGATGTTCTTGTCCTGGAGAATAAGTCATACTTACTCTTACAATTCTGATCAATTTTTTATTTCAATGAATATCGAACAACAATAATCCAAAATAGTCCACTGAGAAACAGCCATCATAAATTAGCCATGTCCATTTCAGAAACCAGGAGTTGGATGATGACGTTGTCTTTGTCTAGAGGGCACAGCAGAAATACTATGGCAAATCTTCTACCAGTAGGCATTTGGCTGACCACTAGACTTGTATTACCCTGCTGG
This sequence comes from Bettongia penicillata ogilbyi, assembly GCA_023548195.1. Lineage (NCBI taxonomy): Eukaryota > Metazoa > Chordata > Mammalia > Diprotodontia > Potoroidae > Bettongia > Bettongia penicillata. Next base: position 2,627,611 of record JAJHZJ010000384.1, read on the forward strand.
CTAGGATGATGCTTGTTGCCAGTTGACAGGGATTATTCCATTGAAACAGGTGATAGCTATCCAATGTCCCTTGGAACGGATGTCTTCTTACAGGGTGAAATGTGAATCCAAGTAGAGAGTTGTTAATACTTTCCTGCAGTGTTGGTAGGGAAAATATCATGGTGTGGGTTTTTCCAGCCCATCTCCAGGCAGAATTTCTGTTGATGTGCCTTCATGTGAACTCAGTCCCCAGGCTGAATGGTTCTGGTTCTCTGGGCAAAGCAACCTGTACCTGTGGCTGAAAAGCCTTTGAGACTTTTCAATAGTGCCTTACAATATTATTCAAAGCAGTGTCATTAACCAATTGTAAAGGAAATCATTAGGATATGCTCATTAACCTTTCATATAAAGTAAATCCAGTCTTCCTGTCTTGTTGATAGTTGAAGTTACAGTTAAACTTATCTGGGCTAAAGGCAAAATACTTGACTGCTTAAACCCAGTCTCAGCACACATTTTAGCCCCATGATTCTGAAGAATTCCATTTCATTATTTTATTGCCCCCTACAGACTTGGGGTCACGTTAGCAGTAGAAATATAACTGAATTTGCAGCCTTACTGATTTCCTTTTACAATCTTTCCCATGAAGTGGACACATCTGTTACTATGGATAAACTCTCTGGATAAATTATATTAAATGTATTTTACTCAGAATAACTGTATCTGTCTTCTTACAAGGGAATCCTGAATATAAATCCATCATCAATATATCAATCCATTTTGAATAAAAAAACCCATTATTTAAAAGAACATGCAGGCATTTGTAGGCAGGAAGATCCAAGTTCGACTTCTTTTGCCATAGATCCTTATGACCATTATGACTCTGGACAAGTCACTTAGACTTTCTCAAGCTTATTTCCTCCTCTGTAAAAGGGGATGACAATAGTACCTACCCCATAAGGTTATCATGAGGATCAAATCCGACAACATATATAAAGCACTCTGTAACTTCAAACAGAAGATCCTCACAGTGGGAATGAAGTGCTTTCTTCACTTTTATTCAGTCTTCTTAAAGTTATATTCTGGACAAATAGGACAGCTTAAGAAGTACTATTGAGAGAAAGGAGCTAACTGCTTCAATCGTAATCATTCCTGCTCTGCTCTTATGTGCCATTTCGTGGTCTGTATGAGTAAAAATATAACTCAGAAGAGACATGGGTCCTGTAATCAGAAAAAAGGCCCTGAGATCCTCCAGAATGGTCCCTAAGGCTCATCTGCCATCTTCCTTTGATGGAATGCATAACTCACATCAGTATCCCTGAGCAAGAGAATTACTAAAATGGTTAGTTAGTCAGTAATTATTATGTACCAAGAACTGTGCTAAGTGCAGGGGATACAGAAACCTATCTCTCATCTCAAAAGAGCTCACAATCTAATGAAGTGGGGAGGGAAGATAACACATAGACAAATCTGTACAAACAAACTAGATATAGGATAAATTGGAGATAATCAACAGAAGGAAGACACTAGCATCATTAAGGACACTCGGGAAAAGCTTCTTGTAGATGGAATTTAGCTGGAAATTGAAGGAAACCAGGAGAGCAGGAGGAGGCGATGAGGAGAGAGAATTCCAAGCTTGGTGAGGCAGCCAGTGAAAATGCCCAGGATTGGGAAATGGAGCACGTAGCATGGAGTTCAAGGTATAAGAAGACTGGACCGTTAGGAGGGGGCCAGGCTATTAAAGACTTTATTAAATAGGTGGGATAAAATGATCAGTCATACACGTTAGAAAGATCAGTCTGACAGCTGAGAGGAAGGTGAACTGAGTAGGGAGAGTCTTGAGGCAGTGAGACCACTCCAGAGACTATTGCAATGATCCAGGCAGGAGGCAATGAGGGCTTGAACCAGGGGGATAGCAATGTCAGAGAGGAGAAGGGGTGGATATGAGAAATGAAGACAAGGTGGAATCAATAGGATTTGACAACATATTAGATACGGGAGCTGAGAGAGAGTAAGAAATCAAGACTGGGTGACTAGGAGAATGATGGTGTCCTCAATAATAAGGAGAAAATTAGGAAGAGAGGAAGAAGATAATGAGTTCACTTTTGGTCATGGAGAGTTTAGAATATCCATGGGACATCCATTTTGAGATGTCCAATAGGCAATGGAAGTTGCAAGACTAGAGACTAGAAGGGAGGTTAGGGGTGGATAAAATTGATCTGGTAATCATCTCTAAAGATAAGAACTGAATGTATGAGAACCAAGGAGATTCCCAAGTGACAGAGTATAGAGGGAGAAGAGAAGAGTGTCCAGAATCAGCTAGGTGGTGCAAGGCATAGTGCTCTGGGACTAGAGTAATCTAGCTTCAGACATTACAGTGATACTGATTTTAACACTTAACCCATGCCTGCCTCAGTTTCCTCAATTGTAAAATGAGGATAATAATAGCATGGTTGTTGTGAGGATAAAATGAGATTTTATTTGTAAAGTGCTTAACACAGTGCCTCCACATGGTAGGTTCCTAACAAGTGGTTATTTCCTTCCCAGAAAAAAAGTATCTGCAGTTTAGTGGGTGTGACCTGGATAAAGATCCAGCAAAGAAGACTGAGAAGGAGTTGTCCAACAGATAGAAGAACCAAGGGAGAGAGTTTTGTCACACACAAAAAAAAGCCTTGGGAAACGGATATATCAAGCAAAGAAGATGACTGATGGTGTCACTGACTGCAGAGAGGTTAAGGATGAGGATTATAGAACAATTAAGAAAAATGACTGGGTTTGCCAATCCTCTCATTTTGGGTTTGTTTGTTTGTATTTATTTTTAAGACTAAGTCTTTCTTGACCAGTCTGGAAGTGCAGGGAACTACTCACTGGACAGATATCAATGCTGATAGGCTACAAAGCTTCAACACACCCTTTCCAGCCCTGGACCAGTTCATACGACCTTAGTTACCCACTTCCTGGGAGCTCATCATATTGGTGCCAGACTCTGTACAGACACTGAATTGGCTTTTGCTCCAGTATAACTCAGAACTCTGTAATTTAAGTGATCTGCCAGCCTCAACCTCCCCAGTAGCAATTATAGGCAGATTCCACCATGCCTGATCAGGTATCACCTACATAGCTAGGTGGTAAAGTAGATAAAATGCTGGACCTGGAGTCAAGACCAACCTGAATTAAAATCTGACCTCAAACATTTATGAGCTATGTGACTTTGGGCAAGTCACTTAACTTCTGTCTCCTCAGTTTCCTCAACTGTAAAATGGGGATAACAATAGCACCTACCTCCCAGAGTTGTTGTAAAGGTAAAATAAGATAAAATTTTGTCACATGCTCTATAAATACTATTATTCTTATTGTGGATTTAGGTATACATAGCAAAATTGAGTATATAATAAGGCATTTGAGGTATTTCCTGTAATAGCTAAATTATACTATACAAAGGAAACAAGACATTGTTTTAATAATATTCAACTGCTTTATCAGGTCTGGAGCTAAAAGTTTTATTTTGACCTAACATCAGCATGCTAGAATAAGACTTGCTCAGTTTTATTTGATTCTGGATCAGAAAATTTCCTTGGAATAATCAATCTGAGCATAGAAGCATGACATAAGAGGTATAATAGCCAGGCTAGTGGTCAAACAGGTGGAAGATTCAAAGGAAAAAATCAGGATAGCAGGAAATGGGTCAGGGAATCCTGCCATTACCACTCCAAAACCATCTCCTCAACCTTGCAGTGTGCAATCATCTTTAAGTCAGGGGTTCTTTACCTTTTTTGTGTTATGGATCCCTTGGGCATTCTGGTGAAGTTTATGGACCCCTTCTCCAAAGAACGTTTTTACATAAAATATGTAGGATTTAAAAGGAACCTAATTATACTGAAATAAAGAGGTAACTTTTTCCCACCCAGGTTCATGGAAGCCCTTTCTAATCTATGGCCCTCCAGGGGGTTTGTGGACCCCAGATTAAGAACTGCTACTTTAATTTGCTGTGGCTCTTACTAACAGTTGCTAGTTACAATTACAAGGTAAAGGTTACTACCTATACTAACAGACTTTAGAATTGACTTATATTTGTGGCATAACATATGATATTCATAAAAGATATCCATCTTTTGTGCCTCTCAAGTTCACAAGAGCCTTTCTTAAGGCTGCCAACTCACTTTTTTCCTTAGCTTTCTAAGTTTCTAACTCCCATCTCTCCTTTGTATATATGACATGCTGTACTCCTTTCCATTACTCTTTCCAAATCAAACACTGATGACACAAATTACAAAAATAAAACAGTGATGTGGAATTTTACACAGAAAATGATGGGGAAAATCACTATTTTAAACAAACTACAGCAAAGAGATATGTCATAAATGTATCACAATTCATATTTTATTTGTAGTATAGATAGTTTTTAGGCAGTGATTATAGCGAGGCACAGATAGAGGATCTCAGCAGGCAGGTCCAAAGGGTTTCCAAGTGTCTGCTCTACATTTATAACATTGTTTAATCTGGTAAAGAAAATATTTTAAACAAAGCAGTAACAAATTGATGGTTACCCCTCAAGCTTGAAGAGGACCAAAATGACATCACTATGCTGGGGATCACAGTATAGTGTGTTCAGCTGTGACCGATCAGACCAGTATGAGCTTGGAAGGCTCTACCACAGGTTGGGCACAAATAGCCCAGATGAACATTTGGAGAGAAGATGTCTCTGAATTTGCACATCTTACATTTCTTTGGAGCTACTGCAATTCTACTTTGCTCAAAGAGCACAGAGCCTTCTTTGATGAGGGCATACCATGTTGGATGATCCTGTGGTCCCATGTCCCACAGTTGGTTCCAAAGTTCTTCAGAGAGACCTTGAGAATGTCTTTGTATTGCTTCTTTTAACCCACCATGGGAGCACTTGCCTTGTGTGAGATCTCAGTAAAATAGTCTTATTTAAGCAAATGCACGTTTGGCATTCGAACAACACGGCTAGCCTGGCAGAGTTACTCTCTCTGCAGTAAAATTTGAACGCCAATTCAGCAAAACTAACAGTATAGAAGCACATTATAAGTTGTTCCTTCTCATCCATTTTCTTTCCAGTAAATTAAGGCAAACAGAAGGTAAGTGAATTGCCCAGGGTCACACAACTAGTAGCTAGACTTAAACTCAAGTCTTCCTAACTCCCGGTCCATAGCTCTATTCACTGAGCTATCTAGCTGACCCCAAATAATAATTACATAGTGATATAGAATTATATAGTGCTATAGTGATAACTATATAGTGATATAAGATTTATGGGCTTTTTTAAACAAATATTTTCTTATTTTGTCCTTACAATAACTTAGTAAGCAGGTAATGTATTATTATCCCCCATTTTACAGTTGAGGAAACTGAGGCAGAGGTGAAATGATTTTCTCAGAATCACACAGCTAGTAAATAAATAAGACTGGATCTGAGCTTAGGACTTTCTGACTCTAAGGCCAACACTATCCATTGCACCATCTAGCATTTTTATTATACAAAATTCATGATTATTGCCCTTCCTGTTTTCTCATAGTAGGTTTTGGGAAGGGATGATTGGAGTAGCAAAGGCAACAAGGGAAAAGGTAGCAGTGCTCTCATATCTAAATTATAATATCCATGTAATTCATCTGAAATTTTGAAATCCAAGAATCATTTTCTTTATCATTATATGAGGATTACTGAATATTTGTAAAGACCCATTAAAAAACAGATGCATTTCTGATTTCAGTGAAATGTTTTAAATCAGCAAACATTTTCCATTTGTACAGAAACTACTCCTCAGAACTAGAAATTGGTAAGATTTCTCTTCAGAGAAAACATCATGTTCCCAAATAGATACATTTGCTTTATTTTAAGAGACTAAAATTCTTGGTGTCCTAACTTTGTCTTCCAAGGCTTCCAAAAAGTTCATATTGCAGCAACTTTTCCATTTAAAAAATTCCCACATCAATAATGGAGATATATATTTGCCTTTCATTTTGAAATTATACCTGAAGAATTTCAATTCCTAACATTTCAAATTTTTATCCAGGTCATACCTGCAGTTTACATTCTTTCCAGGTACATCTTAGTAACTGTTTAACAAATAGTTTATCTGTACACATTATCATTCATCTGAAATTTTGAAATCAAAACAGAAACAAAATATACTTTGATCATATCAGGAAGTCCCAGCCCACAGGGGAATATTCAAATCATTTTATGGCAAAAAAAAAAGAAAGAAAAAGAAAATTAACTCAATGAATAGTTATTCATAAGTGAATTTAATCTGAACAGTTTCTGATTATATATTACATACTCCACAGTTCCTGCTCTGAATTAGATCCATAAAAAATACTTTTACCATTCTGAGGAAATAGCAGTTAATAAGTACATGTCTATTATAAAAGAGGTCAATAAAGTCAACACAAAGTTTGGGGTGTGGGGAGGTTTTTATAATCCATAATCCTCACTTCTATAATAGTGAAACCTGACATTATCAGTCATAGTTAATAATGCCAGAACAAAGCTCCTATAAGTCTGAGGGGAAATATTTGAATTTTTTATATCCAAATAAATAATCTTAATGAAATAAACACATACACACACACACAATCCCCTCAGCCAAGTTCCTTAGTCCAATAAAAAGAAACAAATCCTTGTTTTCTTTTTTTTGCACTTAATAGTATTCTTTTCCAATTACAGGGATAGTACAAGATAGTTTTCAGCATTCATTTTTGTAAGACTTTGAGTTTCAAATAACCCTTCTTGTTGCTCAGTCTCTTCATGACTCCATTTGAGGTTTTCTTGGCAAAGACATTGGTCTGTCATTTCCTTCTCCAGTTCATTTTGCAGGTGAGAAAACTGAGGCAAATAGGGGTAAGTGACTTTCTGAGGGTCATACAGCAAGTAGGTGTCTGAGGCCTGATGTGAACTCAGGTCTTCTGGAGTCCAGGTCTGGCGCCCTAGCCTGCTCTGGGATAAGTTAAGTGACGAGCTCTGACAGCTGAGAAGAGAGGTAGCTCTGAAGAAAGAACTTAGCTATTAAGGATTTACTTTTCCCTTTCCTTTTCACCTCTTGGAGAGTGCAAAAAGGAAGAGAGGGAATTTTTATCTCTTCTTTTTCTCCCTCCTACAGTATCTCCAGCAAAGAATGGAGAATGCTTTGTTTTTACTTTTCTTGCTTTGCTGTCCCAGGAAAGGCTTTTGCATTGAGCTAATTGTGTAAACTGTCTAGTCATCATAAATGAAGAGGTCAGTGATTATGAGTTACAATTTCAGGAAATATTGACAGAGTACCTAAAACCTGGGGTTATGATCCCCTGGAAGATCCAGCTTAGTGTGAGTTGGGATGGGGAACTCAGAGAAGGGGATGATCCATAGATTTTGTCTATGGGGTCATAAATTCAATCCCTTTCTCTACAGCTGGCCATATCTTAGAAAAGTAGATATCTCTATTCCAATTGCGATCCAAAACAAATCAGACAGTTTCCATTTTCTCATTTGATGGTTAACTGTCTACTTATCTATTACATACACACAGGTGTGTGAATGTACAATACATATATGTATAATACACATACATGTGCATTATACATATATGAGAAAACATGCACAAACACTTGGATGATTTTTTTTCTCATTCACATAAAATACACACCTCAAGTTATCTTAATTTTCTGGCATACATGCCCATTCATATAATAGTTTTTATTAAATTTCCTTTTCCTTGTCAAGTCCTTATTACTAAACAAAGTTGTTTAAGCTATTCTAAAAACACTATATTCTATTTTTTAAAATATTATTTCCCCCTTCCCCCCAACTAGAGGTCAAGACAATTTTTAGCTTTCATTTCACAAGATTTTGAATTCCAAATTCTTCCCCCTTTTTCCTTCCCCTCCCCTCTTCCTAAAATGGTAGACAATTTGATCTAGGCTATACATGTGCTATCATATAAAGCATATTTTCATATTAGTCACAGCTGTGAAAAAAGAATCAGATTAAAAGGAGAAAATCCACCCCCCAAAAAAGAATAAAATAAGTGAAAAAAAATATGCTTTGATCTGCCTTCAGGGTCCATCAGTTCTTTATCTGGATGTCGATAGCACTTTCTTTCATGAGTCCTTCACACTTGTCTTGGATCATTGTGATGCTGAGAAGGGTTGAGTTGATTATTATCACTGTTGATTATCATACAATGTTGCTAATGCTGTGCACAGTGTTTTGCTGCTTCTGTTCATTTCACTTTGAATCAGTTCATATAAGACTTTCCAGGTTTTTCTGAAATCTGCTTATTCATCATTTCTTATTGCACAATAGTATTTCATTACAGTCATATACCACAGCCATTCTCCAATTGATGGGCATCCCCTCAATTTTTAGTATTTTTGCCCCCACAGAAAAAGGTTACTATTAATGTTTTTGAACATTTAGGTCCTTTTCCCTTCTTATGATCTATGATATCTTTGAGAAACAGATACATTCTATTTTAAACAATCTAGGGAATGTATATATATATATATACATATATGTATGTATGTAACGTATATGCATGTATACACACACATTTTCTTTGGCTGTGGCTTGGATTTTGTTTTTGATTTTTCTCTCAGATTCTGCAAAAAAAGAAAAAATGTAGGGCATTCAAGGAAATGGGCCTGAAGAGTAAGATCAATGGTTCTCAAACTTGTTGGTCTCAGGACTCTTTTACACTTTTAAAAATTATTGAGGTTACCAAAGAGCTTTTGTTAATGAGTTTGTTTTTATGTCACCACAATTTCCTATAGGTCTTCTCCTTCCCTCCCAGAGAGCAATCCCATATAATAATATTTTCCAAAGACAAAAAAGAAAAATAAAAGGTAAAAATAATCATAACTAATTAATACATCAAAAAAGTCTGAAAATGTGTTCAATATACTATACTCATGGACTTCTTACCTCCTCAAAGGGGCGGGGATAGAAATGTTTTCTCATAAGTCTTCTTTCCAGCCATTCTTGTTCACTGTAATTTTGCAATGTTCATTTTTGTTTTTTTTGAATTGCTCTGTTTACAATGCTATTGTCATTGTGTATAATACTTTCTTGGCTTTGCTTATTTTACATCAGTCTATATAGATTTTTCCACACTTCTCTATAATCATCACATTCATCATTTCTTCCAGCATAATAGTAGTCCATTTCATCTATGTACTATAATTTACTTAGCTATTCCCCTATGGATAAGTATCAACTTTATTTACAATTCTTTACTGTCACAAAAAGTACTGCTCTAAGTATTTTAGACTTTCTTCTTATCAAAGACTTCCTTTATGTATCACTATTATTAATATATAAATCTGATTGTCAGTATTTTGTTTTAAAGCTTTTAATTTGTCCATTAATTTGTATTGTGGGTTTATTAAATTATGAATTTGAGATTCCTCTTTTTTAGTCATGTTCTCATGTCAATATGTGTCTCAGGTTCTGTAACCTTGGGACTCAAGGGTACTTTTAGAAAGAGTAATATTATCTAAGCTAAAGCTACACTGTCATGTCCCTTTTAGAATGATCACAAGCAAGATAATTTCATTTAGTCATAATCTCCATATCTCAGAAACATAATGAACATTCAGGAATGAGGTTGGAGTGCTTTTTCTCTAGTACCTACAAACTTTAGAAACCCTGGTACCTTAACTCAAAATTCATGCAGGCTTACATACTGGAAGTACAAGGGATAAAAAAAAATTAAGAGAGTTACTTGTATTGCCTCTGGTAATGTGAGATGGAAGGCTGAAGGATTTGGTGCTGCAAAAGGAAAGTGGAGCAGAGCTGCTCTTTACCTTTAACCTAGAAACACATAGTCCCAGACTGGGTTCCCTTCTTCAAAATTAAGGAGGTCATCCTGACCCAGCACATCATAAGATTTCACCATTACTCTTTGTACTATAACAAAATGGCCATGGTACTGAGCTCATCGTAACATGTAACTAGCAGTGATTAAGGTTTAGGTCTTGTCTACAGAATGATTTTGCTAAAGGAAGGAATATTACAGGCATGGCTTCAGGGAAGACCTATTCATTTTCTCACTGGAGAGGGAAAGAAATCCACAGTTTAAATACATACACATATAATGTATGGAGACACATATCTATAATATATATATGTATATATATATATATGTACACCTATATCCATACATACACACTCACATATATACACATCAGTATATATTTGTACGTGTGTATACACACACATTACTATATACACATACATATATATATATACATTCTGTGTATGTATCTGAGTTCATACAACAAAATATAGGATCAAAGACTGTTAAGAGTTAGAAGAGACCTTAGAAATCAAATCCAGCCCTCTCAACTTTACAGAAGAAAAAAATGAGGTTGAAATAGATTAAATGATTTGCCCAGGGTTACGTATGATTCCTATTGGGTTAGAAAACACCTGGGAAACTCCCAGGATCTAATTCAATTCACTCAGGATTGATGATAGAAAATAAAGGAGGGACATACATTCCAGATAATCTCTCACTTTACCTGTGAGACCAAAATCCAGTTTCTTAAGGGAAAAATCCACTGACTCCAACTAGAAAAACAAAACGGAACAATCAATCAAACAAAAAACAGCCCTAGATCTAATTTCAATATTTCCTATAGCAAAAACTTATGATTTAGTTATTCTAACATATTATATATTAGTACATATAGAGAGCTAATCTGTGTATGAGTATATATGTATATGTATACATGCATACATATGTATATACATAGAGAGCTATTCTGTATATTAGGCATATAAACATATGGGTATAATTACACATAAAACACAGAATAGCTATGTGTACATACACATACATATGTATATACACATGTCTATATGGGCATGTGTATATGTGTGCATGTATATATATATACAAGGTGGTAGATTGGAATACAGCTCATGGAGCATGTTTCTCAGCCCCCCCAACTTCTGATGACACATGTTCAGTGCTCAACATTCCCTCATTCTCCATTAGTTCAGGAGGGGAAGAATTGACCATTGAGCCAAGAAGAACTGGCCCACTCATTAGATTGTAAAGGAAAAGAGACCTTCCTTCATTCCCTGCTTCTTCTCCCTCATTCTAGGATTTGGGTAAGGGTAAAGGAGAAGATTCTCCCCTCCTTTTGGTAGTGGTAACTGCTCTCACATGACATCAAATACATGTGTTGACTGGGTGAGCCTGAGACAAAATCTCAAGGTCCTGGCTGGCTCTTGCTGCTTTGTGTTTCTTTTCCTGGGCACAGGTGACCAAAAAGCAATACTGAGATGGCTATTTCTAGCCTGGAAAGTTACCTTATAAGCTGGAGAGATAAGGAGCCCTTTCCTGGGTCTCTTAGTCAGTGCCTGCTGGACTTCCAGAGATACCCATTGCAGGGACTACAATGCTTCTTGGGAGATATGATTACCAACTGGAAGATGAGCCCTGGACTGGTCAGAAGTCACAGACCTTGAGGGAATTATTCCAATAGCATAGAGTCAAGTGAATGAGAAATGTCTATTTGATAGTCCCACTAAATGTTCCATGTTTTAAGAGTTCCACGTTTGAGAGAAGAAGGAGGTATGATTACTTCACCTTGTTTCAAGTCTTTGTCAATGTGTGCTTATAAGTTTTACGTTTTAAGCATTTCAGTTTTATGGAGCAAGTAAATAGGCATCATATACCTTCTCTACATTATATTTTCAGTATCTTTCCACTCCCTTTTGGGGATACCTTAGACAAGAGTCAAGTTTAAGTTTTATGTAGTTGTCCTTGGGACTTCAGGGTGGGGTGTAAAGAACCAGAAAACATGAAAAAGAGCTCAACTCCTCTGTTTAGAGATCAAGCTTCCTTACAACTAAACCATGAACCCAGAGCTAGAACATCTCAAGCCCCATCTAGATTAATGTTGGTCTGTTATTATTAAAAAACACAACACACATACACAGTCATTAAAGTGACTTGACATAGACCCAAACAAATTCTAGCAAATACCAGCAATTTCCTCACTGAAAACTTTACTTACCTCTTGCCATTACTTACCTCTACTGGACTTACAAGAGTTCAGTCTGTATGAAGTACCAGCCTCTATGACATACTAATGCCACACTGTTGAAGCAAATAAAGTGAATCATTCAGTATTGTATTCAGGGATCAGGTATGTTAGAAATACTAGTTATCAGCTACATCAATCATCTGCTTGGATTGTTATCTGACATGGAGATCTCTATCTCTATCAACCAAGTGTCATGTTTGACATAAGATGTTTGGGCTTTAAATATCCTTCCAGAGGCTTCTAGAGTATTATGAGCCATTTTCAAAATATAAAGCCCTCATTAAAGTTACAAATTAAGAACAGGCTAGTCTCTAACAAAAGGGAAAAAACAAGTCAAACATATTATGTGGTGTAAGAACATGACAGTCAGTCATATACACCTCAACAACTCTAAAATGAAATAAAAATCTTCCAAATTACAAAGATTCAGACAGCAATAAATAACCAGAATAAATTCAATTGTATATGCTCATATACCAAATATTGTTATTATGCTCTGATCCCTTACAGCATATAGTCGTATTGACAAATAGGCCATTAATTTTGATCAACACCTGGTGTCCTTTAAAATTAGAGACCTATGACCAAAAGGCTATAAAATTGTTCATCCCTTTTAATCCAGCAATACCACCACTAGGCTATATCCCAAAGAGATCACAAAAGAAGGAAAAGGACCCATATGTACAAAAATATTTATAGCAGCTCTTTTTGTGGTGGAAAAGAATTGAAAATTGAGAGGATTCCCATCAATTGAGGAATGACTGAACAAGTTGTGGTATGTGGATGTAATGGAATACTATTTTTCTATAAGAAATGATGAGCAGGCAAATTTCAGAAAAACCTGGAAAGATTTACATGAACTAATGCTGAATGAAGTGAACAGAACCAGAACATTGTGCACAGTATCAACAAGTATTTGATAACCAGCTTTGATAGACTTAGCTCTTCTCAGCAATACAATTATCTAAGACAATTCCAAAAGACTCATGATGGAAACTGTTATCCACACCCAGAGAAAGAACTATGGAGTCTAAATGAAGATTGAAGCATACTATTTTCTCTTTTTTTCTCTCTTGCGGTTTTTCCCTTTTGTTCTGATTTTTCTTTCACAATATGATTAATGTGGACATACGTTTAATATGATTGTACCTGTACAACCTATGTCAGCTTGCTTGCTGTCTTGTGGAGGGGACAGAGGAGGAAGGGAGGGAGGGAGGAAAAAATTTGTAGCTCAGAATCTTTAAAAAGTGAATGTTGAAAATTATCTTTACATGTGAGTAGAAAAAAATACTCAAGTGGAAAAAGACTAGAGACCTAGTATATTCAACTTGATATCATACTTTCTTCAATTTTCATTTACCTATACATTTGAGACTTTCATATTTCTACTGGAGTATCCTTAGCTTCCCATCCACTAGGTTAAGAGAAGATCACAGGATCATGGATTTCAAGTTCAGGGAGTTCAGAAGCCCCTCATTTTACTGATGAGGTAAAGGAGTGCCAAGAAGGTTAAGGGACTTGCCTAAAGTTATACAGATAGTATCAGAGGGAGACTTGAATTTAGAGCCTCTAATTTCAGAGTCATTATGCTCTTTCCATTGTATCTGATTTCGCTTCCTGAGAAGGCAGATCTTCCCCAAGGAAATGTTCACAAAACTATTGTTCCCTTCTATAAATTAAAAAAATCATAGCTGAAAACTGCACTTTTGTTTTTGCTTTGACATCTTTCATCTGTTTCACTATTACTATAAAATGTGAATTGGAAATCACTTGGGGGAGGGGGAGAGCAGGGAATTCTCTAACTACGTAAATCTATTTGACAGAACCTTTCTCCAAGCAAATTGTACGTACATTAGTAAATGTGTCTCTGACAGATTTTAGATAAAAATGCAACATGAACCTTGTTTTTCTTCCACATATTACCCAGGACTCAACACATGTAATTCAGGACATTATCCTATACTTTAAGTTATGGAACATCCACATTAGCATCATATGAAGTACCATAATATAATACCAAATACCATTTGACAGAGCTGCTTCACTGCCTAAATGTCTAAACTGCATGTGGAATAAATCATGTGTATATAAAGCAATAGCACCCACATACCAGTGACATATGAATTTAATATTATTTTGGGATCCTGAGAAATAATTAGAAAGTGGAATTGGTAAAATTCTCCTTTCCATATTATTTCCTACATTTAGGAACAAGTGCTCCCTAAATGCATGACTTTGTATTAAACTTGCCACATCAAACAGAAAAAAACAACAACCCTTACACAGTGTTTATGTATCTTAATGAAGTTTGTAAAAAGTGTTCTTAATAAGCCCAGAGGTCTCAGGAAGGTAGGAGATAGATCTACATCTTGACTTAGGTCTTTATCAGCTATCTGGCCATCACAGGGGTCTACAGTCTTAGATCAGTTCATGGGGTGGGAGATGGTAGATCCATACCAACATGATTCACGCAGATTACAATACCACAGATGACTGATGGGATGAGCAGCACCCCAGTTTCAGACGTAGCACTAAGGAAGACCTCCTACTACTCCTTTTCATACAGAAAAGGGTGTAACTCTGACATAATTCAGTAATGTTTCCATTTTATAGTTCCCAGAGCTTATAATGCAGTGATTATCTAAAAGGCATAACAGATAGGATCATTTATGAATTTTAATTTGGGGAAATAGGAAAACTCTACTGGCAGTTTAGGCATATAAATAAAAATGTGGAAAAGCCATAAATTGCATAGGTGAGTAGGGAGACAGTAAGAACTCTAGGATCCTAATGGGATTCAGTTTATCTCTACATAATTGAACCACTGCCTTGGCAGTGGCCTTGAGGCATGCTATTTTGATGAAGAGGAAATAAGAGCCTCTATTTAAGGAGGTCACAGCTTTCCCTTGGCACATTTTTTAGCAATCAATGTCAATTCATTCATAAAGGAAGAAAACCTCTGAAGTTTTCAAAAATCTTAAGTAACAAATATATTCTTATGTACATTATGAAAAAGATGTATAGCAATCACAAACCAGGCATGTAATAACACATTGTGGTATTCATAATTTAACTTGTCTTGCCATAGTGAATAAGTAAATAACAAGAAACCATTAAAAAGAAAGAGAAAAATATTCCATAATGACATTTGAATCAGCACATAGCAACATATGTGGTTATAGCCAAAGTATACATTAGATACACCTACATTGGTAGAGTTCTCTTAAGATGTGTAATCACTTCTACTTCTGTAATATTCTAACTTTGTTCACTTGCCGGATAATTCCAGCCCTATCGTGACCTGCTCACCTTTTGGTACCAATACCTGAGGTAGCTGATGGTCTAGGCTGATCATCAGTATCCTCAGACTTGTAGGTTTTGCATTCCCAAACCTATGTTGAGAGATGGCCCAGACTAGCTACAAGTGTTCTCTGACACCATAGATTGTCTCGATATAACCTATGAGTCACCATAGTTGAAGCACTAGTCAGAAAACTAGGTGCCTCAGGATTCAATCTTCCCTTTTCCCCATTCCCCCCACCCAGGTTCCCTTGGGGCTGAGGAAAAGTATCAGGAAAAGTATTCTCTCCAAGTAGGTTTTCTTCTGAATTTTTACCTTCAGTGTTAACATCTAGTTTAATTTCTCTGTGCCTAGTGAGTGGACTCTTCTCAGAATTAGCTTGGATGAGTATCTATTGCATCTTTCCTTCTACTCAGCAGAAAGTCTAACTACCTCTCCAATGAGTGATAGGTGGTTGCAATTAGTTAATTCTCTTTAGAAGGTCTTCATCCCTTTCTGAGCTTATTCTATAAACTGCCAACTTACCCAAATCCTCAACTATTTGGCATAGAAAGACTTTCAATCAGTCCACTCTTGTTTGTTCCTGGAACACCAAGATTTCTCAGTAAGATTCCCAACTTGCTGAAGTTCTTGATAATAAACTCAAGCCTCATATCATTTTAACCTTGCTTTTACCCAGGTCTAGAGAGGTTTTGCAGAGGGAAAGTCCTGTGCTATATACTCAGAGGAAGATGGGACTCCAAATTGGCTGAGAAATTTTGAGCATGACAGTGATGAGCTACATAAGAGATCTACTTCCATTTCATTCAGTGATTTTAGAGGGTGACTTTGTAGACACAAGAGAGGGGGGAGGTTAGAGAGACTTCTGAATGCCAGATTTGAGACTTTGGGGTTACAGACACGTGGAAGTCAAGCCCCAACATATTCCTTGACATCTGGGGCTGGCAATACTAGAGACTGCTGATAATGAACCTCTCCTGGGTGAGATCATTCTTTCTCTCTCTTGGTGAAGTCTTACTTGGCTCCCAGCTGAAGAACTTATTTGCTCCTGTGTATTCTTTGGCATATTCTAATCTGTAGAACTTTTCTAATTTCTGTTTGCTTTTTTGTTTGGATAAGTAGGTTTATTTGCTATTGCTTTTCTGTGACTAGTATTTGGTGGAAAAGAACTAAACTTAAAATTATTATCTAGGAGGTACACTCCCTCCCTCACTTAGTGATACCCTAGAGAAGTGGTTTTTGTTCTGAACCCCAAAAGATCATATTCCCTAGACTAGAGATATTTGATAGGAGGCAGATAGGTATTATTCTTGTCCAGTACTCCATAAAAATAGAGAAGTTTCCTGGCATTCAGTAGTCTTGGACCCTACCTATCCCTAGCTAGCATGTTGGTGGTACCTGCACAGTCCTGATCCTACCCTCTGCAAAGGTGAGCCAGACATCAGATCATATCCATCTATGCTACCTGTGAGACATAATATATGTTTACAGAGACAGAGAGATATATATATATCTTAGAACACTGTTTCTGTCAGAGCTCTTCTGAACTGAAGTTGTGGCTAAATGGTAGGTTTCTCTTAGCCAGTAGGAATACTAATTGTGGGTATCTATCAATTTTCTGAAACTCCAAAGGTCAAGTCTATCAGAAAGGGTGGCTCTCTCTCAAACATTAACAAAAATGAGGTAAAACTGTGGCATTAGTCCTAGAAGGATTGAATTGTGCATTAGGAATGCCATGTATATGGGGATCTGTTTTGCTTAACTATGTGAATTTGTTGCAAGGGTTTTGCTTCTCTTATCTGTTTTTCCCTGTGGAGAGAAGGAGATAGGAAGGAAAAAAAAAAAGGAAATGGTTGCTAATTGAAAAAAGTATATAATTTAAGAAATGTCGTACATGTTGACTCCATTAAGTCTTCTGTTCAGGATTCCTAGCATGTTTATGGCAAGGCATGATTAAACATTCAGGCTGCATGTCTCCATAGGTCTGGTAAGGTATAGTTCTAGACTTAATGATTTCTCCCCAAACCAATATTTCCTGGAGTAGTGCTCAAGCAACAATAATTACTTAATGCCTACTGTGTGCCAGATAACACATGTACTAAGCAGTATGGGGATATAAAGGCAAAACTGAACAGTCCTTACCCTAAGGAATTTGCATTTGAACTAACAAGATGACTTGTACATATATTAGCATAAATGTTTGGATAATATATGTAACATGAAACATATTTATGTATATAAATATGCACATAAATTATGTGTACTCATATTTGTACTGTATATAAATGATATACATGTGTCTACACATGTATGACATATGCATGCATATTGTATAAATATATAATTCCAAAATATATACATGTATATATACATGTGCACAGTATTATACATACAATACAATAATATATCTGTATACACACACAGAATATATAAAATGAATAGAAAGACATTTGGGGAAGGAGGAAGCTTGAAGGGAGCTTGTGGGATCAGGAAAGACTTCATGTTTCCAAGTTTTTTTAAAAATAAATTTCATGTTGCTTGTTAACTGGTAGTAAAAGCAATTTCAGAGGATCCCTACCACTGTGGAAAAGTTTGAGAATCACTAAGATAGAAGGTGGGTGCTTCAGCAGGGATTCCAAGAGGCTGAAGTGAAGAGGGAGACAAGGAGACAGGATACGGGATCCTTTGTGAGGAACAGTGAGTAATCCAGGGTGATTTTGTCTCTGACTTTGTGGAAGAGAGTCATGTGTAAGAAAATTAAGATAGAAAGGGGTCAGGTGGTGAAGAGATTCTCATACTCTACACAGGAATTTGTACTTAATCCTGGAGGTAGAGAGTCACTAGAAGTTATTGAGAGCATGGGTGGGAGTAACATAAGCCTTGCACTTTAGGAAAAACACCTTGGCAGCTTTGTGGAGGATGGATTGGAAAAGGGAGAAGGTTGAGGGCACGAGACCAAATTGGAGGATATTGCAAAAGTCTAGGTGAGAGGCCCTCTGGCAGGGAATGTACATACAGAAAAACATTTCTCAATTAATAGTTCAACAACTATGGAAGTTCAGTGGTTTCTGATTGGGCATGTCTGTTCATATCAAGTAAAAGTGTCTGTTGCACCCAAGATGTTGTTTATAAGCTCCCTCTCTCCTTCTTTTCTTTTTTTAACAACACACTTTTTGACAGCTGACATCCTGGACTTGTAAAAAAAAGTTTTTCTTTGATCATCTTGAATTCAATTCTGATTAACAATCCAATTCAATAAGAATTTCTAAGGGGAACAAACATTTATTAAGGGGTGACTATGTGTCATGGCACTGGAATAAGGACCTTACAAATATCTCATGTGATCCTCAAAACAACCCTGCAAAATAAGCATTTGCTTGAGGGAGAGGGCAGGGAGAAGAAAAAGAACAAGCATTTACTGTGTATCAGGTATAGTGGAAGGCATTGGGATTACAAAGAAAAACAAAATAATGCCTATGCTCGAGGAGCCTGCCTTCTATTTGTGGAAAATAACACATACATAGAAAATTAAATACAAAATACATTCGAAATGATTTCTAGGGCAAGGGCACTAGCAGCTGGAGGAATCAGGTTGACTTCCTACAGGAGGTGGTATGTGAGCTGAGCTTTGAAGGAAGTTAGGAATTCAAAGTCAGGAGAGAGTGCATTCTAGGCAGTGGGGACAGCCTTGGCTAAAGCATGGAGACAGGAGACGGAATATCACGTACAGAAAATAGCAGGCAAGTCAGTTTAGCTTAAAGACACAGTGTGTGAGAGAAAGTAATATAGAATAAGTTTTTAAAGGAAGAATGGGACTAGACTATGATGGACTTCAAAAGTCAAGCAGAAGAATTTGTATTTGATCCTAGAGGAAAGAGGGAGCCACTAGAGATTCCTGAGCAGGGGAGAAACAGTCAGACCTGAGCTTTAGTAATATCATTTCAGTAGTTACACGGAGGAATACAAATGTCCAAAGTCATCATGAAATGCCTTCATAACCACAGAATGAAGTTCCTTGGATGGCACCACCTGTTTTCTTTTTTGTTAATAAAAAAGAAAATACCTACATTAAATATATCAGATAAAGGTCTGACACCTGAAATTTATAAGGAAAGACATATGGTCCATAAAGGAGTATGACTCTGAACTCACATGGTATAGGTTCAAGCTGAGGGAGGCCTGACCCTTAAAAGACAAGGGTCAAGATTCTCTCATTCTTTCCGGCTCATTGTCCCCACCTCAGAATAACGCGACATATCTAAAACAAAGCTTAGATATGGCTTCTGTCTAGGATCTCCTCTAAAAGTGGATAACAGGGTCCATTCTAGAAAAAGTACTCAATGGTTCTCAATTTAGCAGTACATATGTATTAAAGTTAGAAAGCTGTAAAAAAAATTAACATGGTCACTGCACAAGGATGATAGGAAAGGTATTCAATTTATAATAGAGGCGGCTGTTGTCCTTCACTGTCAAAGAGCACCGAAATGACATCACTACGTTAGAGTCAAGTTACTGTGTGTTCAGCTGTGACTGATTAGACCACTATGAATCCAGAATGCTCTACCACAGCTTGGGCACAAATAGTCCATGTGAATATTTGGGGTAGGTTCTCTAAATTTTCGCATCTCATATTTCTTTTCATCTGCTTCAATTCTACTTTGCTCATCGAACATAACACCTTCTCTGATGAGGGCACACCATGCTGAGCGGTTCTGTGCCAGTGTCTCAAATGTCACACAATCAATTCCAAAGTTCCTAAGAGAGACCTTGTGTCTCTTGTATCACTTCGGATCACTATGTGAGCTATAATAGAATAATCAGGTATAGGAGAGTGGTTTATTTTTTCTACCACAGAAAAGCTTAAAACAACACTAAAAAGAAACTCATAAGAACTCATTAGTAAATACAGAAGTATAAAACAATAACCCATCACATATATTATACTCTCTCCCCAAAGGTAAAAACAACTTTGTAGGGCTCCTGAAACAGATATTTCACTTTTGTCTCAGACTTGCACTAAGTAAATCCCATTAACCGGATGACCTGATCACCCTGGACAGGACTTGAACGTTGTCTTTTCTCCTGCTGCATTGTTTTGGAGGAAGGACTTCTCTACTCTTGCAGAGGGAGCAATTGGCACCTGACTTGGAAATTTCTCAATCACTGGAAGTCAGGAAATGTCTAATTTTCATGCTCCTTGGTCATGGGTCTGAACTTTGGTAAGAAAATGAGAAACAGAAAGATGCCATAAGGACTCAGGCTTACCTAGACAAGCATCTAGTCTTCTGGTCATAGATGCAGAAGATGGGCAAAGGAATACCTTCCTGCCAAATACAGGAGGAGTTCCTTTTATAGCCCAAGTGGTTGGTTTTTTCAGATTTTGTAGCAAGTCATCCTGTGACTTCCCTTATCCATTAAAGGAGTCACCAAAAAGGAGTAGCTGTATCATGTTAGCAAGAGGCCCATTGGTTAGCAAAGAGTCAAAGTAGTATCCCATTTCAGGGCTCAACCCTGTCATCTCACCCTCTAGGTCGATACCCCTAACCCTGTTCTTCCTCCTCCTAGGGATTATCATCTCTGACTGAGTAGTCTCCTCACCTTCCCCATCTTGATCTGTTGTTAAACCAATTCAGCTGGACACTGTTCTTTTCTTGGCTCCTGTGCTTCCTTATCCTTTGCTGTTCTTGTTCTGTTGAACCTCAGCCTCGGACAGTGCCCACCATCCACTGCCTTCACTCCTGCTCACGGTGGGGCTGACTAAAGCTGGAGAAAATCACAAAACAGTGATGCCTTGGGGTCCGTTATAAGGTTTTGTTGCCTAATCTCAACTGCATCATCAACTGCAGAGAAGCAATCCATTTTGATCTACCCAACTGACTCATTATCTCACTTGCCATAGAATATTTTCCAAACCTTTTCATCCCTCTTCCAATCTTCTATGGCTCCCCTTCCCCCATCCTCTCAGCTGCAAAGCTGACCTCATATTTCACTGAAAAAAATCAAGGCTATTCCCTGCTCCCTCTATCACTTCCTCTTCACATTACATCATTCAAATGCCTTCTGCCAATATCTCTTCCTGCACCCCTGTCTCACATGAACAAGAAATACTTTTCTTTGCCAAGGCAAACCCCTTCCACATGCAGAAGTGATCCCATTTCAATCCATCATCTCTAGCAGAGGGTCCCACCCCAACTCTCCCTAATCTTAAATTTCTCCCTGACTGCTGGCTACTTCCCTACTGCCAACATGCCCATGTCTCCTCTCATCTTCAAAAAATCTCCTAATATATCCATCCCCATTTGCTATTATAAAACTGTCTACAATATGTGCCTCAACTTACTTTCCACTCACTCTTCTTCACTCTGAAATCTGGCTTCTGACCTATCATTCCACTGAAACTGATGTCTCCAAAGTTACCAGTGATCTCTTAATTACCAAATCTAACAGCCTTTTCTCAGTCCTCATCCTTTTTTTTGTTACCTCTCTGCAGCTTTTTTACGCTGTCAATCACCCTCTTTCCCCTGATATTCTCTGCTCTTTAGGTTTTTGTGATCCTACTTTCTCTTGGTTTTCCTCCTATCTGTCTGATCACCTAGTCTCTGTTGCATCCAGGTCACACCCACCAAATGGGTATTTCCCAAGGCTCTGTCCCGGTTTTTCTCTTCTTCCTCTATTCTATTTTATTTGATGATCTAATCAGCTCCCATGGATTTAATGATCATCTCTGTGGAGATGTTTCCTAGATCTGTTTATCCAATCTGACCTCCAACTGCCTTACAATTCCATCTGTCCACTGGACATCTCAAAATGGATGTCTTGTAGATAACTTAAACTAAAACATGTCCAAAACTAAACTAATTCCCTTTCCACTTCTGCCCTCCTCTCTCCAACTTTCCTATTTATTATCAAGCACACCAATGTCCTCTCAAGTCACCCAGGTGTGTTGTCTGTCCTTCATTTTAAAGAGGCTCATTGACATCACAGGATGATGTCTTGACTTTCAAGTGAACTGGATTTAAGGGAGACTGAGTTGCACAAAGTCATCAGCCTCACTCTCTCCTCCAGTCATCAAAATCCAGTGACAGGATAAAAGGCAGGTCAAGTGGAAATGGTCAGGGATGTAGTGGATAACCTTGGCAACTTTGACAGCTGACCAAGCTTTAAGCACCCCGCAGCACCTGCTTTTAGAACAAATTGTTCTCATTTGTCCATTCTGCCAGTAGAAAGCTTCACGATTGAGTTTGACATCCCCCTAATTCACCTACGGGTTTGAGGCCCATTGGTTACCCTCAACCCGGTTTAGCCTGTCTGCCAAGATGGTTTTACTGGGGTGTGACCACAGCTTCTTGGAGCCACAGGTGAGAGCTGCATGAAAGGGTATTGAGCATCCCCAAAAAAGGCTCACTCAGTCCCCACACCAGAAAATGCTAATCCTCCCTGAACTCCCCATCCACCTTATAACCTAGGTGTCATCCTCAACCTCAATCTCACTGAGTCAATCTCACCCCCTCATATACAATTTGTTGCTACGTTCTGTTGTTTCTGCCTTCCCAACACCTCTCATATTCACTCTCTTCTCTTCTTTAACACTGCTACCACCCTGGTTCAAGCCCTCATCACCTCATGCTTGGACTATTTATTGCAAGAGTCATAGTTTCCCTACCTCAGGTTTCTCCCGAACCCAGTCTAAAAGGTTTGATCTTTGTCATCTCCCTATTCAGTAAACTCCAATAGCTCTCTATTACCTTTAGGATCAAATATAAAAATCCTTCATTTGGCTTTTAAAGCCCTTTATAGCTGGATCCCTTTCTACCTTTCTAGTATTTACAGCTTAGTTCCACATACTCTGTGATCTAGTAACACTGGTCTCCATGATATTCCTCAAGCATCTTCTGAATGGGCCTTTTCACTGGCTGTCCCTCATCCCTGTAATTCTCTCCCTCCACATCTCTATATCCTGGCCTCCTTGATGTCCTTCTTGCCCCAGCTAAAATCTCATCTTCTACAAGAAATGCTAGTGACTTCAGTCTATTGATTATCTCTAATTTATCTTGTTGGTACATAACTGTTTGCATGTAAAAGACTGTGAGCAACTTGAAAGCAGGGATTATTTTTTAATTTTCTTTGTATCCTCAGAGTTTACAAGGTGTTTGGCACATACCAGGTGCTTAATAATTGCTTGTTGACTTGACTAGGTCTGTAAGGTAGAAGTTCTTAACCTTTTTTTGTGACACAGACCTTTTTGGTATTCTGTTAAAGCCTATGGATCCCTTCTCAGAAGTTTGGGTTTTTTTATTTAAAATTTTAATGTATAATTGAAGTCTAAATTTCAGTTAGAGGTTCATGAAAATAAAGATGTAATTTTTTTTTTTTTTTACTATTCAAGTTCAGGGACTCCCCTGAAATCTATCCACAATTCTCCAAGAGGACCTGTAAACCTACTTAAAGAAATAGGCTCTCCTCAATGAAGAAATGTTCTAATGGAAATGTACAGTCTTAGAAGGAAAAAATAATGTAACTCACAAGTATCTCTTATAGGACTACAACATTCAGGTACTGTGCTAAACTCTAGAAAGAAAGGCAAATAACAGTCTTCCTTCAAAGAACTTACAACTGAATATTGATCGCTCATTTTTATTCATTTTATTAGTCCTTACTTAAGATTTGGGAGGGGTGGATAACTTGCACCCTAGAAGAGACTTCTGAGGTTCTAGTTTTTAGGGAACTGCTTGGGTCACAAAGGGACTTGTTCAAGGTCATTCGGAAACCCAGAAAACCCACTCGAACTTCTCAGTCTTTCCGGATCGGAGGACCAGCCCATTAGCCAGGAGGAAGATAGACCCCTAGGCAAGTTCTTGGGTTCAGCACCCACCCCTCCGGAAAAGAGGGAGGATAACCCAGGGCGATGGGGAAGGGGCGGTCACCCAGAGTGTGGAAAGGGCACGAGGCGGGGTCCTGAGCCTCCATTCTGGTCGACCAGCCCCCGCTTTCTGGCAGGACTACCGGAGGCGGAGGCTCCAGCGACGCATCTAATCCCTCTAGAGAGCCTGGGGCCTAGGAGGAGGGAGGGGAAGAGGACCTGGAGGAGGAACGCAGCCAACCAATCCCCGGGGGAGCTTTCGACGAACAGCCAATGGGGACCGCGAAGCCTCTCAGGTCGCGCCTCCGGGCGAGGGGCGGAGCAAGATTCATTGTGACGCCAGTGACAGCCGCGCCCTCAAAGCCCGGAGAGGCGGCGGTGGGAGCAGCTGGCTGCGGCTGCGGTGCGGGAGAGTTCGGGTGGGTGCGGGCTCTGGGGCGGCGGTGGCCGGAGCGGCAGAGGCGACGGTGGAGAGAGCTCGGGGCCGGTGCTAGTTCTCTGGCCTGCGGCGGAGAGCTCGGGACGGGCGCTCGTACGCCAGCCTACGGCGGGAGCTCGGGGCGGGTGGTCCCTCGCTCTCCGGCGGCGCGGCGGAGAACTGGGGGCGGGCGTTCTCTCGCTCGCTGGGCAGCAGCGGCGGCCAAGGTGGTGAGGGGTGAGGGCTGCGTTGGCGGCTACTACCACGGCGGCCAAGACGGCGTCGACCGGGAGAAGAGCGAAGATCAGGCCGAGGGCTAGGTGAGGGCTGCAGGGCCAAGAGCGGGGGCGGGGGTCTGCAAGGCCTGAGGCCTAGCGCTCCCTGAGCCTGCCTGCCCGGGAGTGGGGAGGGCGGGGGAAGCGGAGCGCTGAGGCCTGCTTGGGGGAGGAACCTGAGGAGGCACCAACCTCGGGGAGGAGGAGAGGCCCAGCTGGACCCCTCAGCGGGAGGGATTCCTGGGGGGAGGGGC
Source organism: Bettongia penicillata ogilbyi (assembly GCA_023548195.1). Lineage (NCBI taxonomy): Eukaryota > Metazoa > Chordata > Mammalia > Diprotodontia > Potoroidae > Bettongia > Bettongia penicillata. The sequence goes on from JAJHZJ010000384.1 coordinate 2,652,748, forward strand.
AGGAAGGCCTCTGTTGGGAAAGGGGGGTGAGGAGGAGGGGCTGCGTGAGAGGAAAGGCAAGAACGGCCTCTGGTGATGTGGGGGAGGAGCAGAAGGTCCTTTGGTGGGAGGGGAGTGGGGGGGCGGGGCAGAAAAGCCTGTGGTGGGAGGGGATGTATGGAGGAGAGGCAGAAAAGCTCCTATGGGAGGAGTGGGCAGTGAGGAGGAGGGGCAGAAAGGCCCCGATGGGAAGGGGGGTATGGGAGCGGGCAGTGAGGAGGAGGAGCAGAAAGGCAGCTAGTGGGAGAGGGGGATCAGGGGAGGAGATTGAAGCTGAAGGTCCTATCTAAGGGTAAGAGTGACCTCTAGTAGGAGATGCGATGGGAGCTTCAAAGAGTCAATGAGGATGATAATACCGTATATTTTGCCCCCAAAAGTGATCCTTAGCAAAAAGACGTTAAGCATCATGATTAAAAATGGATCACATTTATATAATATTTTCAGACAATATTTTCTAAACTATTTCCTCACCACTGCATGAAGTAGAAGTAATGTTAGGACCTATTACCAAGAATATTGTATTCCTGTAGTACTTAAACTTTTTCAAAATTCTTGCAATTCCCATCCCCCTGAGAGAGGTGCCCCAAATATCCCCATTTTATAGGTGAGACAACTCAGACTCAGAAATGAAGTGACTTGTCCACCTTACAGAAGTAGCAAATATTGGGCAAGGTCTTGACACCAGGTGTCTCCTGACTCCATACATTTTTCTACATCATATTGCCATTGAGCTCAAGTAGCTGGCTGCCTGTGGTGAGTGAGACTAGCTGGAGGTTTCACTGAACAATTTTTTTCTCCTTATAGCCTATTGTTCAGTTGCCACAGAGGTCAAAGAGCTGTCACTGGTGCCCAGAGGCTAAACTGTCTATTTGTCTTGCTTGACATTTGGGCACTTTGGCATTCTGGGACACCTCCACACGATGTAACATCTAACAGGTTAGCTAACAGATACACTTGTGAGGGGAGTAAGATGAGAAAAGACTCAAGGTATCAGATTGTAGAGCTCGAGGTTGAGTTTGAAGTTTATTTGGTGGGTTGTTATTGCAGGGTTGACATGGCCATCTAATCATCTCCCTAAAGATTAGCGTGGTAACAGTTTGAAGGATACATTAAAATTACTTGAGGTTGCTGGATAGATGTCTTATTTGACCTTTTCATCTCCTCTAATGCCTGGCACAGTGCTCTTTTAGTATGTAGGCCCTCATTAGAAGTGGTTGGAAATGTAAGAGTAGAACTTGGAAGAGAAATCAGACCTAGAGAGAGATTTCAGAGCCATTGGTATAAAGGTGATAGTTGAAGGAATAGAAGTGAATGGGAGTGAGATGAGAATTGAACCTTGAGAAGTAACGGAGAAGGCAGAGAAAGATTACTGATACTGTACCATTCGTGTAGACCCTTTAGCATTTTTGTCTTTGTTCTGTAATAATCATAGAAATTGATATTGGAAGGACCTTAAGGTATGTAGCCCAACTGAACAGAATACATTTTCACATTCACTAATAAAGTGACCCCTTGAAAATCTTCTCTTGAGACATCTCCTGAAGTAGCCCATCCTGTAGTTAAGACAGCTCTGATTGTGTAAGTTTTACAAAATCTGCCTCTGCAAGTTTTACCCATTTTCCTTAATTTTGTCCCTAGGATGAAATAAATTTCATGCTTCTTTCCCACAATAGGCTTTTAAATAGGTGAAGACTTAATATATTCCTCTTTTCTCCCTTCCCTGTCCCCACTCAAGGTGTTCTGCTGAAATGCCTTTATTATTTCCCCTGATCCTTATAGAAGTCCGGCTTCTGAGTCTTTCAGTGTCCTCCTTAAACGTAACTAAACCGAAGAAGATATTTCAAATAAAGTTTGACCAGTGCAAATCACAGCGGGACTGTTACAGTCCCTTGATTCTTACACCGTGCTTCTACTTCTGTTATCGCAATCTAAGATTGCAGTTGCTCTTTTGGCCATCGTCACATTTTGACTCACTGAATTTTTCAGTTCACTGACATTCTCAGGCGTTTTTCATATAGTAAGTATTATCTAGCCATGAGTCCCTCAAACTATAGTTACGTATTATTTTTTTAAACTCAAATGAAGGTTACTTGGTATTCATCTCCTGATTATGTTTCATCTTTTTGGATTTGATTCTTAGGTCCTAGTAGTATTACACTGAATGGTACCTATTCTTCTAGGCTTCCTGACACCGAATACAAATTAGAAAAGCATATTAATGATGCTGTTATCCAAGTAATTTTCAATTCTAGTATTTATTTAGCACCTACTATTTGCTAAGCACTGTCATTTGTAAAGGTTTTGAATTACCCAGAGGCAAGATCAGATCATTTAGACATTCCATGAGACCATCTTCATATTTGATATATTCCAGTCCACTAATTACCACTACCTTTTGGGACTGTGTATCAGTTCCCAATTCACTGACACTCATTTTGACCACCAGATCATCTTGAGGAGCTTTGCTGAAATCAATGTATACTGTGCTATGACATCTAATCTATAAAGTAACTACAAAAAAAAAGATAGAAGGTTAATTTTTCATAACCTGTTCTGGACAAGTCCATGTTTAGGTCTTAGTGATCACCACTTCTCATAGTATTTACAAACCACCCTTTTCAGAATTCTCTCTAGAGTTTGCAACATAGTAAATAAACAGTGTGATGTAGTATCTGAGGTACAGTTTAAACCCAGTGTAATATAGCACCTGAGCTTAGTTTGCAACATAGTAAATAAACAGTGTGATATAGTATCTGAGGTACAGTTTAAACCCAGTGAAATATAGTATCTGAGCTTAGTTTGCAACATAGTAAATAAACAGTGTGATGTAGTATCTGAGGTACAGTTTAAACCCAGGTCTTCCCTGACTCCCAAATCCAATGCTCTTTCTACACAGATATATTCCTAATGAGCTTACTATGTGCCAAGTACTATTAGGTGTTAGCTCTGCCTTCCACATACTAAATCCCCCTAATCAGTCAACTTCAAATTTTTCTACAGAAACTATCCAAGCCAATATTTCCACCCACTCTTGCTTGCAGAATGGAGCTCGTCAATTCATCCTCCCAATCCTAGACTCGATCAGAAATCCTCATCAGGCTTGCAATTGGTAGTCTTCTCTCTTTTTATATATACATAGATAGATAGATATGTAGATATGTATCTCTATATATGCAATCCATAAGCATTTATTTTCTTTCCTACCTTCCCCTGGGGGAGACGGGGCAGGGACTTGTAACAAAACGTTTTGCTTTATTATACATATTTGTTACTTAACATGTTTCAATGCTTTTCCCTCCAACCAAGGTAATATAAACAGGGAGCATGTCACCATCACCTCAGCAAGATCAGAATTTAACTTTACGCTTGTTACCCCTAAGTTCATCAAAAGACCACCCGGTTCTTCACATCTTCCTGAAGTACAGTAGGTGTCATTCTACCTAATTGCCTTTGCTAATGCTGTTACCTAAGCTTCCCATATCCTGTCCTTCCTCCATGAAACTTCCAACACTCATTAGTAGTTCAAGTGGAAAAGACTTAGGGGTTTTGGTTTAATTCAATTTAACAAACATTTTATTGAATGCCTACTATGTGTAGAGGATTGTTCTAAGCTTGAAGGACTCTTATAGTCCTCTAGGAGAAAATAAATATAAACAACTAATCATGATACAAGATCGAATGTACACAGAAGTTGTACACAGGTACATTTAACTGCTGACACTCTTAAAATTTGGAGCTTTTTATCCTTTTGACAGTGAATAGGTTGTCTCCTGTGACTAGAGGAACTGAACTATATCAGGTATTGACTTTTTCGCTTTAAGGTACATCAGAAACTAAAGAGAATGGGGTAAATAGAAAGTTGTCCAGGAGGAAAAAGCAAGTGGTGCTAGTGTTATGCAGTGGGAGAGAAATTCTGTGAAGAAGGGGATGTTCCATTTTTCCTTTGTATCCTGAATTTCTTCCACATTAGAGACACTTGTTTGCTGAAGGGAATTTTCTTATGCTCTCAGGCAAGAAAAATAAAAGCTTTTTATGGGACATTTGGTCATAGATCACCATCAGTATTTATGGTAAGTATAAACAGCATTATGAAGATAATTACAGCTTATGTTCCAACATCTGTTATGTGAAAAACTTGACAACTTGACAACATTTTCCGCATCAAGTCATGTGAGTTTAGGGTAGCTTTTGTATTTTGGTTTGGGCTTAAGAAATGAGAGACCAAAAGGCATGAGGCTTTGGTATCATGAATGGGTTTGTTTTTTTTTTCCCCTCCAGAAAAGTCAGAAGGTACTATATGTAGTAAACCCTGAAATACCAGCACAGAAAATTACTTTAGTACGTATGGCTCCTACTCAAGGGCCGTGGGGGTTTTGGAATTATTTTGAGGAGTTTGTTTCATTGAATGACTCAGTCCACTAGACTTGTAGACTTCATAAATGTCTAGTACATGTGTACTATAATTTTTCATACGTATGTAAATGCTGTTCTGGCTAATAAAATTCATTTTTAAGACATCACTGGATTTATATTTCTGTCATTTTCTCTGAAGAGGCATGGTCTAATCAATAGAGAGTGGGACTTGGAGTCAGGAACCCCTGGGTTCAATCCTGCCTCTAAAACAGATTTTCTGTGTTACCATGGGCAAATCACTTAACTTTTCACTGCCATAAGCAATTCCCTAAGACTGTAAGTTAGAAATAAATGAGCAGTTAGCATCAACAAAAGGAGTTTGAAAAACACCAGCATCCCACACTAATGAAATCCCAGATCCAGACCCAGAACAAAAGTTCTACTAACAATGCAGCTACAAGATATGGAGGTTTGTGAAATTTTTTGACATACTAAAGGGAAATGGGTGACATTGTACTGGAAGGTTAAGAATTACTGATTTGGCCATCTGTTTGATTAGATCTGCACTTTACAGCAAAGGTCAACAAGCACCAACATGAAAAACTAATGAAGGGAAGACTACATGAAGTTATAGCAGCTCCAACTTAATTTCTTTAAACAAGTTCTTTGCTACAGGAAATGGATAAAAGTGAAGAAGCTTATTCTTCTTATCAACACTTCTTAGAGAATTTTGACAAATAGAAAACATCTGCTACAACCAGGCAGATAGAAGAGTCCACAGCTACTTCACTCAGCAAGTGTCTGTTTAGTCTCAGTGAACTGGGAATTATGACAGCCACGGGTAACACTTGTCCGGAGGCCAATCTTGTTTGCAAAACATCACTAGAAGAGAAAAGAAAATTGAGAGCGGTGTGAAAGAATGAAAAGGTAGTAGATGGGGAAACAAGTGTGCTGAAAACTTGGAGTGAAAACTAACTAAACCAGATCATTCTGAGGGTAACGACAGATAAAACTGGAAGGATGATGATATGAAATGGAGAGGATTTGCCAGTGTTTATACAGCAGTTTGTTCCCACCAGTGATGGCAGCAGGTAAAGTAGAAGTGATGCTTAGGAAGAAAGACAACCTGGCCACTCATACACAGATGAAACCTGTACTGGAGGTGACTACCTCAGAAGGGAATAAGAATTGACTTTTCAACATGTTTTGATGTCCAAAAGGAAAAATTAGCGCCTAAAAAGGTGTCCAAGAAGATAGCCGCTATGGACTCAGGTGTCTACTTAGCCCTAGGTAAAATCTTTGGATTTAGAAAAAATAAGAAAATTTATAAAAATAAAACTTATAAAATTTATAAAAACTTATGCAGAGGATGTCTTTGATGAAAATATAAAAAAGAGGAAGGATTTTGTAGACAGCTGGCCACATTTAAATTTAAATTAAAAGTTGGCTGAGATATAGATTGTGTTGCTCCTGTCATTGCTAATTACTAAAAAGCACTTGCCTTAGTAGAGCAAAATACAGACTTAAAGTTTTCATCCAGGATGATCTCTCCTATTCATATGCTAACATTATGTAAGATTCCTTTATGGAGAGAAATTGTAGAGAACTTTAACGATCCTAAGTATTGATTTTAGGCAAAACAAAACTGAGGAGGCACACTCACCAAAGATGTTTGCTGTCATGATGTATTGTCTTTGTAAAGTCCAAGGGGAGAAGGGTTCCTACGTACATGAAGTACTTCAGGTGCTTTTATTTGTAGGTTAAATTGCACTGATTGCATGGATTCCCAAGAATCTTCAGGGCTTCCTCTATGAGATCCATATCCATATGAACCTGTGAGTCATATCTGACTCCTAAATCTCACCTCATGTAGCCAGTTACTTGCCAGATATTGTTATTTCCACTTTTACCATAGTGGCCTCCAAAGTTGATCACACACCCTTAATGATAAAAATTTTTTTGAGCATGTATTTTTTTGATAGGTATATATTTACTGATTTAGAAATGTATGTACATATCCTGCTGTACCTAATAATTGTGTGTTTTGTGACAGGTAAAAATTTAAAAGGATGAAATAAAACTGAATTGTCCTACATACAATAGGGAGACTGAAGTTTGAGAAGCAGAGTGATGGTTAGATCAGGGGTGGGGAACCTTTGGTCTCCAGGCCACATGTGGCCCTCTAGGTCTTTGGGTGTGGCCTGAGTCTTAAGTTTTCTCTCCTCTCTGTTAGACCTTTGTTATGGAAAAGGCACTTTTGGCCACTGTGGAACCTGGATTTGAGTGGAAAAAAACTTGAGGGAGAACAGTTGAGCTATTACAGTATTAATAGATGAAAGGGAATGAAAGCATAAAGTAGGGTGTTGGCCGTGTAAAAAAAGAGAAAAAAATATGTGAGAAGTGTTGCGGAGATAGATGATGGCAAACTTTGGCAATTGATGTAGATGTAGGGTATGAGCAAGTCTAGAATGACACTGAAGTTGTAGCCCTGAGTGACTGTAAGGATGTAGTATCCTTAAAAAGAAAGTCTGGAAGAGAGGGATAGGTTTGGAAGGAAAGTAATGTAATAAGACACATGATGAAGAGCACAACCTTTCCAGTCCCGCTCTTCTGGTGCGACTCATTCTGTTTCACCTAAAATGTAAAGGGTATAGAACTGAAGGACACTGGTCACAGCCGTGAAATGACCTAGTGTACTATGTGAGGTGGTGGTTTGTACTTTCTCAGCTATTGTTGTATGACCGTTGGGTTATAACTGCCCTGAAAAACTAACAGGGTTCTTGAAGAGAGGAAATTGGGGAGCTTGCACATCATAGGGAAGAAGTAATGCTGAGGAGTGTTGCGGGGGGAATAAGAGTAGCTGTAGTTATATGGGAAACAAAGTGTGATTGACTATTTCAGGAAAGGTGAGATGTGATTATGTTCCTACCCTCTCTGGTTGAGCACATCTTTTGGTCAGACCTTGGCACTGTTTCTTAACCTCTGAAATCAACCTGCTACTCTTTACTCATGTGACCACCATCCTAACACCTTCATCACCACTTCTAAAATCAGTTCCCCTATCTCAAATCTCTCCCCTTCCCAATCCATCTTCCACTCAGTTGCCAAAGTGATGCTCGTAAAGTACTACTCTACTCAAATTCCAGTGGTTTTCTGTTACCTCTAGAAATAAATACAAATTTATTTGTGTTGTATTTGAAACCTTTCACAATCTGACCTCTACATACTTTTCCTTTACTCGGTGATCCAGCCAAATCATATTCCATTTCCCATCTCAGCTGCCTTTACGTTGGCATTCCCCCATGCCCAGAATTTGCCCTTGCCTCATTGCTGCCTTTTAGAATTCCTGTTGTTCAGTTGTGCCTGACTCATCATGACCCCATTTTGGGGTTTTCAAGTGTCTGAGGCTGGATTTGAACTCTTGAAGACAAGTCTTCCTAATTCCAAATCCAGGGTTCTATCCATTGAGCCACTTACCTGCCACTAATTTGCAACAACTCAAATGCTGCATTATACATGAAGCTGTCACTAGTCCTCCTTTCCCAAATTATCTTTCATTTTTGCATATGCTTTGATGTGTACGTGTTGTCTCCTTGCATAAAAAGGAAACTCTTTGAGGGCAAAGATTTTTTTTCACGTTTGTGTCCCCATTGCGTAGCCCAGTGCCTGGCATATAGTAGACGTTGGCATAAACGTTTTCAGAAAGATACTGCAGTCCATTCAGGAAAAAAGTCAAATATCAGCCCTGTTGACTGGTTTCTTTCTGGGTTTGGGAGAAAACTGTTTGACACACACAAAGGAAGAGTGGAATCATTTAGAAGTCACAAAAAGAAATCATATAGGTATTTGAGCAGCGTCAGTTACATAGCAGTTGTGTGTTTCAGATTTTGAGGTGCAAAGCTGAGTCAGGACAGTGAGTGAATCTTGCTGATCCAGCTCTTTTTTCTTAGAATTTCTTTAGGATGGTCTGGTGAAGCTATGTGACTGTTGTGGGGTACTTTCTATAGTTTTTACTGGAGCATGCATTAAGATAGAACACCTTCACTGGCCAATATGTGTATATAAAAATCTTGGGGTGTATCTATTGTAAATGGAAATTTAGCATCAAGGCCAATATTACTTGCTTGACTCTGGATGTATCCATTCTGTTGGCTCATGGGTAAACCTATGTGAGTTTGAGCCGTATTTTCAGACCATCATACGATATTTAGTTACTCTATGTGAAGATGTACCTCTTTGCCTTATCTGAGCATCAACAGAGGTGGGACCTTGTAAGGACAGAAAAGCTCAAGATACGTATAGGAAATGGCAAGAAACCTAGCCAGTTCGGCTTTGAAGTATGGAGTAAGTACATGGTGATGGTTGGAGAATAATGATAAAGTGAACCACAAGAAGGTCAGTGTCCGGAGTAAAGGTAGTGAATTTTGTTGTGGTTATTATTGTGATTACTTGGTTCCACAGGATATGTTGTGTGATGAGCTGAAGCATATCCAAATGAGCCAGCATGGCATAAAGCAAGTTAAAACATGTCATTTGGAACAGACTAGAAATATTTAGTATGGGGAAGAAAAGGGGGGGATAGGGTGGGATAGATGGGTGGTTATGATGGTCTTCAGATAGTTGGTTGTCCTACAGAATAACGATTAGACTTGTTCTGCTTGGTCCTAAAGGGTAGGATTTAAACCAGTGGTTAGAAGTTAAGAGGTGCAGATTTTAGTTTGGTAGGAAAAAAAGTGCAGAAATTAGACCTCTCCAAAAAAAAAAAACCAAACTATTATGGAATTAATTTGCCTGATCTGCTAATTGTTAAAAACAAGTGAACCACTTGCTGGAGATGATGCAGAAGGAAATTTGTTCATGATCTGGAAGGTTAGATTACTTGCATAGAATTAGAGAGGATTTGATTTGTCCCTAATTGAAATCCTACACAAGTTGTGATTCCTTTCCTTTACTTTGTTTGAAGACCTCTAATGAGAGCTCTTAGCTCACTGGCCATATGGTAGCCTTTTCCAGCATGTGGCCTGCTATAGTCTACATAGGCCTTCTAGGGCCAATTAGAACAATTGTAATCATACGTTTGAAGATACTGATGATGATTATGTGGTACAAAGCACTTTCCTCACAAACATTTTGTTAAGTAATTAATGGAGGGGGTTCCCTCCCTTGGGGAAAGACATACAAATCTCCTGTCCAATAATAGGAGAAGGGGCCTTAAAGCTAGACAATAAACCATGTTGACTTCAGGATCAATGTGAGTCAGCAGTATGACATGACTGTTGGAAGTGCTAATGTGGTCTTTGGATGTATGAACTCCCTGCTGTGTTGTATTCCATCTATCAGATTGCAGCCTAGCTATACCTTGTTTACCATTTTTCCCATAAATCTTCCATAGGAGGAAGAATTAGGAAAAGGGGTAAAAGATTTCTCTTTTGTAATATGACAGCTGTCTTCAAGTGTCACAAGGGCTGTCATGTGGAAGGAGGGATTAGATTTGTCCTCCTATCTTACTTAGCTGAACTCAGAACAATGGATGGAAGTTCAGAAACAGGTTTGGGCTTATAAAGAAAAGGTGTACAATTTGAGCCATCCAAAAGTGTTATGAACTGTGCCTCAGTAGGTGAATGAATTTCTCATCATTCAAGGTCTTTAAGTGGTAGCATCATGAACAGTGGATGAGGATTCCTTCTCAGGTATAGGTTGGACTAGATGACCTCTAAATTTCTGTTTATCTCTGAGAGTCTGTGATACAAACAAAGCTAGTAAATGTTGCCGCTCTCTTTTCCCCAAAGCTCTCATAGTCTAAGCATCCCCATTTCATAGCATCTTCTCTTCTGCAGGCTAAATATCCCCACTTTTGCCCATCTTCCCTATTACAGTATTTCTGGTTCTGTCACCAGCCTGCTGGTAAGAGATAATGATCTGGATAATGATCCAGGTTGCCATTGTGCTTTCTAAAATGTTCCTAGAATTTAACCTGGTAATCCAGATGTGGTCTGGCTAGGGAAGTAGTACAGTAAGCCTATTACCTTCATTTTTAAAAAGCATGGAACAGAAGAGGCTCAAGAATAGATCCCTGGCACAAACTAGACACTGGGGCTGCTAGGTGGTGCAGTGGAGAGGGCACCAGTGCAGGAGTTAGGAGGACCTGAGTTCAAATCTCACCTCAGGCACTTGACACTCGCTAGCTGTGTGACCTTAGGCAAGTCACTTAACCCCAATTGCCTCATTCTGGATCATCCCCAGTCATCGTGATGAATATCTGGTCACTGGATTCAGATGGCTCTGGAGAAGTGAGGCTGGTGACCTACGCAGGCCTCCCTCACCCAAAAGAAAGTCAAGTGCAAGTCAAGCCATTATTTCTCTGATGGTATGGTCTTCTTCAACGAAGGATGAACATGCTAGATACTACCCTCCAAGTTCACATTGTTTTGCCTGTCTCCATTTATTGATGTAGACATCATGAGCTTTCTTTTTATCACATAACCTTGCTGACATCAACATATACTTTAAACACCTCATTCATGCTTTTAATGAATAAAGTAATATATATTATTATAGAATACATATCATATGTAATATAATGACAATATTATATATAATAATAATATGAGCCTTTCTGAAAGCTCATAAACAATGTCTTTAACAATACATATGAGAATTTACCTAGCTTTTAGTCGAGGTTACTGGTCTATAGTTTAAAGATTGTACCTCATTACTTTAAAAAGAATCAGACTTTTCCTATTATCATCTCAGCCATTTCACATAATCCCAGAGAAGTGTTATAGTCCAACCATACCAAGATAAGAATTCCATCCATTATAGCATGTTATCATTCAGTTTTTGCTTAAAAATATCTGATGAGGGGGAATATTATGTCCTGAAGGAATACATTCCATTGCTGGATTAAAAGTTACAAATAGTTTTTAGGAAGTTTTTTCTTCTAGTGAGCCAAAATAGACCTATCCGTAACATCCATTGTTCTTAGTTTTATCCTAATCCTAGTCAAGCCTAATTCTTCTTGCATGTGACCACCTTTCATGTACTTAAAGATAGCTGTTATTCCCTGCCCTACAGTAGCTTTCTCTATCCAAAGCCCTTCTTTATCCTGGTCACAATTATGGACTGGGTCTAGCTTATCAATATCTTTTCTAAAATACAGTACCGAGAATTGAACATATAGTACTAAGATTTCCGACCAAGGTAGAGTACAGTGGTATTATTGCCTCTGCAGTCTCAAATGCATTCACTTTAGCACAGTGCCTGCACATAGTAGACCCTTAATAAATAAATGCTTGTTGATTTAATTGGGAGATTACATTAGCTTTTTTGTTACTGTAATCACACTGTTGGTCTTAAATTGAAATTAACAATCCACTTAAACCCCAGGGCTTCCTAACATGAATTACTGTCTATCTTATCTTTTATTTAAATTTTATTTAAAAATTTAATTGCAAGCCTACATTTGTAATAATGACTGCAATTTTTATAGCACTCTAAGGTTTCAAAGCACTTTATAGGTTACCTCATTTGTGCCTCCCAACAAACCCTGTAAGGTTGGTACTACAGGTATTATCTCTATTTTGCAGACAAGGAAACTGAGACTCAGAGAGGTTAATTGACTTGTCCATGGTCACACAACTGGTAAGTGTCAGAGGAAGGATTTGAACCCAGTTCTTTCTGGAGTCAGGCTCTAGTATTCTATCTGCTGCTTTCTCTAATTCATTCTCATTAAATTTCAATTTAATTTTGACCCAGTATTCTAACCTGTTGAAATCATTTGTTCAGTACTGATTTACGTGTTAATACTTATGTATTAGCTATCTCTGTTTTATGATTTACAAATTTGGTAAATATGCCAATCTACCTTTATTAAAATCATTGTGTAAGGTTCTGTGTGTGAGAGAGAATGATTTCATCAATGGGGGTGAAGGGAAATCCCAACATGGAAACCCCTTCTACCCATGCAGATTGACAATTCATCTGTAGTCTGTAGTCTTAGAAAATAAATACCCTGGGTTGCTGAGAAGTTAACTGACTTGCCTCAGGTCACATAGCCAGGGTGTTGAGGTAGGACTTAGGAAGACCTAGGTTCAAGGATAACCCTCTGCCCACCATGCCATGTTGCCTCATTACATCCTTAATAAAAAATATTACCTAGCCCAGGGTCAAGGATACATCTATGGTATTCTCCACTGGAGACTTTCTTTTAAGGTGACATTGAATCATTAACTATTCTTTGTTGTGGTCATGGTCATAAAATGTCATCTGGAAGGAATGCTAGAGTTCCATCTTGTTCTGTTCTGTTTTGTAGTTGTAAAAATGGAGCATGGTAGAAGGAAAGGGCCTTGATAGAAGTGTGATTTCAAACCAGGTATTCCTGTTCCTCGATAGCCCAGAGCTTTTCTTTTCCTCCATCATCATGACGTTCCCTTTACGCCCCGCAGCTTCCTCCCCCTTTTAGCAGCCTCTTTTTGCTCATCCAGCCTTTAGTCCTTCTCCGTGTGGTTTTTTCCCTCTAGTCTTATCTTGTCCATGCCTCGTTCTGCTGTTAGCACTCTCATTCCACTCTTGCTACCTTTCTCTGTCTCTCCTTTCTTCACCTCCCTGAGGTGCCTTCTGATCTTGCTTCCCCTTCACAGTGCTGAGGTGCAGCCACTTGAGCTCCAGGGGCAGCCTTTCCAGCTCAGGTCTCCTCTAGTGACAGCTCACCAGCAGTACCTGGAAGAGTTACAGGACTGTCACTACTTTGGAAAGAAGGCAGACGCTGATCATGCAGCTATGCTGATCAATGACTCACTCACAACTTCTGTCGGTGAGGTGATGTTTGCCCTATCTAACTCAAATGGCTTCAAAGACCACTCGTGTGCAGATGATCCGTACCATTCCCAGGCTCTTCCTACCCCACCTTACTAGCTGCCTTCTTGTGTCTTATCTTGATGCCCCCTAACATGTCAGACTTGGCATATTCAGGATGAAATTGGTCATCTTTCCCCTAAAACTCAGTGGTCGTACCTAAGCTTGAATTATAGTCATTATAATCTTCTCACTTCCTGTATCAAATCAATTTCCAAGTTCTAGCAGTTCTAACTCCCCAGTGTAGATGGTTATGTTGCTTCTCTTCTCTCACTTCATCCCTGTTTCAAACCATCATTTCTCTCTGACTGTTACTAGCTTCCTAACTGGCCTCCATGTTCTAAATTTCTCACCTTCCTTCACAAAGCTGCCAAAATTATTGTTCCAAAGTACACATCTGACCACTAAAAATAAGGAAGCCAAGACCAAGTGAGGTCAGGGGACTTGAGCAAGGCCAATAACTTGTCGTTGAGCTGGCATCAGAACCCGATCTGTTCCCTTTACGTACCTCGCCGTCTGTCATTGACTGCTGTTGTGTCCTACGATGCTTCTCCACCTTGCTTCAAGGAGCAGCGGTGTTGGCCATGACTCCAAAGCCTTCATACTTATATAACTTTTGTGTCCTGGAATTTTAGTTTTGGAAAGGACCTTAAAAAGCAATCAGTCTAATCATTCCCTGGCATGTAGATGGAAGAACCTGAAAGTGTGAGCCTCAACATCAGGAGAGCAATTCAAATGAAGGTCAGCTACTGAACAAGAGTCTTGTAGGGTGGGAACGGTGAGGATAGGGCATGACCTGGTACTTAACAGCCGTTTGAATATTGGATGTGGATTTTGATAACTACTAGAAAAGCAGAAGTCTATGCTGGAATTAGGTGCTGAATGATATGGAGCCTAAGGCATGGCATTTGGGTGGGTAGGAGCACATGGAGCAATCAGGCCCAGTTCTTTAGTCTGATTCCCAAATAACCATTCTCCTTGTTAAATGCTTTTCCTCCTGACAGGTACTACCTGTCCTGTGTCATAGGTGGCAGTTGCCCACCATATTCAGCCATGCGTCCGCTGGTGTTCCTGTGTGCCCAGCAGGTGATCAAGGATGAGGAATCTGCGTGCCAGGCCTTGGAGCTTCTGCCACAGGACTTGTACCCAGTCCTATTCAAGGCAGCCTTCATGCATGGGAAGACATTGTTGCTGCAGGCTTTGGTGCATACATGGCCCTACCCCATCCTCAGTTTCAAGCAATTATTGCAAGATCGTCCACACTGCCGCAGGGCTCTGAGGCAGGACTGGCCACATTGCCTCCGGGCCCTCCTCCAAGAGTGTCCAAACTGCCCCCGTGCCCTGCTTCAGGACCGCCCTGCGGAGGAGCTGGTACAGGCAATGATCATGGGAGTCAAGGCTCGACTAGAAGAGGCAACAGATAATGGAACCCAGCAGTCCCTCTACAGGTAAATGCTTAGCTGCTGCTGCCTGAGGTAGGAGGTAGATATGGCTGAGGAGGCAGCCAGGACTTCAGCTTACAGGAGGGAATCTTTTTAGAACCCGTAGTGGCCTTGGAAACAGCAGCAAAAAAGAAGAATCCTGGCAACCACCATTTATTATTGAGCACCGGCTCTTCAGAGACCAAGGCCAGGGCCTTCTTAAAGAACGCAGCCAAACACGTTTACACGTTTGCTAAAGTGGCAGATGTTCTCAGCCAAGAAAAAGATAGAGGCCACCTGGAATTATTGTTAGGCCACTATGATCCGTGGGCCTCAGGTGAGGAGCTTGAGGACAAATTCCTTCAAGTACTGCCTGGGATTTGTTAGAAGGTGCCTCCTAGGGAAATCATCATTGAGAAGTAGGCCTTCTGTATCTTTTTTGAGGTTAAATTTGACCCTGGAACCAAACTAGTAATACCTAAAGACTCAGCTCAGGCTATAACACATGCTGTGCTAGCCAAGCGCTGTGGCCCATTACTGTGGACACTATTGCTGGAACATCTTAGTGTACTCCCTGTGAGAGGGGCAGCATTAATGGACAGAGCATCTACTCTGGTCAGATTCCATTTTGGGCGCATCCTACCCAAGGACATTGACAAACTAGAACTTACCCAGAGCAAAGTACAGGCAGGAAGGTGGGAGAGAGTGGCATGCCACTGGCTGAGAGTACTCGAAGATGTACATGCAGGGTGAAGAGACCCGGTGACTCTCTTCAAATATAAAGGGTCTTTGGGGTGAAAGAGGAATGAGACTTGTTCCAGATTTAACCAGGAATAGTAGATGTTAGTTGCAGAGAAGTGGACTTCAGCTTGATGGATGGGCTACCTTATGATTAGCTCTCCAGACCTTGGACTAGTGGCTGCTCCTTCACTGGTGGTTTTGTCCTTATCTCAGAACTTGGGTGTCTTTGATTTTAACAAACACTTGGCACTGTTATGGATTCAATTGCTTCTGATTTTGGCTTACATCATCTGTTCTATTTCTTAACCAAATTTTGATGGTTTCTTCTTTATTAGTAAATTTAAGATGTGGTCATTCCAGGCCCCACTGATGGTCTTTGAGCAAACGCTAGATTAATTCCTTTTGAGATATATTATAGAGCTTCTTTAGGCACAGGTTGGACTGTATGTATAGACTTCTGAGATCCCTTTGAATTGTAGCATTTTTGATTCTGTTTTAAACTTTCCACTCCTTTTTTCTCCTCTACTTTATCAGAACCTCATTTACTTCTTATATTTCATTATTTCAGGTATACCCTGGGTAAATGAGGATGAGATTAGCAGGATATGGGATACGTTCTGGCCCAGGGCCTCACCTTTTCTCTGTCTTTCCCTCAGGAGACATCCACTGCAGCTATTAGACATGACCGGACTCCTGGATTATGGCTATGAAGAAGACCTAAAAACTATGAAAATGTGGGCCCGTACCATGACCATGGCCCAAGCTGGCATTTGTCACCTCTTGGACAAAGTTGAGCAGCCAAACGAAAGCCCCAACAAGTGTCGGAAGGTTGAGGACCTGCCGTGCACACTTGTCCCTGTGGAAGTGCGTGTAGATCTCTGGGTGACCCCCTCATCCAGTGGCTTTCTGAAGCAGGCTCTGCAGAATAACGCGGTCAGCCCCCTGCGCTTGTGCTGCCGGGATTTCCGAGCTGAAGACCTCCCACCAGACATCACTGTGGATCTTCTGGGGCTGTTGGACCATTCAAGCTTACGCCGGCTAGATCTGTCCTTCTTTACTCTGGAAGCAGGGGGTGTGTGGGAGATCGTAGCTTCCATCATGAAGTTCACTAATCTGCTGAGCTTGAAACTTCAGTACAGCAACATGGATGTGTGGCGGCTCTGGGCCATGTTGGAAGGCACCTTCAGCTTCTTAGCTTCAGAGATGAGCAAACTGAAACGCCTCAAGGAGCTTAATCTGGGCACCTCCTGGCTCTCGGGCCAGCTGAGGCAGCTGCTCAGGTGAGTGAGCCTCATGTTCGTTTCTTGTACCTGCCCTTGCTCCCAGTAACTGGCCAAGGCCCCTTAGCTCAGAAGGAGTCTCTAACGAAAGGAAGCTCCAAGGCTCACCAAGAGAGAGAAATATACTCTCAAATATTTGTCTAAGGGCCCCTGTCCTTTTCTTTCCTTAAATCTAAATTCCTTGTTTGTTTTTACAAACATGTTAGAGTGAAAGGACTGCTGGAGACCTGCTTGCAAGTCCCAGAACTTCCAGCCATTCATCTTGGGGTAACTGGTAACCTTAGAGCCCCTGTTTCCCGGGTAAAGTGGAGATCATAATCTTTACTACTCTTAACTCCCACCCAGAGCCAATGTGAGAAAAGTTCTCTGTAAACAGTGGAAAGACTGGAAGAATGGGAGTTGTCGACTGTCATTATGCAGAGAGCTCTATGCCTTAAAACTTTGTAGTTTCTCCCCTGTCTGTGCTTTTCCTCACCATGACCTTGGGCAAAACTTGCCCCTCTCACCTTGAGGAAAAAGCTGTCTGGTCAGCTGGTGGCTAGGAACAAGCCCCAGGAAGTTAAAGTACCATCCCAGTTTCCTCGTGTTTGTTCCATTTTCCCTGGGGAGTAATAGCATTACCATGTCTTTCTTTGCAGTGGTCTACAGTGTCCCCTGGAAAGCCTGGAACTTCCTGTCTGCTACTTGCTCCCTGTGGACTTGAGCTATTTGTCCCAGAGCCCCCATGCTTCCCATCTCAAGAAGCTAGATCTCAGTGGCAACAACCTGTCAGGTGACCTCTTGCCCCCCTTCCAGGCCCTTTTGGGGGAGGCCTCAGCCTCCTTGCTGTGTCTGAAGGTGACAGAGTGCCAGCTCATGGATGTTCACCTTATTAGTACCCTGCCACTTCTGTCCCGTTGTACCCGCCTACGATATCTTGGTCTCTATGACAATCCCCTTTCTAGCATTGGGCTGAAGGCCCTGCTGTCACGCTCGGAGGTAATGCCTGACCTCCAGCTGGTAGTGTACCCATTTCCTGTGGACTGCTACAAGGACCTGCCCGGTGTGCCCCTTTCTGCAAACCTCTTGGAAGACTATATTGATGAGGAAAAATTTGCTCAGGTTCAGGGAGAGATGCACCAGATGCTTATAGCAGCAGGTAGGGCTGATGTGCTATGGACCACAGATGTCTATGGCCCAAATATGCCCGACTACTTTAGCTTGTGACAGGAAGGCTGCCTGCCAGGGACAGGGAGGCCCTTGCAATCATCTATTCCCCCTGGACCTCCCCCCTGGAGAGCCTCCTTACCTTCTGGGCTACATGTCTTGGAGACAGGTAGGGAGCCACAGAATCTTCGCTCTTCTTGCCTGCCATCTTCAGACAGGGGAATGAGGTGAGCTAACAGGGAAGCTCCAAACTGTGCCTCACCTGAAGGGTCCTTGATAAGGATAACTAGTGTAAATGAGGAACTCCCAGCCTGTGAGGTAGGCCCCAGTATTCTGGAACCCCATTCAGTCATTGAATTATTCCTGTGGGAAGGACATAGTTCTGTGTCCCAGCAAGCAAAGGGAGTTGACATTCATTCCTGAGGAATGAAAGGTCATACACCAAACTTAGGTCCCAGAGCTTCGGAGTTGTAGATCACTGATCTGGAGTCTCAAAAGCTCTCTTGGTCAAGATTAAGCCGTAGCCTTTCCCTTTCTGTCCCAACCTTTGGAATGCATAGCGACTGCTGTGAGCTTCTCTTCTGCCAGGCTAAGGATGCCCACTTCGTTTCTCATGTCTTCTCCTAGGTTCCTGGTTTCTTTTCTCCGAGGGTCTCCCACCCATCTTCTTTTTTTTTCTTTTCAACTTCTACCTCATCCTGGGAAGGGTTTGAGCTTAGGCAGGTGCTAGCCCCTTTCTCAGCTACATCAGCCTTAGCTATTCCTTAGTCTCATCCTTCAGTGGCATGAAGAAAGAAGCAGTGGAGAAGGGCAGCCTGTGGGATCCTTCCCTGGACTTTAGGCCTGGTTTTTCTTCAGCTTCCCCAGGGCTCAAACAGTTCCTCTTTGAGCTTTATTCTGAGCTGTTTTATCCTTGAGCCCCGGACTTTAATTTTTCACTACTTTTCTAAATTTTGCTGATTTTTAACCCTTTGGCTTGAGATGCCAAGCACCACTTGGTCCCTGGGCCCTCTTGCTCCTGCTCTCAAATTTACTGCCCTTACTTCCTTTTTTTGCTGCTGCCACTTGTATCTTGGTGTGCCTAGTTTTGCTTCACTGGTCTCTTTTTTTCCTTTTTAATTAACCCTGTTTCTCCGTGTTCCACACAAATATTGTCCAGGATTCATTCCCAAGTTAAAGGAGAAGGGTATTGATTCAGAAAAGTTTCAGAGTAATTCAGAAAAAATTAGCTACAATCAGTTATAAGAAAAATTAATTCCAGGGCAGACTTGATTATATTTAACTTTCTGAAATGTTCTCTGGATTTAACTTGGCCCATGTGTACTTCTCTCATCTGTAAACCCAGCCCATATTCCCTAAAGGGCCCCAGAAAAGAGGATGACAACACTTGTCTCAGAATTCCACTGCCTATTTGGGATTTTCTTCTGACAGCAGATCCCAGTTGTAATCAGGATGATGGTTCCTGATTGCCGTTCAGTGATCACCCACATTCTTATATGATCAGGTTACTAAATATCTTCCCTGTTTATGCCCAAAGTAGGAGAAGAAGTGATAAAGAGTTACCTATTGCTGAAGTATGTTTCATTTTTCCACTACTCAGAAATAAAACTTAATTCAGTATTTCTTTAATATCATCTTGCCCCTGCCAAATTTCACAAAAGATAATCCCTCTCATTCTCGGGATCCCAGGAGTACATGGTGCTTAGCCATGAGGGGGCTAAGTGAGAGAGGGCATAGTGATGGCCAGCTATTTCCTCCCCAAACCCTCACCCCAGAAGAAAAAGCTGTCTGGGAGAGCTAGCGCCTGTTCCCTCCCCTAGCCCTGCTTCCTTATCCCTACTTTCTTCGACGTTGGAGCAGGAAAATCTATATATGTCTGCGTGTGAGCTTTGTTGTTTCCTTACTCCTGAGAGAAATGGCTGTGGCCAGCATACGCACAGGGACCTGCTGACATTTTGCTTACTTAACCAGGCTGACACCTCATAAACTGAATTGCTTCACAGACAATTCATGACTACCTAGCTGGCAAATAGAGGTAGTGAACCTTCTGTGTTTCTCTGGAGCCGTAACGCTGATCTGAACTTAACAAGATTCTAGAGTAAAAGGAAGGTGAAAGGACCCCCCATTCCTTACTCAGTGTAGCCACCTCACTAACGGTGGGAAAGTAAAGGAGCAGAAGGATGGTCTCAGGCTACAAACAGGATAGCTGAATCTTACTCCCCATGAACTGGTTGCTGACTTCCGCA